>CM062813.1:189493988-190693988 GCA_031772625.1 Pinus tabuliformis | reverse complement strand
AAAGGAAACTTCTTAGGTAGATCAGACAGATGAGGAAGGATTCAAAAATAACAATTCTCACTTGCTGAAGAAAGACCCATTGTAATTAGTAGAAAGTAAAGGCTAGATTAAAGTTGTGAAGAAAGGAAAAGTTATTTCACTAAGGAAAAAAATAATTCAAACTAAATCAAATCAAAATTAGTGAAAAATGGAATGTAAATGTGTTTGGATATTGCGTTTTTTTTGGAATTTTTTTAGCTAGAAAGGGACTGAAATTTTTGTGTCATGGGGTAATCGCTTAAGGTTTTGAATTGAGCCTTAGTGCTCAATATCAAAGCTATGAGGAATATTGGAATATGTAAAGGTTATAACCTTGTAACCAGATTAATATTTAATACAAATATCTACCTGTTACCTTTAAAAATATGTATATTCTCGAGTGGTTATAACAATTCATAACTAAACACATAAATAGTTCAAAAATTTTGCTACACCCGTAAATTCATCCATGATGGTTATAGATGCTCCTAAATCCATGGCACAACTAACTTTTATAATATAGTATGAAAATATATTCAAAATATTAGGTCACATGTCTCACTTGGATTTGTAGTAAGTGGTTATGTAGAAAATGAGTAGTTACATAGAAAATAGTTCCATAACAAATATGTAGTTTTACATGAAACATTATAAATTAAATAGGAAGTTCTAAACTAAATAAGAAATTATACAGCAAAAATGTTTGTGGCAAATGGATTAGTAGTAATTTGTACACTAACTCCTTGTTCAAAGATAAATACAAATACTAGAGAATACAATGGAAAAATACCTTGAGTATAAATCATTGTTTTAAGCACGAATGAGGACAAATACAAGCTTTTTGGCAAGAAAAATTGGTTTATAAATAAATGATAAAAGGTACCAAGAAATGATAATTTTGTGGCTTGTCACTTGGTCAAACCTTGTTGGTGATATTTTATTCCCAATTACCTACCTTCATCATAATAAGAATTATTTACATTTATTTATTAGAGAACTAAGGATTGTTATTATAACAAACTATAATCAAAATGACTTAGAAACATTACCCACATTAATGTTTCTGATGATGACATAATTATTATTTTTGACATTTGCATATGCTAGAGAAACATGAAAGGAAATGCAACCCTCTTGTTATGAAACACTATAAATAGTGTTAGATAATGCAAGCTAAAACTTCCAGGGCATGACACGTTACTTGAAATAGAAATATAGGATAACAATGATTTCTTGACTAGGAAGAATAATTCAACATACATGCACAATTTATTAGATTATAGTGTAAAATGGAGAAATGTAGGAAATTAGTTAGCCAGATATAATTTGTATATCTTGAAAAAATAATGTTTGTCTAATAGTGATACTGATATTTTACTTTTCTTGAAATATAATGCATATATTCACATTAAATCATTATTTTAGTACTTAAATGAAATAATTACTTGAAACAAATTTGTAAAGCAATGGATAATAGTAAAACCTTGTATGCCACTATGTTTTCATATTTTAATGTTAATTTCATATTTTTAAAAAATAGTAAAAACTATAAATCCCCAAAATTAGAATGCCAAACATTGAAAGTAAATTTGTTTATAGTAACATAGCTAATTAACATTTTTTATGTGTAGACCTTTGTCCAACCTATATCCTTAATTGATATTGGTGTGTCGTTCCTTAATGTGAGGAAGAGATTACTCCCATTTCCAATACAAGTGTCTCCATATCCAAGTTGTTGCACAACATTTTAGGACTTCTCAACTACTCTTTATGATAGCTTCTCCCCTTGAGGATAAATTCTTCACAATGAATGCTTCCTATCATGTGAATATACTCCCATTATCCAACTACTCTTTATGATAGCTTCTTTCCTTGAGGATAAATTCTTCACAATGAATGCTTCCTATCATGTGAATATACTCCCATTGCAAAATATATATATATATATGATACCTCCTACACAAAATACAGATACAACATAACTTTCCTAGTTTTCTCAACTTCTCTTGCTAAAACCCACTCCCCCTATGCTTAGTCTCCCTTATTTTTTAAATTAAGCATCTATCTTGCATGTTCTTTCTTCTTCAAATTTTTGATATCTCCTAACTTGGATTTTACATTGTAAATTTGTATATGATTAGTGTGTTTATTATCCTGATTTTGAAATGTCTATTTGAAAACAAGTTTACTAGTGTCGCCTCACTAATAAATATTTAATGTAGATTTGTGTTGTAATACTGCTGATAAAAATAAAATAATATGGAAATTAATGTTGAAGCTACACTTGGATGAAAGTGATAAGGCTGCAAGTTAATGATGGAAAATGATTATCGATATTTATTAAGACTTAGGCATCTCATCTAAATTATTAGATTATTAATGATGATGGAAAACATTGATTAATAACTTCCCTCAAATACAATATACTGTTTTTGGGAGCTCGTTAATGTGCTAGTCGCCACCTATGAGCTGGTGGATGAGGTGGAGGTAGTTACCAAGTACCAACTTATTGGGTAATGGGGGAATGTTTTTTACTTGGCTAGATTGAACACACAAAGTGGTAAACTATGATAGAGGCTTAGGAATAAATACAAGAAATAATAGAGAATAGAACTTACAAACCTGTGAGCTCAGGGGAACTCTTTGGAAACAAGAAGTCATAGTTGAGTGGATCTTGGTAGCTCCAGTCTTAATTTCCAGAAAAAATACTTTCAAGTTGGTATCTCAATCACTTTGAATTTTTAGGAGATGGATTTATTATGATGATTTATGTTTACTATGCAAGTAAGTGACTTTGAAACATAATGCTAGGAAATGAAAAAGTGAGTTGAAAACTTTTATTTTGAAATAATGGTTTTACTTTGGATTTTTTGTGCATTCAGTGTGGAATTATAAAGTAGACGAGAAAGTAAAACAAGAAACTTTTATTGTTATAGACTTAGTATTTTACGTATATAAATATACCTAAAATATCACAAACAAGCATGTTCTAGTATTTAAAGAGTAAATTATACAAAGGAGATTGTAAGTTCAGTGAAGTGTTGATAATTAGAAAGGGTTAATTTCTTGACTATTGTTCCTTTTATTAGCACGTAGGGTTAGGCTACCATATATAATCCTATGTGTACAATTAAAAGTATTAATAAAAAAAATCTAATTTAAAATATTTTAGCAATGTAACACACAAGTGTATATAGAGTTTGAAAGTAAGAGACTAACTGCAAAGATAGTAAGTGTATGATAAATAATGTATAATTTTTTCTTTTTCTTTTTTGTATAGGCACCCTTTAATGATGGAGGAAATATGTTATTTATCTCATTACATTCACATTATTTCAGGAATTTTAGATTCACAAACTATAAATTTAAAATTAAAATTAATTTGATCCAAAATTTAATGCATGGTGTCTTAAATCATAATTGATACAATATGGGAGTTATTCACATTGAGGTCAATGGTAAGGGAAATTAAATGGGGTAATTTCAGTCAAAGCCTTTCTTCCCAACCTCTACTAACCTCTCTAGAATAGATGTATATATTACGAATAATTTTACATAATTTGAAAGAAAGTTTGTGTGTATTTGATGATCCCTCCCAACTAGATACGAGGCTTGAAAGAAAATAAGCGTTCAATGATCCCTTCTAGGTGTCCAAGAAAGTTTAATAAATGTTAGGTATGCCAACAGATTCAATCACTTAAAGGAAGGAGGTGTTACCTTAGACATGTTCTAAGTTTTGTCAATTAAGTGATGCTTAAAGTATTGATCATTTAGTCAAGGTGTTGAATCTACTAGTAAAATTTTAATGATATTCATTTTAGCTAGATATTTCCCATATTTTCCTCATTACCTAATCATTAGTAATAATAGGGGTTATGGAGCCTACCATGTTTGATCATTAACCATATATGGGTTGAAGGAAGAAAGTTGTGAAGAAGGAAGAAATTTATGAAGGGGTTCACCACATCCCCAACCTACCTAGGATTTGGGCCTCTTCAAAGTTCTTCTACAAAATAAACTTGAATAAAATCTCACACTTGGCTTATTTATTTATTTTATTTCCAAATGAATCAACGACTGAGCTAAGATCATGCTCTAATACCATTGTAATATCCCTAGTGGAAAATTTAATATCAGATACCAGAAATGAATTCAAACAGCATAATAATAGCAAATAAATACGTAACCAACAAATTGATACACAGATAGATGCCAATAAAAATCATTGAGTCATTATTTGTTTGAGGGGGCTTGACCCAAGTTCAGAGTGTGCTGCACACCAGCAAAACCCTCAACTATTAACCCTTTTGGAAATCACCTGCAAGAAGGTCACAGTCTCACCCGAAGCAGTTATGGGAGATTGCATAAGTAGGTTTCTGTAGCTGAAGGGATATTCACGAAGTGGCGTCGTCTATTTACTTTTACTGTATATCAATCTTATAACTTTGCATGCATAAGAACTTCACGTAGATGACTAATTTAATAGAAACCCATAACTCTAACACATAACAATATATCTTACAGGTCTTCGCATAATTTAGTGAAAAGCATACATAATCGGAAACATAACAGTAGACAAATAACATACACAGAGATACAACACTTCACCAAAACTTCTTCTTTATTAAATATATATTAAATTATATTCACATCTCTGACTTGCACACCAAGCTATAGGTGGTCTTTGAACTCAATTGTAGACTCTTCAATGTCTCCACGCACTCAACTACAAAGCCTTTGATGAGCACCAGTATTGCAGCAAGAATGCTACAACTCCTGGGGCTACCAACTTTACTTTATCAACCCGGGGTTCGTACAAACTTCGAGGTGACAATGTTGTATACACAAATATATGCAATGGATCCACTCTTTGTCACTGCTTAGTTGGTGATAAACCAATAGGGTTTCTAAAACCATCCTTCTATTGATTTAGAAGAAGTTTGATTACCAATGGAGAAAGGGGAATTTTTCCCTATTTGAGAGAATTGAAATATTATCTACTGCAACAATGAAAGACTGAAATAAATTCTTAAAACACACCACTCATCTAGCTATTTGTTAAGATATATTGCCTAAGAAGAATTCTAAGCTAACACATGTGCAACCATAACTATCCTAAGCATGCAATCTGATCTAATCAAATGTTTTACTACCATGTATATGAATGAACACATCAACCTTTTCTTTTTGTCCTTGTTGTGAAAATATGAATGCAAATTCTTCTTGGTTTTATGGAAGGTGGGTTAGGTGTTGAGAGAGGTGGTTGTGAAGGGTCGCATGGTTTTATTTTCAAGCAAGGGTCTTCTTCTATATTTATTGATGCATTTTTCACAAATTGGCCTCAAAACAGGCCACTGCAAGTCATACTACAAGATGTCTACAGGATGTCCTAATGTACCTATAGGATCCCCTGTATTCCTATGGGATTAGGCTGAAAGAAAAAGGAGTGATTTAGATAGTGGAATCGGGCTTCGAGAAGGTGATTGATGGAAGGAATAAGGCAAGGAAGTGGCTAGGACTTCCTCATAACTCAAACCAAAGTTTGTAGGATGGTTGGATTTGCTCAACAAGCAAGAAAAGTTGGTCTTATGAAAGGATAACTTGGTTTATGGAATTAGTGGGTCTTGGTGATTATGGATGGATGGTGTTAGTTTGGGCCTACTGACAAGATATTCTTCCTACACTCTTGAAACTCCTGCAATACACACATCACTGGAATTTACCCATAAATCATGTCAAAAGAAGAAAGGTCTCCATCAACGTAAGAAAACTGATTTTCATCATTAATTTTCTTAGTTCATGCATGGAAATACTTTTAGCCTATTGTGAAACACCATGAAATATAATACCAAGCTAGAGATATCATAAATAACAACTACAACCTATCCTTGAAAACTGAAAGATGCTAGCCTAATTAGCAGAAAACCCGAAATTTCATAAGAAATCATAATTCTGTCTTTTTGGGGCTGAATGGGATTTTTGCCTTCAAACCATGGTCCCTTAAGGGAGGAGTGAGGCAAGAACCACATGTTATCAACCTTTTTGGTATTGCTTTATCTGTCTAAAGCTACTACTAAAATTATGCACAAATGTAAGCAAACTAATCAAATTCAATAATACTTGCAAGGAAATAATGGAAAAATTAATTCAACAAGTAATCAATGAAATAACCTAAGCATAAAAGTACAGTAAGAGGAAGCTCTACTACTAGGGTTGGGCCCTAACCCAAGAAATTCATCCCTCTGAGTCAACTCAATGTTGGATCAAGGAAGTTCTCATTTTCATTAACATATCGAAAAATACATAATAGTGTTTTGCCACAATACTTCAACTTGAAGGTGATTAGTTATCTTGCATAAAATATATGAATCCTAATGAGGCTCTAGGCCTCCAAATTTATACAACCGAATTTTCCAACAACTTCCTTAAATATAGGGAGGCTTGGCTCCCAATCTCAAGATGAACTGGTTCTTTAACTATCACTGGCTCGGCTGCCAATGATCTTCATGACTCGGTTGCCTGCAACTCCAAGCTAGTGTGATTTGATTGAAGGATATTCGAATGAATGAGGATTTAATGAGGAAGATCCATCTCCTATAATCTCTCCTTCTTTTCTCATTCAATTTCCTTCACCTTAATTAACCATAATTGCCATAATTGTCTCCCAAAAACTTGCAACCAATGCACATTAGACCACTAGACATAATGTCTTACTTTTACTCATCTCATTAAGAAAAATATAATTAAAACATCTAAGGAATTATGAGAAGAGGTTACTTTAGTAATATTGGAGGTGTATTAAGGTCCATATATTTACCCAATGATAAGCCTCATAATCACCTCCTACTAAAAGTATTGCTCATCCTCTGAGCAACGTAATCTATGTCCATGTCCTTCATTTCTCTAGTGGCTTCCCTGACATCCCATGCTTCTACTATAGTCTCCTCTTCTTGTGAATAAAATCCTGCCTTCCTCTCTATCTCTTCCCACTGCTTGCTTTCTTTTTATTCTTTCCTTCCTTCCATAATTCCTAAAATAAATGGTGGACTGAGCCTCAAGCCAATCCAATTTACTTTGAGTCTTTGGAGAACCTGCTTATACATGGGGATTCTATTTAGTGCTTCTCTCATTCTGTCGGGAGAATGGTATTGTATGATTTTTAGGCTGTAAGGCAAGGTGTTCCATCTCCTTTGGCAAGCTTGCATGCTGTCATCTCCTACCAATCTAAACATGTCTTCAAAGAGTGTGAATTCTTGGTCTTGTGCAGTAAGGTACCTAGGTGCAAGCTTGGGATCATTTGCAATGAGGTTGTGGGTGTTGATGACAGTCATTAGGTTCGATTGCTTGGCTTTGATCATAAGGGGTTTTGTCTCTTCTTTTTCCATTACCTTTTATATCTTTGTAGTTCTTGCCTCCTCATGATTCATCCATGACGCTAAGGCCATCAATTGTAAGTCTCCTAGTTTTGAATTTGGGTCCCACACATTTAAATCTGTCAAGTCCAAGTTGTGTAGGAAAAACTTAGATATTTTGTCAATATATTCCAAGGTTCTCTGATCATAGAGATCAATGAATTGTATATAGTCCTGGAAGGGCATAGTTCCTCTTTGTTCCAGAGTCTTGATTTGGAATTGTAGCCACTGTTCCTTGAGATACAAGGCATAAGACTTGGCTGGCATCCTTCACTGGATTGCCTCCAAGGATAAACTAGCCATAGTTGCCAACTAGATTTCCCTTTCTTGTAGTTGTCCCCTTAGCCATGAATTCTCTGCTTCTAACTAAGATTTCATCATTTCTTCTCTATCCCTTATGCTGCTTAGTTCTCTTCCCATCTCCTTCAATTTATCCTCCATTCACCTACATCCTCCACCCCTTTTGACTTGGAAATTTTCATCCACCTGTGTGTCCTTTCCCTCTCTTTTTCAAGTTAAAAGAATAGAGGAACGACAAAATTTTGTGGGATTACCCTACCTCCTTCAATGAACCTATAGTAGGAGCTAAGTTTTGGTTTTGGACTAGGTTCTCTTAGTTCTTGGTCTTCTTTCTTTGTTTCTTGTTGAGTGATACCTTCTTGGTCCCTTTTTTGTGTTTCCTATAGGTTTGACAGTGTTTCCTATAGGATGGCCTCTGATTCCTGTAGGTATGCTTGTGTCTCTTGTAGGAGACCTTTTCCCTTTGATGAGGCTAACCTTGTGACAAGACTCCTAACATAAGTGATGGGAGATTTGGGAGAGGCTTGTTCTGATGATCCTTCTCCTTGATTTTTCTCTAAAGGAGCTACCTTTTCTTACTATTTTGGTGAATCCTCAATGACAATTGGATTTTTGGTGGGGGTTTAGGGTCTCCCTTGTCTAATCCTAGTGCTCTTTCTTGTACTAAAGTATAGTGGGGTTTGTATTTTACTCTTCCCCTATAATTTGATAGGTGACCTTAGGGCAGTAAGAGTAATTACTCCCTCTTTCTATGTGGCCTCTAGAGATACCCTTAGTGATTCTTCTCCTTCTCTACCTTGAGCTACAGACTTTGGCTCATCCATTTGTTCTTTTCCCTCTTGTCCATTTTCATTCTCATTTTATTCTTTGTCTCCACCTTGCTCTTCTTCTTCTTTCTCTATTTCTTCACTCTACGAATAAAAGACAAATATGATGGGAAGGATGATCCATGTGCACACTTGGCCAAATGGGCTAAGGCTTATGGAGCAAAGCCCCAATCTCAATGGGTGCACTTGTTCTGTCATACCTTGGATGTCATCCTGATGAACTGGCACTTGGAGATAGAGCTCTACCATGGTACAACTGAACGAGATATTCTATGTGAAGGATTCATACTGACATTCAGCTTCGAAGTGGGGTTTAACTATATTGACAAAGCGCTACAAGAATTTAAAGCAATAATTTCTAGGATATCGCAGGATCCTTTAGATCTAATTCAGCCTGATTGGACTACCCATCTGAGCCATGCACTGGAATGCTATAACGTGATTGCTGAAGAAGAAGATGAAGATCCGTGAAAGATTAATATCCCTGAAACCAAGGGTCATCGCGAGGTCGAGGGATCGCAGATTGAGAATCCTGATATAACCATGCCACTAAAGGGTGCGGAAGGACCCTGCATAGATATGGTATGACTTGCCTCACTTGGCAACAAATGACACCATTGATGTAGTCCTTGATTGCTAGCTAACAGAGTGGTGCACTACCTCAGAGTTAGCAGTGGGGGAGAGAAAGTCCACCACGCAGTGCAAGAAGGAGGAGGCCAAGCTCAAGATGGCACAGCTAGATGAAAAGAGGAAGAAGGAGGCCGCTGACAAGGCCCAGATGGAGCATGATACCGCCCAGCACACAAAAAATCATATGTTATGAAACCAGCTCAAGAAAAGATAGAAAAGATAGATCAACGCCTTAGAATTCAGCCTCTTCGAGGGGGAAACCTCCTTTACATTACATAAATGAACAATTCTTTGATGATACAAATGACAAAACCTCCTTTCTCTATATAGGAGTCTAAGGAGTCACAATATAATCCAGCCGACCTAACAATAATAATATAAAGCCACAAAAATAACAATAGAGGGATTCTATGGGGCACAGAAATAACAACATGGGGGTAATAGGGGAACAACAATATAAATAAGGGGTATAACTACAATAGTAATGGTGTAATCACTAGTATTATAGGGACCCAACATGCCCCTCTCCTTCAAAAAAGTGTTGCCCTCAACGCTTGAGTAGTTCTTGATACTTCTGCATAAAATTCTCATCCTCCCATGTGGAATCTTCAGCGGATAAGTTCTTCCACTTGATAAGATACTCTGAAATTGACCGATTTCGTAGCTGTCGAGTTCTTGTTTCTGTGACTCCTTCCGGTTCCAATATAATTTTTCCTTCCTCATCAAGTTCTGGCAATATTGTTTGCACTGGGAGCTTGTCGCCTATAACCTTCTTTAAACATGAAACATGGAAAACTGGGTGCAATCGAGAAGCTGCAGGAAGCTCCAATTTGTATGCCATAGTACCAATCTTTTGCAACACCTTGTACGGACCATAATACTTTGGTGATAATTTATTATCCTTCTTAGCTTGCTTTAGGGACATTTGCTTATATGGTTGTAGTCGTAGGAATACCCAATCACCTACATCAAAACTTCTTTCACTGCGATGTTGATCTGCCTGTTCTTTCATTCTATTTTGTGCCAACATGAGGTTATCCTTTAAGAGTTGGAGGACTTGTTGTTGATGTTCGATGTGATGTTCCACTGACTGAACCTTATAATTTTCTCTTAAATATGATGTGATGGATGGTGGTTGATACCCATAAAGTGCCATAAATGGGGTCATTTTTGTCGCTGTATGGAAGGAAGTGTTATACCACCATTCAGCCAGAGGCAACCATTTGACCCATTGTGTCTGTTTATCAGATACAAAGCAATGAAGATATCCTTCCAAACATTTGTTTACTATCACAGTTTGCCCATCAGATTGAGGATGATAAGATGAGCTATGAGCTAACTGAGTACCAAGACAAGAAAATAATTTTGTCCAAAGATTTCTAGTGAAAATGGGATCTCTGTCACTTACAATAATCTTTGGGTTTCCATGTAGCTTCTGAATTGTTTCCATAAATGCCGTAGAAACTGTACTGGCTTTAAATGGATGTGATAATGCACAAAAATGTGCATACTTGGTAATTCTATCAACTACCACCATGATGACACTCTTTCCCTCAGACTTGGGTAAACCTGTGATAAAATACATTGAAACATCCTCCCAACATCGGCTTGGAATGGATAAAGGTTGTAATAGACCCGGTGTCTTAATTGTTTCAACTTTATTTTGTTGGCAAACCAAACATTCCGCCACAAACTTTTGAATATCTGATTTAAGGCCATCCCAAAAAAATTCCTTCTTAACCCTGTGCTAAGTTTTTAAAAATTCTGAGTGCCCTCCTAAGGGAGAAGTGTGCAATTCCATAAGAATCTTTGTTTTAGCTGGGAATTCTTACAGAGGTATAAGCGATCTTTGTACCATAATGAATCATTTTGCCAGCTAAATGTATCAGACGTACTGGAATCTTGTTGTAGCTTTCGAATAAGTACCCACACTTCTTCATCATTCTTCCATTCCTCCATTGCTTCGTTTATCCAATCTGGTTAGATAATAGAAATGGCGCACAACAATGCTTCCACATCCTCATCCTTTCTTGAGAGTGAATCTGCCACCACATTTTGCTTCTCTTTTTTGTAGATGATTTCAAAGTCATAACCCAACATCTTTGTGACCCACTTTTGTTGCTCTTCAGAGGATAATCTTTGTTCTAAAAAGTATTTAAGGCTATCATGATCCGTTTTTACCTTGAAGTGTCTTCCCATTAGGTAGGGTCGCCATTTCTTAAGTGCATGGAGTATTGCCAACATTTCCTTCTCATAAATAGCTTTTCTTAAAAACTTTCCTTTGATTGGACGACTTTCAAAAGCAATGGGTCTTTCATCTTGCATTAGAACAACACCAATTCCATTTCCTGAAGCATCACATTCCACAATAAAGGTTTTTGTGAAGTCCGGTGTAGCTAAGACCGGTGCTTGGCACATTGCCTCTTTAAGATGTTCAAAGGCCTTTGTTGCTTCGGAGTCCATGAAAATGCATCTTTCTTCAATAATGTTGTTAGAGGTGCTGCTATTCTCCCATAATTCTTAACAAACTTGCGATAATACCCTGTCAACCCAAGAAATCCTCGCAGATGCTTTATGGATGTGGGGATTTTCCATTCCTTAATGGCTTTAATTTTTCTAGGGTCTACCTTAACTCCTTCATGAGATACAATATGACCCAAATATTCCACCTCCTGGACTCCAAAGAAACATTTGGGTCTTTTTGCATATAATTTTTTCTCCTGCAATAGTTGTAGCACCCTATCAACATGTTCAACATGACCCTTCCAAGTCTTGCTGTAGATTAGTATATCATCAAAAAATACTAACACAAATTTTCTAAGGAATGGTTTGAAAATTGAATTCATCAAACCTTGAAATGTTGAAGGTGCATTAGTAAGGCCAAAAGGCATGACCAAAAATTCATAATGACCCTCATGAGTTCTAAATGCTGCTTTCGGAATGTCTTCAATCTTCATTCTGATTTGATGATATCCTGAACGAAGATCCAACTTGGTGAAGTAAATTGATCCATGCAATTCATCCAGTAATTCATCAATGACAAGAATAGGGAACTTATCTTTAATAGTGAGCTTGTTGAGCTCCCTATAATCCGGACACATGCGCCATGATCCATCCTTCTTGTGCACCAATACTACTGGAGCAGAGAAAGAACTTTGACCTGGTTGAATTATACCAGCCTCTAGCATTTCTGCAACCATACGTTCAATTTCACTTTTTTGGACATAGGCATATCTGTACGGCCTGCTGTTTGGAGGAACACTTCCTGGAATCAGATGAATAGCATGATCATGATCACGCATAGGTGGGAGACCTTTGGGAGTCTCAAATACCTTGGAATGATTGTCCAGGACTTTTTGGAGATCTGGAGAAATAGATGATTCCGATGTGGAAACATCTAGCGAACATAATTGTGCAATTACACCTCTTTGCTCCTTTTTTAGAAGCTTTGTCATACCATTAGAGCTGATTATCTTTCCTAGTTTCCCTACAATACCCCTTAATTCAACTTCCTTTCCTTCCGTAGAAAATTTGATGAAAATTTCTTGAAAATTAAAAGCTATTGTACCCAAGGATTGTAGCCATTGGACTCCTAGTACAACATCAGCACCTCCCATTGGAATGGAAAGCATTGGGCTAGTCAATACATATTCTCCCATGGATAGCTTGATATTATGGCACCTTCTAGAGCAATTTATTGTTCCTCCATTTGCAATCATCACTTGACACTCTGGTGCTGGATATAGGAAGCAATTCAATTCTTTGGCTACCATACAATGAATAAAATTGTGGGTGCTTCCTGAATCAATCAACACTATTACCTTTTTCTTCTTGATTTGTCCTTCAATCTTGATGGTTTGAGGAGTGGTAATTCCCGCCAATGCATTACAAGATATGGTCGGATTTATTTGTTCTTCATCTAGGCTTTGTTTCTGGAGTATATCTTCTTCTTTTGACCTTTCTTGGTCCTTTTCTTCTTCCTCTTCACAATCTATGTAGAATAATTTCTTCTCAGCACACTTATGACCTTTAGTGTATTTGCTATCACAACTGTAACAAAGCCCTTTTGCTCTTTTTTCTTCCAATTGTTGTGGTTTCAACCTTATAGGTTGTGGAAGACTAGGGGAAACAACACTTCCGTCTTTATAGTTGTGAGTGGTATGCTTCCTCGTTGCCATAATTTTGCTTTCCATTTTTCTTGCTAACCTGAATGCCTTCTCTAATGAATCAGGTTCTCAAAGGCAAACATCATGTTGGATATTATCCTTTAAACACCCTATGAACACATCAATCCTATGCTCCTCTGGAATATCTTTTACCCTTATGTTCAATTTTTGGAACTCCTCAATGTGCTCCATTACTGAACCTTTTTGTTTGAGACTTATCAATTGGCTAAAAAAAGTGTTGCTTTTTGTATCTTCATAATGTGCTATCAATTCTTCCGTAAAAATTGCCCAAGTGATAAATTTTTTACGAGAGCAAAGCCATTGATACCATACAAATTGATTTGGTTCCAAATATACAGTTGCCATACATACCTTTTGTGTGTTTTGCACATTATTGAGATCGAAGAACTGCTCCATCTGTAATATCCATGTGGCGAGATCCTTGCCATCAAACTTCCTCATATTGATTTTTGGAATATGGTAGGTCTTCGATCCAACATTAGCGTCTATGGAATCATGATTAACATTACTTTTGTTCACATCATGAGTTTCCTTTACAACCGTTTCACCATTAGTAAGTATTTCTTATAGAAAATTTGTCAAATCTGTCTTCAACTCTGCCATGTCTGTCCTCAAATCTGTCCTCAAATCTGTCTTCAAATCATCCATCTTAGCTTCCATGCCCTTTATCTTAGATTCCACGCCATTTATCTTAGATTCCACGCCACTTATCTTAGCATCTGTTAGCTTTTATGAGCGTGACATTTGTTGCACTTGTTCTTGTAATTTTGATATATCATGTAGCATTTCTTCCTCTTCTTCATGAGTCATGCTAGAGCTTTCAGGTTCCTTACTAGGTGTTTGCATTTTCTTTCCTCGAGGCATCAGTTACCAATAATAATGCTTTACTATGCCCTTTGAATTCTGTTAAACCAAGCTTACAAAAAAATTTAAAAAAAAACTACACACCTTTTTTCACTTTATAGAAGCCTGATATTGAATCTGATGTATCTCTGTAATTTCAAAACATCCAGTTCTGAAATTGCAACCTGTAGTAGCCTTCTATGTCCTCTTTCCAATGCCACAAGTCTGACACAAATTGGATTCTCCAAGGAAGAGTTATGTGAAATCTCCCACAGTGACTTGCTTTTAGACTAGTTCAGTAGATCGAACTTGTACGACGTGCCACGAGTCACTATTTCAACCTTTGAATCTGAAACATGCACACAAGAAACTACAGTCCGTCCGCTTTCTGTGCCTTCTTACGAAATTTCAATCCGATCCCAAGAGAGAAAGTTATGACGATTTTCCCCAGGTCACCTGTTTTGAATGTAATTCAGGAGTCTGTAAAAAGACCAACTTCCTCAGATCATATCTTCGCAAATATCGCGCGAAACGCTCTAACATTTGGACCCAAGGTTCAGCATGATTTCTTATCAAATGGGTTTTTTTGTGACTTTTGAAACATCACAGGAAAAAAGTTATAGCGAAAATGCCACGATGACCTGTTTGGAGCAGCGAAACCCTAGAATCCAAAGCTCTGATACCAAATGTTATGAAACCAGCTCAAGAAAAGATAGAAAAGATAGATCAACGCCTTAGAATTCAGCCTCTTCGAGGGGGAAACCTCCTTTACATTACATAAATGAACAATTCCTTGATGATACAAATGACAAAACCTCCTTTCTATATAGAGGAGTCTAAGGAGTCACAATATAATCTAGCCGACCTAACAATAATAATATAAAGCCAGAAAAATAACAATAGAGGGATTCTATGGGGCACAGAAATAACATCATGGGGGTAATAGGGGCACAACAATATAAATAAGGGGTATAACTACAATAGTAATGGGGTAATCACTAGTATTATAGGGACCCAACAGCATATAAGTGGAACAGAGTGGGGCTTTGACAAGGGCGTGAGATCGCCTTCTCCTGACATAGAGGAAGAAACAGATGAGCAAATAGAGCACCACGACGTGGACCTACAGGAGTCGTCAGCCTGCATCAAGCTTCTAAGGGAACAAGAGAAAGGAGGGTTAAGGAAGAAATCCAAAGCCACTAAGGCATCCATGGACCCAATCACCCTGAAAGCAGGTGATTTGCATGATATTGGAGACATAATGTGGGATGTCACCGAGGAGGCAATACAAAAATTTGAACAGTAGGAGCAGCTTCTATTGGGATCCATCTAGATAGGTCTGCAGGAGCTATAGACCCATGCATCACAGGCTGGCATGATGTCCACCAGCCTTGCTATTGGCACTCCAGAAGCTATTGAAATTCTGCGTGAGAAGGCCTCCAGTGCGATAGTGCTACCAGATGGAGCATTGACCATGGAGAATGAAGCTGACAGGCCCACTGTTAGCACCCTCAAGGGATTCGGGTTGAACTTGGTAGTGCTCCCTAGCAAAGTGCTCCACCTATTGTAGGATGGAGTGATTGCGAAGTTGAGGGCCCATGAACACTATGCCTTGAAGGTAATGAATAAGAAGAGGATTAATAATGAACATATGGCCCTACAACGAGACTCTTCCATCACCATCATGACCGAGGTAACCAACCAAAACAAGCATATAATTCAGGTCGTGGAGGAGGCATGTTGAATGGTCTCGGAGTTGGCCATTCCTAATGAAGAACTGGTCGAGGTGCACGTTTGCAAGCTCACTACAAGGGTGCATGATTCTCGCACAGAGATGGCTAGCATTCAACTAGAGCTGAACCTATAGATTATAGAATTACAATTGAAGGCCCAGCCCTCAACTCTGCCAGAAGTAAAGGAGCAACATGCAACCATTGTCACAGAGGCGATAGTGGCTGGCGACAGTGCAGTAGCAAACTGCAAACAATTTTTCGAACAGTCGTTAAGGTCCTGATGAGCATGCAAAAGGACCCTAATGTACAACTGCTAGAGACACAAGTGCGGGAAATGTACTAGCGCAAGGACGAAGTAAAAGGTACAATGCAAACTATTGCACTCACGGATATACTAGAAAAGCTGTAGGAGGCCAAGAAGTTGAAATAATAGGTAGATGTTGCACAACCAAAGGAGGCAGTGCTAAAGGCATGATTGAAGCCCTAGTTGAATGAGGCTTATGCGGTCAAGGCCTTTATTGAAGGAAAGCATGCAAATCTGCAAGAAACTCAGTAAAAGCTCTAGGCCAATAGTTTGGGACTAGTGAACGAGAAAATGGTTGAAGAAGCGAAGCAGGCAGTTGCATAGTGCACTGTCAAGGTTGCGGTCATCCAGGTCGAGTTGGGAGGTCTTCTTGCCAAGATCTCCACGCCCGCAGAGTGACCTAAGGGCGAGTCACCATGTTTGTGTTGGGGGCATGTTGGGAACGGATTCCTCTAACGACAGTTTTGGGGCTAAAAGCCCATGTTTTGGGTCAATTTTGTAATAAAGTAATAAATTCTCCACATTTTGTGGTCGCGGAGGGCGAAGGTGTCAAGAGTCATAAAGGGTTGTCCTCCCTTATTTTGTAAAGTGTAAAGTCAGCTGTAAAGATCTAACCATGGTCTGTAGACCATGTGATTGTATAAAAAGGAGCTAAGTAAGTAAGCCCTAATTAGTGGTAAGAAGACAAGTCTTGGAGTCTTGGTAGAGAAGTATAAGTGTTTCGGGTCTTAGTGTAGGTAGAGGCTCTACAGCTAAGTGTGTAGAGGCCTAGGGAGGAAGTCTGAAGCTAAGTGCATTGACCCCTACAACTGTGTGCAGGGTGGATAGGGTCTGTAATAATATGAAGATATCAATAAAGAGAAGTATTCTACAAATTATATGTATTTATTTCCTATTACTGCATCTGGTTATATTGCATTTCAGGTTTAATGTACAATGTTTACGTGATGCATGAATATATGTGATTATATTGGTTAATTGAATGAAATTAAGAATATCAGATTACGTGGAGCTAACTGTGATTGTTTACTAAGATAAATAAAACACTTAAGGTAATGTAGGAATTTATACAATACGCTACCATAGCAATGCGAAAGTGCCTGGATCATGGGGTAAGGTTGTGAAAATTTCAATCGTACACCTTCGCGGAGGTACTAAAGGGTGGAACAAAAGGCTAGACTAATAGAGCCCTAAGGCTTAGCAACCTGTGTGAAAGTAGGAACAGAAGGTATAAACCGACATCACGACCATCTCAAGGTGTAGAAACTTGGTTTAAGCATCCCCCCATATTGCTTCGGGTGATACTTCGGTTTGCGCTCCGCGGGCTGATACTGAAATGGCGAGTAGTGTATGGATTTGTTTGGTTAACTAACGCTAAACCTGGGTCAGGCCCCACACAGCCAACAACCATTATCATGACATTTTTCTATGACATAAGGCCCTAACCATCTAGTCCTTAACTTACCTTTAAAATCCTTGTACTGGGAATCATACAACAAAGCCCAATCACCTTCTTGAAACTGTTTGTCCCTTATATTCTTCTCATGCCAAATTTTCCTTTGAACTTTAGTCACCTCTGTGTGCAGGAGGGCCCACATCTTAAATTCATCTAACCCATTCAGCTGGAGAAATATTTCTTGTTGTGCCCTGGTGAGACCTAGATCCAGTTGTGTTGCCATTATTAAGGTGTTGTATTCAAATTCAATGGACAGCATGGTTATCTTCCCATAAACTAGCTCATAAGGAGTGAACACAGTGGTGGTCTTCCAGGTGGTATTTCAGGCCCATGTGGCCTCAACTAATTTGTCTGCCCAATCCATTCTGCTGTTGCTAATCACTTTGGTTAGAATGCCTTCCATTGCTCTGTTGGTTACCTCCACTTGCCTATTAGCTTGTGGGTGGTAAGGAGTGGATGGTATGTGCTTGATCTTGTGTTGGATTAACAAATTATCAATCATATGAGACATAAATTGAAAGCCTTGATCAGTGACCAATTCTCTAGGGTACCTAATCTTATAAAACACATTTTCCCTTAAGAAGTCAGCCACCTTCTCTTCTGTTGCTACTTTGATGGCCTTGGATTCAGCCCACTTGGTTAAATAGTTAGTGCACAAAATGATGTATTGCTTCTGTCTGGATGGAGGGTCAATGGGCCCAATGAAATCCATGCCCCACTTGTTAACTGGCTCAAAAGTCACTTGAGGTTGGAGAGGAATTTCATCCCTTGGGGTAGGTTTCCCCATCCTTTAGCACTGATCACACTAACTGGTATACCTCCTCACATCTTGGTGAAGAGTGGGCCAGTAATAACTAGCGGGTAGTACCTTCAATGTTGTTCATTTGGCTGCTAAGTGACCTCCACAAGGCCAATCATGACAGGTCAAAAGGATGTCAAAGACTTCCTCCTCCCTTACACATCTTCTCAGAATTTGATCCGAGCCCAGCGTGAAGAGATTGCCTCCAATCCACGTGAATGGGGCACTCTTCCTTATGATCTTTCTTTTTTACTTGGAGGACAAATTTGGTGGAAACTGTGGAGACACCATGGAGAGAGAATTGAAATGGCGAATAAGTTTTCATATGGTAACTTATCATCAACCATTCCTTCCTCCCTACAAGCAAAGTCAGTCTGGGTAAAAAATCTGCAACAACATTCTCCTTGCCAGGCTTATCAATAGTTGTTAAATCAAACTATTGCAATAAAAGTAACCATCTAATAATTTGGGCATTTACATCAGGTTTATCCATAAAGTATTAAATAGCAGCATTGTCAGCATGTACAAATTTTTGGTAACCAGTAATGTAATGCCTAAATTTATTCAATGAATTCACAACAGCTAGAAGCTCTTTTTCAGTCACTCTCTAGTTCAACTCGGCTTTTGACAGATTCTTACTAATGAAGTAAATGACATAAGGTAGCTTGTCATCTATCTGACCTAGAGCTTCTACTATGGCTTTGTGAGAGGCATCAACATGTATATGGGAAGGAAGAGCCCAATTTGGTCCATGGAGAGTAGGTGCATTAGTCAACTTGTCATTTAGGGTGTCCAAGGCTTCTTGACAACTTTCTGACCATAAAAGTTCAGAGTCTTTGGTCAATAACCCAAATAAAGTAGAAGCTAACTTGTTGAAATATTGTATAAACCTCCCATAGTATCTGGCTAAACCTAAAAGCTTTTTACATCCCTATGTTTTTGTAGAGTTGGGACCCTTTTGATAATGGCTATCTTATTTGGGTCTTCTTGCAGTCCTTCCAGAGATATTGAGTGACATAGAACAGTCCCTGCAGTCATCAAGAACTCAAATTTTTCGGGACTAAGGGATAAGTTCATTTCAATGAATTTGTTCAGAACCTTACCCAGGATAGAGAGAGCCTCCTTGAAATCACACCCATAGGGTGTAAAGTCATCCATATAAATTTTTACTGCATCGTGGACTAGGTCAGGAAAGATACTCAAGACTTCCATCTGGAAAGTGGTAGGGGCATTGCATAGACCAAAAGGAAGGACTCTATAGGAGAAAGTACCCCAAGGATAAGTGAAGGTGGTTTTATCCTGGTCTTCTGGGCTAATCTAGATTTGATTGTACCCGATAAACCCATTTAAAAATGAGAAAGGAAAAAAATTCCCTGCCAGGCCATATAACACTTTGTTAATGAAAGCTAGAGGGAAATGGTCCTTCTTTGTTGCTTTGTTTAATTCTCTGTAATAAAAAAAATACTCCACTTCCCATTTTTCTTTGGTACCAACACTAAAGGAGACACCCACTCACTGTCTAAGATAGGGTAAATGAATCCTGCATCCAACATATTTTGTAATTCTTCTTTGACTATATCCTTGAGAACTGGATTCATTCTCCTTTGGGGTTGTCAGACTGGTTTGTAACCTTATTTTATATAAATGTAGTGAGTACACATGGAGTGGTGCACTCTCTTCATCTCTTTGTAATTCCAAGCAAAGGCATCCAAATTTGCTCTTAGCATGTTACATAACTCTTCTTCTTGGTGTACAGAAAGAGAGGGGTTGATTTTTAGAGTTCTTTCAGGGCCAAATTCTATTGTCTTGACACGAGTAGGGTTTGAATCAGCTAATCTTAGATCAATCTGATGGTTTCTCTTGGTTTCCTTCACTACTTCCTCTAGAGACAAGGTGTTGGGAGTTGGATTTCGGAGGATGTGTTTAGTCAAATCATCTTCATCAGGTTCTCCTCCTCCCATGGCAGTTTCTAGGGTATAGAGTTGGGTGGACTAGACTTCATCCTCTTCCTCCTCTTCTAGCCATAAAGGTAAATCATGTTCTAAATATGGCTGAGCAGGAAAGTACAAGACCAACTGCTTGGATAGATGACCATTTTTTCTAGTCATGTTTCCAGCCTTGCAGCTGATGTAGGCATCGAAAGTGGCTAACCAAGGCCTCCCAAGTATGAGAGGATAACCATTAAATTTGGCCTTAGGTTGGAGAACTAGGAAGTCTATAGGGTACTCCCAGGAGTCAATGGAGACCATCACATCCTCAACAATCCCCTCAGGGGCTACTGTGTATCAGTTTGCAAGATACAAGACTGTCATGGTCTTTCTTAATGAAACCTGGAGATTCCTCTGAGCATGGTGTTCTTAGTCATTACATTAATGGAAGCCCCAAGATCAATCAAGGTATGTGGGACAATGGTGCCATTGATTTGCACATCTACTACACGGCTTCCAGGGTCTAAATACTTTGGGAAAACTACCTAACCCAACATTAATTCGAACAACTGTCCAATGACATTAATGGTGGGGGTGTCTCTTTTTCACCTCCCTGGATGTTTGAAACAATTCTTTTTAATCATTTTGTTGTAAATAGGTACATCATTAATGGCTTGGAGAAGTAGAATTTTGACACATAGACTTTTCAATTCACTGAGAAGTTCATTCTCTTCTGGGGTAGGTTGGACTCGATGAGTTAATATTTCAGGAAAGGGTGGTGTATTCACTCTAGGCATACTTTCCTCTGTTTCCTCCTCACTCTCCCTAGGTGGAGATGGAGGCTGGTTGTTCTGGAGTACTATCCCAGACCTTAGGTTCATTTCCTGAATTTCCACAGCATAAGTAGGGTAGGATGTCTCTCCACTGTAGACCTGTTGTTCATGTCTGCTGTTCGGGTTTGGGTTTGGTTGGGCAGATATCTAAGGTATTTTATGTGGAGAAAGGTGTAAACATTGTGGTTGAGTAGGTGGTGAAGGCTATAAATATGGATCATTGCTTTATGGGGGCCTCCACCCTTGGGGTGGTGCATTCAACTAAGGTCGTGGAAGAGTATATGGCTAAAATGGATGGTTGGTCAGTTGGGAATGCTATTGAGGTGAAAAAGACCTGGATGGATGAGCAGTGGGCCCCCAAGGGGGAATGGATGTGTTTTGGTTAGGGTTGTAATATGCATAGGATGACCCTTGCATGCCTTATTGGTATGGTCGAGGCCCATGAGGCCTTCTTTGATTTATGTAAAAGAACTATTTAGTAATCCCTTCAGTTCTCTATTGCAAAACTTTCAATCTAGGTAGAGAAGGGCACTTATCTGTGGAGTGGTTTTCTTCACGGACCGAGTAGATTTCTATTAGGTTTAATGGACATTCATTCCTAGGGTGCCTCCTTCTGAATCTAGGGCAGAAGATGGCTAATGCTCTCTCTTCTTCCTCCTGCTTTCTCTTGATTTTCATAGTGTCCATTTGTAGGGAAAGGGTTTGCAACATTTCACTATTAAAATCTTACAACATGTTTCCAATTTTTCCTTTTATAAAGGTGTTGGAAGAGGATGAGTTGGCCACTGTCTAACTACCCCTAGCCTTTTTCCTAGCTACCCTATAATGGTTCTCAAAGACAATATTTATACCTTCATAGGGTAGCTCGTAGATGTACCCTCCTGATAGCAAGTTTAGGGTATCCATAGGATCTTCCCTGACACCCTGAGTAGGACTAGCTTAAGTGACTAAGGATCAAGTGTGTACCTACCCCTTTTGTAGATAAAATGGAATCTTTCCTCATAATCCTCTAAGGAATCATCATGCCCCAAGGTCATTTTAAAATTTCCTCTTTAATGTATTTGGACCTGTAGTAGTCCCTATACTTCTTGTTGAAAGCTTGTTTCATCTGAGCTCGGGTGGTGATATTATCCCCAGGTAAACCCCTGAACCAACGCAGAGCTGCATCCTTGACAGTGGATGGGAATAATTTCAACTTATGATCATGAGGGGTGTAATCATAAGTTTTGCATATGATAGAAAACTCAAACAAGAAATTATCTGGATCTTTTGAGGTCAGGCCATGGAAGTGAGGAAGAGAAGAGGGGTTTATTTTTTTCATCTTGGCATCCCCATTAGTTTCTCTAATGGGAAAACCACCCTCAATTATTTCTCTATCTGCTTTTTCATTTCTATTTTCAACCATGAGGTCAGTTGGAATGGGTTCTTCTTCTTCTTCCACTGTAGGCTCTTCAAAAATCTCTGGTTGTTCACTTAAGGGGTCCTCCAATTCACAGCCATCGAAGAAGAGGGAAGGTTGGCTGTTTGAAGTGGTGAGGGTATTTGGTAGAAATTTCCCCAAGTTATCCCTGTTCCTACGAGGCATGAAAGAAGTGTTTTTTTTCTAATTTTGTTTTTCAAGCTTTAATACTAATTGTAGAATTGAAATGACAAACTGAATTGAAGCTAACTACTGAATGAACTCCCTTGCAGAATGGAAAGGAAAGAAAACCAAATTACAACTACTTTTTGCAAAAATGAAGCTAATATCAGAATGAAAGAGATAAGAAATGGAAGAAATAAATTCGAAATCACATCTACTCACACACCTCCCTGACAACGACGCCATAAAGTGATGAGCACCAATATTGAAGCAAGAATGGTGCAACTCCTGTGGCTACCAACTTTACTTTATCAACCTGGGGTTCATACAAACTTGGAGGCGACAATGTTGTATACACAAATAGATGCAATGGATCCACTCTTTGTCACTACTAAGCTAGCAATAGACCACTAGGGTTTATCAAACCAACCTTCTATTGATTTAGAAGATGTTTGATTACCAATGGAGAAAGGGGAATTTTTCCCTAATTGAGAGAATTGAAATATTATCTACTACAATGATGAAAGACTGAAAGAAATGCTTAAAACACAACACTCATCTAGCTATCTATTAAGATATCTTGCTTCAAAAGAATTCTAAACTAACACATGTGGAACACTAACTATCCTAAGCATGCAATTTGATCTAATCAAACACTTTATTGGTGTGTATATGAATGAACACATCAACATTTTCTTTTTTTTCCTTTTATTGAAAATATGAATGCTAATTCTTCTTGATTATATGGAAATTGGGTTAGGTGTGGAGAGAGGTGGTAGGGGTCCTCTCCTATCTTTCTTCATCCATTTTTCACAAATAAACCTCAAAACAGGCCACTACAGGTCGTCCTACATGATGTCCAAATGCACCAATAGGATCCCCTGTATTCCTACAGGATCAGGCCAAAATCAAAAGCAGTGATTTAGACAATGGCATAGGGCTTAGGGAAGGTGAGTGGTGGAATGAAGAAGGAAAGGAAGTGGCTAGGAATTCCTCAGAACTCAAACCAAAGTTTATAGGATGGTTGTATTTGCTCAACAAGCATGGCAAGTTGGTCTTATGAAATGATAACTGAGTTAATGGAATTAGTGGCTCTTGGCGATTATGCATCGATGAGTTTAGGTTGGGGTTGTTGTTAAGAGATTCTTCCTACACTCTTGAAACTCCTGCAATACACACATCACTGGCATTTATCCATAAATCATGTCAAAACAAGAAAGATCTCCATCAACATTAGAAAATGGAATTTAATCATTCATTTTCCTATTTCATGCATGGAAATACTTGCAGCCTATTGTGAAACACCACGAAATCTAATATCAAGCAGGAGATATCATAAATAACAACTACAACCTATCCTTAAAAACTGAAAGATGCTAGCCTAATTAGCAGAAAACCCTAAATTTCATAAGAAATGAGAATTCTATCTTTTTTGGGCTGAATGGGAGTTTTTCCTTCAAACCATGGTCCTTGAAGGGAGGAGTGAGGCAAGAACCATTTGTTATCAACCTTTTTGTCGTTACTTTATCTCTCTAAAGCTATTGCTAAAGCTATGCACAAATGCAAGCAAACTAATCAAATTCACTAATACTTGCAAGGAAATAATGCCAAAGTTAATTCAACAATTAATCTATGAAATAATCTAAGCATACAAGTACAGTAAGGGGAACCTCTACTGCTAGGGTTGGGCCCTGACCCAAGAGCTTCATCCCTCTTAATCAAGTCAATGCTAGATCAAGGAAATGCTCATTTTCATTAACATATCAAAAAATACATAACAATGTTTTGCCACAATCCTTCAACTCGAAAGTGCTTAGTTATCTTCCATCCAAAATCTGAATCCTAAGGAGGCTCTAGGACTCCTTATTTATACAAATAAAGTTTCCAACAACTTCCTTAAATCTAGGGAGGCTTGGCACCCAATCTCAAGATGAACTGGCTCTTTAACTATCATTGGCTTGTCTCCCAATGATCTTCATGACTCATCTACCTGCAACTGCGAGCTAGTGTGATTTCATTGTAGGATATTCGAATGAGTGAGGATTTAATGAGGAATATTCATTTCCTATAATCTCTCCTTCTTGTCTCATTTGGTTTCCTGCATTATTTAGTTAGCCATGATTGCCATAATTTGCTCCCAAAAACCTGCAATCAATGCACATTAGACCACTAGACATAACATTTTACTTTTACTCGTCTCATTAAGAAAAATATAATTAAAACATGTAAGGAATTATGAGAAGAGTTTACTTTAGTAAGCTTAGAGGTGTATTAAGGTCCATATATTTACCCAATGATGATCCTGACCAGCCTTCTCCAAAACTACAAACTAGAGACCCAAAAACAAAGATTCACATATGATATTTCATTACTTTCTTCCTTATCATTTACACAGTGTTACATATCCTTTTATATAATTCATCTATACAAAAACGATGGTCCACATACCATGGATCCATAAAACAAGGACTACTACCCAATACCCATTACAAAATAAGGGCTTTATCCCATCCCAAAATCCTTAAAACTCCACGTGATGAATATATCTTTGCCATCTCCATGTGGTCGGCTCCTTCTTTCACGGGGTCTTTCACCCAAAACTTGGACCAAGTTGGGCCAAGCCCAAGAGGCCCAAACATTCTAGGGATTTCTCCTGCCATGGCTCAGTCCTCTCCTATAAGATTTGTGCTTTCCTCCACAACTCATCTATTTGCATCTGGAGGTTCTTTCCTTTTGAAATAATGGAAAACCTCTATAGAATTACTTTTTGGCATAGTCATCTCTTCTTCATCATAGCTCCTATGGAATTCGTCATACTCCTAAGTATCGCACATCAATCTTCCCTCGATGAAGACACTTCCTTCAGAGTATTTTATATTCTTGTGCCCACTTTCAACTGCAAATGGCATTAAGACTTCCTTCCCTTCATTCTTGAGTGCAGCACTCCAGGGACATAATCGTCCCTATATATTTCTAGTCTACTATCATTCTCTCATCCTAGAATCATCTGGCCATTTACCTTCACAAGCTAAACAACACCACCATATGTAATGTTCTTGACGATATATGGCCCCAACCAATTCATTTTACATTTCCCCAGGAAATTCACAAACTTACTATCATATAATAATACAGGATCCCCTTCATGAAATATCTTCTTATTGATGTGCCTGTCATGCCAACCTTTCTCCCTTTCTTTTTACACCTTTTGATGGAATCTTGCTATGAATATGTCTTCTTCTAAAGCTAGTATCTGTGATATTCTCTTGTTCATCATGTCGGGGTCTACCATATCTGTGACAGCTACAATTCTCAGACTTGGCACAATGTATTCCATTGGCATAACTGCTTCTTGTTAATATACCAACCTGAAAGGTGTCTTCCCAGTCAGTTTCTTACATGTTATTCTATATGTCCACAACACCGTTGGAATCCTCAAGTCCCAGTCATCTCTATTTACGTTTCACACCTTGAGCAATGCATTCTCCAGAACCTTATTGAAAACTTCCATTGTCCCATTTGCCTAAGGATGATAGCGAGTGCTCTTCTGATGGTAAAATTGGAATTCCTTAGTTAGTGCCTCAATTGTCTTATTCAAAAAATGTGTCATTTGGTCGCTCATCAAGATCTTCAAACAACCAAATCTAGACAATATATACTCAAAAATTAACTTCTCAGTAGTTTATGTGCTACAATCCTTTACAAGTTTCGCCTTGGCCCATCTTGTCAAATAATACGTCATGGTGATGATATATATTGCACAAGTGTTTTTCCATGGCGGACTGATCAGTCGAACAAAGTCAATTTCCCATTTATCAAAAGCTTGCAAAGTCAGTTGGGTTACTAGTGGCATTTCATCTCTTCTAGATGGCATTTTTGTCCTTTGACATACATCACATGCTTGACAAAATTATTTTTCTTCCTTATGCACTTTAGGCCGCCATAACCTGGCTCTCAAAATATTTTGCACAGTGGATTTTCTTGCATAAAGCCCACCTCCGACTCCTCCATGATCTTTTCTCATAATGTCTTTTCTTTCATGTTCAAGGACGTATCTATGCAGTACTTAATCCTGTCCCATTTTATAAAAGTGTCCCATAATCAGCGAGAAATCAGTTGCTCAAACTGATTCGGATTTAAATAGGAACGCAACAAATTACAGAGATAACCATATACACAAATATGCAGCGGAAATAATACTTCATTTCATTAATGGAAAATACTGAAATATGCTTACAACCAGAAATGGAAACAAACCAGCTAGGGCGATGGTAGCTTATCTCTGAGAAGAGATGTGATGGCTACATGCCTCTGAACTGTCTTACAATGAGGCTCGAGGGCCTATTTATTGTTGAGAAACAATGGAAAGCCCTTAACATTCCAAAACCTAACCCTAGGAGATGAAACGCCAAACTGTGGGCCCCGTTTGGGGTAAGTTGGTACATCAACTTCCCGGGGTCGTAACTTTGGCATATGATCTCCGTTTGACGCGTACAATAGCTCATTAGAAAGATCTATCCGAGCACTATCATTGTTGGAACGGGAAACATCGGTCCATTCCATGGACCCATGTTGCCCCCGGATTCCCCAAAAAACGTCGTTTAGGGCCTCAAAACGGCTCCGGAAGTTCAGGACCCGAAAAACTGCTAAAAATAGTAAGTTGTGCTACAATTAAGGAAACTGAAAATGCTGAGAAAGACAATGGTGGGGGTCCAGGTGGACTTGGCAGGTGGCCACCAATATCCACCTGGATCATTCCTCCCCCCTTAGGAAGCAATGGTCCCCATTGCGTTGAGCTCCTCCATGAGATGAGGAAACTTCTGCTGAACGTGTTCCCTGGTGAGCCACTTGCCCTGCTGAAGGAGTTGGCCTGCTTTGACAACTCGATACAGTTGGATATTCTGTTGGTGAGTGTTCTTGATCTGTGTGTCCATGATCCGATCAGTTGCAGCTTGTTCCATGCAATCTGGATTTAATTCTGTGGGTTTGAGCTGTTCTGCAATGTCGGATGTGTCTAGCAATGGTGGAAAGTATGGCCGAAGGCGGTCCACATTGAACACTGGGTGCAGGCCAAGGAATGGGGGAATGCTGAGCTCAAATGCATTGTCTCCCATAGCCTTAGTAATGGTGTAAGGACCATATCGGAGTGGTCTCAATTTCCGATAGGCTCCAGTAAGGCGTTCCTTTTGCAAATGCATCCAGACTTTGTCGCCCACCTGAAACTTGTGTGGCACCCGATGTTGATCATGTCACTGCTTGTACTTGGCATTTGATTTCTCAAGAATGTCATGGACCTGCTGGCGAATATGTTGGATGCGCTCAATGAAGCTGGTGACCTTATCTGTTTCGGACTGGACATGAGTTGAATTCATGTGAGTAGCTGCAAGTGGCATGGCCACATCAATGGGGCATAGTGGCTGGAATCCCAAACCCACCTGAAAAGGGCTATGGCCAGTGGAGCTGTGAAGAGCTCGGTTGTAGCTGTGCTGAACATAGGGGAGGCTCTCGTCCCATGTGCGTGGATGCTTTGAGTTATACATGCGCAGAATGTGCACAATCATCCTATTGACAACCTCTGTCTGGCCATCAGTTTGAGGATGGAAGGTTGTGGACTTCGTGAGTTTGGTGTCCAGCATTGACCAGAGACTGGACCAAAATGTGCTGAGAAACCGACTGTCTCGATCTGAGATGATAGACTGTTGGATCCCAAAGTGCACCCACACTCGTTCAAAGAAGAGTTTAGCAGTGGCTTCTGCTGTGATATTCTTCTTGCAGGCCACCATAATGGCCATCTTCGAGAACCTGTCGACGACCACAAAAACACAGTCATTTCCATGCTTAGTGGAAGGAAGGCCTGACATGTAATCCATGGAGATGGATTCCCAAGGTCGACTAGGGGTAGGCAACGGGGTAGAGAGGCTGTGCTTTTTAATGGTCGGTTTGGCAATGGCACAGGCAGTACATGATCGGATGTACTTCCCAACTACCTGTCGAAGATTCGGCCAATAGAAATAATTTTGCAGTACTGCCACTGTTTTCTCGACCCCGAAATGCCCAGCAGCCCGACTGTAGTGTGCTTCCCAAATCATCTTGGCATGCTCGCTTGAAGGAACACAAAGGTGACCGAGGTGGCATAATAGGGCATCCTTAAGGTGAAAATCTGTAACCTGCCGACCCTCCAAGAGTGTCTGGTATGTGTGGCCGAATTTTGGGTCGCTTTTATAGAGAAGTGGCCAATCAGAAGTCTCGTGCCCACAAGAGTTGAGCACGGTGGTTAGCGCCATGATCGGTGGTCGAATGAGGCAATCTGCAACATTATTGGTGCTGCCATTTTTATACTTGATATTCAAGTGAAACTGTTGCAGGTATGTAGACCACTTCTGATGGCGATCATTCTGCAATTTCCCTTGGGTCTGTATGAACTGTAGGGGTCGGTGGTCTGTGTGGATGACCGTTTCCTTCCCCAAAATGTAATGCTTCCATTGTCGGCAGGCCTGTACAATGGAATACATCTCTTTATCATAAGTGGGGTACTTCCGGACTGTGTCTGAAAGTGTTTCATTGTGATATGCCACTGGATGTCCATGTTGATTAAGGACTGCCCCAATAGCATAGTCAGAGGCATCTGTCTCGACCTCAAATGGTTGTTGTAAATCTGGTAACGCGAGCACTGGTGCCGTGCAGAGGCGATCCTTCAACTCCCTGAATGCCTTCTGTTGAGATTCAGACCAAAAGAATTTTGCTTTCGCCCCGCCCTTGGTGACTTGACTCAAGGGCCAAGAAATATGAGAAAACCCCAACACAAACCTGCGGTAGAAGTTGGCAAGACCTAGAAAGCTGCGGAGCTCTGTTAGAGTGGTTGGAGAGGGCCAATCCTGAATGACTTGGATCTTGGCTGGATCGACATGCACCCCCTGTTCATCAATGATGTATCCCAGATACTGAACCTGGGTCATGCCAAAAGTGCATTTCTCCAAATTGGCACATAGCTTGTGTTGCCGCAGCGTTTGGAGAACCTGTCGGATGTGGTGGAGGTGCTCTTCCCAACTCTGGCTGAAGATGAGAATGTCATCCAAGTATACTACTACAAAGGAGTTAGTGAATGGCCGCAAGATGTCATCCATTAGCCTCATAAAGGTTGCAAGAGCATTCGTCAATCCGAAAGGCATGACCAACCATTCGAAGAGGCCCTCCTTGGATTTGAAGGCAGTCTTCCACACATCAGAGGGTTCGATTGGTACCTGGTGATATCCCGACTTCAGGTCGATCTTGCTGAAATATTTCGCCCCCTTTAGCTGGTCTAGGAGGTCATCAATCCGCGGGATCAGGTACCTATTACGGACAGTGATCTTGTTCAGCGCCCGATAGTCAATACAGAGTCTCCACGTCCCATCCTTCTTTTGTACCAACACGATCGGGCTCCCACAGGGCGATGAACTCGGACGGATGTGACCTTTCTGCAGGAGCTCCTGAATCTGCCTCTTGATTTCATCGTTCTCCAGAACGGAGCGCCGATAAATTGGTCCATTAGGTAGCGGCGCACCTGGGGTCAGATCGATGGAGTGCTTGACTTGACAGTGCAGAGGAACCCCTGCCGGGGAGGTGAAGATGTCCTCGTACTCCTCCACAATCTTGTCCATCTGTAGTTATCGTGCAGAGGGGCCCCGTTTGGAGGCCGCGGCCACTGTCTTCTTCTTTCCTTGAGGACGTATCATCAGGAAAACAAATTTCCTGGTTTTGGAAATGATCTTACTGCATTGTTTTGCAGTAATCAAAGAGATGGCGGCAGGTGGCGCTACCTCTGGTATCCTGAACAACTTATTTCCCAATGTAATAATAACAGCACGGGGCCTTGATTCATACACAGCATGTCGCTTCCACAAGTATGGTTGTCCTAGTAATACATCACAAACTTCAAGGGGAGCAATGTCACACAATACCTCATCCGTGAAGGGCTTGATGTTGTATGGAAGGCGACACTGCTGGCTTACGCGAAGATCTCGTCCTTGGTGAAGCCACCCGATGGTGTATGGTTGTGGATGTGCTGTGGTCGGTAAGCCCAACCGCTTCACGACCTCTGCCGAAATGAGGTTCTTTTGACTCCCGCTATCAACAATGAACTGTATCGGGGAGCCCTTTACCCACATCTGGGAGTGGAAGAGACGCTCCTCCTCCTCTGGATCTTCGGGTTCATTTTTCTGGATCTTTGCGGTAGCAACAGTGGCGCTGGGGTCTGCATCAATGATCTGCTTCCCTTTTTCATAACCCTTATCGGGTTCTGACTCAGAGTCGGAACATGCATCTGATTCTGAAACCTTTAGCTCAGCCACCAGTGACTGCTTGGCTCGACACTCACTTGTGTTGTGAGTGGAGATCTTATGGAACTCGCACCATTTTCCAGTGTCCTTTCTCGGCTTTGCGGCGCTGTTCTTTGCTTGCAGCTTCGGCTGGTTGTCTTGGGTTGTCCCGCCTTGGCTTTGTCCTTTGTTCTATGGTTTAGGGGCACCTTTCCCCTGCTTTGGATTCGCAGATCCAAAGTCTCGCTTCTTTTGTTTAAACTTTTTCTCGACCTTGACGGCATACCGGTATGCTGCGCCGAGCGAGGGGATGTTTAGGAATTGTATTTCTTCCTGGATGTACTTGTGCAGGCAGCCACGGTATTTGAGTATCAAATGTTGCTCTGAATCCTTGATACCCAACTTTGTGCGAAGGGTATGGAAAAGATTGGTGAACTCCGGCACGTCTTGGTCCCTTCCCTGCCGCAGCGTGGTCCACTTTATGTATTCATCCTCATAGCTCCCGACAGGGTAGTACTGCTCCTTGATGGCATCCTAGAACCAATCCCAGGTGGGTGCGGCTGAAAATAGTGAGCCAGTACTTTCATCCTTCTGCTCGCAGTAGGTTTCCCACCAGTCCTTGACGTGGGGGGCTGCTTTGAGGAGAGCAAAAACAATCTTTTCCCAACTCGAAAATTCATGAACAGAAAAATAACCCTCTAGCAGATTTAACCATTTATCTACGGCATCTGCGTCTATCTGACCCTCGAATATGGGGATTTCAAAATTAACTTGTACCTTAAAGGGTGTGGCGTTTCCAGAGTAGCTGCTGGAAGCCGATGCGTTGCTTCTGGGTAGCCGCTGAAGGATCTGGGCAAAGCTGTCCATCATCGCGTTCCGTTGTCGCTCGAGGGCTTCTTCGAGCAAGATTTTGATGGGATCTCCTGCCCCCTCGTCTTTCTTCTTGTCCGCCATGGGAGGCCGTCGGGATTTGCGAGGCTGGTCTTGCAAAGGTTCAACCAGTTCAAGCCCTAACTCCTTATATCCCGACCTTGTTGGGGACATGCAAAGAAAAACCGCGAAAAAGCAGACCGCTCTGATACCACTGATCCGAATTTAAACAGGAACGCAACAAATTACAGAGATAACCATATACACAAATATGCAGCGGAAATAATACTTCATTTCATTAATGGAAAATACTGAAATATGCTTACAACCAGAAATGGAAACAAACCAGCTAGGGCGATGGTAGCTTATCTCTGAGAAGAGATGTGATGGATACATGCCTCTGAACTGTCTTACAATGAGGCTCGAGGGCCTATTTATTGTTGAGAAACAATGGAAAACCCTTAACATTCCAAAACCTAACCCTAGGAGTTGAAACGCCAAACTGTGGGCCCCGTTTGGGGTAAGTTGGTACATCAACTTCCCGGGGTCGTAACTTTGGCATATGATCTCCGTTTGACGCGTACAATAGCTCATTAGAAAGATCTATCTGAGCACTATCACTGTTGGAACGGGGAACATGGGTCCATTCCATGGACCCATGTTGCCCCCGGATTCCCCAAAAAACGTCGTTTAGGGCCTCAAAACGGCTCCGGAAGTTCAGGACCTGAAAAACTGCTAAAAATAGTAAGTTGTGCTACAATTAAGGAAACTGAAAATGCTGAGAAAGACAATGGTGGGGGTCCAGGTGGACTTGGCAGGTGGCCACCAATATCCACCTGGATCACAAACCACCAAGGCCTTCTTTTTCTTTGTTGTGTACTCCACGAGCACCATTCCTATGGATAAAAACTGAATAATATCCGCAAAGTGATCATCTCTGACTTTAATTACAAACAACTATGCATCAGGTAGGTTATCTTCAAGACTTGTAGGTTCTTGTCATGTTTCTATCATGGATAGATGATCAGACCCAAAATTCAATATTATCGGCTTCACTATAACTTCGAAGTCATATTCTTGGAATAATAACAACCATCGGTAGCTTTTTCCTCCTAAGACATGCTTATTTACCAAATATTTAAGAGTGAAGTGATTTGTGAACATTTTAAAGTGTCCTCCCAACTTGTAACGTTTGAACTTCTATAGTGCATACACCATAGCTAACCCCTCCCTTTCTGTCGTGCTATAATTATTTTCTTCCTTAGACAACTTCCTTCTTGCAAATGCAATGGGATGACCAATATCCCTTGCTCTTAGTTGCATTAGTACTACTCCCAAAGCTATGCAAAATGCATCAACATGCACATGAAATTAATTCTTCCAATCTGGAAAAACTAGAATTGACACAATTACCATTCTTCATCCCACTGGAAGGTCACATCCTTCTTCAGCAATTTTTCCATCAGTACAGTTATCTACACATGTCCTTTTATAAACTTGCTATAATAACAAATGTGTCCTAGAGTAGTACACAGTGGTCTTACTTTTTTTGGTGTTGCCAAGTTCACAATGATTGCAATCTTCACTGGATCTAACATCAATCCTTGTTTACAAACTAGATGTCCCAACAATATTCCAAATGTAACAAAAAATATGCACTTCTTTAGGTTCAATGATATCAGATACTACCTACATGTATCCAACATCAACATCAAACTCGCCACATGCTTCTTTAATAGCCCAAATACTGTCTAGTTGTCGAAGTAAACTTCCAGAAATTTGTGTATATACTCTTTGAAAGATGCAATTACAACTCTGGAAAAAATGGCAGGTGTAATCTTCAACCCAAAAGGCATTACTGTGTACTGATAGGACCCCCATTCTATGGAAAACATTTTCTTATGTCTGTCTTCCAGTGCAATTCTAATCTGGTGATACCCTGAGAAGCCATCTGTAAAAGAGTAAACCTCTTGTCCTCCTACATTATCCAACACTTCATCTGTAAATGGGGTGGAAAAAGGGTCATGCAAACACGCGTCACTTAACTTCCTCAAGTCCACATAAATTCTAATTTACCCTCTCACCTTATTCTCCTAAACTACCATGGAACTTACCCATTCATACTCTTTGACAGCTTCAATTATCCCCGTAGCTAACATTTTGTCCAATTATTCTTTTACATTTTCCTTATATTATGGGTTCAGTTTATAAGGCCTCTTCTTAACAGGCTTCACATCATGCTTCAAAGGAATCCTCATAACTCCCAAATCCCCTACGATGCCTTTCATATCTAAAAATTTGGAGGGAAACAACTCCTGTTATTCATGTAACAAATATGTTATCTTGCTGACAGTGTCATCATCCCAGTAATATCCTATGGTCACATACTTCAGTTTGACTTATGTCCCTATATTTACTTTCTTCATTTTCACTGGCTGCATTATATCTAGCATTTCAATAATAGGCCCTTTCATTTTTCGATGTCCTTCTGACTCATTGGTATCAATGTTGCAAGGATCTTTGTCCTCTTTTGTAGTGAGGTTATAGCATTCCATCACATTTCAGATCTGCGTAGCCTAATTAGGTTGTAAGATAATTGGAACTTCATTTTCAAAAGTATCATTCCTAACTATATTCAGCGTTGCATCTATATGTGGATAGTCATCTTCAAATCTGGATGTCATCACAAATCCATCCACCATTTCTGCCCAGCTAATAGTGCCATGTCAAAGTTTAGTTTCCAAATACTAGTTCTAAGGGATCGTTTCCAGGGTATGGATGAAACCATGCACCCATTCTTCTAGCGAAATTTCTCTCCAAGCTTTTATATAGATATTTAAATGGTCTATAGGATCATTCTAGCCATCATACTTGTCTGTAATCTTTGTTTCTACTTTACCAAATATTACCCACATTAACCTTCTACATTTATGCCAATCTCCTATATTCCTCTTATGGTACCCCACCATCTAGCAGGCGTAGCTCTCAGTGCTTGATCCAATGCTAATAGACACGGATGTTTTGGTACTCCTCTTTCATATTATTTAAATAAAGTATTTACATCACCCAAACTATCATATAAAGGTAAATCATGTACCTCAGTTGTCATGCAGCACATTACTTTGGTGATCCTTTCACGTGACCTTGTAGACACTTTATGCAATCTTTTCTGCTAGTTCTCCAATTACTCTCCTGAATCTAAGGTACATGAACTATCTTTCTCCCAGGTCATCTTTCCATCTGCAATGGGATTGATCTATTCTTCTTGCTTCAATGTGATCTAATAGATATTATCAACACCATCTGTGTTATATTCCTCTTTGACATGCTCTGTATACCTCTTCCCTTATGATGGATCCAATGGAACAATAACCCTCATATTATTTCTTTCAAATATCATTGCCTTGTATTGAGATTAATTATAGCCATGTCTTCAAATGCCCAATCCAATCCAAGAAATGTGGGGTAAGGATTACTATCATCTACTATCTCAATCACTTCGAAGTTAGTGGTAGTGAACACTTTATTGATGTCCATTGTGACAGTAGACAACTTTCCTAGGGGTAAGATTTTGTGGTGACATGCCATCTTCAGTTGAATAGTAAACCATTGTAGCTTCAGCTTACCCATCGATTCCCATGTCTACCTTTGCAAGACATTGGCATCAAATCCCAGATCTAAGATAACCCGATCCATGTCATACTATCCAATATGTGTTGTAAGCCTCATTTCTTTCCCTGTTCTCTTCTTGTGTCTATGCAGCTTATTCAATTTGTGCATCTCACTCTATGGTATCTCCCTATAAGTATAAGAGTCTATTAGTTCATGTAATCCCTCCATAGAGTTTTGATTCCTCAATATCTTCATTCAAGGCTATATAAAATACTTCAAAACATTTGTATCCACCTCTTGTATCGCAACCAGTATTATTTTGTGGTTATCTTTCTAAGTCGGCTGCACGGTAGAGGTCGAGGCCCCATCATCCATAAAGCTTCACCTCACCTCCATGAATGCTTGTTTTTACTTCAAGATATCAAATATAGGAGCCTTTTCAGTGGTTTTCCTTATCCATGTGGCTTCAGCTTCCTTTTTTCCATCAATCTTATGATTCCCAGTTGCAGTTCCACTCCTTGTTATAATTTTGATGTGAGGTTGACCTTCTCTTGGCTTAGCGGTCATCATTTGGACATTTTCTACAGGCTACTAGTTTCTTTTCTCCTTCATCTATGCAATAAAGATGGGACATTCTTCTATGACATGATCAAAATATTTACAATAATTGTAGGTTGTCGTCGGGTTTTGCCAGTCTCTCGCGAAGTGTTGTGTCTGTCCAAAATTATAGCAGATAATATGGCCTCTTCATTGACCAAATCCTCCTCGTCCTCCTCCTCCTCATCCTTGAAATCCTCCACATTTAGCATGCTAGCCTTGCTCTTCATGTGTGTGTAATTCATCTTGTAGTCTATAACTATCAATAGTGCGCTCCATCATTAAGTCTTAACTTCAGAAATTTTTCTCATCATGGCCTACTTATCTATAGAAGTTAAAAAATAGTTGCTTTGGGGTCCGTATATATTTTTGTAATACGTATCCGTCTTTAGAGTGATGTTGACCTCGAGTCCTATAAATTTCACACCATATACCTAGATTTATGGATTAGGCACTCCACTCGCAATATGATCTTTGAATACTAGGCATTGATCCTTATAATGACCTTCCACTTTACACTTCATACACCATACTTCTGATCTTTTTGGTCTGCCTTATTTACCTTTATTTAGATCCTGCAATTCCAGGGTCAACGTAGCTATCTAATTCTATATCTGTTGTACTACTATGTGAGTATCTCCAATGGGTGACGCTTCCTACTTCATCGCAATTTGAAATGCTTCAGCTTACATCCCAATCTTTTGTTGTGTCAATGGTAACCTAATATGTGGAACTAGTGTGACTATGAACCATTCCTTTTGTTGCTATGGGGTTATCTCAAAGCTCACTTAACGCATCAAAACCTTGAATCATTGATGCAATTCCATCATAGATTCAGTTAGTGCTTGCTTGATCTCTTTCAGTTATGTGATACAGTGTGATTTTGATTTTGGATTTTTTAACTCTACTACCAAGGACTTCTTAATTTCATTAAACATAGCATTTGGATTACTCATAGAGTATTTCATATATCATGTCATTGTCCTCTCCCTCAATGATGTGACGCGTTGTGCCTTATTTACATCATCATGGGGCGAGGTCGAGAGGGAGGTGGAGGTGGAGGGGTAGGGAAAGTATGGGGAGGGGGATGGCGTGTGAGGGGGGTGGATGGATGGGAAATCCCAAAGAAGCCCTGATTCTGTTTAGCTTGTGACTTCAATGCGCCTTCAGCATGGATGGGGGAATATCGTTGGGTTGTAGGGTTACTTCTTTCTTCTTCCTTCTTAGATCCCAACAGAGGGCTATAGTCAACCTCAATAAAATTCTTCAAATCTATTCTATATCATTTTCCACTTCGCATAGCTCCTGGTTCTGAATTATTTCTTCTTTGCTCAAACATTATTCTGACTACATCCACAGAATCCATTTTTCACACAATAAAATTTTAATCCATAGCCTTAGCGAATTTAAAAACTTACCTCGTGGTACTTTGAAGAATTTTCGTTTCGCTTTTCTATAGGACATGATTTGGTCGATCACGAACTCAGTGATAAATCTGACCAAAATTCTATCAATCAAGAAATCAACAACCCTTGAGATACTGTTATTGATTCATTTTAGCCATTGTATCAAATCGGGGTTACACTTCTTAGGTTCGTCGCCTTTGAAACATTTCTTAGGATCAGCTAACTTAGATATCCACTCAAGCAATTCAATGGAACGAACCAAAGAAAATCTCATATTGATATTCAAAGATATATCTTTACAAGCAAGCTTTAGTGGATAAACATGAGTTTGTGTTCTCTTTTTCAGAAAATTCTCTTTCTTTTTGTTCAACCCAATCCCAGAGTTCTTTCTCTGACAGGCACCAAATCATATCCCTTTAAGAAAATCTGGGTCCCTACAATAGAACCATTTGTTGGCTTGAGGCAGCTTGACCCAGGTTCAGAGTGTGCTTCACACCAAAAAATCTGTCGACTATTGGCCCTTTTGGCAATGACCTACAATCAGGTCTTACTCTTACCCAAAGTAGTTATGGGAGGTTTCAAAATGAGGTTTACGCAATCGAAGGTATATCCACAAAGTGGCCCATCCATTTACCTCTTTTTTATATCAATCTTATAACTTCACATACATAATAACTTTTCACACATGTTTAATCTAACAGAAACACATAAATCTAACACATTACATTATATCTTACAAGTCTTCACATAATTTAGTGAAAAGCATACATAATCGGATACATAACACTAGAGAAATAACATACACAGAGATAGAATACTTCGCCCAAACTTATTCTTTATTAAACACATTCAATTACATTCACTTCTCTGACCTACATACCCAGCTACAGGTAGTCTTCTCACTCAGCTACAGACTCTTTAAGCTCTCTGTGCACTCAGATGCGAAGCCTTCTCCAAAACTACAGACTATAGACACGAAAACAAAGTTTCAGTTATGATATTTCATTACTTGCTTTCTTCTCCGTTACAAAGTATTACATATCCTTTTATATAATTCATCTATACAAAAAGCACAATCCACATACCATGGATCCATAAAACAAGGACTACTACCTGATAAACATTACAAAATAAAGGCTTTATCCCATCCCAAAATCCCTTAGGCTTTGCGCGATGAATATATATTTTTCAGCTCTGCGAGTTTTTCTCTCTCTTTCGCGGGCTCTTTCACCCAAAACTTGGACCATATTGGGCCATGCCTAATAGTCATCTTATTAGTCCACTAGAAAGAGTACATCAACATGAGGAATATTGGAACTTGACCTTGGCAAGCAACTGGAGAAAATCGAGCAAAATATCTCTGACCGAAATGAAGAATGACCATGGAAATGATGTAGACGGCCTAACGCAAACACTCTTGCACACCTGCTACTGCAAAATTTATCTCCTCAAAACTCCAATGAAGCACTGTGATATTTCTAAGTGAAATATCCTCAAGAGCGTTGGGTTTTCATCCAACACCCACTAGCACACCCCGAGGGTTTCCATCCTAGCGATTAGAGGTTGGGAACTACGTTCTCAAAACCTCATCAATAGAAAATAGCAATAATCTAAGATGCCCTAAAATGGTCTCCTCCTCCTATTTTTATAGATCTGATGGACCCCTCTAGAAGCCTTTACTTTATTATTATTTTAACCACTAGTACCTTTTCCCTCCTTTTATTTTAATTAAAATACCTTTTAAATTCGAGAAAATGGTAAATCAACCACCATTCCTTCTCAGGCCACCGAAATTCACTTCCCACCATCTCATCCTATAAATATTCTTGTTCTGATTCCAACGAGCTATTAAACTAAGGTGTTTCAGCAAGTATTCCTCCTGTAATGCCACCTTAAATGTAATTAATTGAGTTAGGCTCCATAATAATCATAATTTCCAAAATTTGTCAAAATGAAATGGAACAAAAGACAAGTTGTGCGGATGATGAAATATTCCAAGTGAATTCCATTAGATCCCAAAGAAACTCCTCAAAACCCCATAAAGCCCCTCCAGAAGCTCCTGGCCACGTTGATGGAGTAAACTTGCTCTCGTGACCTAGCTGCCTCCAACCATGGAAGTCCATCCTGACTGTGCCAAAAGGGAAACCAAAAAAGGGACATGACAATGTGGGGTCACATGGGATAAACCTAACATAACCAAACATGGAATCCAAATATTAATCCACTTCCACCCTCAAGCCACAGTGGTTTCACCTAAACCAGTCCAAAAATCACCAAAACCAATACAAGCTTGGGTTCCTCGGGATTTCTTCACCATACACAGAGGAATTTTCATGTCTCCACCCATCTGTCAAGAGCTTCCCTGCGAAAGCCATATCCATCCTCAACCGTTGAGATTTTTCTGAGACCACCTCAACCATATCTAATCCACCAAAAATCCAAAGCTCAACCAAAATGAAACCCATTATACCATGTCTATCCAATAAATGGAGCAGGTAAGGTTGTACATCACTACCAATATAGGAAAATCACATACCATTGACAACAAACATGTCCAACGGACCAATGCATAAACAATGCATTCACATCCCAACAAGATAATCAAACATGCAACCTATTAGCTATGAAATCATCTTTCTAGCTGCTCTTTCTTTGCTTGATTTTGTCCCTTTCTTACTGTTGTCTAATATTATTCTTTCACTCCCTTAATTTCCTTTATTGCTTGCTTTTGTCTTCCTTTTGTATGAGTTCTCTCTCTCTTGATCCCCATGTTTCAATATTCTCTCTTGCTTTTCCAAAAGTGAATAATACTAGAATAAAGTCTCTCCCCATTTCTTTTCTTTTTCTTTTCCTTTTCCTTCATTTTCCCTTGCATTCATATCTTTGTCTCTTCATCTTCCTTTTCTCTTATTTTCCTTTATTTACTATATTAAATTTCCATTTATTTCCTTTTTCCTCTTGCCAATGCCAATTTCCATAGCCAATAAATAGTTAACCACAAGTGACTCCCTATCTATCTTTTTTCCTCTCATTCAGCTTGGAATACATGTCCCATGACCTTTGTTTTATTTTTTCCTTTTTATAATACCAATTTATTACATGGAAATATAACCTAAGGTTATTACACTTTTCATTGGCTAACAAAATTGTGTTGGCAGATTCACTGTCTAAAATTTCACAATGAAAACAAAATTTGAACTGTTGTGGGACAACACAATAGTGAAGAGGAGAATTCAAGCTATGGGGAAGGAATTGGAATATAAGGAGAAAAGAACACAGTTGAATAGGGGAAGGGGAATTAATTTCAAATAGAAGTGGGAAAGGTAGGTTCAAGTAGCTTAGAAGAGGGAGAAACAAAGAGAACATAGAGGAGCATGGAGACAACTTTTGGTTGGCAAGGAGTGAGGAAGAAATCACTTCCAGGTGGGGAAAAAATTACCTCTCGAGTTCCTAGCGACGAAGGGGACATGAAGGTGATTCTCAAAAAAATCCTAAAGGGCTAGGTTGGAGTCCCAATTATTCCTGGGAAATTTCTTGGAGGATTTTTGGATGGATTCCTTGTTGCATGTTTGAGTTTGCCATGGTTATGGAGTCCATAGTTTGGCTAGAACCATGGTGTTGAGTACTGAAGGGTGGGGACATTAAGTATTTGGACTCCCTATGAATTTCTGTGCATGAAACTCAACTGGAGGGTGGAGGTGGAAAGATATATATAGTAACTCGAGCAACTAAAGGTTTTGTTTTAACCCTTGAGTAGAGGACCCTTCAATATCTGGAATTTGGCTCGGTGGTGATAGCTACAAGTAAGAAGTGGATGCAACTATCTATGGTTTAGTGGAGAATCATAGTCCTAGACTCAATTTTCTAAAAACTTATAAGATAGGTGTTCCTCATGTATTTTATATGATAATGGATGAGCTTTATATTTCTTATTTGAAATGGTGTTATTAATGCAAGAGGCATGACTATGTGATTAATATCTACAGGAATGACTAATAAGTTGTGTTATTATTTTAAGGGTGTTGGGATATCATGTGAAGGTAATGGTTATTTCATAATAATAGTTATTATGGGAATCCTCCCATGATTATAGTGTGGTGGTTATGTGGATTGCAAATATTTATTAAAACTGTTTATGTGGTAATATTGAGGATTTCCTCCTCTTTTACCCTTGTTGACTAGTTATTTTATGAGGGTCTTTCTCAAGCCTTTAAAATAATCAAAAGCCAACCCTTCCTTATTATAAATCAAGTGATATATAGAACATGGCATCAAAAAATTGTCTCTAACTCTTAGGAACATAAAACTAAGTTTGTTGAATAAAAATCAATAATAATATCAAATAATAAACTAAATTTATAATAGGATACAAGGTATCCTTTGATTATTCATTTTATTCCTAAATGTTTGGTATAAACTATCAACTACATCATATTCTTCTTGATGTGTTCTTCAAATCTCCTGGAGCTACCTTCAATGATAAATCGAGGTTGTAATTATTGATTTGGTAAATTGGATGCCCTAGATATGTAAACTTACTGCTAGATGTTGACGTTTTGACTACCATTTGTACAACTAAATGCTTGAATACTCTTCTTGTATTTATCTTTAACTTTGTAAGTAAAATTTGATTACTGATTCATCTCCTCAAAAGTGGGTCCATTGATTTTGTGCGATGACTTTCTTGATCTAATTCTTGGAATATTCTACCAGCTACTTATTGATTGCTATGTGTGTTGCTATCTGTTGCTCCAAATCTAGTTTTACCTTCTTGAAATCTGAATTCTTGAAGTTATATCTACATATTTAGTTGTCTCTTGAAAATATGCAAACTTTCACAAGATTGTACTGAATTTCTATTTTTATAAGATCCACAAGCTTAAAAATTTGTTCCTTTTATAGTTTCCTGCACTTGGAATATCCCACAAAGGGTCATTAAATCAACCATGGGGGATAGGAAACTAGTTCAACATAACACGAACATGGCCACTGAATTAACATTGGACTTGGCCCATTAAAAAGACAACATGAATCCCTTCTCAAGAGATAAATTGGACCCTTTTCTTTGAAACAACTAAACATTCATAACATGCTTATGTTCCACATCAAAAAATTGTATAAATATGCTGGACTCTAGCCACTAACGAGTAAAATTAAGCGATTGATATTTTGACCTGTAGAAAGGGATATTTGTTGCACAACCATTAGACTTAACTCAACCCAGTAGTGATAATATAAATTAGTGTCTAACTTGTAGCACTAACATCAGAAAATGAGGAAGGAACTAGATCTAATGAACCCAATAAATATTTAGTCTGAAGTTAGAAAGCTTATAGCTCTTATTGCCAACAAAATCTCCCTTTCCTTTGATTAGTTCGAATGATTTCATTTGGGTAGAAACTAAACTCTCATATTGAGCTAGCCATTCGCTATCTCCTTGAGTATTGTTTTATTTTCATTAGTGATCCAAAAAAAAAAATATGATTCACTGACAAGTTCACCACAACACCATCACAGGAAATAGCTACCTTTTCATATCCCATATTTGTAACAATAAGTCTACTTCCTTTGTGTGTCTTCATTTGGTACATTAACAAATAAAAATGGTGGCTCTATCATTTAAAGGAAACAAAAGAGATCCTTGTAAGTGTAACCTACAAAGATAAGAGAACCTGTAACATACATTTTATAATATTCTTATTTCCCCTGTTTCAGCTCTAATAAAAACTTGAAGAGCTCAGTCTTGAAATTAAATTTCTAATATCAATAAGAGTGAACATTCCCATAAACAATGACAAATCAATAGAGTTTCCTTGATTGGATCATCAAAACACTGCATAATAGACTGATCATTTTGGGTATTTAGCAAAACTAAAAACTAAAAAACCAAAAAAATTCATCTTCTCTACTCTTCCTCGTGTAAAAGGTACAATGAATAATGGAGATAAATGTTGTAACTAAATTGGTAGCAATTCTTACTAGATTGATGTTTCCATATGCTTCTTGAAGGGACATAACTATATTAATATCCCTTTTCACTATCATCTAAAACTTTTAGCAAGTGGTGCAAGTAACTGTAAGCATTAATCCCATAATATACATGAACCAACTTGTTTGAATCCAATATTTTTTCTTTCAAACATTATGCCATGTCCCACAACACAACCACCTTTGTAGCGACAAGCTCAAAGCACAAGCATGACTAGGAAACTATGAAGATGTATATGGAGGAAGAAGAGTGTGGAGACATGGTAGAAAATTTGTTGTCTATTGAGTGTAGCATGGCTAGAGACCTTGACTCATCACAACCTGCTTCAGATTTGGAAATCACTCCAATAGGAAAGTAATGTACAAAACTTGTATTGGAAAAATCATCTGCATATTGTGAGCAATTAGATGACACATCCCACTCTTCCAACATTTACCAAGAATGGAGAATCAATTACATAGCCATTCACAGTTTGTTGGTTTGAATACTTATAGTGGGATTTCAATTTTATCAAACTCTAAACCTACCCTTTCTGCCGATGTATCCAGGCCCGTAATAGCGTGATGGCCACTTAACGATTTTGGTGGCACATCTATCCTTGTCCTATGGGGGGGCTGGGGTGGTTGCGCATGGTAAGTAGTTTTGTGGTGTATTTACCCACAATTTTTTAGATGTTGACACGTATGGATGAGTGGTTTCAGAAAAATAGCTTTGAGGAGCCACCCCCTACTTGATTAAATTTCAGATGGGGATGGGGTCCCGCGATTAAATTTGAACCATCCATCTTTTCATCACTCATCTTCATCATTGAAAATTGTGTAAACTTTACTCTTGTGCATCTCCCATTGATTTCATCAAAACTTCTCATCTGAGATTATTTTTTTGCACTTGACGTCTCTTTTCACCATTCAACTAGAGATCTACCTAGCTCTTGAGCATTTATTTGACACTTGGGTGTTTATGTGAACCACAGAAAAATGGATGTATATAATAAATTTTCTATAGTCAACATTCATAAATAATTTTGACACAAACTGAAAGGAAACTATCTTTCATGTAAGCGCTTAGTTTTGACATTTGATGTAGTGGTTTAGTTCGGAGTTTAGCTCTGAGCGCTCGAAAACATTCTTGACTCCAACATTTTTAATTTTTCATCATGGGAATTATGCCACACATCGTAGGAGAACATAATTAATATATTTTATATAATAAAATGTCAATAGCTCCTTTCAACGCGTAGTGCACTCCTTTCCTCCCTTTTCCCATGGTTTGGCATGTTGTATGAAGCACTGCTTTAGTTGGCCATGTAAAAAGGGTTTTTTGCGGGAATATCTAATATGACATGAACTTCGAAGGTTTGTTTGGCCTAACATATTTTTAAATAATTTTTTTTAATAAATTAAATAAATAATTTTATATAATACATATAGTTAAATTGAGGCTTATGTGATCCATAACAATTATAAGAAGAGTTTCGGCATAAATCACATGTAGAAAACCTTTGTCGACGCGTTTCAAACCAACTAGTGTGGTTCATCGTCAGGACAAGTTGAGGAGTCAGATCATGGCTGCATATTAAATAGGGAGAGCAGACCTTCCCAACAGCTAGGTTGACCATCAAAGGCTAGATAATATTATAATGTTAAAAAGTCAACAAGTAATAAAAATAATATTATAATTATAGTAACATATTCATAATAATAATATTATAATAATATTATGAATATGTTACTATAATTATAATATTATTTTTATTACCTATTGACTTTTTAACATTATAATATTATCTAGCCGTTTTTCTATATAGCCATTGATGGTCAACCTAGTCAACCTAGCAGTTGGGAAGGTTTGCTCTCCCTATTTAATATGCAGCCATGATCTAACTCCTCAACTTGTCCCGACGATGAACCACACTAGTTTGTTTGAAATACGCCGAAACTCTTCTTATAAAATACATATAATATATAATTTTATAAAACTAAATTTATTTAATTTCAAAACTTAAAAATGGCCCAGAAAAATATATAAGAGCCATTTTTCCATTTGGATTTTCATATGCTTGAGAATTTGGTTAGAAAATTAACTAGCAAATTTCGAAAAAACAATTGTACTCTTTCTTTGACCAAAAAAAGCTACCATCAGCTCCAACTGGGGACTGCTCCCCCCTGTGGGATGCAGAGAACCTGTAGACCTATGCCTTGTAATTATGTTGGGCACAGAGTGATTTTCACAAAACCATCAGTCACTTGCCACCTGCAACCTGAGACCTGCATATTGAAATCATATTGCCTATACTAATCCATATATTGAATCACACTGAAATATGAAACTAAAAAATACTCAAGTAAAAAACTGACATTGCAAACTACAACTAAAACCAAACTAAAACAATTATTTAAGAAAATATGCACATCAAATGCTCTGAAAACAAACTTATATATCCACAAACCACTACTTAGCTAAGCTAAAATTGTATATTGTTAGGTGTAATAATGCTTCCAATGAAACCATGTAAGCATTGGATTAATTTATAAGCCACCTTGCATGTAGCTGAAAATATGACAATAATATACACTATAAACATTCAATTCCATGAGTTGTTGATACTTACCACTGAAGATTAGTAAGCTGATGAGGCATAAAATATTGAAGAACTCTGAAGACTTCATAGTTGTTTTCCTCAAGAAGAAGAAAAATACATTGCTGACTTCAACCATCACTGAGCATTTCACAAGCACATTAGTAAAGGCATCTGACATCTTGAACTAGTGGAATTGAGAACCCAATGGAAATGGAATATAAACAAAGTGGATTCGCCAGGTGAAGGTATTAAAACCATATCAAATGCCTACTCCCTGTTTACTAGCAAGGAATAGATCTAGTCTGGATCGTTCTTCGGGGAAAGATTTCTTTAATACTTTTCTCCCCAAAAACAACACCAAATGTTGTATTTGTTTCTCAAATGCATTTCTTTGATGCGAAAATGTGTTGAGAAACCAACTCGACCAAGTTTTAGGTTCAAGCTAACCGTTGAACCAGAGGGGGCTTCCTCAATTATTATGAGGCTTTTTTTTAACATTGCTCACTATCACTGGACAACAACCTATGAAGCACAATGGCCATATCTATCATTTGTTGTATGTGGTTTCTAATGAATTTCTAATCTCTGTTAAAAAATAAATCCCTCTCTTGAAATTTCCTGATCAAAGTGCCAACGTCTAGTTTCAACATAATAACATAGCTTTAAAGATATTGGTAGAGGAATAATAGAGAATATATGATAATTAAACATTCATACTAGATATTTAATCAATGGCATATATAATATATGTGTAGAAGAATTATATAGCAAAACAAATATGCATTCAAGAGATGACAAAAGGAAACAATTAAATAATGCAGAGTTGTTTTAAATAGACTGTACAATTAGATAATCTCCAAAATGATGATAACCTTGCAGTGGTTTTTCATGGAGGTTGATACTCAAACATAGCCTTGCCCTAGCTCCTATGTTACCTTGAACATATGGAGAAACAGATTATGGAATCACAAGGAAAGAAATAGATGAGAAACAAATTTTGTCATGAAACTAAAGCTAGAATACTTTAATTAAAAATTCTGCAATAGAAGTGCTTATAAAAATGGCAGGGTTTTAGCATCAAACTCCAACCCTTCCTTATTAAAAATCAAACAATATATAGAACATGACATCAGAAAAATGACTCTAGCTTTTTGGAACAAAAAACTAAGTTCTTTGAATAAAAACCAATAAAAATATCTAATAATAAGCTAAATTTATAATAGGCTACAAGGTGTCCTTTGATTATCATTTTCTTCCTAGAATTTTGGGATAAATTATCAACTACGGCATATTCTACTCAATGTGTTCTTTAAATGTTGTGGAATTGCCTTCAATTATAAATCTATGCTCCAATTATGGATCTCGTAAATTTGATGCCTAAGATATGAAAACCTATTGCCAGATGTTGACCTTTTGACTGCCATTTGTACAACTGAATGCCTAGATGCTCTCCTTGAAATTATCTTTAACTTTGTAAGTAAAATTTGATTACTGATTTATCTCCTCAACACTGGGTCCACTGATTTTATGCGATGATTTTCTTGATCTAATTCTTGGAATATTCTTCCAGCGACTTGCCTTAAATGATAACTGTAGGCTCCAATTATGGATCTCATAAATTTGATGCCTTAGATATGCAAACCTGTTGCCAGACGTTGACCTTTTGACTACCATTTGTACAACTGAATGCCTGGATGCTCTCCTTGAAATTATCTTTAACTTTGTAAGTAAAATTTTATTACTGATTTATCTACTCAAAACTGGGTCCACCGATTTTGTGTGATGATTTTCTTGATCTAATTCTTGGAATATTCTTCCAGCTAATTATTAATTTCTATGTGTGTCCCAATCTGTTTCTTGAAATCTAGGTTCACCTCCTTGAAATATGAACTGTTTAAGTTGTATGTAGATATTTAGTTGTCTCTTGAAAATCTGCCAACTTTCGTGAGATTGTACTAAATGTCTATGTTTATAAAATCCACAAGCTTCAAACTGTGTCCCTTTACATTTTTTTTCACTTATAATATACCACAAAGGGTTGTTAAATCAACCACGGGGGAAAGGAAACTAGTGCAGCATATCACGAACTCGGCCACTGAATTAACACTAGACCTAGCCCATAGAAAAAGACAACATGTATCCCTTATCAAGAGATAAATTCAACCCCTTTTTTAGAAAAAAATAAACATTCATAATAGGTTTATGTTCCACATCAAAACACTGTATAAATGTGGCAGAGTATAGCCACTGATGATTAAAATTAAGGGACTGATATTTGACCTATATAAGAGGAGATTTGTTGCATAGCCATTAGATTGAACTCGGCCCAGTAGTGATAATAGAACTCAATGTCTAACTTGTAGCACTAACTTTAGAAAATGAGGAAGGAACTCGACCTAATGAACCCAATAAATCTTACTTAGGAAGTCTGAAAGGTTATAGCTCTTCTTGCCAACAAACTTTCCCTTCCCTTTGATTGGTTCGAATATTTTCCTTTGGGTACAAACTGAACTCTCATATTGAGCTCGACATATTCTATCTACTTGTGTTTTCTTTTCATTGTCTTGTTGATCCAAATAAACATTTTAATGATTCACTAACGAGTTCACTGCAACACCATCAATGGAAATAGATACCTTTGCATATACTATATTTGCAACAATAAGTCTACTTCCTTTTTGTGTCATCATGTAAGATATTAAAGAATAAAAACAGTTGCTCTATCATTTGAATGTGACAAAAGAGATCCATGTATGTGTAACCTACAAAGACAACATAACTTGTAGCATGCATTTAATATTATTCTTATTTCCCCTCTTTAAGCTCTAATAAAAAGTTGAAGAGATCGGTCCTAAAATTAAATTGTTGATATCAATACGAGCCCACATTCCCATCAACAATGATAAAGATGCCTTGATTGGATCATCCAAACACTGCATAATAGACTAATATTTTTGGGAATTTAGAAAACACGAAAACCTCAAATTTTCATCTTCTCTACTCTTCCTTGTGGAAAAGGTACAATCCAGAATGAAGACATATTGTCACAACCATTAATGATGGAGATAAACAATGTAATTTAACTGGGGGGAATTCTTACTAGACTAATGTCAACATACATTTCTTCAAGGGACATAAGTGTATTAATCCACCTTTTGGCTATAATCGAAAAATTTTAGCAAGTGATGTAATTACATGTAAGCATTAATCCCATAAACTACATCAACCATATTATTTGAATCCATTATTTTTTCATTTAAATGTTCTGTTGTGCACCCCATCACAACCACCTTTGTAGGGACACTCTCAAAGCGTGAAAGCATGACTAGGAAACTATGAATATGTATCTAGAGGAAGAAGAGTGTGGAGACCTGGTAGAACATTTCTTGTCTATTGAGTGTAGCATGGAAACATACCTTGACTCATCACAACTTGCTTGAGATTTGGAAATCACTCCAATAGGAAAGGAATGGACAAAATTTGTATTAGCAAAATTGTCTGCATATTGTGAGAAGTTATATGACTCATCCCACTCTTCTAGCATTTCCCAGGAATGGAGAATTGATTGCATAGCCATTCCTAGCTTGTTGGTTCAAATACTTATAGTAAGATTTCAATTTTATCAAAATCCAAACCTACCTTCTCTACTAATGTATCCAGGCCTGTAACAGTGGAATGACCTCTTAGAAATTTTGTTGGCACATGTATCAATGTCCTATCATTTAAATCAGAGATGGATTGTCAAGGGGGAGGGGGTTGTGCATGGTAAGTGATTTTGTGATGGAGGCTCCCACAATTTTTTAGTTTTTGACAAATATGGATAAGTGGTTTCACAAAAACAACTTTGTGGATCCTCCCCCCCTCCCTTAATTAAATTTCAGATGGGCAAGGGGTCCAAAAATTTAATTTTAACCATCCATATTTTCAGCATCGATCTTCATAATTGAAAATTGCACAAACTTTACTCCTATGCATCCACTGTTGGTATCTTAAAACCCTACAAATAAGTTTATCGTTTGGCACTTGACTTCTCTTTTGACCATTCAACTAGAGATCTGCCTAGCTCTCGTGAATTTCTTTGACACTTGGGTGTTTGTGTGAACAACAAAAAGAGGATGCATATAATACATTTTTGATAGGAAACATTCATAAAGTATTTCGACACAAAGTGGAAGCAAAATTTCTTTCGTTTAAGACCCTAGTTTCAACATTTGATGCATTAGCTTAGTTCAAAGTTTAGCTTTGGGCATTGGAAAACATGATTGGCTCCAACATTTTGAATTTTTCTTCATGGGAACTATCCCACACATCACTGGAGAACATAATGAATATCCTATATATAATCAAATGTCGATAGCTCTTCTTGACCCATAATGCACTCCCTCGTTCCCTTATCCCATGGCTTGAGATGTTGTATGAAGTGCGAATTTGGTTCACTTAGTAAATAAGGTCGTTCGATGGAATATGTAATATGACATGAACTTGGAAAGTGGGTTTGGTCTAACATACTTTTAAATAATTTTTTTAACAAATTAAATAAATCATTTTATAATATATATAATATATAATTTCTTTAAATTAAATTTATTTAATTGCAAAACTTAGAAATGGCCCAAAAAAATATTCATAGGAACCATTTTTCCATTTGGATTTGCATATGCCTAATAATTTGGTTAGAAAACTAATTAGCAAATTTCTGAAGAAAAAAATTTGTAGTCCTTCTTTGACAATAAAAAGCTACAACATAGGCTCCAACTGTGAACTACTTCCCCCTATGGGATGAAGAGAACCTATAGACTTGTGCCTTGTAATTATGTTGGGAATGGAGTCGTTTTCACAAAATGATCAATCACTTTCCACCTGCAACCTGAGACCTATGTACTAAAATCATATTGCCTACACTAATCCAGAGACTGACTCACACTGAAATCTGAAACTTAAAACTACTCAAGTAAAACAATTGACAGTGCAAACTACAACTGAAGCCAAACTGAAACAACTGTTTAAGAAAACTTGCACATCAAATGCTTTGAAAACAAACTTATATATCGACAAACAACTACTTAACTGAGCTGAAATTGTATACTGTTAGGCGTAATCATGCTTCCAATGGAACCATGTGAGCATTCGATTAATTCACAAGCCACCTTCAATGCAGCTGAAAAATATGACAATAATATACATTGTAAACAATGAATTCCATGATTTGTTGATACTTGCCAATGAATATTAGCAAAAGCGCATTATGGAAGGTAAGTCTTTATAACGTGATAACACAAACGGGGTTGCAGTAAGAGACAAGAAATCTTGTTCGCTAACGGTAAATTGTTGACGCATAAAATATTGAACAATTCTAAATATTGCATAGGTTTTTTCCTTAAGAAGAAGAAAAATATATTGTTGACTTCAACCAACGCTGATCCTTGCACAAGCACAACAGTAAAGGCATTTGACATCTCGAACTAGTGGAATTGATAACCTAGTGGAATCACCCTATAAATAAAGTGGAGCCAGCAGGTGAAGAAATTTAAACCAATATCAAATGCCTACTCCTTGTTCACTATCAGGGAATAGATATAATCTTGATCGTTCTGCAAGGAAATATTTCTTCGTTTCTTCACTCCCCAACAACGACGCCAAATGTTGTATATGTTTCTCGAAGGTAGTTCTTGGCTGTGAAACTGTGCCTAGAAACCAACTTGACCAAACGTTAGGTTCAAGTTGGCCCTCAAACTAGAAGGAGCTCCCTTAATTGTTACGAGTCTTTTTTTAACATTGTTCACTATCACTGAACAACATCCTATGGAGCATAATGTCTGGATCTATTTTTTGTCTTAGGTGGTTGATGATGAATATCCAATATCTTCTCATAAATGAATGCCTCTCTTGCAAAGGACTTATCAAAGTTCCAACATCCTGCTTCAACATAATAACATAACTTTAGAGTTTAGTAGAAGAATAAAATATAATATATGATAATTAAACATTCATAATGAATATTTAATCAAACAGATATAGTAGATGCATGTAGAATAATTCTACATCCAAACAAATATACATACAAAAGATGACAAAAGCCAACAATTAAATGATGCAAAGGAGTTGTTTTAAACTGACTGTTTAATTATCTAGTCTCCATAATGATGATAACTTTGCAGTGGGCTATCAAGGAGGTTGATACTCAAACCTAGCCTTGCCATAGCTCCTATGTTACATTGAACATATGCAGAAATAGATTATGAAATCACAGGGAAATAAATCCATGAGAAACAAGTTATGTCATGAAACTAAAGTTAGAATACTTTCATTAAAAATTATACAATAGAAAATCTTACAAAAATGGTAGGGTTTTGGCATCAAAATCCAACCCTTCTTATAAAAAATCAAACAATATATAGAACACGACATCAACAAACTGCCTTTAACTTTTTGGGACAAAAAACTAATTTCTTTGAATCAAAATAAATAAAAATATCTAATAATAAACAAAATTTATAATAAGCTACAAGGTATCATTTAATTATTCATTTTCTTCGTGGAAGTTTGGGATAAATTATCAACTGCATCATATTATGCTTGATATGTTCTTTAAATGTTGTGGAGTTTTTTTCAATGTTAAATATAGGCTGAAATTATGGATCTTGTAAATTTGATGCCCAAGATATGCATATGTGCTTCTAGATGATGACATTTTGATTTCTATTTGTACAATTGAATGTCTAGATGCTCTCCTTGAATTTATCTTTAACTTTGTAAGTAAAATTTGATTAATGATTTATCTCCTCAAAATTGGGTCCACTGACTTTGTGAGATGATTTTCTTGATCTAATTCTTGGAATATTCTTCCATATACTTATTGATTTCTATTTGTGTCTCTATTTGTTGCTTGAAATCTAGGTTTACCTCCTTGCAATATGAATTGTTAAAGTTTTATCTACATATGTAGTTGTCTCTTTCATGACACTGTACTGAATTTCTATGTTTATAAAATCCACAAGCTTCAAAATTTGTACCTTTTATAGTTTCTTGCACTTAAAATATCCCACAAAGGGTCATTAAATCAACCACAGGGGGAAGGAAATGGGTGAAACATAACACAAACTCAGAAATGGAATTAACACTAAACCTGACCCATAGAAGAAGACAACATGCATCCCTTCTCAAGAGATAAATTTGACCCTTTTCTTAGAAACAAATAAATGTTCATAATAGGCTTATGTTCCACATCAAAACATTGTATAAACATGTTGAATTATAGCCACTAATGAGAAAAATTAAGGGATTGATATTTTGACCTGTAGAAGAGCAGATTTTTTGCATAGGCATTAGAATGAACGCAACCCAATAGTGATAATAGAACTTAATGTCTAACTTGTAGCACTAACTTCAAAAAATGAGGAAGTAAGTCCATCTAATGAACCCAATAAATCTTTCCTCTGGAGTCTAAAAGGTTATAGATCTTCTTTCGAACAAACTCATCCTTTCCTTTGATTGGTTCGAATTTTTTCTTTTGGGTAGAAGCTAAAATCTCATATTGATGAATTTGATATCTCCTTGGGTATTTTTTGCCTTGTCTTCTTTATCCAAATAAAAACTTTAATGATTCACTGAGAAGTTCACTACAACACCATCACTAGAAAGAGCTACCTTTGCATATCCCATATTTGTAACAATAAGTCTACTTCCTTTGTGTATCTTCATTTGGGACATTAATTAATAAAATAGTGTCTCTATCATTTGATTGCAACAAAAGAGATCCCCTGTAAGTGTAACCTACGAATACAAGATAACTTGCAACAAACATTTTATATTATTCTTATTTCCCTTGTTTCAGCTCTAATAAAAACTTGAAGAGCTCAGTCTTGAAATTAAATTACTGAGATCAATAAGAGAAAGAATTCCCATCAACAATGACAAATAAATAGAGGTGCCTTGATTGGATCTTCCAAACATTGCATAATAGACTTATCATTTTGGTCATTTAGAAAAACTAAAAAACCTAAAATTTTCATCCTCTCTACTCTTCCTTGTGTAAAAGGTACAATTCAGAATGAAGACATATTGTCATAGCCACACATTATGGAGATAAACATTGTAACTAAATTGGTAGCAATTGTTACTAGACTGATGTCGACATATGTTTCTTCAAGGGACATAAGTGTATTAATCTCCCTTTTGACTATAATCTACAACTTTTAGCGAGGCAAGTCCCTGTAAGGATTAAGCTCATAAACTACATCAACCATCTTGTTTGAATCCATTATTTTTTCTTTCAAACGTTCTTCCATGCACCCTAGCACAACCACCTTTGTAGGGACAAGCTCAAAGCATGCAAGCATAACTAGGAAACTGTGAAGATGTATTTGGATGAAGAAGAGTGTGGAGACTTGGTAGAACATTTGATGTCTGTTGAACATAGCATGGCCAGAGACCTTGACTCATTACAACCCACTTCAGATTTATAACTCACTCCTATAGGGAAGGAATGGACAAAATTTGTATTGGAAGACTCATCTACATATTGTTTGGAGTTTGGCTCTAGGTATTGGAAATCATGCTTGACTCCAACATCTTTAATTTTTCATCATGGGAATTATCCCACACGTCGTAGGAGAACATAATGAATATCCTTTATATATTAAAATTTCGATAGCTCCTTTCGACATGTAGTGCACTCCTTCGCTCCCTTATCCTGTGGCTTGGCATGTTATATGAAGTGTTGCTTTGGTTGGCTTGGTAAATATAGGGTTGTGTGATGGAATATGTAATATGACATGAAATTGGAAAGTGGGTTTTGCCTAACATATTTTTAAATAAATTTTTTTAATAAATTAAATAAATAATTTTACAAAATATATATAATATACAATTTTATAAAATTAAATTTATTTAATTTAAAAACATAAAAATGGCCCAGAAAAATACACAGGAACAATGTTTCCATTTGGATTTTCATATGCCCAAGAATATGGCTATTAAATTAATGAACAAATTTTGGGAAAAAAAATGTGGCCTTTCATTGACAAGAAAAATCTACAACACCATGAATAGCGACAACATAACTTGAAAGCACGAACCTCAAGAAAAGAAGTGTTAGAAAAGCTTCAAATCAGATCCACACATACATATAAAGATAATCTCATCAGCCATGAATAATTTCATGATTAATAACCATATAAAAGCATAAATGAGTATACAACCAGCAATGATACAATGTTAATGTCAATAAATTAGTTTACCAATAGAAGCATAAGTAAGCACATCATATACCATCCATTTGTCTCAAGAGGAGTCCCACAATGCATGAAGTCACACAAGGAAACATTACACTAGAGATTAATGAAATTTAAATCATTAAGCTGAGAACATCCATGGCACCATCACATAAGACCTCCATCAAATCCATAAGTGGAAATACGAAATTACTTCTTGAATTCACCAAAATATCTCTTAGTTCTCAAACAATATGCAGAAAAGGTAATTCCAAAGCCAAAAGCCCATTACAATGTGTGATGAGGACATATTTATAGAAATATGGGTTACCTTTCGTCTACCCCCTCTCTATTGAGCTACCTCATGACCTTTCACATCCATATGAGATTCTACTCTACTCTAGTCTCTATCCCGCTATGCACATGTTACATGAAAGATATGCCTATATTCTATCAATCTAACAATACACAAATACAAAAAATATAGATGTAACTCATGTACAAGATATGAGTGCCAAAGCTTGTATTTTGCTGCTATGTTGATCACCTCCTATTACTCATCCCCATGTATGTGAAGGAAATCGAGGGCATCTATGAATAGATTTTTCTTGTTATCTTATATTTTGTTAGACAATAATCATTCCATCACATACCAAGTAATCGTTTCTTTTGTAAATTGCAAGTTTTCCATGGTAGCTACCTATGGGAAGTGGCTGAGAAACACTTGAACTTCTTAGATAGATTCGTTTTCACTCCTTCATCGACTAATCCAATATAAGGTACTTTGTGCGCTAGGATAACAAACTCTATTCCACTCAATAGATGTTTATATGAGGCTAGTACCCTATCCATGTCATTTCCCACTTTATCTTGTCATTGATCTTGATGCAGATTTGGACATTGTCATTTTGAGTAGTTATCAAATCCTTCATGGGGAGAGTTTCTATTGCATCCAAATATCTAGTAGTCTAGTCACACATGTTGTTGATAGTTGTGCTGACCTTTTTAAGCATAGTTGTATTCTCTTTAGTTTCTACCTATATGGTGGGGAATGTTTCCATAGTCTTATTATCATCTCTTGATAGAATAATACCAAAGCCTATTCCATTGTTGCTACCTCTCCTTGAATGTAAGATTACAACTCTTTTCTTCTTTCATGGGCAATGCGTAGAAATTGGTTCCCCTCCTATTCCTAAGCAGCTCTTTGTTCAGAAGGGTGTAGCTTGGCTCGTAGTTCAACAACGTGACTATTTAGTTTGCTCACATTTAACTCAATTGCATCTACAAAGTTCATCCTTGGTAAAGTAATGATTTCAGGATTCACTGTAGTGTCTAGGACAATCTCCTTTTCTATAACCATTGATAAAGGCTTGGCAAGGTTTTTTGCATAGCATTTTCTCCTTTCTTAAATAATCTTACACTATATTTGATCGAAGGTAAATCTAGTGATATCTAGTACTTCTTCTTCTTCCTCATCTGGGATGCCTAAGCCTTTGAGTGGAAGATGTCCGCTAGTAACTAGGCTAGGAGGAGGAATTTCTAAGGGAGATAAATCAATCTACATCTCAGATGCTTGACCCTACTGATCATTTTGTTGTGTTACCTTGTTGCTCACTAAGGTAGGTAATTTCAACTTTCCTAGCAAGCTCTTCCTGTTGTCTCTTGATTTCTTCCTCCTCCTGCCTCTTCTTATCCTCTTCAGCTTTTGTATTTTTTTCCTTTTCCATTCTTAATTTCTTTTGTTTCTTGTCTTCTTCATACTTTCTCTTTATCTCCTCTTCCTCTTGTTTCTTCCTTATTTCATCTCGTTCTTTCCTTTTCTTCTGTTCGACTTCTTGTGCTTTCCACTCTCCTTTCTCTTTATTAAGTCATTATACTTCTAGCTTCTCCCTTCTTTCCTCAACCTATTGCTGGTGCCAAGGCTCCTCATCCTTTTGATATCCTGACACTTGTGATTGTTTAAACTCCTCTTCCCTTTTCCTCCTTATATCTTGTTTCTTTTTTACTATTGTTTTGTTCCTTTATTTTAGTGTTTCTTATTCTTCATGCCATTCTTGCTCATCCATTGGGTCTTCTTGATGGATACTTTTATGTTTCTTTTGCTTCCCATTTGTCTTTTGCTACTCTTTCTTCCTTTTAAGGAGGGAGAATATAGCTTTCAAGATTATAATTTCTTGGGAACTATCCCTTTGTTCATCCTCCTTTTCTTGTTGTTTGCTTGGTCCTATTTCCCTGGTGGAATTGTAACAATTTCTTATGTTATATTCATGATTATTCTTGGTATGGACGTAAGACCAATTGAAACCTATTGTTATGAAACCAGCTCACAAAAAGATAGAAAAGAAATATAAACGCCTTAGAATTCAACCTCTTCGAGGGGTCAACTTCCTTTACATTATGAAAATGAACAATTCTTGGATTATACAAATGACAAGACCTCCTTTCTATATATAGGAGTCTAAGGGGTCATAATATAATCAGAGCTGACATAACAATAATAATGCAAGGCACAATAATAACAATAGTGGGCTTCTATGGGGCACAATAATAAAAATATGGAGACTACACGGGCACAATAATATAATAAGGCAGTTATACTAATAACAATAAGGGGTTACACTAGTATTATAGGGACCTGACATGGCCCTCTCCTTCAAATCGTGTTTTTCTCAATGCTTTAGTAATTCTTGATGCTTTTGTATAAATTATTGTCCTCCCATGTGGAATCTTCATCATGTAAGTTCTTCCACTTGATGAGATACTCTGGAATTGATCTATTTTGTAGCTATCGATTCCTCAGTTCTGTGACTGCTTCATGTTCCAATATGATTTTTCCTTCCTTGTCAAGTTCTCGCAATATTGTTTGAACTGGGATCTTATGCAACTTTTGAATGAGTTCCCACTCCTTTTGGCATATGGATATTTGTAAGGCCTAATTTTTGGAGGAACACTTCCTACAATAAAATGAATAGCATGCTCATGATCAGAAATAGGTGGGAGGCCTTTGGGAGTCTCAAATACCTTGGAATGATTGCTAAAACGTTTTGGATATATGGAGAAATACATGATTTCGATGTGGGATCCTCTAGTGAACATAATTGTGAAATTATACCTTGTTGTTATTTATTTAGAAGCTTTGTCATGTTGTTATAGTTGATTATGTTTCCTAGTTTCCCTTCGATACTGCTCAATTCAACTTCCTTTCCTTCTCGAAAAAATTTCAAGAAAAGTTCTTGAAAATTAAAAGTTATCATACCCAAAGACTGTAGCCATTGGACTCCTAGTAAAACATCAGCACCAGCCATTGGAATGGAAATCATTGGGCTATTCAATACATATTCTCCCATGGATAGCTTGATATTATGGCACTTTCCCGAAAAATTTATGGTTCCTCCACTTGCAACCATCACTTGAAACTCTAGTGCTACATATGGGAAGCAATTCAATTCCTTGGCTATCTTACAAAAAATAAAATTATGGGTACTGCCAAAATCAATAAACACTATTACCCTTTTCTTGTTGATATGTCCTTCTATCTTGATAGTTTGAGGAGTGGTAATTTCTTCCAATGCATTACAAGATATGGTCGGATTCATTTCTTGATGCTCGATGTGATCTTTCACTTCTTGAACATTTTTCTTCTTGATATGTCCTTCTATATTGATAGTTGAGGAGTGGTAATTACATCCAATGCATTACAATATATGGTCGAATTCATTTCTTCTTTCTTGATGTGATCTTTCACTTCTTGAACCTTTTTCTTATTTGATAGGTCCTTCTATCTTGAGAAATTTAGGAGTGGTAATTCTTTCCAATGCTTTACAAGATATGGTCAGATTCATTTCTTCTTTCTCTATGGTGGGTTCCTAGTGTATCCTCTTCTTTTGATGTCTTTTGATCCTTTTCTTCCTCCTCTTCGTAATCTATGTAAAATAATTTCTTCTCGGCACACTTATGACCTTTATTGTATTTTCTATCACAATTGTAACAAAGCCCTTTCTCTCTTTTTTCTTCAAATTGTTGTCATGTAAACCTTGTAGGTTGTGGAAGGCTAGGAGAAAAAACACTTCCATAATTATAGTCGTGAGTAGTGAAATTCCTTGTTTCCATAATTTCGCTTTCAATTTTTCTTGCCAACCTGAATGTCTGCTCCAATGAATTAGGTTCCTAAAGACAAACCTCATGTTAAATGCTATCCTTTAAAGTCCCTATGAAGATATCAATCCTTTGCTTCTTTGGAATATTACTTACCCTTATATTGAATTTTTGAAATTCCTCAATATGCTTTTCCATTGAACCCTTTTGTTTGAGATTTATTAATTGGCTAAATAAGGTGTTACTCTTTGTATCCTCATAATGTGCTATCATTTCTTCCATGAAAATTGACCAAGTGACAAGTGCTTTACAAGAGAAAAGCCCTTTATACCATAAAAACTGATCTAGTTCTAAATATGAAGATGCAATACGTACCTTTTGTAACAGTTGCACCTCATGTGGATCAAAATATTTCTCCATCTGTAGTATCCAATTTACTGGATCCTTGCCATCAAACTTCGTCATATCGCCTTTTCTTGATTTTTAGATCTCGGTCTTGAAACAACTGTAACTCTGTAATTTTAGATCTTCTAGTTCTGAAATAGCAACTTACAGTAACCCCCTGTGTCCTCTTTCTGATGCCACTAGTATGATCAAAATTGGGTTCCCCACAAAAGAGTTATGCACAATCTCCCAAGATGACCTGATTATATACATTTTCATAAGAGAGAACTTGTATGAAGTTCCATGTGTCACTTTTTTAACCTTCATATTTGAAAAATATACACAGAAAACTATAGTCCATCCTCTTTCTGTAACTTCTTAGAAAATTTCAATTTGATGCTTAGAGAGTCAATTATGATGATGTTCCTCAGGTTACCTGTTTGGGATGTAATTCAGGGGCTTGCAGAAAGCATAAATGTCTTGGATTTTATCTCCGGGAATATTGTGAAACAAGATTTAAAATTCGGGATTGATCTTTACCAACCTTTCTGATCAAATAAGTTTTTTTTGCGCTTCTGAAATGTGGCAGAAAAAAGTTATACCGAAAGTTCTGCAATGACCTATTTGGAGCAGCGAAACCCTAGAATCCAAGCTCTAATAGCAAATGTTATGAAACCAAATCAAAAAAATATAGAAAAGAAAGATAAACACCTTATAATTTAGCCTCTCTGAGGGGGAAACCTCCTTTACATTACACAAATGAACAATTCTTGGATGATACAAATGACAAGACCTCCTTTCTATATATAGGAGTCTAAGGGGTCATAATATAATCATAGTCGACATAACAATAATAATGTAAGGGCACAATAATAATAATGGTGGGCTTCTATGGGGCACATCAATAACAATATGGGGACTACATGGGCACAACAATACAATAAGGGGGTTATACTAATAACAGTAAGGGGCGACACTAGTATTATAGGGACCTAACACCTACCTTCTTGCAATATGTTGCCACGACTCCCTTTGGGTCATACCTGTGGTGGCTGAAGTCCAAAAAGTAGAAGCCTTTCATCTCCTTAGCCTATGCTTCATCTTCCTTGAATTTCTCAATAGTATATGCCCAAATGGTCAAAGGGAAAATAGATCATGGCTTTTTCTTTACTTTGACTAATTTCTTGGAGAACCATGCAGTTAATTGATAGCAGACTTCTTGTAAGAGCATTTTTTCCATTTCGAATGTAGCTAGAGCTGTGGGGGCTTGTAGGAGTTGTATAACTTGATAAAAGTGACCTCTCCAATGGGAAACCAATCTGCCACCTTGCTAACTATCTCTTTAGCATTTTAAAACATGAAATCAACATATTCTCCAAAAAGAATTTGATACAGAGGAGTAATGATTGATTAAGAAGTAGTCTAATGCATACTTTTGTAACTTGGATGCCAAAATATCTTATAATAAATGTGCACAGGATTAGGTGTCACTAGCGTCCACTTTAGACTCCATCCTTTAAAATGACATCCATAACATACTGCATCCATGAGGCATGACACCATATAAAACTTTGATGGATAGCCTTTCTTGGGACTCTTTGCATCTTGGATGTTTAACTTCAGGGTCGATTGCAAAATGCTTCCCTAGTTGATGATAGTCCTTGAGGTGGCTATCGAGTACATTACGGGGACACATGCTCCGAGAAAAGTGTCAATATCTTCCCTACCACACAACTTGTTCATCATATCTTCCATGTACTGATTTACTTTCCTCGGGCCCTTTCTTCTATAAACCTGGTCTTCCTTGACCCTAAACTTGGGGGCTTCTTTCCACCATGAATTTAGAATATCTTTGGTTCACCCCTTGAAATATGATAGGCACCTAGTATTGAAAAACTCTTCTCATTCTTGAAAATTATAATAAGAAGTGATGTCGGTGGCATTAAAAGAGGTAAAGGCCTCACTTGTATTCTTCCTAATAACCCAACAATCTTTGTTAGTGTTCTATAATATCCATTATGTAGTTCTTATGCATGGGAACATTAGTGGGTGTGTAGCTACTTTGTGTAGCCAAGACCTCTTAACGTTGATATACACCTTGAAATCGTCTTGGTCTTGAGGGATGTCCTTCTTTGAGAATTCTAAACAAATGTCCCACCATGTTAGTTTGGTGCTTTTGTTGATATTGCAAGATGTAACTCTATAGATTGGTGGTGGAGGTGCACTTTCTACGATCCCTTAGATACCACTCTTTATGCTCTTTTGGGAGGCTTCGACTACTAGAAGTGCCATATCTCTAGAGAAGGATGATATAGATATACAGTCCATATCGATGTTGTATGACATTTTGAATAGACAATCCCAAGATGAAAGATACGACATAAATAATAATGGCACGAACAAAAATGTAAAATGGGTCTAAGAGGTATGAAAGGAAAGACAAGCACATGAGTCGGAAAAAGGTTTATAGGAAGGTCACATGGTCACTCTAGTTAGGGGAGTTGCAAGAGCGAAAGACCATCAAAATGGTGACTTTGTGACCTTATACTTAGAAGGGGCTAGAGTTCACTAGGTTGCAAGGTATGGGTAGGTCGTTAGGTTGCAGGTATGGGAAGATCACTAGGTCGTAGGTATGGGAAAGTCACTACGTTGTAGGTTTTAGGCCGACATCTTTTCCAAATGTTTGACCTTGTGACCTAGGGGTTTCAAGGAAAATGATAGGTCCTAATGAGGTTATGTGGTTTCTCAGGTGACTTGGTCACTAGGTCACATAGAAAGTGAAAGCAGGCTTGGCAAGCGGGAGACCTATATTTTGTTGGTAATACGATGAATAAGTCACAAGCTTAGGCAAAAGAAGGGATTTGTAGGATTCAATATAAAAACATGAAGAGAAAAAGGGTGAGAGGTTGATCAAATATGGAGAGGATGCACCTTGAACGGGGAACTGGGGGACCGAATGTGACGCCTAATGGATGAAGGAAAGGTTGGATGGATTAGAATGAGAGTGGACGTGAAAAGATGCAGTGATGAGAAAAAATTAGGGAAAAATATGGAAGTTGTAGTGGTAGGACTAGATGAGAGGAAAAATGGAAAACTAATCATTGTATGGGAGGTGAATTGTCACTTACCTAGAGGGAAGAAGTCACGCAATCACCAAGTCGCCAAATTCATCCACCTCGAACGCTAAAATAAACTAATAAATAACAAATGAGGGTGAGAGTTAGATATAAATGAGGTCATATGTGAAGAGGATAAGGTTGTAAAGTAACTGTTTAGGGAGGGGTCACATGAGAATATTTCCCCTACAGTGCGACTTAGAAACCTGGTGTGAAAAATGTTCATGTAAGGTTGTTAGTTTGCATATTAGGGTAGGCCACGCAAATGAATGGTAAACATCTATGTGACTTGGAAACCTATAGTGTAATCATTAGTGAGAAGTGTAGGTTATGAGGTCGCATGGTCATAGGATTTCTAAGAAGGATTGATTTATATTAGTGACTATGTGACTTAGTGATTTGGGTTAAAGGAGAGGTATGAGGGAAACTGATGTAGGTCATAACTTTTATGTTGAGGCTATGGTCTTAGGGTGTGACTAGTGACTTTGTGAAAAATGAGTTGAAACTTTACAACTCAAAATTCTACCAAGTTCTAGAGGAAAACACAGCTCAGTACCAAGGGTGCAAAACCTCAACATCACACAAACAAAGGTCTAAAAGTTCAGTGAGGGGGACTCCAAAATTTTGAAGTGGGTAAAATTTTTGGGTTGTTGTAGTGGCTAAAACAAGAAGATAATGCATAGGAGGAGCCTTCATATGGAGACTTATCTTAAATAAGCTCCCTATGTCCAATCCCCGGGTCTAGGCATATAACTCTGGGTTATGACCTAAAGTCAGCACCCTTTCAACGAATGCTCAAGATCAAGCTAGAGAGATGAATGACCGAGGAGAAACATGAGATGATGTAAGCCCAGAGGTAAGGTCTCATAAGCTTAAAAATGCTACACAAGGGAGAGACTAAGCTGATGAGGACCAAGCTAGCGTGGCAAGGTCGATAGAATGGAGTAGGCTAGGATGAATTGGAGGTTATGCATTGGCTCGAAGAAGAGAAAGTTCCATTAAAAGAGGGTATATCGAAACATGGGGTAGTAGTGAGTGGGGCTTGTTTAGGTGGGAAATTTGGCGGAAAACGATGGGAATATCTTTGTCCTAGAATTTGTCTCACAGAAGTAGTAATGCATAGCACTGAAGGGAGAGACATGATGACTCAGCATTGGGATACCAGGGTAGGAGCAGGGTCGTTGGAATAGTTAAGTGGGGGTGTGATTTGGTGGACCAATTCAGAGTATTGATCATGTAGGGAAACGGAACTGCCAAGGCATGTAAACCTGATGGTTAGCCTCTGGGTGTTGAACAATTGATCAAGTTAAAAGAGCACATGATGACATAATCCTAGGCTGTGGGGGCATACATGTGAGCATGATAGGTTATCGATTGGTGCATGGGTGGACCCACCTTACAAGTTACCTCATATGATCATCCCCGAAGCGTTTGTAAATGCACAAGAGAGGAAGCGTTCAGTAACAAATCTCAGGAGACTAGAAGCATTTCAATCAGTAGTTGATCCCTCAATTGACCCACTGATACATAATCCTAGGAGGTGTTTTCCCAGAGTTACAGGCGAATGTGCATGGTTTGATGGGATGAGGAAACAGACTTGGGTAATGGGAAGTTTAAAAATAATTGACAACCCATCAATTTGGGATATATCATTTATATGTACTTATAATTACATATTAATGCATAGTGTGGGGGTTGTGAAAACCCAACCCATGAACGAGTCAACAGCTAATATCCTAATTCCAAGTTGATGAATGGGAGGCTGGATAAAATGTCACATTGATGCCATGTGTTACATCGATGATGGGGCAATGGAACTTTGAAAATTCATAAATTTTGATCTAGAGGTCAGATAGTGCTAAAATTTTATATCACAGGAAATGTCCCATTGAGATGAAAACAATGGTGACATTTACTTCAAGTTTTGAAGACAAAGAAAAAATGTTATTAATTATCCCATCTCTTTAATTGTACAAGGGATATTGGACTAATAAGTGAAAATGTTTCGCTGAGGTTAAGGAAGGGTGTTTACAAGTGCCACATGTCACTTACTTTTCAATGACTTGGCCCAACCAAAATATTTAATCTATCTTGCACGTGGGTTTTCACTGTGGCACAACGTTAGGCTAAGTCCATGCTGGTGGCCACATGGCTTGGGTCACACTAGGCTCTTACCTTTGTGCATGATTGAATTTCAATTGAGTGCGGTAAACTTTCCCATATCTTAAGTTGTGTACCCCAGGATGTTAATACCCAAGGGGTATTTTTCCAAGCAAAAATGGTCATGGGTGTAAAATGACGGGGACTAGGATTCAAACTGTTGGTCACAACCCCTAGCTATGTGGACTCTTTCCATCAGTACCAATGTTAGTGCATGAATTAGAATGCTCCCATGGTTTTGATGTGTTAGGGTGGCTATGGTCCAGATTGAAAAAATAGACTCCCTTGACTAATCAGTGACCCTCGTACGATGGGGAAACTGACTATCAATGATAAATAAGGACCCCAGCCATGCTCCTCCACCCTCCTCATGACATCACGAGGCAAGGGGTCCTTAGACATAATTCCATCCCTTGGTTTTTTACCCCCAGATAAACGAATGAAAATCATTCAAACCCAATCAATAGAATCAGGGATGATGACCCCCTAATGTACAAAGAAGGGGGAGGGGGCGGTGCATTCCCTCATCAACATTCTGCCCCTCTAGAACCATGAGACTAAAAAGAATATTATCATTTCATAATGGAAGGACCTCCAAAACGTAGTCGCTTTCACACTCACTAGAATTGTTATATATGAAGGATTATATCTAGCCAACGTGATTATTTATGGAGGGTCACCCTCTAATGCTTGGTGTTATGCTTCTACACAACATCTTACAGGTACACAACCATGGTGCTTCTCCCCTATGATATTTTATCGTGTACACATATATGTGTGTGTGTGTATTTATATATGCATTTATATTTATATTTAGGCTTAGCCTACAACACTTAGTAAATAAAGCTATTCTTCCTATGTTTGTGAAACCTTCTTATAGTTAAAGGGGATTCACTGGGGAGTCTTTGCACTTGACCCAGGCCTACCCCTACCAAACTTAACATGTGTGTGTGTGTGTGTGTGTAAACATATAGATCTTATTTTATCCTTCCTAATATTTTTGAGCACTCAGGCTAACCCTTATATAGGTATATACATATGCATATATTGTTATCTCTCCTAAGCTTAAGCAACATTTAGCTCCAACTATACCCAATTATATGTATATGTGTATCCACCACTATTGGGTAGCGCAAGCCCCGTGGAATGAGTATGGGGTGCGAAACCCAGAATTGTGGGTAATATTAGGGTAAAACACTCCGCGAAAAGTGCAGAGTGTGAACTATAGTAGGTTGAATCAAAGGGTAGTACGCCCAAAAATAATGTAAAGAAATAGTAATAGAGTCAGCCCGTGGAGGGATCGCGGGCCAAGGGAAAGTATAAATAGAGCGAGGCTCTATGAGGGAAAGTAGTTCTTTGGAAAGATGGAATGTAATGGGTCCTTAAAGGAAATAGCTTCAAACCGTATGTAAGTTCGAGTCGAGGGAGTAGGGTAGAAGGTAGAGGCTCTGCAGCTGTGTGCGCAGAGGCCTGGAAAGTCCGCAACTATGTGCATGGATCCTTGCAGCTGAGTGCGCAGGGTGGATTTGGATGTATTGTTGAAGATTAATAATAAAGATAAGTTTCTTCTGAACTCTGTGTTGGTTGCAACTTTACTCTTTTACGATAATTGAACTATTATGATTTTTGCATTTCCTACGGTTGAATACATGTGAACTGGGTTAATATTGATGCACAAAGTAACCAAAAGTAATAAATGTTTGCTTAAAGACCGTTTTAACTAGATCAAACCAGTAATAAGTGATTCAATTTGTAATAAGCGCAATAAGGGTATTCTGATCTACCCAGATCTAGCATAGCGCAAGGCTGTAGAACAGCGCGTGAGCCCCAAACCACATCCAAGACATCCCCAGGGTGTGGAAACCTGGTTCCATCACCCTCCCCTCCTACCTCGGGTGAGACCTCAGTCCACGTTTCGCGGGATGTTGCCGAAAGGGCTGGTAGCTGTGGGATTTGTTTGGCTAACTAATTTTTCTGAACTTGGGTCAAGCCCATATAAACCAAAAAATGGTTCCATTGCTGAGATCAGGATCTACCTAAGGGGTGTCTGCTGTGAAAGGTAGGGACACTAGAGAAAAGAGCGATGAAAGATCAGGATGATAGTAATGGCGAGCGCCATCCAGTTACCAGTATTCAAAGGAGCAGGCAATGAAGATCCAGAAAAGTTTTGGTTTGTATTGAATTTAGTATGGAACATGCAGTAGATCACAGATGATAATATCAAGAAAGTCGTCTTAGTCAGCACACTGTAGGACCGAGCGCTAACATGGTATATGAAGTATTCAAGCATCATCCCAACGGCGGGGATATCAGACATCCACACGGAATTAAAAAAGGACTTCAGGCAGCCAAAATTAGAATCATAGTTTGTCGTGGGATTCAAAGAGATCACAATGATGCATGGTGAGACCCCGTGGGATCTGGATCAAAGGTTAAAATGCACTATTCGCAAGGCCAACGTGACCCTGATAGATGCACATCACCATGCTTGGTTCATCACATCACTAACGCCATATCTAAAATCGGCTCTGTCACAGCAAAAGATCTCAATCCAAGTAGAAGCGCTGGAGGTAGCAATGCAGCTGCACGAAACCCTAGTACAGGACCCAAGGTTGCGAGTTCAGAAAATCCAAGTGCAAGTCCAAAATTTTTGTTTGGAAATACAGAGGTTAAAACAAGACTAGGCGCCAGAAGTTTAGGAAGAAGTCTGGTGCATCAAGTGTAGGGGCCAGGGACATCATAAAGACCATTGTCTAGTCATGGTGAATCTTGTGGTCACGAGAGGACCAGAACCATTGCGACCAAAGGCACAGGCAGGGCTGGGTGTGATCACCCCGCTCTATTGCGCAATCTGTCAAGTAGGAGGAAAATACAATACGGATAATTGCCACCTGTTGCTGAAATATAATCAGACCCCCCAGCAGCTCTTTTGCAACTTTTGTGGATTGGTGGGTCACGAGGAAAGGGATTGCCAGATGTTGGTAGATTAGGCATCTACCTACCAAATGCAGACTGAGGGGTGAGGTAAAAACCCAAGTGCAATATTTGTGCATGGTGGATTCCAAGGACGAGGTCGAGGACGGGGCGGAATGGGACTAGGAAGCGGTCGAGGACAGCTAATTTGTTACAATTGTGGAGGACCAGGACATTACACGTGGGATTGCACAAATCCAACTCGAATATCATGTCCTTGTTGCGAGAAATTCGACCATGAACTGCTAGATTTCCCTATGCTGCTAGCACAGATTCATGAAAAAATGACAGCACCTCCTACGACGACACAAAATGTACAGATGATAAGGGCATAACAACGCGATGAAGAATCTAAAGTAAATATGGTACTAAGGGGCAATGCAACCTTATAAGGGGATCACTCTGAGCTATACAAAGGTCCCTCGATGTTGACAAATTTTTTAGAAACCTGCATGAAGTTACTTCGCTATAATATGGAAGTGAAAGCACTACAGGAGGTAATTAACAAGTACGCAGGGTGGGGAGAACCTCACATAGTCTGACAAATGGGGAGCCATACGTCACGAACCAGACAAGAAATGCGATTAATAATGTGGATTGGTGACTATGAGATGGATCAGGTCATTCTGGACCTTGGCTCGGATGCAAACGTCTTGCCTAAGCAGACGTGGGAGCGTATCGGCAAGCCTCCACTCCAATGGTCTACAATCCAATTATGGATGGCAAATTAGTAGAAGTTCTTGCCCATGGGTAGGCTGCAAGGAATCACTGTAGACCTGGATGGTGAAAGAACTAGAACAGACTTTGAATTTATTGAGATAGTGCATGAAAAAAGCTCGTACCCTGTGTTTTTGGGAATAGACTAGGCCATCGACATGAATGAGATTATTAACCTCAAGTAGAGGAAGATGATATTTGAGAAAAAGTCGCGCCGCATAGTTGTTCTGCTAGATCCAAGTGAGGGACCCCACTACATGGAACCTGTGCGTGGCGACGAGCATGACGAAGCATTTGATTGCATCTACCGAATTGTTGCACAAAGGCCAATAAAGGGTAAGACAATGGAGGAATGAAGAATTTCACAGGGTTATGCAGAACCATATACCGATGAGTTAGAGGAATAAGATGAGCAATGGTGGAACAGAATGAATGGGGCAACTACTTTAAACTGCAATATGCTGACAATATCTGTGTACTGCATTAAAGCTCAGGACTGCGAGCTGCCGGTGTATGACGGGTTAACAATAATAAATGAATTCCTGGAGATGTTTGAGAGTTCAGTACGATAATACCAGTGATTTGATGTGCTCAAATGGGCATTGCACATGACACTGGAGCGATAGTGGGGTAGCCATGAAGTAACCTTCGCAGATTGGCGAAGCTGTAAGTGCATGATGCAGATACGATTTGGGAAGCTAGTGCTCCAACTAACAGAGATATGATGGATGAGAGAATCTGCACATACACCTAAGAAAATGGACCAAAGCCTATAGCGAGGAACCACAACCATAATGGGTGCAACTATTTTATCATACCTTGGATGTCATCCCAAGGAATTGTTATACTAAAACAGAGCTCTAACATGGCACAGGGGAGGGAAATTTTGCGCGAAGGGTTTCTGTCAACATTTCTTTTTGAGGATCAATGGATGGATACAATGGACGATGCATTAAAGCTAGTAAAGACCGTAATTTTCACGATGCCACTAGAACCAGAAGAACTCGTGCAACCAGACTAGTCACGACAGCTAAGCCGGGCCCTAGAATGTTATAATGTAAAAGCAGAAGGTGATGAAGATGATCTGTGTGACATCACTATACCAGAATTTGAAGGAAGTCAAGAAGTGTGCAACCCTGAAATAGAAGATGCAGACGTCATGGCACCATTAAAAATGAAGCAAGTGATTATCGGAACAAATGAAGAACTGAGGTATGCTACGCTTGGAGATTATTGGGACGACGCTACAGTGGAAAAGGTCGTTGAGCTGCTCTGGGAGTATCGAGACCTCTTCCCTACCAAGATTATAGAGCTGAAAGGGATTCGAGGCGAACTAGGAATGATGAAGATAACTTTGAAGCCTGACATGAAACTAGTAAAGCAGCGACCTTACCAATCGAATCCAAAATATAAAGCAAAAGTACGAGAAGAACTGGACAAAATGATGGTAGCCGGGATCATTGAACTAGCTGAGGAGTCCAATTGGGTAAGTCTGATGGTGGTACAGGAGAGAAAATAGAAGGGTGAGATCCGCATTTGCATGGATCTAGGAAACTCAATGATGCTTGTGTTAATAATCCATTTCCCACACCTTTTACCAATGAAGTCTTAGAAAATGTGGGTGGGTAGGAAGCGTATTCCTTTACGGATGGGTTCTCTGGATACCATCAGATCAAGATTGTGCCAGAGGATCGAAGCAAGACAAAGTTTGCTACAGAATGGGGTTGATTTCAATATACAGTGATGCCATTTCGGCTGAGGAATGTGTGGGAAATATTTTCCTGCATTGTGGTAGCTACATTCAAGGAATTTATACATAAATTCTTGGAAGTATATCTTGATGATTGGACCATAGCAAACATTGTCAAGCGTTTGCTACAGTTGCAAGGGAGAGGATTTATTTGATGATTAGGTCTACAAGCACCGCGCAGTGTCAAACAGCTTCGTGCTACACTGGGACACACGGGGTACTATCAGAAGTTCATAAAAGGTTATGCCCAAATCATGGCTCCAATGGAACAGTTGTTAAAAAAGGGTGCCACGTATTGATGGAACGAGGAATGTAACAAAAACCTAGAATTGTTGAAGGAAAAAATGGCATCTGCCTCTATCTTGACCTTTCCAAAATGGGACATGGAATTCCATGTGCATGTTGATGCATCGTGTATCGTGTTAGGTGCAGTACTTACTCAGGAAGGAGTGGAGGGATTTGACCACTAGATTCCATTTGCAAGTCAAAGGTTGTCGAAAGCTGAGAAGAATTACTCTACTACTGAGCGAGAGGGACTGGCAATGGTGTACGCACTCCAGAAGTATCATCACTATTTGCTTGGAGGACATTTTAAGATGTATATTGATCACTCTACACTAAAATACCTATTGAATAAGCCTGTGTTGGGGGGGCACCTTTGTCGATGGTTGTTGTTGTTTCAGGAATATGATTTTGAGGTTGTTGTAAAGCTGGGACATCTGAATGGGGGTCTAGACCACTTATCCCGGATTGAGACGGGCGAGGGACCCACGAATCTATAAGAAGGACCCCCAGATGCCCAGTTATATGCAGTGTGCATTGCGAATGGCCACTTTGAAGGTCTAATCTATTTTTTGACTACCGACACTGCACCGCAGGGGTATTTTGTGAAAAAAAAATGGAATTGGTGACACCAGCAGTAGATTTCACTGTGATTACCATCCATCTCTACAAGATGGGCCATGATGAGATATTACATAGATATATACCAGCGTTTGAGCGAGAATAGATCCTTGCCGAAGCACATGGAGGGGTTGTTGGCAGACATTATGTGAGCCGTGCCATAGCCCAGAAGGTTCTTCACGCCGGATTATGGTGGCCCACCCTCCATCAAGATTCAAAAGCATACTGTCGGGCATGCGATGTATGCCAAAAAATGGGCAAGCCATCACAAAGGGATGAAATGCCACTTCAGCCACAGGTAACGCTACAGCCATTTGAGAAATGGGCGACCAAATTCGTCGGGCCTATTGAACCGCGAGGGAAGACGGACACGCGCTATATTATCACTGCAACTGAATACTTGACCCGATGGGCAGAAGCACACCCAGTTAAGGATTGCATAGCCATGACAGTGGAAAATTTCTTGTTCGAGAATGTGTTAACCAAGTTTGGGTGTCCTAAGATTCTCATGAGTGATCAAGGAATGCATTTTTTGAATGAAACCATTAGCGCGCTCACTGAGGAATTCTAGATATATCACCAACAGAGCATGCCATACCATCTGCAACCAAATGAGACCATTGAGACATTCAACAAAATTTTTGAAACCACGCTGACTAAGATCTGCAATGCGCGACGGACTGATTGGGACTTTTGCATCCCTGTTATGCTATGGGCATATCGAACCACATGCAAAATGTTGACAGGCCAGACACCATTTTGACTAGTCTATGGTAAGGAGGTCGTGATGCCTATGGAATATATTGTGCCCAATCTGCGGATTGCAGCAACTACAGGAATGGCAGATTGTGGGGCCTTGGAGGAAAGTTTCGTACAACTTGATGAATTGGACAAAGAATGATTTCTGGCAAGATTTCATCAGTGGGTACAAAAACAACACGAGAAAGCATGGCATGATCACCATATCAAGGTGAGCACGTTCAAGAAGGATGATATCGTATTGTTATATGACAGTAAGTTCGAGAAATTCCCAGGTAAGCTCCACATGCATTGGTTGGGACCTTATGTCATCAAAGAAGTAATTGATGGGGGGCTAGTTCAGCTGGCTAAGCTTAACGGAGACCCTTTCCCGTGAAGAGTGAATGGCAGTCACCTAAAGCTCTATACGGGCAAGCCGATTGCCTGACTAACTGTTCGAAGGAGAGTCTCATCGCTCTACCCAGTTGAAAGAGAGCGAGGAACGATAAAGCAGTCTAGGGGACAGAGGCGCGGGTATCACGGTTCGTGTACATTTGGCCAACAATCAGGGGCATGGTTCCATGGACAAAGCCACGTGGGTGTGCTGTTCCAAGGAATGATGACCGTTAATACCACTGTTGATGACAAGAAGGCTGCATTATGGAAAAAGGGAGTGGGCGGAGGGCAATTAAGTGCAACAGTAAGACCCAAATATGAAATGATCAGCCACAGATTTCACACGGGAAGGTTACATGAGCTGGAACAAGCAACTATCTGGGTGGTTGAAGTTTGCATGGCTTATAAATCACCATGGGGAATCTGATGGGAAGCGTACACTTCAGAAATACATATGGAGCTGTTCATCATCTCTACACCAGGCATGCACTCGAAGGTAGTAATCTGGCTGAGGGAGGAGCAGGACTCTCTAAGGAGTCTGGTATTGATAGTTATGGGTATCTCGTAGGCTACAACATCGCTAGCAGGGGATGTACTGGAAAAAAGGGCATGCGAAGTAGAATTGGTCCGGATGTCGTTGCCCTGTCTAGGGGCAGGATGGCGCACTACAATAGAACAACAAAAGGATGGATAGACAACGACCATGGGTGGAGATGCAACCAATAAGTCACCTCCGATGGTTCCCGATGATTGGGATCATGCGGATAGCACCCAGGGTCTCGCAAAATTGCAACAAAGGTTGCAGCAGATGGTGCGAAGAGAAGATACAATGGTTGGAAAGGGCTACGGTGGTATGAGGAGGTCTCATATGCGACTCCCCCACTCATGCTAAAATCCTTGGAGGGGGTGTTCTGTGTTAACCGAGAAGAGCAGAATGAGTATCATCGGTTGCAAGACATGGTAGAAACACTGAAGCAAGAGACGGATGAAGCATTACTGGAGACAAACCATGAGTAGTTAGATGACGAACGCCACTCAACGGGAGGCGAACCGTGATGCCAAGGCATAGCATCTAGCCATGCTAGCAAGTGACTTTAGAGGAGTAATGATGATTTTTTTAGGGGACTGTTGGGTAGCGCAAGCCCCGAAGAATGACTATGGGGTGCGAAGCCCAGAATTGCGGGTAATATTAGGGTAAAAGACTCCGCGAAAAGCACGAAGCGTGAACTATAGAAGGTTGAGTCAAAGGGTATTCCACCCAAAAGTAATGTAAAGAAATAGTAATAGAGTCGACCCGCGGAGGGATCGCGGGCCAAGGGAAAGTATAAATAGAGTGGGGCTCTATGAGGGAAAGTAGTTCTTTGGAAAGATGGAATGTAATGGGTCCTTAAACGCAATAGCTTGAAAGCATTTATAAGTTTGAGCCGAAGGAGTAGGGTAGAAGCTAGAGGCTCTGCAGCTATGTACGTAGAGGCCTAGAAAGTCTGCAACTGTGTGCGTGGAACCCTGCAATTGAGTGCACGGGGTGGATCTGGGTGTATTGTTGAAGATTGATAATAAAGATAAGTTTCTTCTAAATTCTGTGTTGGTTGTGACTTTACTCTTTTATGATAAGTGAACTATTATGATTTCTACATTTGCTACGGTTGAATACATGTGAACTGGGTTAATTTTGATGCATGAAGTAACCAAAAGTAATAAATGTTTGCTTAAATACCATTTTAACTAGATCAAACCAATAATAAGTGATTCAATTTGCAATAAGCGCAATAAGGGTATTCTGATCTACGCGGATCTAGCAGAGCACGAGGCTATAGGACAGCATGCAAGCTCTAAGCCACATCCAAGACATCCCTAGGGTTTGGAAACCTGGTTCCGGCACCCTCCCCTACTACCTCGGATGAGACCTCAGTCCGTGCTTCGCGGGATATTGCCAAAAGGGTCGGTAGCTACGGGATTTGTATGGCTAAATAATTCTTCCGAACTTGGGTCAAGCCCATATAAGACAACAATCACGTTAAATCATCTGAGCTTAATGATCACTTAACGTGGTTCATACTTTATATCTATCTATAAATATATATATATATATATATATATATATATATATATATATATATATATATATATATATATATATATATATATATATATATATATATATATATATATATATATATATATATATATATATATATATTCGTAAAAAAATTAAATCTCCTGATCTTTACAATTCTCGATGGACTACTATTATCGGAGGTCATTAAAATATGGGAATTCCAAATAGAAATAGAGGTGTACCCATCTCTTATACTTAGGAAATTAAATAGAGTTTTAACTCAGGCTTTAACACAGGAATTTCCCATTCCTCAAAATATACATAGAAATCATCATTACATTAATTACATTCCTTAGCATTAACATCGTTGGACATTGGATAAACCAACACTCCTCGTGTGTTTTTTGACGTGGACTAACCACCTCTCATGGATCCTTATATTTGGCAATGCGGTCATTGACTAACACCTGAGGGTTTTTTTCTAACAACAATTGTGATTCCAAAAAAGTGGTATCAGAGCGTAGGTCATGAGTTCGATACAGACCCATCTCACTTTGGGGGGGAGATCTTTGGACATTGGATAAACCAACATTCCTCATTTGTTTCGTGACATGGACTAACCACCTCTCGTGTATCCTTATCTCTAGCGATGTGGTCGTTGACTAACACCTACAAGTTTTGGTCTAACAGAAATCGTGATTCCCAACAAACATATGCATTTTACCATTTCTCAGAAAGTATTCTAGACAACAACACTCCATATTCCTATTATATATATATATATATATATATATATATATATATATATATGACTTGGCTTTCAATAAATCAATGGCCTATGGCCAAAGAATGTAATCATTTCGCATGCCAAGGATTAACTAGTAAAATAGAGAATCCATGGATTTCTCACAATAAGCCTTTCTACTGACTTCAACTCAACAATATACACAAGAATATGAACTCCTCATCATAAACACATGCATTTTAAAAAGAACAAAAAGAATTCATGAAAATTTTCATTGTAATCAAACACATAAAAATACAGAAAGCTAACTTATCTAATGGTTAGAATCTTGGAAACTAACATGGGGACTTCAAATCTCCAACCAACCTTATTTTGGATTACACTTCAATCTTTCTTGGAGCTAGTTTCCCTCGAGCCAATTTTCATAGGTTGAGTAAGGGTTCTCAAAGGATTTTCTCACATACTCAACACCATTGGGAGTCTATATATCCTCCTATCTCCACCCAACAACTAGTTTCCCTTGGAAAATTACTGAGACGATCCTTCATTGAGTTCTTCTTTCTCCAGAGTTATACTAATTTTTCCCTTGGTGTTCTTCCTATGTGTTATTCCTTTGCTATTTTTTTCCTACACATCAATACCCTTCATCTCCTCTCAAAATTATCCCCACTACTATCCTCTCTTCTTTTATCTTGTTTCTCATTTTCCTTATTTTTGCATCTAAGCCTCCAACTAATGTGCACTGCTTCCTATTAAATACTTCCTTTTTATTTTCCATTCAATATTTATGTCCCAAGCCTATGGTTCTCTCCATTTCTTCCATTGTGGTGAGCACTAGTATTGCAGCAATAACGCTGCGACTCCTGGGCTTCCTACTTTACTTTTATCAACTTGATAGTTCGTAACAAACTTGGAAGCGATGGTTCTGTATGCACAAGTACTAGTTCTTATTGCAGGCTGTTACTTGGTCGCTGGCGCAAGATCACTAGGAGCTCAAGCCAACTTCTATGGATTCCACAAGAAGCTCTATATATGATGAAAGAAAGGAAATCTTACTCTACAGAGGCTACTCTACTTGTAGAAAGGAGAAGAAGACTGAAATGTAAGGTAAACCTAGCAAACCCTAATTAACCAACTAATCCTACTTTTGCAGAAAGAGAGATAAAAACCATGAAATGAATGCCATTACTTAACCTAGGAAGTAAACAACATCTACTCAAGCTGTTTCTAGAAGGAAATGAGAAAAAACATCTTTTTGAATTTTTATGTATTTTTAGGTGAAATTGTCATGCATGTAATTTATTTGTTTGTGACTATGACAATGATTAGGTGGTGATGGAGGACGAATTTGGAGTTTTCATAAGTGTAGGAAGGTGTGCAGGGGTCCTAGGAGGTCTTAGGTGGCCTTCTGGAGGCTTTTCCTGCAATTGGAATTTAAAAAGACACCTACAAGAAAATCTCTAGGAGGCTGTAGGGGATCTACAGGAGGTCTACGTAAGGTCTACAAGAGGATGTCGAGAGCCGTTCTGGAGGTTTTGAAGCTGGGAAAGTGGGTGGAAAGGGTAGCTGAAGGCTAGGGTGATGTGTTAAGGTGTCTAGGGTTCATCCAAAAGGATCAGGGAAGATAAAGATGGTTGGACTTCTTCAAGGAAAGAAAGGAAAGTTCATGAGAAAAGTCTAGAAAACTAAGGCAGATTTGTGAGGGACTTTGGGTGACCTGTGGGACATATATCAAAGAGAAATGGTGATGCTTGATTGGCTGACTTATTGCGAGAGGAGGATTGCTACAAGAGAACTGAAACTCACATCATGAAATTAAGCAAGCAAGGAAACTAGCTATATCAAAAAAACATAAATTTGCATCAAGCTAATCTAAATTCTGATCTAGGAAAGTAAATGTTGAAGAATGCTACATGGAAAGAAAGAATGGAAGGAAATTTATTGCAAATACATAAATGAGCATGGAAAAATAGATCTACAGCAAAGCATTAACCTTCTAACAAACTGCAACACTAGAAATCCTATGGAAAAGGAAAATATGTGCTTTTTTGTTGAAGTAAGAGGGTCTTGGCCTCAGTTCATGGTCCCAGAGGAAGGAAAGGAGGCCAAGGCTCTATTGATGGCCTTTTTGTATCTTTTTCCTATCATTTTTCAACCTTCTACAGCAAACTGAAATGGAAACAACCCTTTTAAATCACCAAAAGCAACCTATTCTTAACTAAGACAGAAATCTATCTAACAACAACTAATTCATAAATTGAAACAAAGCATATAAATACAAAATAAGAGGAGTTTGGCTTCTTGGATTGGGCCCTAACCCAAGAGCTTCAGCCCTCTAAGGTAACTCAGTCCTAGCTCGAACAAGATCTCATCTTCATTATCAAAATAATAATAGGATTACATGAAACTGTCAACAAAAGTAAGCTCAAAGTTGAGCAGAGCAAAGCTGCAACAAAAATTAAAAAATTTGACTAACTTCCAACAACCTAATGAGTCCCTAGGCCTCTCTACTTATACAACTTAAGCTCCCAATAGCTTCCTTAAAATCAGGGAGGCTTGGCTCCCAAAAATTTAGATAAACGGAAGTTATTCTCCACTTGCTCGGCTACCTCTTTGGTGCATTGATGTGGTTGCTTGTGCTCTGAGTTGCATGATCAAGAATTCAGTGTGGGGAGTCATAAATGAGGGGGATACCCTCCTATAAATCCTCTCCCTTGTCTTCTTTGAATATTTTCTGCCAAATGTCCATTAAATCTTTGACTTTGTCTCCAAAATTGACCAAAACTCTACATTAAACATGTTAGAGCCTAGATTTACCTCAGGCTGAAAAGGTAAGCTTCTAGGTCAACATCAAACCACGCTCAGCCTCATAGCTAGCCCTACGAGGATAGGAGAGGGCTCTCTCTGGGTCAATCTCAGCAAAAGATAATCAAATGAGGCTTGAGATGACTGATTTAACAACTAATATTAGGCTAGGTATGAAGTGCAAGGATTTGATTTAAGTTTTTGAGGGTTTTGTTGGAAAAAAGGGAAAGGCAAATTTGGGTCTGGGGATGAGGCCAAATTTTTGCAGGGTTCTGGTTGGGGTGAGGTAGGCAGTAGTTTTGATGCTTTAGATTAAATGGATGGATGGAAAAGACTGCTGAGGAGCTGGAGAGGGCAATAGGGTACCAACAATCCTCTTCAAACTGAAGAAAACATTGAAAAATAAACAAACTGACAGGCAGAGCACAACAAGCTAATGAATTCTACCTTTTATCACTCATTTGTTTAATTTCAGAAGCAAAGATAAGGGAAATGGCATACATGAAACATCAATGAACTTACAAGTGCATGAAGAAAAACACCAGCAAAACACAGAGCCACATGGATCCCAACAAGTGCTACAAAACCCTGGTCTTTCCTTTGGAAAAAATGCAGAAATCAAATGTACAATGGAGTGCCAAGAAATTCCAAGTGTCCAACCCTGAAAATGACTAACAAATTACATGATATAGAAAAGCCTAACTCCTTCCCAAGCCTCTAGGGGTCAAGCTCATCATTATAGGAGCTATTTCAACCATATCTAAATAAGGAACTGAAAAATAGGCAATGAAACAACTTGCCTCTATATGCTAGGAAACTGATTCATTCATTTAATTTTCACTTTTTAGTGAATGAATCCTCTAGAAAAGGTAAAAATGTGCCAAAATTACATCATGGTCATCAAATTACATCATGGTATATCAATATTTACATAAAAAAGTAAAACTAGTCAAAACTGGGCGAATTTCTGAGCTAAAGAGTGAAAATGAGGCCAAATTTCTCTATGTGCCGCACCCAAATTCTCTATGCATCGTGCCACTTTGGAGCTGATTTGGGGGCACTTCCTGAAGTCCAGATTGAGCCCAAGATAGCTTGTTTGAAATCCCTACCTGTCTACTTTCCAACCCAAGTGGAATTTCTAGATTTGGATGTCATTTGCCCCTCCAAAACTTCAATCTCCAATGATTGCTTCCTGTGTGTCAAAATAAGGGCAGTGAGGTCACTTTTTGAGTGTTTTTTGTCCTTTTGAGGGCTCCAAACCTGCCCAATTTCTTGGCCATAGGTAGGCAAACATAATTTATCATGAAAAATCCAGAAATGCAAAGTTTTTTGGATTTGGAGACCTCTAGCGAAAGCGAGCGCCATGTGGCGCGACGAATAGGGAGGAAAACCCTATTTTTTAGTGCAAAAAAATTTCAAAATGCAAAACTTATCCCAAATTTCTTGAAATTTGGGCTGAACCTTCTTCATCAAGAGCTATGATGGGCCAAGGATGCCTCAGCTAATATCCGAAGTCGATCATGCTCTATTTTCCTCTTTTTCCTTTTTGATGCCTTCCTTAGTTTTGCCTTTAAGTTTCTTATTCGTGCCTTGCAAACGTTGTTTCGTGCGATGTAGTGGAAAGCCATGCGTCTCAGCAATGCTTTGTCCCTATCAGCCTTGTCCAGAAGTCTCTGTAAGTGGATGTTGACTCTTTCGCACCAAGACTCCCGATCATCATTAATCTCTTGCTCCAATGAAGTGAATCCAATCCTCCTCCTTTAGGCAGCTTAACGATTCTCCCTGATGTTTTGTAATTCCATAATCACCTGCTGATCTTCAAGTTGCTTATTCGTTTGCTCCAAGTATTTTATAATCCACTTAGCCCTCTCCAAGTTCAGGGACAAGGCTTTGATCTCTGTCTGCTGCTCCTGGATGATATCTCTAAGCTTGGCACTTTGCCAGCCCATATCTGTATCGTCATCCTGAATGAGAATGAAGTCCGCCTCTTGCCTTTGTCTGTACCTGTGGTGCTAATGTTGAAAGTGAGGCCCCTTCCACCCCAGGTGGAGATAACACTCGCTTTGCTGTTGCAAATAACTGTCTAGCGCCCCTCTGATAAGTAATGAATACTGGCATAGTAGCAGTATGCGTCTCATGACCTTCATGCTGATAAGAAGGTCCACCTGTCACATGTCTAGCCTCTGAAGATCCATGTGAAGCTCTGAAAAAGTCATGAGAGATAAAATCATCCCAAGTGATGCCCTATAATCCAAGCTGATGAACCACCACAATCTTGATGAGAGCAAAATGATGAACACTGTTAAGTTGCTGCTGAGGGGTCTTGTGCTGCACAAGGGTGGTCATCCTTTCTATATTTCGACATATGAAATAGGGAATGTTCATAATTTATACCCGAGTGAAATGCATCAGCAGACTGATGTGATAAGCATACAAGTGGGAGAACCGTCCCTCACAGCTAAATACTTCATGATCAGTTTCATTAAAGACGCGTATTCATCTTTGAGGTACCGAAATGGAAACACTCTCTTGAGCTCTCTCAAAAATTTGGGCTTGATGTACAGTTCATAGTGCTGCCAGTTGATTTTCTGCTTGTTGTTCCATGGTTCTCCAATGTTTGGTATGCCAGTTGTTAATGAAATGGAATCTGGTGTTAGTGTGAAAGTGACAGCAGTGAAAGTGGCCTGATCACCATGTAAATGTAGTACAAACAGACAAGCCAACTCATGATGAAATCGAACATTAACGACCTTCTCACAAAACTCATAACATGACTGATGCCGAAAAAAAGAGATGGCAAGAGAGCAGGCATGTAATTCAGTAGGGGTGGTTGGTTCTTCTCTGATATGTCTGCCACCTCTATGAGGCCTCCTGGGTGCATGTAACTCCATGGGTGAGTCACTTTGGGTCCACTTCATAATCATATGAATGATCAGATGACATAATTGCTGGCATACAAATTACCTTGGAGAAATGGTTGCTGATGTATGAAACTGTGTTGGACTGCCTTTTGGTGATGTACTTGAGCTCTGGCACCAAGGGGAAAATATTGAAACAAGGGACTGCAAAGGGAGGGGAAAAAAGTGAGCGATTAGGGACTGTTGGGATAAACTCAGTTAGGGAAATATGGGAGAGTTTGGGAATTTATGTATAGGGTTGGGAATTTTTGTATAGGGTTAGGGTTTGAGGTTTTGGATTTGAGAATTTGGGAAAGGTAATTTGGTAGAAGGGATTAATGAGCTTAGGGGGATAGGGAAACTTAGGAAATGATGAAAACAAGGGACCAATGGGATGAGGGAGTGCATTTTGGTGACAAAACAATGATTTTGAAACCCTAGCAACAAGTTTCCTTGAGGTAATTTAGGAGGTAGGTTTTGATTTTGTTTGAACAATTACCATCCATCAACCACCATAGCCTAGCACAAAATTGGATGAAACACAAAGATGAAGACTGTACTTGGAAAATCTGATTTTTATTGGCAACTTGGAGCAATTGTTAGCAGTTTTTGGCCTTTAGCTGTGTGCGCCATGCAGCACGCCCAATGCACCGCGCATGTGTAAAATAACACTGTGTTTTGAAGCCTAGTGCGTCGCGCCGGTATTTTTACAAAGATTTTCACCCAATATCCTTACTTGTTCACAAAAACCGATTTGAATTGCCTCCTCTTTGCTCTTGGAATGAAAATGAGCCTTCAACACTTGGAGACATGTTTTATACATGAGCTTTTCAAATTCATTTTTCCAAAAGCCACTTTCATAAAGTTTTGCAAATAACTTTATTTCAACCTCTGTTTTTGGAATTTTTATTGCTTTTGGACTTTTTTATGAACTTAATAACCTGAGCTTTGCTTGATTCTGCAGGTGTCAGAGCTTCTTAGGCTAAGGAAAGAAACCAGGGTGCAGATGAAGAAATTTGCAATGAAGAAAACAAAAACTTTCATGATTTTGTACAATAAATGCTAAATACTTTGTTTTTTCCTCAAAACAGAGTTTTGAGGAAAAACACATTTACGAACACTTGGTGACATAAATTATTGATGTTGAAACATCCTCATGGCCTGCTAACAATTATTGAAAACTCTGACACATTTTTTGACGAAACCCTAATAAAACCCTAGACCTAAGTGACCATGAAACCCTAAAGACAACTTTTGCAATTTTCAAGATAAAAAGACTGTATATGTTTTTTATTTTAAAATGAACACACACACATGAGCCAACAGGCAGATAACATGAGGGGAATAAGTGACAAGGCCCTTCCGTCAGACTATGGCATGCCCCCTAATGGAATGCAAATGATTGAGCTGAATGAGACACCTAAAAAAAATGAAATGCAATAAGAGAAATGATCTCTGACGGAGGGATGTAAAGAGCGACTCTAACATTGGCTCCAATGGGGATGGTAGCTCCTGGAAGGTGCCAAGAACGGAAAATCTCTAGGAGAGATAGACAGTGCCTTCATCCATTGGGCTATGGAGTCCATTATTTTGACAAATTAACACAAGACTCTTGAATTATTTATTGACAGAATATTTGACTCAAAATGACTCAATTTTGAAACTAAAATGACAGAAAAAACTAACTCAATGCAAAAAGAAATGACTCATGACTGACTTAACTAAAACAAGAACTTACAAAGATTGTTTAATGGCAACATTCCATCAAGATTCGAGGGTTTCAAATCATGATGACAACCAACTACCTGCTGATGGAATATGTACAATCATGTGTAGTGTGCCTTCCAATCTAACCAATTAAGCAGATGCCTCCTTCATTGATTTTCCTGATTAGATCTTCTGGTCAACAATAAATACTAGTAATTGGGCATCCAAAAACATAATTGACCATGATCTCCTTCATCACTGAATACTGTGATAATCACCGTCACTGCTGACTGCAATATATTTGCCATTGGATCTTGAAAAACATGAAGATCTACCTGCTGCTGAAGAAACAAGGTGTCTTTTTCTTTTGATTCTGATCTTCCTTCATAATGTACTTCAGTAAAATTATGTTCCTGGTCCTCAAATAATTCTGAACAAGTAGATGAGTAGATCTCCTCTTGGAAAAACATTTCAAAACATGAGACATATGAAGAAGAATCTGAAAGGCAGTGCTGAATGTTCTGATCTTTTGTAGTTTGAATATTATTTTGATCATCTTCATATGATATAACAACCAGATTGTCATGTTTCTCATTACATTCATCAATCATAAGAAAAGAAATTTCGAATGATTATTAATACTCAAATATGACTTTTCTATCATCTACCAATGATTCATCCAAGGAAACTTTTTCACTTACTTGAGCGAAGATCTCATCTTGTTTTTCATAGAGGGAATGAACTACCTCCTCGTGAAGATCTAGTTCCAATGGGATGAGAGCATTTAGGTCTGTAACTCTGTTTTCTTCATTTGAGGCAGCCTCAACAATGTAACTTTCTTTTATGAGATCCAGAACAACATGTTTTTCCTCATCACAATCTGTCTCTCGATCTGATTTATCATCATCATTATCTAATATTGGAACATCATTTTCCTACTTATCATCTTTTATTTCAACCAGATCTGAAATAAAACTTCTTCTCTCATCATTTTCAGCAATATGGAAATCTTCAACCTGCTGATCTCGATAAGTATCCTCTAAGATTTCTGTATGCTGCTGAAATGAATTTTCATACAATGCTTCCATGATTTCTCCATCCATCAATTCATTATCTCCGTAAAAGTTCTCAAGATCTTCAATGAAACTACTAACGTGTTCACAAAAATTCTGCACTAATATTAAGGATGGAAAAGATTATTTATACCTTTCAAAGAATATTGTATGAAAATCCTTTAGACAATAAATAGAAGCAGGTGGCAAACTTTCATACCAAGATCGGGCTTCATCTTCCAGAGTAGCCATAAACCTTTTCATCAAACAGTCTTCAGGAAAATTTATCTTTAATTTATGCACATGAATGTGAAATTTCACCAGATGAAGAGCAGCGTCATTACCTTCCACATTTCTGAACATAGGCAAATTCTGAAGCCAATCCACCTTGGGCATTTCATTTGGAAAACCTGGGATGTGATCTCGGTTCATGGGAGCATATCTTCTTGAAACCTGTTCCATCTTGAAATTCTTAAAGCTACTGATCTTCCTGCACTGGAGTCACCAGGTGAATGATTGATTTCTAAATTTTTTAGGGAATGGAGTCACCAGGTGAATTATTTCAGCCTTGCGATGTCTGATCGTTGTCCACCATCAACCATTAGATCTAACTTGATACATGTACTGGGGCAATTTACAAGTCAAGTGTCACTATTACAAGCTAGATTGGAGATTGACTGAAGCAACGTTTATCTACTTCCGCTAATGCAAAGAAAAAGCGTTTCGAAGGCTACCGGGCATAACTTTAGGCTCCGTCTGTAGCTTTTAAAACAAATGACATCAACAAGCAAACCATTTTCTTCCCCAGTATGGTTGCCACTATGTTAGAGCCTAGATTTACCTTAGGCTGAAAAGGTAAGCTTCTAGGTCCACATCAAACCACGCTCAGCCTCGTAGCTAGCCCTACAAGGACAGGAGAGGGCTCTCTCTGGGTCAATCTCAACAAAAGATAATTAGATGGGGCTTGAGATGACTGATTTAACAACTAATCTTAGGCTAGCTATGAAGTGCAAGGATTTGATTGAAGTTTTTGAGGGTTTTGTTGGAAAAAAGGGAAAGGCAAATTTGTGTCCGGGGATGAGGCCAAATTTTTGCAGAGTTCTGGTTGGGGCGAGGTAGGCAATAGTTTTGATGCTTTAGATTAAATGAATGGATGGAAAATACCGCTGAGGAGCTCAAGAGGGAAATAGGGTACCAAGAATCCTCTTTAATTTGAAGAAAACATTGAAAATTAAACAAACTAACAGGCAGAGCACAACAAGCTAATGAATTCTACATTTTGTCACTCATTTGCTTAATTTCAGAAGAAAAGAGAAGGGAAATGGCATACATGAAACATCAATTAACTTACAATTGCATGAAGAAAAACACCATCAAAACATAGAGCCACAAGGATCCCAACAAGTGCAGCAAAACCCTGGTCTTTCCTTTGCCAAAAATGTAGAAATCAAATGCACAATGGAGTGCCAAGAAATCCCAAGTGTCCATCCCTGAAAATGACTGAGAAATTACATGATATAGACAAGCCTAACTCCTTCCCATTCCTCTAGGGGTCGAGCTCATCATTCTAGGAGCTGTTTCAACCAGATCTAAACAAGGAACTGAAAAATAGGCAATGAAACAACTTGCCTCTATATGCTAGGAAACTGATTCATTCATTTAATTTTCACTTTTTAGTGAATGAATCCTCTATAACAAGTAAAAATGTGCCAAAATTACATCATGGTAGATCAATAGTTACATCAAAAAGTAAAACTATCAAAACTGGGTGAATTTTTGAGCTGAAGAGTGAAAATGAGGCCAAATTTCTCTATGCGCCGCGCCCAAATTCTCTATGCATCGTGCCACTTTGGAGCTGATTTTGAGGCACTTCCTAAAGTCCAAATTGAGCCCAAGTTAGCTTTCTGGAAATCCCTACCTATCTGCTTTCCAACCCAAGTGGAATTTCTAGATTTGGATGTCATTTGCCCCTCCAAAACTTCAATCTCCCAAGACTGCTCCCTATGTGTCAAAATAAGGGCAGTGAGGTCATTTTTTGAGTGTTTTTTGACCTTTTGAGGGCTCGAAACCTGCCCAAATTTCTTGGCCATAGGTAGGAAAACATAATTTATCATGAAAAATCTAGAAATGCAAAGTTTTTTGGATTTGGAGCCCTCTAGCGAAAACGAGCGCGACATGGCGTGGCGCATAGGGAGGAAAACCCTTTTTTTAGTGCAAAAAAAATTCAAAATGAAAAAATTGCTCCAAATTTCTTGAAATTTGGGTTGAACCTTCTTCATCAAGAGCTATGATGGGCCAAGGATGCCTCAGCCAATATTCAGAGTCGATCATGCTCCTTTTGCCTCTTTTTCCTTTTTGATGCCTTCCTTAGTTTTACCTTTAAGTTTCGTATTTGTGCCTTGCAAACCTTGTTCCTTGCCATGTAGTGGAAAGCCATGTGTCTCAGCAATGCTTTGTTCCTATTAGCCTTGTCTAGTAGTATCTCTAATTGGATGTTGACTCTTTCAAGCCAAGACTCCCAATCATCATTAATCTCTTGCTCCAATGAAGTGAATCCAATCCTCCTCCTTTGGGCAGCTTGACGATTCTCCCTGATGTTTTGTAATTCCATAATCACCTGCTGATCTTCAAGCTGCTTATTCCTTTGCTCCAAGTATTTTATAATCCACTTAGCGCTCTCCAAGTTGAGGGACAAGGCTTTTATCTCTTTCTGCTACTCCTGAATGATATCTCTAAGGTTGGAACTTTGCGGGCCCATGTTTGTATCGTCATCCTGAATGACAATGAAATCGGTTTCTCGTTCACCTGAAGGCCCCTCATCCTAAATTGGCCTCTTTCCTTTGTCCTGTACCTGTGGTGTTGATGTCACAAGTGAGGCCCCTTCCACCCCAGGTGGAGATAACACTCGCTTTGCTGCTGCAAATAAATTTCTAGCGCCCCTCTGATAAGTAATGAATACTGGCATAGTAGCAGTATGTGTCTCATGACCTTCATGCTGATAAGAAGGTGCACCTGTCACATGTCCAGCCTCTGAAGATCCCTATGAAGCTCTGAAAAAGTCATGAGAGATAAAATCATCCCAAGTGATGCCCTGTAATCCAAGTTGATGAACCACCACAATCTTGATGAGAGCAAAATGATAAACACTGTTAAGTTGGTGCTGAGGGGTCTTGTCCTGCACAAGGGTGGTCATCCTTTCTATATTTCAGCATATGAAATAAGGAATGTTCATCATCCGTACCCGAGTGAAATGCATCAGCAGCCTGATGTGATAAGCATACAAGCGGGAGAACCGTCCCTCACAGCTGAAATACTTCATGATCAGTTTCATTAAAGACGCATATTCATCTTTGAGGTACCGAAATGGAAACACTCTCTTGAGCTGTCTCAAAAAGCTAGGCTTGATGTACGGTTCATAGTGCTGCCGGTCAATTTTCTGCCTCTTGTTCCATGGTTCTCCAATGTTTGGTATGTCGGTTGCTAATGAAATGGAATCTAGTGTTAGTGTGAAAGTGACACCAGCTAAAGTGGCCTAATCACCATGTAAATGTAGTACAAACAGACGAGCCAACTCATGATGAAATTGAACATTAGCGACCTTCTCAAAAAACTCATAACATGACTGATGCCGAAAAAAAGAGGTGGCAAGAGGGCAGGCTTGTAATTCAGTAAGGGTGGTTGGTTCTTCTCTGATATGTTTGCCACCTCTATGAGGCCTCCTGGGTGCATGTTCCTCCATGGGTGAGTCACTTTGGGTCTCCACTTCATAATCAGATGAATGACCGGATGACATAATTTTTGGTATACAAATTACCTTGGAGAAATGGCTGCTGATGTATGAAACTGTGTTGGACTACCTTTTGGTGATGTACTTGAGCTCTGGAACCAATGGGAAAATAGTGAAAAAAGGGAGCAAAAGGAGGGGAAAACAGTGAGGGATTAGGGACTATTGGGATAAACTCAGTTAGGGAAATATGGGAGAGTTTGGGAATTTATGTATAGGGTTGGGAATTTTTGTATAGGGTTAGGGTTTGAGGTTTTGGATTTGAGAATTTGGGAAAGGGAATTTGGGAGAAGGGATTAATGAGCTTAGGGGGATAGGGAAACTTAGGAAATGATGAAAACAAGGGACCAATGGGATGAGGGAGTGAATTTTGGTGACAGGACAATGACTTTGAAACCCTAGCAACAATTTTCCTTGAGGTAATTTAGGAGGTAGGGTTTGATTTTGTTTGAACCATTACCATCCATCAACTATCATAGCCTAGCACAAAATTGGATGAAACACAAAGATGAAGACTCTACCTAGCAAATCCCTGCTTGTTATTGGCAATTTGGAGCAATTGTTAGCAGTTTCAGGCCTTTAGTTGTGTGCACCACGCAGCACACCCAATGCGCCCTACCCCACCAGTGCATCGCACCTGTGTAAAATAACACTATGTCCTGAAGCCGAATGCGTCGCGTCGGTATTTTTACAAAGATTTTCACCCAATATCCTTACTTGTTCACAAAAACCGATTTGAATTTCCTCCTCTTTGCTCTTGGAATGAAAATGAGCCTTCAACACTTGGAGACATGTTTTACACATGACCTTTACAAATTCATTTTGCCAAAACCCACTTTCATAAAGTTTTGCAAATAGCTTTATTTCAACCTCTGTTTTTGGACCTTTTATTGCTTTTGGACTTTTTGATGAACTTAATAACTTGATCTTTGCTTGATTTTGCAGGTGTCGGAGCTTCTTAGGTTAGGGAAAGAAACTAGGGTGCACATGAAGAAATTTGCAATGAAGAAAACAAAAACTTTCATGATTTTGTATAATAAATGCTAAATACTCTGTTTTTTCCTCAAAACAGAGTTTTGAGGAAAAACACATTTGCGAACACTTGGTGATGAAATTTATTGATGTTGAAACATCCTCATGGCCTGCTAGAAATTATTGAATACTCTGACAAATCTTTTGACGAAACACTAATAAAACCCTAGACCTGAGTGACCATGAAACCCTAAAGACAACTTTTGCAATTTTCAAGATAAAAAGACTGTATATGTTTTTTTTTTTAAATGAACACACACACATGAGCCAACAGGAAGATATCATGAGGGGAATAAGTGAAAAGGCCCTTCCATCAAACTATGGCATGCCCCCTAATGGAATGCAGATGATTGAGATGAATGAGACACCTAAAAAAAATGAAATGCAATAAGAGAAATGATCTCTGAGGGAGGGATGTAAAAATCGACTCTAACAAAACACACATTAGACTCCATGGCATAATTACCAACCCAAGTCACTGTATTAGCATAAATATAATAAAAAAATATGCAATAAACTAATGAGAATGGTAGATTAAGCTAATTTAGGATGCAAAATGAGCCCATATAATTACCCATTTATGGGGCTCATCATCACCCCTACTGAATGTGTTCCTCGTCCTCTGAGCAACTAGTCCATCTCCTCATCTTTGATGGCCCTGATGGCCTCCCTGACATCCCATGCTTCTGATGTGAGGTCCTCTTCTTTGTCATGGAATCTTGCCTTTCTATCCACCTCTTGCCATTGTTGTTATTGTTCTTCTTCTTTTCTACCTTCCAGTAGGCCTAGCAACAGTGGGGACTCAATTTGAGGCCAATCCAATTGGCCTTCAAACTCTGCATAGAGTGCTTGTACATTGGCACTCTCCTTAATGGTTCTTTCGTCCTTGTTGGGCGGTGCTACTCCCTAATTTTCAGACTGTGTGGGAGAGTTTTCCACCTCCTCATACAAGTATGAATACATTCTTCCCCAAGTAATCTTTCCATGTCCTCAAAATGTGCAATGGCTTGAGCTTGATCACTGATATACTTAGGGGCACTTTGAGGATTATTTGCAAGCAGCTGTTGTGTGCTTATGAGAGCCATGGGGTCTGATGGCTCAGCTCTAATCATTAAGGGTTCATTTTTCTCTTTTTCCATCAAATTTTTTATTTATGTTTCCATTTTCTCCTCATGATTCATCCATGATGCCATGGCCATCAGTTGCAAGTCCCCTATCCTAGCATTGGGGTCCCATAGGTTCATATCGATGAGGGCCATGTTATGCAAATAGAACTCTGCTGCCCTTGCCTTTTCTTCTGCTGAACTTTGGTCACATAGGTTTGTAAACTATCTATAATCTTGGAAAGGCATTGTGCCTCTTTGTGCCAAAGTCTTGATCTGAAACTGCAACCATTGGTCTTTGAGGTACACTCCATATGAATTTTCTAGTGTTCTGCACTGTAGTGCATCCATAGACCAGTTGGCCGTGCATGCCAATTATGTCTCCTCTTTTTTCAGTTGTCTTCTTAGCAACTCATTTTTTGTTGCCAAGTGAGTCCTTGTGATTGCCTCTCTATGTCTTACATCACTTAAATCCCTACCCATTTCTCTAAGTTTGTTTTCCATATGGCCAATATCCACTACCCCCTTGGATCTGGCAATTTGCATCCATCTTTGGCTCCTTATTCTTTCTTTTTCCAACTCAAAGAAAAGTGGGACTGCAAATTTCTATGGAATGATTTCCTCCCCTCAAGAAGATTGTACTAAGAGCCCAAACTAGGCCGGGGGTCAGGTTCTTGAGTCTCTGTTGTTTCCTCCTTCCCCTTTGGCTGTTCTTCTACCCTTTTCTCAAGTTTTTCGTTCTCCTGTAGCTTAGTTAGGGTATCCTATAGAACAGTTTGTGCCTCTTGTAGAGTTGTTTTTGAGTCCTATAGTTGAACTCTTTCCTTCTAGGTGGAAGATCTTGGACTTCCTCTTTCATATGTGATGGGGGTTTTAGAGGGAGATTCTTCCCCTTTGACAGTGGGTGAATATCCAATTACAATAGGCACTGTTGAAGATGGCTATGGTTTTCCTGTTTTTATCCTTGTGCTTTTCTGAGCCCTGAAATACATTGATTTTCACCTTTTCCTCTTTTGTTTTGGTTTCATTGGGGCAGCTACTACCTCTCTTTATAGGGTCTAAGGAGACACTTTTGTCTTTTCTGCCCCTTTTTCCTCTCCTTTTGTCTTCTATGTCTCTGCTCGTTTTGTTTCCTCTTGCTATGTTTTGGTTTCTTCCTCCTCTATTTTAGTTTCCTCCTTCTCTGTTCGTTCCTCAGTTTCCTCCCCTTCTTCCCCTTGTTGCTTTTCCCCCCTCACTATCAGAAGGATTGTGATCATATGTGAGGGCCTTTATATCATCTTCTTCTGTCATGTTTCTGAATATTTCACATGCTATGGGGATTGTGAAGGTATGGAGGCCTTCTTCCACGGTGAGCTAACTGATCTGGACCTCCTGCCTTCAACCTAATGCTGGAGTCTATAAGGGACTGCAGGAGAAAATAAGGAATGCTGAGTTTCTGGGGTTTTGGAGTGTCCATGCCATATCTCAGCTCATGGAGGAGTCACAAGAAATATACTTGATAATTTGGTAACTGACCTCATCCCAAGGGTAAGGTATGCTTGTTCTTCTAACGCCATTTTTGTCTTCTACAAGATGTTCATTTGGATGGAAGAAGTTTTTCTTGGCAGATTTCCCAATTGCCTTTTCATCTTTGCTCCAAGGTAGTCCAAGGGGAAGGCTGGTAACCCTACTGATAAATTATGGGATGATTTCCATGGAGAGACCCCTCAAAGTAATAGTGGCATGGGTCCTTGAGTGAGGGACTAAAGAAAGGGAAAACTCCTGAGCCACTTCTTCACCAAACCCTCAGAATTTTCAAAGAATGGCATCCAATTTGCTCTGGTAAAAATGGCTACTACTTCAGGATGCTCATGGATCCTAGCTAAATTTGTGAGATACTTCCTCATGAATCCCCCTATCATTTTCTTATACCCCCTTTGAACACCCAAAATAGAGATGGAGACAGCAATTTTGAAGGAACAGGAAACCAGAGAAAAACTGTGTTTTTTTTTAAGAAAACAGACATAAAGTTTTTATGGAATTCCTCTTCTCCTACAAGCTTAATTACTCCTCAGAACTCTATCATTCCCTGCACATATTAATAATCAAGGTGGGTATGCACAGAACCTACCCCCTCAAGCCATAAATTGAGCAAAAATCCCGTGTTTTCTCCTTAAAAACTGCTTACTGCCCCTCCTGTAGAACTGGTTGTAGGTTCTCTTGTAGAACCTGTTATTGCTCTTGTAGAATGCCAATAGCAGGAGGATGGCTAAAAACAATAGAGAACGATGGTTTCAAGGCTATGGAGGTGGTATAAAGCTTGCTGCAGCTAAGTGGACGAGGATGAAATGGAATAAAAGGTGGTGAAGGAGTTTCAAGGAGGAGTACTTATGTCTTCTTTGAGATATTTCTGGTGATGGGGTGAGCTGGCAAAAAGGTACGTTGCCATATTTGGACCGTTGGTCCCCACTGCCTTTTCATCATGACTTGTCATGAATCTTCCCCGCAATCACTTCTCCTCATTGCATCGGAGTTTGTATACACTCCACTACCTGTCATTTGGATTTTTCTATGAGTTGACTAGGTACACGTGGTGGCATCTCTAGATGAGTGTAGTCAACTGGATGAGGGTGGCTAGTTAACTGGCCACCTTTTCTCATTCAACCCTAACCATCTCATTCGCTTATGCATATTTTTGAATTATACAAATGCAACCGAGGAGAGGGTTAGACACTTACCTACAAGTTGAATGTGCGTGTTGTGTTGCATTTTGGTTCCTTTGTTGTTGCACGCTCGTATTTCAGTTGTTTCATGCCTGTATCTCCTCTGCTGTATGCTTTTTTCTCCCTGATGTATGACTTGTGTGCTTTGTGCAGGTATCCTCTAGCTGGATCTGGCTTCAACCCTTCAATCCTATGGCTGCACCTATTTTGCTATTGTGGCTTGATTTTAATGGGATCAGCTTCTACAGGAATTCCTATAGGAGCTCCTATAGCTGCTTCTCCCTTTAAAATTTTTAGATAATTTTTGTGCTGGGAGATATGAGGATGATATTGGAGATGTTGATGAACATAGAGAGATACTTGGTAAGCTATAGGTGAGATTTGGAGGTGTTGTTCCTTTTATTTTTTGTTTTTTTCTAAAAAACTAGTTTCTGCGTTTTTTGAGAGGAAGGAAATAAATCGATGATGATGAGGTGGTGCAGGTGTGGGATGGATGGCCAGGAGGGTGGATAGTTGTAGGAAGGTCTACATGCTCTTCATGAAATCTCTCAGCCCCTCAAACTGCTTTTTGAGACCATTTTTGGCTCTCTGTGATTTCTACAGGAGTCTCCTATAGAACACACAAGGCCTCCTATAGGATACACAGTCTTTGGAAAAAAATCACAGAGAGGTGGAATGAAGGTCAGAAATGATCGAGAAGAGTGTGGGGGATATGAAATAGGCTCAGTGGCATCTTCTCTTGCTCCTGTGGTCCACCTGTAACCTGCAATGTACATTAAAAGTCAATTTCCTTTTCCTTCTTTTTGTTTTTTCTTCTTCTTTTTTCTCTCTTTTTTTTTGAAAGACAACTACGGCACCTCAAGGAGGTTTTCACCCTAATTTCCTACTCTGGGCACCTCCAAGGGAGGTTTTCGCCCAGGGATATTATTCTTTCTCTTTTTTTATGTTTTTGTCATCATTGGGCCACCTCAAAAGAGGTTTTCAACCCAATGATTGGACTTAAGCGCCTCATGGAGGTTTTCACTTGAGTCCTTATTATTTTTTCTTTTTTCTGCTTCTTCAGTGAGTGGGTGGAATGGAGGCTAAGACCTACTCCACTACCAAAACTGTCTTATTCATATCTTCAATGAACTCTCGCTTGGAGAGGGGATTCTTGTAAATTTTCATCCTATGTCCATTGACAAGCATGGGGATGGCTTCCTCATCAATGGTTCTGACCAGAACTGAACCATTTTCAATGGACCAAGAAGGATGAGTAGGAGGGCCCCAAGAAGGTATGGAAGTGGCTTGGTTGGGGTTGTAGTATGCCTGAGATGTCCCTTGCATCCCCTACTGGTATGGTCTAGGTCCATGCGGTCTCCTTTGGTTCATGAAATAGAGTGGTTTAGTGGCTCCTTCGGTACCCTGGTATATAGCTTTAAGTTCGGGCAAGGAAGGGAACTTATCTGTAGAATGATCTTCTTCATAGACCGAACAAATCTCTATAGAGTTCAATGGAAACTCATTCCTAGGACGCCTTCGGGTGCACCTAGGATAGAAAATGGCCAAAACCCTCTCTGCTTCCTCTTATTTCCTTTTGATATGCAATGTATCCATTTGCAAGGCAAGAGTCTATAGCATCTCACTCTTGAAGTCTTCCAGCATGTTTCCAAGTTCACCTTTGAGGGATGAACTAGATGAGGAGGTACTGGCTATGGGTTGACTCCCCATACCTTTATTTCTAGCTGCCCTAGAATGGTTTCTAAAAACAATCTTTATGTCTTCATAAGGTAGCTGGTAGATGTCTCTTCTAGCCAATAGATGGAGGGTGTCTAGAAGGTCTTCCGGAATTCCCCTGAGCAGGACCAACTTTAGAGATTCGGGGTCAAGTGTGCACCTGGCCCTTTTATAACTGAGCTAGAACCTCTCTTCATAATCTTCCAAAGATTCATCAGTTCCCTTGGTCATTCAGAAGATTTCTTCCTTGGTGTCTTTTGACCTACAGTAGTCTCAATATTTGTTATTAAAGACTTGCTGCATCTGAGCCCAATTTGTCATGCTATTTCCAGGCAACCCCATGAACCAGTGCAATGTTGCATCCTTGAGAGTAGAAGGAAATATTTTCAACTTTTGCTCATCTTCTGCATAGTCATACATTTGATAGATAACAACAAAATCAAACAAAAAGGTGTCAGGATCTTCTGTAGTCAATCCATGGAAGTGAGGTAAGGCTGAAGGGCTTATGTTCTTCATTTTAGTGTCCCCATTGGTCTCTTGGATGGGAAAGGTACCCTCTACTCTTTCTCCATTCCCCCTAGCATTTCTATTTTCAGATATTGTCTTAGGAGGGATGTTTTCTTCTTCTTCTTCCCCTATAGGTTCTTCAAATATCTCTGGTTGTTCACCTAAAGGTTCTTCCTGATCACTGCCACTGAAGAAGAGAGAAGGGTGGCTATGTGATGTGGTGGGGGTGTTGGGCAAGAATTTTCCTAAATTATCTCTGTTCCTACGAGACATGAAAAGAAATATTTTGGTTCATTTTTGCTTCTTCTTTCTTTCTACTTGTACCTGCAAAACTGAAATTGATTGAAAAAACAAATTGCAACTAACTGAAATGGACTTGCTGAAATGAAATTACAGAACTGAAAAGGAAAGCAAATGAGATGCAGAAAGAAAAGAAAGGAAATGACTAATCTACTTTTGCCGAAATGGAAATTGCAGATTTGAAAGGAAAGCAAGGAAATGACTAATCTACTTTTGATGAAATGGAAATTCCAGAATTGGCAGGAAATTAGGGAAATGACTAATCTACTTTTGCTGAAATAAACTACTTAGTAGAAAATAGAAGAAAAGCAGTAATCATAAAATACTTTGACACTTCCCTGGCAACGACGCCAAAAAGTGGTGAGCACTAGTATTGCAGCAACTCCCGTGCTTCCTACTTTACTTTTATCAACCTGGTAGTTCATAACAAACTTGGAAGCGACAATGTTGTATGCACAAGTATTAGTTCTTACTGTAGGCTGTCACTTGGTCAGCTGGTGCAAGATCACTAGGAGCTCAAGTAGACTTCTATGGATTCTAGAAGAAGCTCTATATGTGATGAAAGAAAGGAAAGCTTACTCTATAGAGGCTACTCTACTCGCAGAAAGGAGAAGAAGACTGAAATGTAAGGTAAACCTAGAAAACCATAATTAACCAACTAATCCTACTTTTTCAGAAAGAGAGATAAAAACCATGAAATGAATGCCATTACTTAACCTAGGAAGTAAACAACATCTACTCAAGCTATTTCTAGAAGGAAATGAGAAAACACATCTTTTTTGGATTTTTATGTATTTTTAGGTGAAATTGTCATGCATGTAATTTATTTGTTTGTGACTATGACAGTGATTAGGTGGCGATGGAGGGTGACTTTGGAGTTTGCAGAGGTGTAGAAAGGTGTGGATTGGTCGTAGGAGGTCCTAGGTGGCCTTCTGGAGGCTGTAAGGGATCTACAAGAGGTCTAAAGGAGGATGCCGAGAGCAATTTTGGAGGTTTTGAAGGTGGGAAAGTGGGTGGAAAGGGTAGCTGAAGGCTAAGGTGATGTGTTAAGGTGTCTAGGGTTCATCCAAAAGGATCAAGGAAGAGAAATATGGTTGGACTTGTTCAAGGAAAGAAAGGAAAGTTCATGAGAAAAGTGCAGAAAACTAAGGCAAATTTGTGAGGGACTTTGGGTGACCTGTGGGACATAGATCAAAGAGAAATGGTGATGGCTGATTGGCTGACTTATTGTGAGAAGAGGATTTCTACAAGACAACTGAAACTCACATCATGAGATTAAATAAGCAAGGAAACTAGCTATATCAAAAAAACAGAAATTTGCATCAAGCTAGTCTAAATTCTGATCTAGGAAAGTACATGTTGAAGAATGCTACATGGAAAGAAAGCATGGAAGGAAATTTATTGCAAAGATAGAAATGAGCATGGCGAAATAGATCTACATCAAAGAATTAACCTTCTAACAAACTGCAACACTAGAAATCCTATGGAAAAGGAAAATTTATATTTTTTTTGTGGCAGCAAGAGGGTGTTGGCCTCAGTTCATGGTCCCAGAGGGAGGAAAGGAGGCCAAGGCTTTGTTGATGGCCCTTTTGTATCTTTTTCCTATCACTATTCAACCTGCTACAGCAAACTGAAATGGAAACAACCCTTTTAAATCACCAAAATGAACATATTCTTACCTAAGACAAAAACTAATTCATAAACTGAAACAAAGCATATAAATACAAAACAAGAGGAGCTTGGCTACTTGGATTGGGCCCTAACCTAAGAGCTTCAGCCCTCTGAGGTAACGCAGTGCTAGCTCGAACAAGATCTCATCTTCATTATCAAAATAATAATAGGATTACATGAAATTGTCAACAAAATTAAGCTCGAAGTTGAGCAGAGCAAAGCTGCAAAAAAATTTCGAAAATTTTACTAACTTCCAACAACCCAATGAGGCCCTAGGCCTATCTAATTACACAATTGAATCTCCCAACAACTTCCTTAAAATAAAGGAGGCTTGGCTCCCAAAAGTTGAGATAAACAGAAGTTATCCTCCACTTGCTCGGCTGCCTCTTTGGTGCATGGATGTCGCTGCTTGTGCTCTGAGCTGCATGATGGATAATTCAAAGTGGGCAGTCATAAAGGATGGGGATAGCCTCCTATAAATCATCTCCCTTGTCTTCTTCAAATATTTGCTACCAAATGTCCATTAAATATTTGACTTTGTCTCCGAAATTGACCAAAAATGTGCATTAAACACACATTAGACTCCATGGCATAATGACCAACCCAACTCACTCTATTAGCATAAATATAATAAAAAAACATGCAATAAAATAATGAGAATGGTGGATTAAGCTAAGTTAGGAGGAAAAATGAGCCCATATAATTACCCATTTATGGGGCTCATCACCTTGCATGCAGAAGTGGTTGCTCTATCATATTGGCTCTCCATGCCACTTCCTAGCTAGTCTTCTTTGGCCTACTCTACTCCTACCAATGTGGCATGCTCTTGCTTTATTTTTCGTCTTTTCTTGTGGACTTGCCCAAGGGAGGTATGGGCTCATCCTATTTTCCTCTAGCTTAATTAATGTGTATACAACCCCATTAAGGCACACCTATCATCTCATGACTAGAATTAATAACCACTTCCTATAATTTCCCAAGAAACATCCTCCCCAAGCTCTAGACTTTGTGTCATATCTCTCAACCATTTTAACTATATCATAGAATGGTTACAATATTTACAAGGTTGGGATCAGCTAGGGGTTGTCACATCTCATGATCTAACCTTGTTTTCCTTATCTTCTGTAATAGCACCGGGTTATGTTTCCATGTAAATAAATTAAACCAAGGTCATGGGACACGTATTCCATGTTGAATGAGGGGAAAAACATCAAATTGGGGGTCACTTGTAGTTAATTACTTATTGGTTATGGAAATTGGAATTTCCATTGGAAAATGAAAAAGGAAATAAATGGAAATTTAATACAAGAAATAAAATAAAATAGGAGAAAAGGATGATGAAGGGACAAGAATATGCATGCAAAGGAAAAATGAAGAAAAAGAATAGTGAAAAGAAAATAAAAAGGGAGAGAGAGAACCTTCACACAGTCTCAAACATTCTATAATTTACTTGGAGAGAAGAGGAGATCGAGAGAGAGAACAAGAACTTGGACACAATGAAGGAATAAGAAAGCAAGCAAAGAACAAGTAAGAGAGTGCAAGAGGAAAGTTGGACAACAGTGAGCAAGGGCATAAATAAAGTAAGGAAAGAGCAAACAACAAGAAGATTTTGCAAGTAACAAGTTTCATGTTTGGTTATCTTCCTTGGATGTGAATGCATGATTTATGCATTGGTTTATTGGTCATGTATTTTTTAATTGGCATGCAATTTGCATGAATTGGTAATGGTATACATACTTTCCTTTTATATTTCCTATATAGCCATGATGTAGTGCATTCCCTATTTTCGTTGAGCTTTGGATTGCCAATAGATTTTGGATCCCATTTGAGGTGCTCTCAGGAAACTTCCCAAGGGTTGAGGATGGTTGTGGTTTTCTCTCGAAACTCTTAACAGTTGAGTGGAGAGAGGAAAATTCATCTAGGTATGGTGAATAAATTCTAAGGAATCCAAGCTTGTATTGATTTTGGTGATTTCTAGACTTGTTAGGTGAAATCACTGTGGTTGAGGGTGGAGGTGGTTTAACCTCTGGATTCCCTAGTTGGTTTTGTTTTGGTTTATCCCAAGGGATCCCAGATTCATGCTTGGAATATGGAACGAGGGTGATTGGATGAAAGAAAATTTTGGTTCAACGCAATTTATGGTTAGGTGGTATGTGGAAGTACTTGACTTTGTTGGCTTCATGCATATGTTAATATGTGTTATTTATTATCAATATCAATGAGCACAAGTGTTGGTTATTGTGTTGATTTTATGACTTTTTTTCCATGGATTCATTACAGTTAAATGTTGGTTATAGGAATGGTTCATTCTTATTGCATGATGTGCTCTTGTTATGGATCTTATTCATGGTTTCACAATTTACTAAATGGTTACATGAATGCATGAACTAACTAGTGTTTTGTGCATCTAGAATGGGAGATAAATGAGACTTATTGATGGCGGACACCACCATGAACTACCAAGCTTGGCATCAGTTCACCACCGTCAATCATTGTGAGTATGTCAAGGAGTTGGTCTTCGCACAACTATCTGAGTCTTAGTAATAGCTTGCATGGCTTTCTCAAGCCTATTTTGTCTCACATGGGTACATGTGCATATTCAAATGTAACATCTTCTAAAAGTGAAAGAACATGGTTTGATAGTAGAATGTAACAGTCATGTAGTAGTTGAAGAGTCATGAGGGTAGGTGAAGAGTCACAAAGGGGAATATCAATGGTTACCCCACCCCTTTCTATTTATAGAACCTCATAACTCATTGTAGAGGATTTTGGGGAGCCAATCTTCCTATAGATGTATCTTAGAGAAAGCTTCGAGTGTATTTTAACGAGCCTTGGCTTCTCCATAGTGCAGAGCTAGTATATCTATTTGGAGGAGCAGGTGGCAATGTCTGTAACATTCTGTTGTCGGGACTAGTAGTTGGTCATGGTTGTAAGGATGATTGGAATTTTCACTTTCTTAATATAAAAAAGCCAACACGTTTCATGCATATGTTGATGTTGTAGTTCAACTCTCTTGGCTACTCTAATGATATATGTAGCTATTTTCTTACGCATGTATGTATGGACTCTTGTTATATATGTATGCATGAATCTTATTGAGATGTGTTGTTGGTTTAACCATGACTATGGATCATTGGCTAACCTGCTTTGGAGCTTGTGATGTATCTTTGCTCGTGTGTTCCCTTTTAGACTGTCTGTTTCCACAAGTTTCTAAGGGGTGCACTCATTCCCCATTCCTTGTGTTAAAACCTTTCATGCACCTTCCTTGATTTGATGTTTTTCTCAAACCATTGCTACCAATAAGGACATCCTTTTTTCCTTTGTGCGCAACCACATCCAGGGCGATACATTACGACCCACTGTTGGGACTCCTATAGCGAACAATCTGAGGTCTAGTTGGGACTTCTTACCGGGGAGATCCCGTGACATGTTGGCGGGTCAAGGACCATTAGGAAGACTACACTAAAATTTTAGAGTTAATAAATTATAAGTCATTTAATATATAGTGAAACCTTACAACTAGGGTTATAGGAAAGAAGTAATGAAAATATATAAATATAAAGACTTTTCCAAGACATTAAGTTATACCTAGATAATTTCAGTTTAAATAAGTAACACCAACAAGATATTGAATAAAACAAAACAAAGTATGGTAAAATGGTAGCAATAAAAATTAAATAACTTATTACTCCTATTTGGATTATATTACACAAAAACCATAGACAACAACCAAAGAAATCTTGACAAAATAATGGCATAAGGAGCAAACCCTCCAAAATGAAAAAAATAACGATAATGATTTTTATTTAAAGTAACAACCATTGAACTAGTTAAAGGAAATAATATGCAGTAACATTAAAATCATTCCCTAATAAGAGTGGCTTATATGGTGATACCAAACTATACGAAAGAAATAAATAAAAGACTATCAGGTAAAAAAGAAACCAATACATGAAATCTTGCACCACATCATCTATTTTACCTTGAGTCGGTGTTTCTTCAAACAAAATAAGATTTATGTTTTAAAAAACCCCAAATTAAACAATAAAAACCCTTAAGGGAAAAATGCATTGATGGGGACGGATTTTTGAGGTGCACCAAAATCTCATTTCCCCAATATATCGTCCTTGAGGCCTATGGGTTATGCGCCCACGAAGCCTATTAGAAACTTCTCACGGACTCACTTGCCTTATGGTCCTATGAGTCATTCATCTTTTCAAGAACTGTGCTTTTTTCTTGGAACACTGAAGGCCAGAACAAACCAGGTGACAATGCATGATGACGTTCTCATCGTTCTTCATCCACACACGAGCTTTCTTTTCAAGATTCTTTGCTGCTATTGCTTCCGTAGATTTCTTGATGCCGCTCCTTCTTCAACAATTCTTCAGAATCTTCAGATTCAAAAACATGTGCAATAGGATGGTGTCTATGATACTCACGAATCTCTTTCAAACGACCATAAAATTCACTGAAGACGTCCCGCCCGCTCACGGCCTATCCTCCAATAGCGACGGTTTCATCCTTCCTGCAATGATCCTTGTCCATACTTGTAAAACAAATCTTCAATCTCACTCTCACATATGTCACCAGGAAGATTTCCAACATAAATTGTGTTGTTTGATCTTCTCATTTTAGTTTTCTAGGGATGATAGTCGTGCTGATCACAACTACCCTCAAGAAGGAACCAGATATAAGATCTAAAATATGCTCTAACGAATTCGAAACAGGACCTGGTGATGCAAAACCCCATCTGATCGTGCCCCTTTTAGTCGATTTCTCCAGTTCATGACTGTCCTTATCGCAACGCAGATAGGAGCCTTTGTCTCCCAGAGCTTTGAGATTTCCTCGTTTTAATGATGGCTGCAGAGTATCTAAATCACTGGCAAACAATTCAAACAAGAAGTACATAGACACAAATTCTCTTAAGACGCATTTCCTTATAAATTCACAAAGACACATTTTCATTATTTACAAACTTGATTACAATTTAAGGCATCTCAGCCTTAATCAAGAATTCTCCAGCAACTACATTTTGCCCTCTTTCACACGCACATATTTTTTCTGTCTTCTTCATGCACTAATGAATTATTGTTATACATACATTCAGTTTTAACTGAGATTTGTTCATTCACTGAATTTGGTTCATGGTTGGCTTGGTTGTCCACGTGGTTTTCCATGTGTCTTCTTTCTCTAATTTTTTTCCACTGAGGTGTTCAGATGCTCCTGCATCAAATTCCCGAGGTAAAAAATTTATGACCTCCTGGTCATATGCGTTTCCTTAGCAATTCTACCCATTGTTTCACTTCTTCAGTGGAACTGCCTTCATGGTCTTCTATGAGCTACAACCAAACCTCTGCAATAGCAAGTCCTCCCTACTACTAGGTTCCTTACCAAGATTCTTCTCTTGAGCTTAGTATTTCAGCATCTCTGTGGTTCTCTCCTCTCTAACCAATTGAGCACTCCTGCTCCAGGTTTGCAGAAATCTTCTCACCTTCACAAAATAAATTAAAAAAAAAATTACAAGCTTACAAATCTTCAACAAAATTGTACCTCTTCTTTCTTCGCATGCAAAAACTCCTTTCCACAGGGAACCTTTTCCCGCTCTGATACCACTTGATGCGGACAAAATTTTGAGGTGCAACAAAATCCCATTTCCCCAATAAATCATCCTTGAGGCCTATGGGTTATGGACCCATGAAGCCTATCAAAAACTTCTCACGGTCTCACTTGCCTTATGGGCCAATGAGTCATTCATATTTTCAAGAACTGTGCTTTGTTCTTGGAACACTGAAGATCAAAACAAACCAGGTGACAATGCATGATGACATTCTCATCATTGTTCATCCACACATGAGCTTTCTTTTCAAGATTCTTTACTGTTGTTGCTTCCACAGATTTCTTGATGCCGCTCCTTCTTCAATAATTCTTCAGAATCTTCAGATTCAATAACATGTGCAATAGGATGGCATCTATGATACTCACGAATCTCTTTCAAAAGACCATAAAATGCACTGAAGACATCTTGCCCGCTCATGCCCTATCCTCCAATAGTGAGGTTGTTGGAAATAATGAGAGGGGGGGTGAATTAGTATTTCTTTTTCCCACTATTTTTTTACCAGCTAAAACATATATATTCGGAACACAAGATGAACAACAAGAATAAATTCTTTTATTAATATAAACTGTGCAGTAAAATAGATACAATATATAGATGGTTGCAATTAGTTGCCAAGCTCCAACTTGGACTTTGGTGAGGCTCCAACCTCCAGATCACCAACTCTATTTCTCTAAGAGAGCAACCTTGGACTTAGGAGAACAAACTCTTAAGGACTTCAATCCTTCCTATTTCTGAGGCATCAACCCTAAGGACTCCAATCCTACTTACTTCTGAGGCACCAGCCCAAGAACTCCAATCCTTCTCACTTCTGAGGCACCAACCCCAAGGACACCAATCCAATCTTGTCAAGAAACTTTTGGTAATAATATTCTTCTCTCAGAACTCTTCTCTACTAAGTTCTATCTATTTACAGCTTCACTGTAGTCTCCATGCTATAGCATCAATGACAGCCAATCTTCTTATGGAGAAGTCTTTACACCTCTCCATACTATTCGCACAGAGTCTCCAATAGTCTTTGTGCTCTCTGATAATGTCTTCACACAGCTTTAGTCAGTCTACTGTTAGCTGCACTAAACTCTGTATACAGAACAACTTTTTGTTCAAGCTTATGTTCTCATTGTCATAGTGAATGCTTCAGCATGACTGTTTCTCTACTGGCTGTTTCTCCCCTTCAACTGCCTACTGTCCTGTTGGTCCTTCATCCCTCTTTCTGTTCTGCTACACCCTCTTTATGTTCTGTTGGACCCTTACACGGCCTATTTCCTCCAGCGTATTTCAACAGCGTTCAACAGTTGCAGCAGCCTTCTCCAGCATTCACCAGTAACTTCATACAATGCTTAACCACTTCTGCTGCATCTGCTACCATACATTCTGGTTCTTCACAACACCAACAGCAACTGCAGTTCTCTGTTTCTACTGTTTTATATATTTTCATGACTTTGTCCATTCGTTTCCGCTTACTCAATGGCTCTTTGGATTCATCCTCGCTCGCTTGAGCTTCGACTTCCTCAACACTCGCTTGACCTTCTGGCTTCCCTCCTCCATTCACTTTATCATCCTCATGATTACCTTCGATTGATGGTGTCACGAAAATATAATGTCGTCGCGGAGGTGTTTCAACAACGCCGAAATATAATGTCGTCGCGGAGGTGTTTCAACAACGCCGAAATATAATGTCATCGTGGAGGTTGTTGGGTCCCTATAATACTAGTGATTACCCCATTACTATTGCAGTTATACCCCTTATTATTGTTGTTGTGCCCCTATTGCCCCCATATTGCTATTACTGTGCCCCATAGAATCCCTCTATTGTTATTTTTGTGGCTTTATATTATTATTGTTAGGTCGGCTGGATTATATTGTGACTCCTTAGACTTCTATATATAGAAAGGAGTTTTTGTCATTTGAATCATCCAAGAATTGTTCATTTATGTAATGTAAAGGAGGTTTCCCCCTCGAAGAGGCTGAATTCTAAGGCGTTGATCTATCTTTTCTATCTTTTCTTGAGCTGGTTTCATAACATTTGGTATCAGAGCTTTGGATTCTAGGGTTTCGCTGCTCCAAACAGGCCATTGTGGCATTTTCGCTATAACTTTTTTTCTACGACGTTTCAGAAGTTGCAAAAAAAAAACAATTTTAGAAGAAATCGCTCTAAACCTTGGGTCCTAATTTTAGAGCTTTTTGCACTATATTTGCGGAGATATGATCTGAGGAAGTTGGTCTTTTTGCAGACTCCTGAATTACATTCCAAACAGGTGACTTGGGGAAAATCGTCATAACTTTCTCTCTGGGGATCAGATTGAAATTTCGCAAGAAGGTACAAAAAGAGGATGGACTGTAGCTTCTTGTGTGCATTTTTCAGATCCAAAGGTCGAAACAGTGACTCGTGGCACGTCATACAAGTTAGCTATACTGAACTAGTCTATAATCAAGTCACTGTGGGAGATTTCACATAACTCTTCCTTGGAGAATCCAATTTGGGCCAGACTTGTGGCATTAGAAAGAGGACACAAAGGGCTACTTTAGGTCACAAATTCAGAACTAGATGATTGGAAAGTACAGAGATACATCAGAGGCAATATCGAGCTCCTACAAAGTGAAAAAATGTGTGTAGATTTTCTTAAATTTTTGCTTAAGCTTGGTTTGAAAATTTATTTTGAAGGAATTCAAAGGGCATAATAGAGCATTATTATTGGTAACTGATGCCCTGATGAAAGAAAAGGCAAACACCTAGTAAGGAACCTGAAAGCTCTAGCATGACTCATGAAGAAGAAGAAGAAATGCTATATGATATATCAAAATTACAAGAAAAAGTGCAACAAGTGTCACTTGCACAAAAAGCAACAGAATCTAAGATGGATGGTTTAAGGAAAGATGTATAAGCTAAGATGGATGGTTTAAAGAAAGGTGTAGAAGTTAAGATTGATTGTTTAAATAAATGCGTAGAAGGTAAAATTGATGGCATGGATGATAAGATGGAAGAATTGAAGATAAATATGAATAAGTTGCTATAAGAAATGGTCGCTAAGGGTCAAAGGGTACTAAAGGAAACTCATGATGAGAACAAAAGAAATGTTAATCATGATTCCATAGACTCTAATGTTGGATCGAAGACTCACCATATTCCAAAATTCGATATGAGGAAGTTTGATGGCAAGGATCCCGCCACATGGATATTACAGATGGAGCAATTCTTCGTTCTCAATAATGTGCCAAACACACAAAAGGTACATATGGCAAATTTGTATCTGGAACCAAATCAGTTTGTATGGTATCAATGGCTTTGTTCTCGTAAACAATTTATCACTTGGGAAATTTTTACGGAAGAATTGATAGCACATTATGAGGATACAAAAAGCAACACTTTTTTTAGCCAATTGATAAGTCTCAAACAAAAGGGTTCAATAATGGAGCACATTGAGGAGTTCCAAAAATTGAACATAAGGGTAAAAGATATTCCAGAGTAGCATAGGATTGATGTGTTCATAGGGTCTTTAAAGGATAATATCCAACATGATGTTCGCCTTTGGGAACCTGCTTCATTAGAGAAGGCATTCAGGTTAGCAAGAAAAATGGAAAGCAAAATTATGGCAACCAGGAAGCATACCACTCACAACTATAAAGACAGAAGTGTTGTTGCCCCTAGTCTTCCACAACCTATAAGGTTGACACCACAACAATTGGAAGAAAAAAAAAAGCAAAAGGGCTTTGTTACAGTTTTGATAGCAAATACACTAAAGGTCATAAGTGTGCTTAGAAAAAATTATTCTACATAGATTGTGAAGAGGAAGAAGAAAAGGAGCAAGAAAGGTCAAAAGAAGAGGATATACTCCAAGAACAAAGCCTATATGAAGAAAAAATAAATTCGACCATATCTTGTAATGCATTGGCGGGAATTACCACTCCTCAAACCATCAAGATAGAAGGACAAATCAAGAAGAAAAAGGTAATAGTGTTGATTGATTCAGGAAGCACCCACAATTTCATTCATTGTATGGTAGCAAAAGAATTGAACTGCTTCCTATATCTAGCACCAGAGTGTCAAGTGTTACAGGGAAAAGTGTCTATATAGAACTGCTCTATCCCACTAAGGTGTACCAGCTACCTTAGAAACAAACAGAGAAAAGCTACTTTCATTTTTCCTTTATGAATTATAGATAGAGAGGAACAGAAAGACCAACCTCTGTCTTGCGCTAATCTCCCGATTTGATCCCTCTCTTCTTTGATAGTCCCTAGCTACCTACTCACTTGCACGCCCAGCTTCACAAAGTACCTGTAAGATCATAGAAGCTTAGAACTATACAAAGACATGGATCTATAATCATAAACAATCTAGGATCAGATGTAAATTGACCACACAAATGTAGCAAGCATCAATAACACAAAAGAATGGAGGAAAACTATGGAGGAAAACTCAAATAGCTTTTATTGATGAACAAGAAAAGAGCCAAGAGGAGTTACAACCAGTTGTTCTGACCCAGCATCAACCTCCCAGCAAAGAAGCCCCTCTTCACCTCAAACAAAGCATAGATCACCCAACAATCTGATGTTTGTCTCAAGAAACCAACAACAATTCCTTACAATATGCAAAATTGCAGCCTCTGGATCTCTGGGATGAGGGATCCATATATAGATATCTGTAAGGGGGATGAGTCAGCTTGTGATTTGATTAGTGTCTTCTCTCTGATAGTTCTTGCTTCCACTTGGAGACTGATGGCCTCTTACTCATCCTTGGTCGAATTCAGTGAGGCAAGTGTCACGGGAGAAGATTCTGGAAGCTTCCATTGCCTCTCCACCTCACGGAATGACACTGCCATTTGTCATTTCTCACCCATCGCACCCCACAGAAGGGACTTTTGAAATGCAACACACCCTCACAGTGTATTTGGGTTTGATGCAACGCACTTAGCCAGTGGAGCAACTGCAATGATTCTGTTTTGACCAATTCTGAGCAGTTTCTCATGGAGAACTTCTGGGAGAAGTTGTAATCTATTGACCTTGTTCCTTTAGGGGTTAGAACAACACTTTTAGGGACTTAGGAGCCCTTGGTTTATGGACATTTCATGCTTGGGGTTGTAGGGCCCAAAAATGTCTATAATAGTTGCCCCCTAAAGCATGAGGCCGTTAATCTTTTGATGTCGGGTGAAATGCTTTATTATGAGGATCCGAAGTTCTTTCAATGCTGAGAGGAGACCTGTAATAAGATACAATACAATACATTATATTCATAATATTTTCATGATCTAGCTGATGCGGGCATTCCGATGCTCAGCTTTATAAATTCATTTTCATGTACATAGGACAGACAATCGTCTGAGTGTAGACTGATGATTCTGATAGAGACATCATCCTTTTGAGTGGATGATTATTTGTGCAGCAATGATGTACATTTAATGTCTTTATTTCCCTGAATATATATCGCAGCCCAGATGGATGAAACTAGATCCGGGGTCTTCAATCTCGTCCGATCTTCACTCAAAGTACAAGTCGATCCATATGAGAAATGTTTTGAAGTCGAACATGGAAAGACATCGCTTGATTACCAGTCAATGATGTAAACTGTTAACAAGCGCGAGAGGAATCACCGATAATGATAATGACCCTCAAGATACTGCAGTACAATTTACGTGGTGTGAATAAAGGACTTGGCGTCGAACACCACGCAAAATCTTTCGGTCGAAGGCCATTGATGTAAACCTGTCGCCGGAAGTGAGAAACTTGCCATTGAGGTATGCAAGCTTCAAAGTACTGAATGGGGTGTTCCTATATCAACTTATTGGATAATGAGCTGATGTCGACAAGAAGTGATCTGTCACAGGAGGGACTTAATGAATCCCACATCAATGACACAGAACGAAGCAAATGATTTTAATGGAGGTGAAAACGATCTGGTGATATAAGGTTCAGGGTGGTGGTCATGAAAGAATGGAGTATAATGTATGGTAGTGGGTGGGACACAGGTGAATTCTCTGAATGAATTCTCTTGAACATATCGGCGACACTGATGTGATGGATTGGTAGCATTAACCCCAAATGTGGATGGTATGGCGTGACCATGGTGATGTGACCGGTGAATGAAACAACCCAACCCGACTCGGACACGGAGTGGAAGTGTCATGTTCAAGAGCAACTTGCTACCAACAAAGTTTCTTCAAGTTTTCTTCCCAATTTTCCCCAGTCATTGCTGACCAGTACCTCTTTCTTTTTGTCAAGCTTGAGGAGGATAACATATGCTTGTTCTATAATTTGCCCTTCGGGAAAACCCATCGCTATGTTTTAACGAGCCTAGCAATAGTGAAACTCGTTCTCGTCTATAGACAAGTTTGTCGCTATTACACTTTTAACGAGTTTAACGACAAAGATAACTCAGTCCTTTTCAATTTTAGAGAGTCTGAAAAGGAATGTAAAGGTAACTCCAAAATTCCTTTTTCGTCATCTAATCCCTTAAGTCCGAAAAAGTATAAAACAATACAGAAGGGATGAATTTTCGATACTTTTAACGAGCCGAACAAAACAAGCGCTCGATCTTTTTGTGTAATAATCCCTCAGGTCCAAAAAGATTAAAATCTAGAGGAGGGATAGCACTTCCTGTCCCTTTAACGAGCTGGAGAGGCTAATGGCTCAGCAATCTTTTCATATTTTACGAGTCAGTTGAAAAGAGCTTAAAGGAGACTCGTCTTTTGAGGAACGAGTGATAAAATGGGTAGTAGCTAATTCCAGGTAAGGTTTGGAATTTTCCAATCACGGTAGTGTCACAAGGATGGCTAGTGAAATCACTCTTCGCAGCTGTTCCTCAAAATGGGTAATCAATCAAATGGAGGTGAATGATCGACCAATGAAAAAGTGGAGGTGACGGTGAAAACACGACGAAGGCTTTAATGGCTGAAGTACTACATTCACGATGGTTATTTACTGGGGAATAGTTCATTTTTTAACGAGCTTAAACGTGAGGGAAACATTTTCTCATGTCTTATGTTTATTTTTTAACGCGCTTGAACTATGTGCTAAAACTGCTCGATTAATCCAGTCGTGTGATAAGAATGTCTCATAAAAATGGCAATTTTTAGAGTTTTGCCCCACATCCTTTCTTTATGTAAGTTAGGAAATGACCAATCCAAAAAACAGATAAATGATCGCTCTTTGTTTGCACTCCAAAAGGTTTGCATGCCCCCAGGTATAAAACAGAGTTTCAAGGTTACCCCTTCTTTAGTCCATTAAAACATTTGTTTTACCGAGAGAGGCCTACCTCTTATAGGTTACCCAAATATTATTCTATTCACAGCACAAACAAAACACTTCTTCGGCGATGTCTATCGAAATAGCCAAAGGTGAGTGGAGGAAGTTACTCCGCTCTCGTAACTTTGACAAGAGAATCTTGTTCTAGAATAACCCCCTCTTCCAATCATGGACGGGAGTACAGACTTGTCATATTTTCTCGTGGAAACCTACCTTATACCCGAAGTTCTCCAACCGAAGCAAACCAGGGTGCATGCCCCCTGGGATTCAGTCATGTCCCCCTGAATCACTCGCACTCATCGGGTGGACGGACTGGAGATTGAGACATTTCTTGCGTGAAAAGACCATTTAGGGATGGTATATGACTATTTGCTTTGTATGATCCGGGAAATGAAAGCTGGTCTATGAGCTTGACCACTCTTCCTTCGTGTGGAAAACACATTACTCTAAAGAGTGAGGAGACAATTGCTCCCATGCAATAAATATAGTCTCGTCCAAGGAGTAGATTGTAATCCAGGGGTCCTTGAACTACCATCACGTTCATGTGAACGGTTTTCCCTCTCAATGTTATGGGCACATTGGGAAGGATCCCTAACGGTCGACTGGTTCCTTTATCACAACCTGTTAGATTTCTCATCTCAGGAAAAAGCGATGGCGAACCAAGCGCTTTCCAAGCAGTTGAGGAAAGGATACTCACAGAAGCCCCCTCATCTACGATGGTACCAGCCATAACCATTCTATATATTTGAACAATGATTCAGAATGGTATACTAGCTGGTAAACGGGGTTTGCCTAGTTGATTCTAGTCGAAGGAGACAACTAGGTTGCTTGGAGGTGGGACCGAATAGACGGTCGGGTATGACTCTGACGAACTTCCTTCCTGCGGTAAAGGAACGGGTAAATTGCCCCCATGTTCGTTGGAGTCTGTGCTTATGAAAAGAATTTGGATAGTGTCATCCTTGTTCTCTTCCGTGACTGTATCATCTGAAGATGGAACCTCTGAAGGCAAGACCGGGTCAACTGCCGCCTCGACCTTTTGACTTTCGTCTGGTATGGGTTCAGATGGTTTATCTTCAATGGTAGATGCTTCGACTGACCACCTGAGCGGGTTAGCCGGATTTTCAACTAGTGACGGACTCGGCAAGAGTTTTTTATATCCAGGAGGAAGTCGTAACGGTGAAACCGGACGATCGTCCAAAACTCTTTTAGCTTCGTCTAAGAAGGGACAACGGTGGACGGCATGATCGCCTTCACACAGTTTACAAGGAAATCTATATTTTCCTTTTTGTCTTGGGGCTTCACTTTCACTAGTTGATGGTGTGTTTTCAACATGATCATCAGAGGTTGACGACACCGGGTTGTGCAAATGAGGAGACCAGTCCCTTAAGATCCGAGGGATGCAAGGGTAATCTCTGTGATAGTGGTCTCCTTTGCAAATGACACATGGCGATTTAGGCCTGGTCGGTGCAGTGTGTGGATTTTCGCTAGACGACACTCGTTTGCCCCCATTCGCTTTTGGCTCCTTCTTCTTCTTTTACTTCTTCTCCTTAGGTACTTGACTTTTGGCTTTACCAGCCCCGTCAAGCGAAGAGGAAGGAGGAGAGGAAGAATTAGAGGAAGTAGAAGGTTGGTGGGTAACTCTAGACTCGTCTAGTTGCTGATTCGATTGTTCAGGAATAGTGGTGTTCTAAACGACAGAGGTCGAGAAGAGCCATACAGGCAAACCAATTGTCAGTCCTGGAAGCGACAATGTGGCCATATGGGGTGCACCAACATCTCCCCAAAAGGAGAAGGGACTAGGATTTCCTCCAAGGGGAATTCCTTGGTTGGTGGATTCCATTTTCTCAACCCAAGATCAACGTAGGAAAGGGTAAAGAATATTCTATTTAAAATAAATTTTAGACGCTTTGACACAACTTGTTTTTTCAATTTTAAAGAGTCGAGAAAAAACAAAAGATGACTCTAGTCTCCTTCGAATTTTAATGAGCCTGAAGTGACAAGTGCTCAGATGGACCTTTTCCGTTAAGGAGTCTGAAAAGGAACGAAAGGGACTACTCTAGAAATCTAGGTAGAGGGATTACTAAACCAATCGCAAAACTGCAGAATACTTTTTACGGTATGGCAGTCAATCTTCCCGAATGCTATGTTCAGTGCATTGCGATTGATAGGGCGGCAGACACAGCTTCCTATGGATAAAGGATTAAGCCTATTGGGGTCTCCCAAAATATACTCGATGGTACGTGGGAGCACAAGTCCGTATTGGCACTTATCGTCTCAAAGTGGAGGAATCACCCAACCATCAGTGAGAACAACAGTTACCAAGCTTTACGACGCCGGAATATGTCTCTAGCCTAGACTTCTAAATGTTGTGCGTTAAGATCCAAAGCGTTGTTAGATTCATTGAATTTATTTTAAGTTGATCTTGTTTATGAAGTTTGCCTTTCGGGTTCACCACGAGATGTAGATGTAATTCCTAGAATGCAACCTAAGATGATAAAAAAACTTTTTATCTCCTTTATGCAATGAAAATCCTAGCTACTAGGGAAAAGAAAGACAAAATCTTTTCACAAAGAGAAAAGAACACACTCTAAATTCACTTTCCTAAATCAAGCCAATCAGAATATCAATATGCAAATGCACATGCATGTATTTGTTTTTTACTTTATTAGTATATGGATGCTAAAAAGAAATTTGATGCACAAATCTGAGTTTCTTTTTAAGCGACAAATATCGACAAGTTTCCTTTCGAAATCAAAAAATGGAGACGGTCAAAACACCTTACGATTTTGAAATGAATACTTCTTCTTGACACTAGAAAATTACAAATTTAGACCAAAAGCAATAGTAACAGGATAATCAACCATCAACAGCAATCAAACTCTTTCCTACGATTGAAATTGACACTTGCGACAGATTCAAATCAAAGGACGACAGTACGATTACGCTACTTTTGCAAAGGAGAACTGTAAATGACTCAACAAACACACAAAAACATCTACAGTTCTTTTGTACAAAGGAGGCGGAATAACAATAAGGAAAAGATGTTTCAAACAGACATATACTGATCACAAAATTCAGGAATAGAACTGGAAGGAATGAACCACAGAAGCCACAACTACACAGAGCTAGTCTGATCAGCGCACCTGTAACACAGAGAATCTGAAATGCAGCGCAGGTTGTCCACTTGAAAAGTGCGCTGAAATTCAGAATCTCTGAACAGTACCTGCACTGGGAAAGAAACGAGACTCTGTTCGGGTTCCGGGTCACAGTTTGCAGTTCAGTTCTTGGATTTTGGCCGAGCAAAAAGCAATCAGTAATGCAACAATCAGGGGTAGATCTAAGGAGGATCTAAGAGCTATCACAAGGGAAATCAGATAGTTTGTGAATCAGTTGTTTAAATCATAAACAGATCCAGTGGATGGATTGAAGCAACATTTATCTACTTTGCATTTGTTATGGCAAATGCAGTTCGAATGCTACTTGTAAGTTTATGAAACAAACAACAAAGAATGATAAACAAACAAACTAATTATCTCCCCAATGGAGTCGCCATTTTGTTACAGGGAAAAGTGTCTATATAGAACTGCTCTATTCCACTAAGGTGTGACAGCTGCCTTAGAAACAAACAGAGAAAAGCTACTTTTGTTTTTCCTTTATGAATTATAGATAGAGAGGAACAGAAAGACCAACCTCTGTCTTGCGCTAATCTCTCGATTTGATCCCTCTCTTCTTTGATAGTCCCTAGCTACCTACTCCCTTGCACGCCCAGCTTCACAAAGTACCTGTAAGATCACAGAAGCATAGCACTATACAAAGACATGGATCTATAATCATAAACAATCTAGGATCAGATGTAAATTGACCATACAAATGTAACAAGCATCAATGACACAAAGGCATGGAGGAAAACTCAAATAGCTTTTATTAATAAACAAGAAAAGAGCCAAGAGGAGTTACAACCAGTTGTTCTGACCGAGCATCAACCTCCCAGCAAAGAAGCCCCTCTTCACCTCAAACAAAGATTAGATCACCCAACGATCTGATGTTTGTCTCAAGAAACCAACAACAATTCCTTACAATATGAAAAATTCCAGCCTCTGGATCTCTGGGATGAGGGATCCATATATAGATATCTGTAAGGGGGATGAGTTATCTTGTGATTTTATTAGTGTCTTCTCTCTGATAGTTCTTGCTTCCACTTGGAGACTGATGGCCTCTTACTCATCCTTGGTCGAATTCAGTGAGGCAAGTGTCACAAGAGAAGATTCTGGAAGCTTCCATTGCCTCTCCACCTCGCGGAATGACACTCCCATTTGTCATTTCTCGCCCATCGCACCCCACAGAAGGGACTTTTGAAATGCAACGCACCCTCGGAGTGTATTTGGGTGAGATGCAACGCACTTAGCCAGTGGAGCAGCTGCAATGATTCTGTTTTGACCAATTCTGAGCAGTTTCTCATGGAGAACTTCTGGGAGAAGTTGTAATCTATTGACCTTGTTCCTTTAGGGGTTAGAACAACACTTTTAGGGACTTAGGAGCCCTTGGTTTATGGACATTTCATGCTTGGGGTTGTAGGGCCCAAAAATGTCTATAACATCAAGTGATGATTGAAAATGGAGGAACAATAAATTGCTCTGGAAAGTGTCATAATATCAAGCTATCCATGGGAGAATATGTATTGACTAGCCCAATGCTTTCCATTCCAAAGGGAGGTGCGGATGTTGTACTAGGAGTCCAATGGCTACAATCCTTGGGTACAATAGCTTTTAATTTTCAAGAACTTTTCATCAAATTTTCTACGGAAGGAAAGGAAGTTGAATTAAGGGGTATTGCAGGGAAACCAGGAAAGGTAATCAACTCTAATGGTATGACAAAGCTTCTAAAAAGGAGAAAAGAGGTGTAATTGCACAATTATGTTCGCTAGATGTTTCCACATCGGAATCATCTATTTCTACAGATCTCCAAAAAGTCTTGGACAATCATTCTAGGGTATTTGAGACTCCCAAAGGTCTCCCACCTATGCATGATCATGATCATGCTATTCATCTGATTCCAGGAAGTGTTCCTCCAAACATCAAGCTATACAGATATCCCTGTGTCCAAAAGAGTGAAATTGAACGTATGGTTGCAGAAATGCTAGAGGCTGGTATAATTCAACCGAGTCAAAGTTCTTTCTCTGCTCCGGTAGTATTGGTGCACAAGAAGGATGGATCATGGCGCATGTGTCCAGATTATAGGGAGCTCAACAAGCTCACTATTAAAGATAAGTTCCCCATTCCTTTCATTGATGAATTATTGGATGAATTGCATGGATCAATTTACTTCACCAAGTTGGATCTTCGTTCAGGATATCATCAAATCAGAATGAAGACTGAAGACATTCCGAAAACATCATTTAGAACTCATGAGGGTCATTATGAATTTTTGGTCATGCCTTTTGGCCTTACCAATGCACCTTCAACATTTCAAGGTTTGATGAGCTCAATTTTCAAACCATTCCTTAGAAAATTTGTGTTAGTATTTTTTGATGATATACTAATCTACAACAATTCTTAGAAGGATCATGTTGAACATGTTGATAGGGTGCTACAACTATTGGAGGAGAAACAATTATATGAAAAAAGATCCAAATGTTTCTTTGGAGTCCAGGAGGTGGAATATCTGGGTCATATTGTATCTCATGAAGGAGTTAAGGTAGACCCTAGAAAAATTAAAGCCATTAAGGAATGGAAAATCCCCACATCCATAAAGCATCTGCGAGGATTTCTCGGGTTGACAGGGTATTATCGCAAGTTTGTTAAGAATTATGGGAGAATAGCAGCACCTCTAACAACATTATTGAAGAAAGATGCATTTTCGTGGACTCCGGAAGCAACAAAGGCCTTTGAACATCTTAAAGAGGCAATGTGCCAAGTACCAGTCTTAGCTACACCGGACTTCACAAAAACCTTTATTGTGGAATGTGATGCTTCAGGAAATGGAATTGGTGCTGTTCTAATGCAAGATGAAAGACCCATTGCTTTTGAAAGTCGTCCAATCAAGGGAAAGTTTTTAAGCAAAGCTATTTATGAGAAGGAAATGTTGGCAATACTCCATGCACTTAAGAAATGGTGACCGTACCTAATGGGAAGACACTTCAAGGTAAAAACGGATCATGATAGCCTTAAATACATTTTAGAACAAAGATTATCCTCTGAAGAGCAACAACAGTGGGTCACAAAGATGTTGGGTTATGACTTTGAAATCATCTACAAAAAAGGGAAGCAAAATGTGGTGGCAGATGCACTCTCAAGAAAGGATGAGGATGTGGAAGCATTGTTGTGCGCCATTTCTATTATCCAACCAGATTGGATAAACGAAGAAAGGGAGGAATGGTAGAATGACGAAGAAGTGTGGGCACTTATTCGAAAGTTTGAACAAGATTCCAGTACATCTGATACATTTAGCTGGCAAAATGATTCGTTATGGTACAAAGATCACTTATACCTCTGTAAGAATTCCCAGCTAAAACAAAAGATTCTTATGGAATTGCACACTTCTCCCTTAGGAGGGCACTCAGGATTTTTAAAAACTTACGACAGGGTTAAGAAGGAATTTTTTTGGGATGGTCTTAAATTAGATATTCAAAATTTTGTGGCGGAATGTTTGGTTTGCCAACAAAATAAAGTTGAAACAATTAAGACACCGAGTCTATTACAACCTTTATCCATTCCAAGCCAACGTTGGGAGGAGATTTGAATGGATTTTATCACAGGTTTACCAAAGTCTGAGGGAAAGAGTGTCATCATGGTGGTAGTTGACAGACTTACCAAGTATGCACACTTTTGTGCATTATCACATCCATTTAAAGCCAGTACAGTTTCTACTGCATTTATGGAAACAATTCAAAAGCTACATGGTAACCCAAAGATTATTGTAAGTGACAAAGATCCCATTTTCACTGGAAATTTTTGGACAGAATTATTTTCATGTCTTGGTACTCAATTAGCTCATAGCTCATCTTATCATCCTCAATCTGATGGGAAAACTGAGATAGTAAACAAATGTTTGGAAGGATATCTTCGTTGCTTTGTAGCTGATAAACATACAGAATGGGTCAAATGGTTGCCTCTGGCTGAATGGTGGTATAACACTTCCTTCCATACAACAACAAAAATGACCTCATTTATGGAACTTTATGGGTATCAACCACCATCCATCACATCATATTTAAGAGAAAAATCTAAGATTCAGGCAGTGGAACCTCACATCGAACATCAAAAACAAGTCCTCCTACTCTTAAAGGATAACCTTGTGTTGGCACAGAATAGAATGAAACAACAGGCAGATCAACATCGCAGTGAAAGAAGTTTTGATGTAGGTGATTGGGTATTCCTACAGCTACAACCATATAAGCAAATGTCCCTAAAGCAAGCTAAGAAGGATAATAAATTATCACCAAAGTATTATGGTCCGTACAAGGTGTTGCAAAAGATTGGTACTATGGCATACAAATTGGAGCTTCTTGGAGCTTCTCAATTGCACCTAGTTTTCCATGTTTCATGTTTAAAGAAGGTTATAGGCGACAAGCTCTCAGTTCAAACAATATTGCCAAAACATGACGAGGAAGGAAAAAGTATATTGGAACCGGAAGCAGTCACAGAAACAAGAACTTGACATCTACGAAATCGATCAATTTCAAAGTATCTTATCAAGTGGAAGAACTTATCCGCTGAAGATTCCACATGGGAGGATGAGAATTTTATGCAGAAGTATCTAGAACTACTCAAGCGTTGAGGACAACACTTTTTTGAAGGAGAGGGGCATGTTGGGTCCCTATAATACTAGTGATTACCCCATTACTATTGTAGTTATACCCCTTATTAATATTGTTGTGCCCCTATTGCCCCCATATTACTATTATTGTGCCCCATAGAATCCTTCTATTATTATTTTTGTGGCTTTATATTATTATTGTTAGGTCGGCTAGATTATATTGTGACTCCTTAGACTCCTATATATAGAAAGGAGGTTTTGTCATTTGAATCATCCAAGAATTGTTCATTTATGTAATGTAAAGGAGGTTGCCCCCTCGAAGATGCTGAATTCTAAGGCGTTGATCTATCTTTTCTATCTTCTCTTGAGCTGGTTCATAACAGAGGTGTTTCAACAATGCCAAAATATAATGTCGTAGCGGAGATGTTTCAGCAACGCCGAAATTGGTGTTTCAGCAACACCGAAACTAGTGTTTCACCAACGCCGAAACTAGTGTTTCAGCAACGCCGAAACTAGTGTTTCAGCAACGCCGAAACTAGTGTATCGGAAATTTTTCACAAGTGTCGGTGTTTCAGCAACGAAGAAATTGGTGTTTCAGCAACTTTTCTCCAAGTGTTTTTAATATGTTCCTACCAATAGTGTTAAAGCATATGTATATGGGTTTTCTCCTCCGATAATGTATTCTACTCATACAATATAAACTCTTCCTTTTTCACTCCATCAGTCTATTTGCATATGAGTCTAAGTCTTCCACCTCTGATAGCTCTGTTTTCATTAAATGCATATACATGTCTTTGCTGCCATATGCATGTTTATGCCATGGATAGTGTTACAACACTCTGTGTGCTCCACTTGGCTCCTCTTGGCTCCTCTTGTGTGCTCTTCTTGGCTCCTCTAGCTCTGCCTGCTTCCTCTATGGCTTCTATGGTGGTGCTTCATGCTCCGTTAGCTCCTCTTGTCTCCATCTGCTCCTCTTGTGGCTTTGTATGCTCCTATTTGCTTTGATGGCTCTCTCCATCCTCTGTTTTCTATTAAACACATCCATTGCTCCTCCGATGGCTCCTGATGACTCTGATATTCCTCCTTGCTATATGGTTCCTCTTGCAGCTCCTCTTAGTCCAATGTGGCTCCTCTGGCTTGGAGGTGTCTTTCAAGGACCTCCTTGCATATATGAATGCCTCTCTTGCTCTGATATCCTGTAATATGCTTCGATATGCCTCCTTAGGTAACTCCTCTTTTCTTATGGCTTGGCTATCCTGATGGCCTTGCTCCTATCTCTTCATAAATCTGCTCTGCATCCCCTTGGCTTCATGTCATCCTCTAGTATCCAAAATATTGCCGTATTGACATCAATGACAACCTAGGTCAACAATCTCCCACTTTGTTATTGATGGCAATATTCTTCTTCTCTCCCCCTTTGACATCAATGCAAAAGGAGTGCTCTAGGACTCCCCTTATCAAATTGCTTCTGTTCTTCCTGAATGGTAGATCTTCATGGGTCTGTGACTCCCCCTGTCATAGTGCTCTTCTTCTTTTTACTCAAGATAGAAGAGTTGATGATAAATCAATTAGCACATTATTCCCTCTTCATGTCTCAAAACTGCTTTATCTTGGCTTCAACAATGCTTAAGAATGCTCTACTTTAATGCTTTCATTTAGATTGCAAACGGACATACACCAAGTGTCCAAGTCCAAGCTTTTTATGCTTCAATCCATATTTTTGTCTTCATAAGCAGAATTGAGAGACCTTCACAGTCTGAATTAAGAGAAACTGTCACTGAGATTGTCTTTCATCCTGTCTTTCTTTAGATCTAAATTTATTTGTGTCTCTGTGCTTATTTTTAACTCACTGCTATCCTTTCCTTGTGTTTTTGTACATATCTCAGCTAGTTATTTCCTCTTAGCAGATTTAGATATCCAATCTGTGACTGTCTTTTAAATACAATTGCAGATCTACATCTTTTTGCAATGCTTCAATTTGTTATATGCTGCCAGTTGCTCTTACTTCAAACTCCATTCTAGATATATCTGTTTGTTTGAAGACTACCTCTATTAGTGTCCAGAATTTCTCTGTTCTCACATGAAATTCCCGAGTCAATACATTCAACATTTGTAATATCAGCACCATAATTATTTGCCCTATTAGAGAATCATGTTCTTCAATGGAGTATTCCTGAGAAATGATCTTTATCAAGGAATGATTGTTACTATAGTTCAGCAAGGATTTCATAAGGACCCTTTCACTAATAGCTTCAGCAATAATGATCAAGAATCATCTTCAGCAATAACGATCAAGAATCATAGGCTCCCCCTAACTGTATGCATCATCTTTTTGGCAGAGTCTTCTTATAAAATGCTTAAACTGTCAAAATTTATGCCAATGACATATGTTGGCTAGAGAGCTCAAGGGACTTTCGGACTATATTTCCTTCCTTCTCCATACTTGTGTAACTTTCTTCTTTTGCATGGTTCTAGCTTGTGTAAGAGCCCATGTTAAGTTACAATCATGTGCCATATGACCAATGTTATGACACTTAGAGCATTCTACATTGTACATGAATAAGAATTCATGATTTCTTCTTGCAAAATTGTTTCTTGTAGATTGTTGGGGACTATAACATCTATCTATATGAGATGGTTGGGGACCATAACATCTATCTTTATGATATGCTTTACAGTCTTTTTCCATGTGACCAAAGTTTGTACAAGAATAACAATAACCAAAAAAGGAACTTTGGTACCTGGGAGATGGAGATTTCCTTGACGTACTTCTGAAGCCTTTCTGCCTTGATACCTTTTGATGATAACCATTGCCTCTCGCATCTTTGACATCATCTACATTTCTTCTTGGAGCTAGTTTTCTTCTTGGAAGAGGATTTGTTCTATTGTAGCCTTGATTTTTCTCCTTGCCTTTGCTGGAGCTGGGAGCATCACCACTTCTTTCTGAATTCTTCACATCTCCTTTGTTTAAAGCATTTTCATTCTTGTTTGAGTATTCACATACATATCCGAGACTTGACTTGTTAGATGGACATCTGTGATAGCTGAGCATGTCATCCAAGGCTTGAGAGCTCTTCAAGGTTTTGTTCATCCATTCAACCTTTGTTCTGAGGAAGATAATCTCTTCTTCCAATCTTTCACACTAATTATTCTTCTTAGCAAGTTTTTCCTCAATTTCTTCCTTGATACAAGTAGCTTCATCTGCTTCTATTTTAAGATAGATGATATCTGACTTTACTTTGAAGATTTCTTCATTATTTGCTTGACAGCTCTCCATTTTCTTCTCAGCTCCTTGTGCCTGTTTCTTGGTTTCTTGTAGTTGAGACTTAAGGGAGGATACTCTACCTTGCACTGACCAATCTCTTCTTCAAGTTTGTTCAAGCTCTTGTGCCTTTGTTCAAGTTGGCTTGACAAGATCTCTTCCTGCTTCTTTGCTTTGTCCAATTGATTTGTCATGGATATGACTTATTCATGATGCTTTCTTTTGCTTTGATGATATTCCTTCTTAAGCTTGGCAAGCTCTTCATCCCTTTCTTGTACTTGAAGCTTTATGAGGTCAACTTTCTTTCGTGTTTGATCTTGGTTACCAACTAGTGCTCTCTTCTTAAGTTCCTCATTTTCCTCTTTCAAATTGTTAATTTCTTCCATGGCAATCATAAGTTTAGCGAGGAGTTCTTCTACAAAATCTTTTTCATTCTCTTCATCTTCTAAGTCTGTTTTAGCCTTGATGTCATCATTCTCATTTTCAGCTTCTATGACAGGTTTAGGATTTCCTTCTTGATTGATGGTCATTGTCAGTGCTCCTTTTGAGTGAAGATCATAAATTTTGTTCCATATATCCTTTGCTGATGAATGTTTTCCTAGATTGTTCTTTACAGAATCAGGTAGCCAATTCAGAACTGCCTTTGCTGCTTTTGCATTGTACTCCTTGGATTCTATATCCATCCTACTATCATCAATCACTGGTTTCCATATTTCAATCCCTTGAGTCTGTAAGAAATTCCTCATTCTTGCTTCCCATATATTAAAGTTCCCATTGAGCCTTGGAGCCTCATCAAATTGATTGTCTTCTATTTTAGTAGTAGAGGGAGACACATCCTTAGGAGGATTGGAGACTTTCTTCCTTGACCTTGCCATTTGTGTTCTAAATGTCGGCCTTCAAGCTGTTAAGCTTTGAACGAAGGTACCTGCTCTGATACCAATTGTTGGAAATACTGAGAGGGGGGGTGAATCAATATTTCTTTTTCCCACTATTGTTTTACCAGATAAAACATATATATTCAGAACACAAGATGAACAACAAGAATAAATGATTTTATTAATATAAACTGTGCAATAAAATAGATACAATATATAGATGGTTGCAATCAGTTTCCAAGCTCCAACTTGGACTTTGGTGAGGCTCCAACCTCCAGAGCACCAACTCTATTTCGCCAAGACACCAATCTTGGACTTAGGAGAACAAACTCCCAAGGACTTCAATCCTTCCTATTTCTGAGGCATCAACCCCAAGGACTCCAATCCTACATACTTCTAAGACACCAGCCCAAGAACTCCAATCCTTCTCACTTCTGAGACACCAGCCCCAAGGACACAAATCCAATCTTGTCAATACACTTTTGGTAATAATATTCTTCTCTCAGAACTCTTCTCTACTGAGTTCTATCTATTTACAGCTTCACTGTAGTCTCCATGCTACAGCATCAATGACAACCAATCTTCTTATGGAGAAGTATTTACACCTCTCCATACTGTCCACACAGAGTCTCCAATAGTCTTTGTGCTCTCTGATAATGTCTTCACATAGCTTTAGTCAGTCTACTGTTAACTGCAATAAAATCTGTATAAAGAACAACTTTCTGTTCAAGCTTATGTTCTCATTGTCACAGTGAATGCTTCATCATGACTGTTTCTCTACTGGTTGTTTCTCCCCTTCGACTGCCTACTATCCTGTTGGTCCTTCATCCCTCTTTCTGTTCTGCTGCACCCTCTTTATGTTCTGTTGGACCCTTACACGGCCTCTATTTCCTCCAGTGTATTTCAACAGCGTTCAACAGCTACAACAACCTTCGCCAGTGTTCACGAGTAACTTCATACAATGCTTAACCACTTCTATTGCATCTATGACCATACATTCTGGTTCTTCACAACACCAACAGCAACTGCAGTTCTCTGTTTTTACTGTTTTATATATTCTCATGACTTTGTCCATTCGTTTCCGCTTACTCAATGGCTCTTTGGATTCCTCCTCACTCGCTTGAGCTTCGGCTTCCTCAACACTCACTCGACCTTCCAACTTCCCTCCTCCATTCACTTTATCTTCCTCATGATTACCTTCGATTTATGGTGTCACAAAAATATAATTTCGTCGAGGAGGTGTTTCAACAACGACGAAATATAATGTCGTCGCGGAGGTGTTTCAGCAACGCCGAAATTGGTGTTTTAGCAACACCAAAACTGGTGTTTCAGCAACGCCGAAACTGGTGTATCGGAAAATTTTTCACAAGTGTCGGTGTTTCAGAAACGGAGAAATTGGTGTTTCAGCAACTTTTCTCCAAGTGTTTTTTATATGTGCCCGCCGATAGCATTAAAGCATATGTATATGGGTTTTCTCCTCTGATAATGTATTCTACTCATACAATATAAACTATGCCATTTTCACTCCATCAGTGTATTTCCATATGAGTCTAAGTCTTCCGCCTCCGATAGCTCTGTTTTCGTTAAATGCATATACAGGTCTTTGCCGTCATATGCGTGTTTATGCCATGGATAGTGTTACAACACTCTGTGTGCTCCACTTGGCTCCTCTTGGCTCCTCTAGCCCTGTCTGCTTCCTCTATGGCTCTGATGGTGGTGCTTCGTGCTCTGTTAGCTCCTCTCGTCTCCATCTACTCCTCTGGTGGCTTTGTTTTCTCCTATTTGCTCTGATGGCTCTCTGCGTCCTCTGTTTGTTGCTAAACGCATCCATTGCTCCTCCGATGGCTCCTGATGACTCTGATATGCCTCCTTGCTATATGGTTCCTCCTGCAGCTCATCTTAGTCCAATGTGGCTCCTCTGGCTTGGCAATGTATTTCAAGGACCTCCTTGCATATATGAATGCCTCTTTTGCTCTGATATCCTGTAATATGCTTCGATATGCCTCCTTAGGTAACTCCTCTTTTCTTATGGCTTGGCTATCCTGATGGCCTTGCTCCTATCTCTTTATAAATCTGCTCTACATCCCCTTGGCTTCAAGTCATCCTCTAGTATCTAGAATATTGCCATATTGACATCAATGACAACCTAGGTCAACAACGGTTTCATCCTTCCTACAGTGATCCTCGTCCATACTTGTAAAACAAATATTCAATCTCACTCTCACGTATGTCACCAGGAAGATTGCCAACATAAATTGTGCTATTTGATCTTCTCATTGTAGTTTTCTAGGGATGATAGTCGTGTTGATCGCAAGTACCCTAAAGAAGGAACCAGATATAAGATCTAAAATACACTCTAACGAATTCAAAACAGGACCTAGCGATGCAAAACCCCAACTGCTCATGCCCCTTTCAGTGGATTTCTCCAGTTTGCGACTGTCCTTATCGCAACGCAGATAGGAGCCTTTGTCTCCAGGAGCTTTGAGCTTTCCTCGTTTCAACGATGGCTGAAGAGTATCTAAATCACTGGCAAACAATTCAAACAAGAAATACAGAGACACAAATTCTCTTAAGACGCATTTTCATTATTTAAAAACTCGATTACAATTTAAGGCATCTCAGCCTTAATCAAGAATTCTCCAGCAGCTACATTTTGCCCTCTCTCACACGCATTGTTTTTTTCTTGTCTTCTTCATGCACTAATGAATTCTTGTTATACATACATTCAGTTTTAACTATTTTTTTTAACTGAAATTTGTTCATTAACTGAATTTGGTTCATGGTTGGCTTGGTTATCCATGTGGTTGTCCACGTGTCTTCTTTCTCTAATTTTTTTCCACTGAGGTGTTCGGATGCTCCTGCATCACGTATACAAAATCTCTAGTACAAGGTTATGTTACCAAGGACAAGTTATATAGGAAAGAGACACAACTTTGAATTTTCCATGTTAACATATTACATTTTTTTCTCGAAAAAAAATGCGAGACGGGAGCGAGTTGAACGAGGGTTTGGAACAAGGAATTAGTGCTGGTAACCATGGAGGGGCAAGGAGGATGGAGTTCCACTCTCTCCTACAGTTATGTAGTTGCGAACAGAAGCAAGGAAGCTAGTTCAAATCGATTCAAGAAATCAATGGAGACAAAAATGGAGAAGGTAAGCACAAAAAATCCGAAAAACATCAAATCTCATGAACAAGAAGAGAATCATGTTGAAGTGAGAAGAGAGAAGAGAACGTGAGACAGCAGTCAGAGAGCTCATAACAGGACTGTGATAGGACTCTGTAAATCTGGGTCAACCATTAAACCCAAGGTTGTTTTAAACAATCCAGCACTACAAGTGCACAAGGATCACATGGTGGCATACGCGGTTATATGTAAATTTATGGGAATATGGCCAACAGAGAAGGCTTTGCACGCATGGATAAGGAACCACTAGAAACCAAAGGGGGATATAAACCTTCACCTTGGGTCCAAGGGATTCTTCACAGTGGTTTTCACAAACCTAGAGGACAAAGACAGAGTGTTCGAAGGAGGACCATATTTCTATGCTGCTCCATGCCTCTACATGCGACCATGGGTGATGAATTTTGTCCCTGAACAGGAAACATTCACATTAGTACCGGTATGGATAAGACTCTAATCCCTACCTTTAGATTATTGGCTGCCAAAATCATTAAAAGCCATAGGCAATAAATTAGGTCATTTTTTAAAAATATCAGATGTGACTCTGCGAGGAAAGTACACCTCCTTCACCCGCATATGTGTAGAAATGGACCTATCGAGAGAAATTCCAGATGAAATCATTTTAGAAGTATATGATGAGGAATGGGTGTAGGTGGTGGACTATGAACATGTCCCATTCAGATGTCGTAAATGTCATGAACACGAGAACCTCTTCAGAGACTACCCACTGAACAAACTAGAGGACAATATGAAAGCCAACACAGGCAAAGATCATGCAGGCTTTACCAAGGTCGGAGGCAAAGGGAAAGGAGGAAAAAAGTACCAAAAGAAAACTAATGAGGATAAGCAACCAATTCATAACAGTTTCAAGATTTTAGAAGAAGAGGGAACAATGGAACGAACGACGAAATGGAGGATAATCCTGCAGAGAAGGAAAAATATGCTAACATGGAGGATATACCTGAGAACAGAAAACAAAAGGAGGATTTTCCAAGCACTATGGAACTTGGCAGGGACCATGAGATGACCCCAAGTGAAGTTGGTACGGAGGACCACGAACTACAGGAGATTCCTGATAGGGAGAATCTTGATCTAGAAAAGTTCCTGGAGCAGGGAACCACCAAAGTGGTTGATTCTCTACCACAAGAGGAGTTTGACAGAGTGCAACAGCTCTTCCTCTGGAGATATCAAGCAAAGGGCTCTAGAGTAAAAAGGAACCATGATAGACAGGAAAATAGAGGGGTAAAAAAGATGGAGGTAACATCTAGACACTCTTCCAAGAACTCGGGTAGGAAAAGAGGAAGGAAGAGACAGAATGAGCTGCTGACAGAGTGTGGGAAACTCATGATTAACTCAGGCAAGATGAAAGATCTTACTAGTTACTCATTTACAAAACTTTCATATTGAATCTCACAACATGGAACATTAGTGGTCTAAGAAGTAAAAGAAAACAAAGAAATCTTATCAATAGAATAAATGAAGAAAAACCAGATATGGTGTTTATCCAAGAAGCAAAATGTTCAAGAGATAAAATCAGGGAGATACATAGCAAATGGCTTATTAAGTATGAGTATCTTGAAGTTAAGGCAAACAACACAACAGGCAGGATTCTCACTCTTTGGAATCCCCAGAAACTTGCAATCATGGACGTTGAAGCATCCAGAACTACCTTTCGATTGTGATCCAACCTTTGGGTGACAAGGAACTCTATATGATCACAAATGTCTATGGTCCTCAAAAACTTGAAGATAAACTCAAGCTTCTCACCTCACTAGAGAAGCTGAGAGAGAGACATCCTATTATGCCCTGGATTCTGGGAGGGGACTTTAATATGATCAAATCTCTTACAAAAAAAAAAGGCGGGACCAGAATACTAGGCAGAGACTCCATTGCCTTCCAAAACTTCCTAAACGACATGAGGCTAGTGGATATGGAGACAATAAATGGTACCTTCACTTGGAACAATAAGAGGGGAGGGGCTTCTCAAGTTGCCTCTAAACTAGAAAGATTCATAATCTCGGAGGACCTCCTTCTCATTGGCCTTGACTTGACTGCATTAATCCTTACTTTTGGAGGCTCGGAACAAACCTTTTAGGTTTGAAAATGTCTGGCTCACTCACCCTGACTTCATCAGTAATATTGGAAAATGGTGGGTGGAAGACATGCCTATTCAAGGCACAAATATGTTCCTACTACAACAAAGACTAAAACACATCAAACTCAGGCTTAAAGAATGGAACAAAAATGAGTTTGGCAATATTTTCAAAGCCAAAAGAGAAGTTGAACAGAAACTACACAGAATTAATCAGATCGTCGTCATAGATGGCTTTAACGAGGAAAGGAAAATGCAAGCTGACTCTCTTCAACAGGAGTGGGAAAACATATGCCAGCAAGAGGAGCTATTCTGGAGATAGAAATTGAGAGTACAATGGATTAACGAAGGGGAAGGAAATACAAAGTTTTTTCACAAGTCAACCGTGGATGACAGGGCACATAACAGGATTTCAAAACTCAGAGATACTCAAGGGAAGGAGCTCAGCACCCACAAAGAAATGGAATCGGCTCTGGTACAAAATTTCCAAAGCATAGCAAAGGAGCCTCTCTTAGACTGATCACAATTTATCAACAACTTCACAGAGTACATTCCAAAACTTGTAACTAGGGAAGACAATTACAATCTTAACAGTCCAGTGACTAAAGAGGAGGTCAATGAAGTCATCAAAGAGATGCAAAATGGGAAAGCTACAAGCCCGGATGGGTTCAATGTAGACTTCTTCAAAGCATGCTGGAAATAGTCAAACAAGATATCCTTGATGTTTTGGAGGACTTGAGAAGATCCAAAATAGTTTTGAGGGCGCTCAATGCATCTTTCATAGCTTTTATTCCAAAGAAGGAAAAATCTATGACACCAAATAGTTTCAGACCCATAGCACTATGCAATGTGGTGTACAAAATTATTTCTAAAGTAATTGCAAACAGACTCAAGCCCCTTCTTCCAACTCTTGTGTGTGAGGAGCAAACTAGATATGTGCAAGGAAGGCAAATTCTAAATAACATCATTCAAGCTAACAAGGTGTTACATTCTCTTAACAACAATAAGAAAGCGATTATGATCATACAACTTGACCTAGCGAAAGCTTATGACAAGCTAAGTTGGTCGTACATCAGGGAAGTACTAAAAACGTATGGCTTCGATCACAATTGGATACGATGGGTAATGGCCCTTGTTACCATAGCTAGTTTTTCAATCCTACTTAATGGCTCTCCAACCAGAACCTTTAGGCCTTCGAGAGGCCTCAGAAAAGGAGATCCGCTCTCCCACTTCCTCTTTATTCTCATGATGGAAGGATTAGGCAAAGCGATCAAATCCACCAATGCAGAAGGAAGAATCCAGGGTCTCATACTAACCCTGAATGGGGATAGCTTGAATCATCAATAATTTGTGGATGACACCATGCTGCAGGGTACACCCATGGTCAAGGAAGCTAAAGCTTTCAAACAAATCCTGAACGATTTTTCTATGGCCGCTGGTACAGAGGTAAGCCTCACCAAATCAAAATTTTTCTTTTTTAATATTGACATTGCTATTCAGAGAAACCTCTCCAAAATTCTCGGCTTTCAAAGAGATCAACCTCCCTCCAAATATCTGGGGATACCTCTCACTAAAAAACCTCTGAGCAAGGAAGTTTGGGAGCAAGTGACTAATAAACTGCAGGACAAAATTAGGAAACGGACAAGTAGATCTTTGAATTTAGTAGGACGACTAGTGCTTGCATAGGCTGTCCGACAAACTATTCCCATATACATGTTTTCAGCTCTTCCTACTCCTAAAGGAGTTTGACAACACATAAAGAACATCCAAAGAGATTTTCTTTGGGGAAAAGTGGAAGAGAAAAATAAATGGCTTTTGTAGCTTGGGAAAAGCTTTGTAAACCCAAGACCCATGGAGGTTTGGGACTTCATGATCTGGAAACCCTAAGCAAATTTTTGGGGCCAAAACTTTGGTGGAGATGGCTAAAGGAAACAAGAACTACTTGGGCCAAGCTCTGGAAATAGAGGTATGCAAATAACTGGAAAGAAAGGGATCATATTCGAATGACTGGGCTCATGAAGGGCTCCCACATTTGGAATAATGATTGGGAGAATAGATCCATAGTTCAGAAGCATAGTTTCTGGGAGATCAAAGATGGAAATGTAGCTTGGTTTTGGGAGGATAACCGATAGCAAGAACCTAACATGTGTAGAGAAGAACTAGCCATTCTCAAGAATGACACTCACAATAAAGGTTTACTTAGGGTAAGTGACATCTCGGACCAAACAAGGAACAAGGGAAAATGGAGAACATGGAAGGACCTAGTATAAGCTCTTGCAGTGATCTTGGAACAGAGAAAGATTTTGACTTCAACATCATCTGACCAAATAAGTTGGGGAAGAAACAACGAAGGCAACTTCAACCTCAAAGAAGCCAAAAGAATTTCCATTGGGCTTGAATTTCCAAACCATGATAAGATATGGAAGGACCTATGGTAGAAGTCGCACTGGATGAAAATCAAACTGTTCATGTGATTGGTGCAACATTAAAAATTCTAACTTGGGAAAATCTTAGAAAAAGATGTTTAGATAGTCCATCTAGATGCCAGTTATGTGGTCTACAAGAAGAAACGATGGATCACCTACTCAACCTTTTCCCATTCACCTCTACCTTGTGGAATTGGGTAGCTTCAATCTTCAGGCAAACTGACAAGGGCGAATTCAGTATCACTGGCACTTTAAAGAACTCGAGGAAAGACTTCTCAGAAAATGAAATAATCAACAAAGCCTGGACTCTGGTACCAGGTTTTTTGATCTGGGATGTCTGGAAAGAATGCAACAATAGGATTTTCAAGAATAGAATTGGCTCAACCCAGAGCATCATAGCTCAGATTATAAGACAACTCAAAGAAACTGTGAGCACCCTTCTAAAGAAACCCCCCAAGAAGCCTCCTCTAAACCAGGATGCTCATATACTCTTTCATTTGGGTGTCTAGTTGCCTGTCCCCCGGGGCATAAGCAAGATCGTAAGACATACAACAACGGGGAAGGACTTCTGGCAACCACCTCCTCATGGCCTTTTGAAATTTAATATAGATGGAGCCTCTAAGGAAAACCCTGGGGTGGTTGGTTATGGCGGAGTCATAAGAGATGACCAGGGATATATAAAAAGTCCTCTTTCATATTCATTTGAGGAAGGCCACTAATAATATGGCGGAACTCATGGCCTTAGAGCAATGCCTAGAAATCTTGATTAACTCCAATTTAAACAATGCCATCATAGAAGCAGAATCTGAATTGATAATTAATTCGATCAAGAAGATAGGCAACAAAACAGAATGAGAAAAATTATCAAATCACTGGCGGTTATTGCAGGTCTATCAACGTAAACAATCCCACCTGAGAACCCTGAGAACACTCAGATTTGTTCACATGCGCAAAACAACCAATAGGTTAGCAGATCTTCTCGCGAAAGAAGGAGTGCTCTGTACAAGAAATAACAGAAGATATGGTTGGGAGTCGACACCCTCAGTGAATTTGCGCGAGGATTGTGACAGACAGGCGATCGAAGGCAAGGAGTATTTTCAATTTATGAAAGACAAGCAGTGAATAGACAAATGGAAAGAGTAGAAAGTGAACCAATCACATGGAAGAAGCAAGGGGTAAAAAACGGGCAGGATGATAGGAATCCGACCAAAGACTGCAGTGAACTCCAGCATCCTACGGATTTCGGGTGGGTAACTGCTCGTAGGATAAACCTTCAAACGTACCCGAAAAACTTTAGAGTAGCGGTTTATGCTACTCATTGGGTCCGAAAGGAAAAATAAAGAGTGGGCATGTTGCCGGCCAGAAATCAGCTCATGATCGTCGAATCAACAAGGGCTGGATCACACAGTATTCGGGTCATAAAGATATTGAAGGTTAATCCTCAAATGGACCCGAAAAATTTTAGAACAACAGTTTTGGATTCTCATCGGGTTCGTAAGAAAAATTAAGGAGTGAGCAAGTTGATGACCTGAAATCACATTATGACATTCGGATCTTCAAGGGCTCGATCGCTCGGTTTTTGGGTTTCTAAGTCAAACACAGGTTAAGGCTTGTTTTTTAGTCACATACTGTTGCATTGTGGGTTGTAGGATATGTGGGCCCTTGCCATCAAGGGCTTTCGGGGTCTTTGATGCTCGAGACTTAAGTCTTTTAGCACACCCGAAAGAACTTTGAAACCTTTTAAATTTCTCTTTTAGGTTAGGAAGGTAGGTATCCTACCTCATTGGTATTTTGAGAGTTAGTCCTTTTGTAGTTATGTTTGAGTTAGGTATGGGTTGCATCAACCCACTTGCCCTTTTAGTGTTTACAGAGCTTGGGATGTTGTTCTTGACCCTGTTAATGGAAAAAAAATGTACATTATGTATTTTTTTCTTGATTAATGGAAGGATCCACTCTTACTGGATCAAAAAAAAGAATTTATCATGTTAACAAAAAAACCATAATAGAAGAAATTACCTCGGTTAAGCGAGAAAAATCCTAATGAAGCGAGAATCCTCTGTGATTCCAAAAGGAGTAGAATACATGTATAATAGTCTAAACTAAAGCCAGAGGAAAATGGATTTTGAAATGTGATTACCCCAAAAGAACTTAAATTTAATGGAAACCCTCAAAATACCTGCCAGTAATAAAAAGAAAAGGAATTAAAAATATATTTATACAAAACTATTAGGTGGACACAATTGTAAGCAGTTAAATATATTTGTAAGAGAAACTAAGAGTTGTTCAAATATGACACTATGAACTCACTTACCTCCACCAATAGGGTGAAACATGGAAGAAAAATATCCCAACGTTTTACAAATGGAATTTCAACATAATGTTAAATGGTGGTAGAAAAACGCCCATGGTAAATCAACTGTAGAACCCTAATTGTAGAGAAACATCTTTGGTGAGAAAAAGTCAACAAATTAATGTGTAAAGGAATGGGAAGGTAGTCATTAAGTGCACGTTAAACCCTAGGGTGGTTTTACACCGTCAATTAAAACAAGGATCAATGCCATCCATTTAGGTCAACGTACAGAAACGTGAAACCCTTGATGAGAGCCACTCGTACAGTGGAGCATTCCTAAGAAACACTGAAACAAATCACAACCCTTTGTATCGAACAATACATGAATATATCTGGGTAAAATACCAACATTCATAATATTATAATGGGGTTAGATTGTTTAAATAGTTTAGGAAGTCCAAGCCAACGTATCGAAGCCATATAAAGGGTTATTATTCCGTTACTCGAGTTGTGTATACATTTTGAAGGTTATATACATATGGAATACTTTATTAATATGTGACACAAAATATTATTGTATGTTGTGTTACATTGTTTATATATTCCATATGTCAATGAAAATAAATCAAATTGTAATACAAAGTTACAATAGTGATCGTGACACTTGTTATTATATACTAAAACATTGATATCCATATTATATACTAAACATTGATATGAAATGGATAGAAAATCCATATTTCTAATAAACAAGATAAGGGAAAGGAAATGAAACATATAGGCTTAATATTTCCTATTTAAAAAAAAAGGGTTATAGAACAAAGTGGATGATGCCTTGAATGTAAAGGGAATGTGCATTTGCGCATAAATCCTTTTGTTAAAGGATTATGATTTTTTCATTAGTTGATTGAAAATATTATTCATTTGAAACTTATAGATTACAAATTTTTATAAGATGGCTACAGATCAATAAGATTAGTATAACATTATATGAATATTGTGTTATTCAATTCTACTAATAATATACTAAGTTGTTAGTTTAAACTTTGATTAGGAAATTGTTATTATTATCAGTTACCTAAAAAAGGTTAATTGTGTATATGGGAGTCAAATTACAAGTGGTATGAGAGCTATAGGTTACAACATTCTACTTCTGATGGCTCTTAAAACTAAAACAGTTATACATGTCATGAACATAATTTTCTAAAGAACATATGAGATTGAAGTATGGTTGAAGATTTTAATGGAAAAAAAAAAGTATATGATCACCAAGGGGTGTTGAGGCAACTAATTCCAAATTAGGAATGGTGGTGATGGAGCCAAGAATGTAGAGAACCAAGAATCTGAATTACTACAAGTAATAAGAAGTTTAAAAATAGATCTATATGATATTAAGAAAAATTGGGAAAGGTTTGTTAAAGCCAAAGAGGAGGATGAGGATATTAATGGATATTCGTTAAGAAAATTGGAAGAATAAAGACACAAGAAAAAGAATCATAGGAAAATATCTAGAAGAAAATCTACTAGTAGAACCAATTCTATAACTTCTAGTGAAATCCAAACAATGAGTCTAATGACTAGGGAAATAATAAATCAAGTAAGAATACTTCTATCCCTAGGAAAAGGAATTCCACATCTTAGTTGTAACTACACTTCAAAAATATTAGCTCTCCTAATTTTGATGTCATATCTGAAGAAGGAGCAGAAGCATGGCTCCTTAATATGTCAAAATATGTTTAAGTATACAATTATCCAAGCAATCTGAAGGTGATATTACTTGTAAGGAAACACTATGGTAGGAAGACAATAAATCAGTTAAGAGAATTAGAAGACAAAAATTAACTTAGAAATTGTTCAAGAAAGAATTCAAGAACAAATATTTGACTAAAAGGTACTTTGATGAAAAGGCTATGGAGTTTCATGAACTAAAATTTGGACAATCTACTATGGATGAATTGTTCAATAAACTCATTAGTGTATTAAGATATGATCCTTATTTTGAAGAGGACAAGGAAAATATATGAATATTTATCAGTTGGATAAATTTATCATACAAAGAAAGAATTGAATTTGACCAAATGAAGACCATAGGTGAAACAATCAAAAAAGGAAAATTATGTTTCAATCAAAGCAAACAAAAAGGAGAAATTTATAAAGGATGGGTGGGAAGGAAAACTAACAGATTCAGTAATAAAAGGAAGGGGGTTAAGGAACCTATCTATCCTAAGAGTGTGCAAGAGTGCACAAGTAGGAAATTATAACATAAATTTCGTCAATAGAAAAATATAGGGCGGAAAGGAGGATCACTGAAAGGAAATACACATTTTAGTGAAAGAGTAAAACAACCAATAAAATGTTGGGGTTGTAGTGAAAATCATCTATGGAGATATTTCCCCTAGACTCCATTAAACAAGAAAGAAACATTAAATAATATTGAAGAAGCATATACTATAAACAGTGTGGCATGTAACATAGGAAGAGTCAATGTTACACTAGATGGGACTTAACATAGGTAGAGTCAATGTTACACTCGATGGGATGAAAGAAGATTATCAGTACACCATGGTGGAAGTTCAAGGTAAGATATTTGATAAAGGTCTATTTGTACTTATATATCCAAGATCTACATTAATTTACATTTCTCCTGTTGTGATTGAAAGGTATAAACTTGTAAAATAAAAACAATATAAGCCTTGGTTAGTGCAGTTAGAAAGAGGGACTAAAAGAAAATTCACTAAAATTAGCAAAAATTGCAGAATAAATCTCAATGGAAAGAATACCAAACTAAATATGAACATATTACCTTAGGTACCTTATGATATTATCATAATTATGGACTAGTTAGAAGCACATATAGTGATATTAAATTGTTTGGTAAATTCCTTTACCTCTATTGATGATAAAGGGGAAGCCTGTATGGTTCAAGGAATTCGAAGAAAAAATTATGTTAGGCAAATATCTGCAATATAGATGAAGAAGTATGCTAGAAAAAGGTGTCAAATGTTCAATGTCCAAGTACAAGATATGTATCATAATAAAAAACAACCAGTATTAGAATAATATCCTATATTAGAATAGTATAAGGATGTATTTCAAGAGGAAATGCCAAGACTTCCTCCAACCATAGATATTGATTTTACTATTAATATTTTACCTAGAGTTGTTCTAGTGTCAAAGGCCCCATATATAATGAGTATCCATGAATTAATGGAGCTGAAAATTCAATTACGTGAACTCTTGGACAAAAAGTATATAAGGCCAAGTGTGTCTCCTTGCTGAGCACTAGTACTGTTTGTCAAAAAGAAGGATGGTACCCTTCAATTATGCATAGATTACACACAACTTAATAAGATAGCCATAAAAAATAAATATCCTTTACCAATGATAGATGACTTGTTTGATCAAGTTAAAGGGGCTATATTTTCTCTAAAATGGATCTAATATCAAGATATCATCAAATCAGAATTGAGGAAGAGGAAATTCGGGAAACAACGTTTTGCACATGTTATGGACATTATGAATTTGTAGTGCTCCCATTTGGGCTTATTCACACACCAACTTCATATTCCAAGACAAATTTTTAATTTTCTTTTTAAACTGCACTCTGGTATACTCGAACAATAAAGAAGACATAACCAATTTGCAGATGACCCTTAAACTCTAAGAGATAATGAATTGTATATTAAATTCAACAAGTGTTCATTTTACCATAAAAAAATTCATTATGTAGGACATGTAATATCATAAGAAGGAATTGCTATTGATCCAGAAAAGATAAAGGCAATAATGGAGTGGCCAACACCTAAAAATGTAGAAGAATTAATATCTTTCATGGGAATTATAGGCTACTATAAGTGATTTATAGAATGATTTTCCAAGATGGCATATTCAATTACTTCTCTACAAAAGACAGGGATCAAGTTTGAGTGGAGTCAAAAGTGTTAGTACAACTTTGACAAGCTAAAATAACTCTTGACCACAACTCCAATTTTAAAATTGGTTGATCCTAACAAGGATTTTATGGTATGTATAGATGCATGTAAGGAAGGTTTCAGAGGATTTTTTATGCAAGATGGTCATGTTATATATTATGAATATAGAAAGTTAAAACAACATGTGAAAAACTACGATACTCATGATCTCGAACTAGCAGCCACCATTCATGTATTCAAAATGTAGATGCATTTTCTGGCAAGGAGAAATGTTAAGTTTAGGACAAATAATGTTAGTCTCAAATATCTATTTTATCAGCCTAATCTCGATGCTAGACAAGCAAGGTGGTTAGCATTTATTAACCAATATGATTTTTAGATTATGCATATTAAAGAGAAAGAAAACATGATAGTTGATTCTTTAAGGAGGAATCTTAGTCAAATCTGTGCTACATCAACAACAAGCTAGTAAGAAAACTTAGTAGATCAAGTCAAAGTAGATACAAATTCTAATTCAAAATATCTAAAAATCATGGAAAAAGTGTAGAAGACTAAAAAATTGAATGAGGATGGAAGTGAGTTATCAATAGTCAACCAAGATTTTTTTTTATTTAAAGGAAAAATTTATATACCTGATGACAAAATCTAAAACTTTTTTCTTAAATGAGGTGCACAAAAGTCCAACAACTCAACATCCTAGCTATTGTGTTAAGAAAATAGTTTTACTAGTCAAATATGGGAAATGAGAAAACAATATGTATCTAGATGTCTTGAGTGCCAACAATTTAAAGCATCTCATCAACTTCCCATTGGGTTGTTGCAATAGGTACCTATTCTAGAATGGAAATGAGAGACAATTTCAATGGATTTGATCACTGGACTACCAAAAAATAGGAAACAAAATGACTTCATTATGGTCGTGGTTGATAAAATTAGTAAAGTATCACACTTTGTCCTAGTCAAATTGACTTTTAAGGACATAAAATTTGTAGAAATATTCATGAGGAAAATTTTTAGACTTCATGGGATACCTAAAATTGTAATTTCAGGTAGGGACGCAAAGTTCACATCAAAATTTTGGAAAGTGTTGTTTGAAAACATGGGAGCAAATTTAAACTTTAGTACATCCTATCATCCTCAAAATGATGGTAAAACAGAGAGAACCAATCAGATATTGGAGGATATCATAAGTATGTATGTTAAAGAAAAATAAAATAAATGGGAGGATTATATACATTGAGGAGAGTTTGATTATAACAATGCATATCAAACTTCCTTGAAAATGACCGCCTTTCAAAGACATGTATGGAATAATAAGTAAGGTACCCCTAAGCTAGGATCATCCTAAACAAAAATTGGTACTTAGAACAAATATGTTAAAAGAAATGGAAGAAGTGGCAAACAATTAAACAACAAATTTCAAAAGAAACCAAGATCGTTAGAAAAGTACCAAGATCGTTAGAAAATTTATATAGATTTGAAGAGAAATTATAAAGAGTTTAATGTGGATATTTTTATATTTAAATCTTAATCCAAAGAAAATAACACTCATACTTGGAAGTTGTGCTAAGTTATCTGGTAGATACTATGGGCCTTTTGAGGTGTTAGCCAGAATTGGACATGTAGCTTATCAACTAGCCCTCCCAACCAACATTAAAATTCATAATGTATTTCATGTTCCTTTATTGAAAAATTATGTACATAATCCATCTCACTTAATTGATCGCATGTTTTATAGGTGGAACTAAAGGGAGAGCTCCTAGTAGAACAACTATGTATTCTGGACCGAAGGGTAGTTAGGCTTCGAAATAGAGATGTATTTCTATTGATGGTTCCATGGAAACATTTTACTCTAGATCACAAAACTTGGGAGTTGGAGGATGCTTAAGCATATCCTTCTCAATTTTGATAAAAAATAGAATGTGTTTCTAGGAAAATATGTTGATTAGACACCGAGACAATGTTAAATTGAAGAAGTGGAGGATGTGATATCCCTTAGCTTGTTAAATTTTGTAATGGGTAAGTTTATTTCTAGTTAAGTATGTTACAATGAAAGACAAATGAACATTTTAATTATCAATAATTTGTTACTAATAATATCTGGTTATAAAGTTGTAATTATTATTTTTTATTTTGTGAATAAAGAAAAATATGGGAAATTAATTGTTGAGTACAATTGGATGAAATAGAAAAGGCTGCAATTTATTCTGGAAGTATTGTTACCCATCAAGATGTCCTAGGCATCTAAAGTGAATGATTATATTTAATTAAGAAAAATTATGATATGGCCACTTAATTGTTTCCTAGAAGACAAGTAGTTGTAGTGAAGAGTGGGAAACAAGAGCTCATTAGTGATTAGAAACTACCTGTCACTTGTTGGTGAGGTTGAGGCAGTTATTAACCACCAAAAGAGTGGTATATGGGATATCATATGTTGTTTTTACTTTCTTTTGTCTCATTATTCTAAGAGTAGAAAGAGAGACTCCGAGGATCAAGCAGAAACAAATAGGGAAAACATATAGTAGGCCTTATATCTGAGGGGGCATGAGGGGGCATTAGCTGTATAGGAGTGTCATGGCTAGAAGGAGCCAAGTACCTAAGCCTTAGATTCTAAAGAAGACGAAAATATTGTATCACACATATAGTATTTGATTTTTTTTCTATTGAAAGAAAAAATTTAGTACTAGCTATAGATTTTTTTTTACATTCATGTGTACTAAACAGAAAGAAAAAATTTAGTACTAGTTATAGATTTTTTTTACATTCATGTGTACTAAACAAAAATTTTAGAGGACCTTTTCTTTGAAACTATTCTAATGTAAGATATAGTGAGCCCTTTTCCACTCTTTAAACTTTTCAAAGTATCAAAGAATAGAGAATCAAAAAGTCATAATACCATCATAACTTTCACAAAAGATTGAATGTAGATATGCATTAATTACTATAGCTTATATTTTGTGTTTGCATTTAAAGTTGTAAGGAAAAGGAATAGGAAGAAACCCTTGTTCCACTTACAAATTATTCTTGTTGGAATTATAAGAGTTATAAGAGTATATAGCTAAAATATATAAATAGAGAGGGTTTTATGGAACAAACTTATTATACTCGGTTATAAACATACATAATTATAATTAATGGCATATATATATATATATATATATATATATATATATATATATATATATATATATATGTATGTATGTATAGATATATAAAGTTTAGATATAGAGCTAAATGAAGTAGTATAATTATAAATAAATGAGAGAATTGAAAAGAGAAAATATTTATCCATTATATGCATTTTAATTAGCTACATTTGAAATATGAAAATAGCTCTTAAATAAGAAAAAGAATTTATATACAAAGAATAACAAAACCTAGTTGCTTACAACAAGAGGAAATACAAAATAAATTTAAAAAACTAACATAAACAAATCTCATATAAGACAAAGTAATAAATTCAATACAGTGAAACATAAAAATTCTCAAAGTATAACTTTAGAGGAAAACCATAAATAGAATCATATACAATTAGTATTACTATATTGGAGGTCCAATAAGAACCCTTACATAGAAAGAAAAAACAAAAAAGAAAGTCTCAATACACTAAAGGCACTATTACATCAATAAAATTTAAATATAGGAAGAAGTTATAACTATGACTCTTCTAGAATATAATAAAATAAGGAATAAGTGGATCAGGGAGCTGAGACTCAAGAAGAAAGAGCCATAAATCTAACTTGGTAATAGAAAACATAGATATTCAGTGAGATTTGTAGAGGGCCAACAATCTAGACTCTTCCAAGGAAATTTATCCCTTTTAGGAAAGAATAGCAATATTTGTGTATATAAAAAATATAAATTTGAGTTATTAACTTTGAGTTTCTATGAGGAGAATTAGTAGTAATTTAAAAATAAGAATTTTGTAGAAGAAAAAAATGAAAGAAGAAAAAAATTTAAGTGTAACAATTAAGAACAACTTGGATGTCTCCTCCACTAGCATCAGAAAGATGCTAAAGTGACACAACATTCCTAATGTAAATCATTCAAGGATATTATTATAAATATATGGCCAAAAAAAAAACAAATCCTTTATGTGAAAATCAAGAACTTTGTTTATATCTGACACTCTAGAAGTATTATTTAGTTGGAGACTATAGTGCAATTTTAGAGTTAAGAAAATATAAATTATTTCATATATGGTGAAACCCTACATGGGGTTATAGACAGGAAGACACCAAAATATATAATAGTAAGACTTTTCTAGGATATTAAGTTGTACCCAAATAATTTGAATTTAGATAAGTAAAACCAGTAAGATATTAAAGAAAATGAAACAAAATAAGAAAAAGTGATAAAAAGGAAATAAGTAACTACTCCTAATTGCAGTATATTACATTGAAACCATAGACTACAACCACATAAACGTGACAAAAGATTGACGTAAGGCGAAAACCCTCGAAAAGGTAACAAATAACAATAATTCTTTAAACAAAGACCATCAAACTAAAGGGAAATGAGATGCACTGACATCAAAACCCTTCCCTCGAAGGAGCGGCTTCTATAGTTATACAAAACTATACGAAAGGAAAAAATAAAAGACTATCTGCTAACAAAGAAGACAATACATGAAATGTTACACCAAATCATCGATTTTAGCTATACTTGGTGTTGCTGCGAGCTAAATAATATTTCTATTATAATGAATATTATAACCAACCTTAAGGTAAATAATAGAAACTTCTAATCTACCTGGTTTTTGATAGATGGTGATGGGGTGTTTTATTAAGAATTTAGTTGTTGTGAAGTCACTTTTTCAATTCCCCTCCTGGATGAGAATGATATATTAGACATGATGAACATGTAGTCCTGCCAAACTTACAAAAGAAAACAATAAAAACTTTGAAGAAAAAAACACATAACAAAATTCTGGTATAACATTACACTGCCAATATATCACTATCTAGAAAAAAAAGACTTCAAATATTTTTATGTTAGCAGAAAATTCGTAATAGAAGAAATTACTTGGGTTAAAGCAGACAAAGCTTAATGGAAGTGAGAATTCTTTGTAATCTACCACCAAAAGGAGTCGAATAACAATATAACAGTCTAAACTAAAACGTCAGGAAAATGGGTTTTGAAATAGGATTACCCTGAATGACCTTAAATTTAATGGAAGCACTCGAAAGACCAGCAAACAGCAAAAAGAAAAGGAATTCAAAATATATTTATAAAAAACTATTACGTGGACACAGTTATAAGTAGTTATTGAAAATAGAAACTAACAGGTACTACAATATGATACTACGAACTCACTTACCTCCAGCGATGAGAGAGAAACATGGAAGAGCAAAACATGGCAGAAAACTATCACCCTGTTTGGAAGACAGGAGGTCAACATAATGTTAAACAGTTGTAGGAAAACAATGACGATAAATCAACTGCAAAACCGTAGTCGTAAAGCGACATCTCCGACGAAAAATAACAACAAATGAATGTGTAAGGGAATGGCAAGGTGGTCATTAAGTGCATGATAAACCCTAGGGTGGTTTTACACCATCAATCAAAAGAAGGATGAATGCCATCCGTCCGTTTGTTAGGTCAATGCACACAAATGTGGAACCCTTCATGAGAGGCATGTGTACTGTTGAACATTACAAAGAAACTGTGAAACTAATCATAACCCTTTGTATTGAGCAATACATGAAAATATCCAGGGTAAAATACCGCATTCATATCATTACAAAGGAGATAGATCATTTAAATAGTTGAGGTAGTCCAAACCAATGTATCAAATCCATATGAAGGGTTATTAATCTGATACTTGAGTTGTGTATACATGTCAAAGGTTATATACATATGTCATAGTTTATAAACGTTTGACAGAAAATATTGTTGTATGTTGTGTTACGTTGTTTATATATATTGTATGTGAATGTGAACAAATGAAATTATAATACAGATTTACAACAATAATCCCGACAGTTGGAAATATATACAAACCATTGATATGAAATGGATAACAAATCTACATTTTTAATAAACAAGATAAGGGCTCAGCAATGAAACATATATATAAACTTAGTATTTCTTAGTACGGAAATCAGGTCATAGAACAAAGTGGATGATGTCTTCATTTTAAAGGGAGCATGCATTTGTGCATAGATCCTTTTTTTTTAAAGGATTATGATTTTACCATTAGTTGATTTAAAAGACTTGTAGCAGAATCTTGTAGGGTAAAATTCTTTGCCAAAAACAGGGCTTGCTATGGAGCCATTCATATTAAATGAGGTTCAAAGGAGCTAAGTTACACACCATGGTTCTGGAGTTCATAATTATTAAGAATAGGAGAGCTATTTCTTGTAAAGTGCTCATCATTATCAAATTCCGATGTATATCAAAACATGAAGGCTTATATTTATATTCAACTCAATTTCCAAGACGACCTACAAATCTTATTATCATCCAAAAAGATATATTTTTCTCTTTTTCATATTGAAGTAATAAGATGAGTGTATTCATGTTAACACCATGTCTAAGATATATAGAGTACCAAGAGTCACACCATTTCATCAAATCATAGTAGCAAGCGATGCGCTTATGCCCATATGAGACATACATTTTATTTAACAAAATATAGCTATCTAGCATGTGGGTCCAAAAGTCACCAAAGGATTACGGCTATAAAATCAACTCTTGGTGATTTATTTAATAATATTTGATGTTTTGCAAAGTTCCTTGGTGAATTTAGGAAAAAGGATATATTATTTCTTAGGAAACTTTTGACATACATCAACAATGTACTACTATAATCCATCTACACGGGACTTTGATGAATAATTATGTTGATTGAAACATGTTGATCGATCTCATACCCTCAACTAGTGTGCGACTTATAATAGGCTTGGCTATAAGAGAAACGACCATGGGGTTTAAGGTTTAAGGTCGAGGTTGGATATGATTGTAACATGAGAAGGTTCCAGGTCCCATAATGATTGCGACGATGAAGCACCTACAAAACATTATATTATTGTCTCGACAACACTGGAATTAGCGTTTTACAAAACTTTATATTATTGTCGCATAAGTTTAAGGAAACAACAAAGAAGATCATGAAAATTTTGTGGCTCACCAACAATTTATTAATGGAGGCTTTGGAATCAAAATACTGAAGATCGTTGAATATTTATATCTAATCTCTCACAGAAGTCAAGACAATGGAGGGATTTGCTAGGAGTTGATCATAATTTGTTTGATGGCCCTAGCGTGGATGTAAATGTATTTAATCCTATGTACTCTTCTGGGGAAACGAGAAACAATCATCCTAAGAGCGAGCAAGCCACAATTTGTATTACTTTACCATTTTTGGTGTAGAGTTCGTAATCGATTAACGTGAGCACAAGAATATACATATGTCAATGTTCTACCCAAGCCCTGAGAGCATGAATATAATTTTCATTATCGAAGCAATGAAGTCGTGATGGTAAATGAAAACTAGTTAGTATTCTCGCAGGTTCCAAACAAATCGATGACTCATAATATTCTTGTCCAAATCAACCAACTGTGACAGGACTAATCAATTGCGCTTTAAATTATAGGAGGGTGTCGTAAAGATTTTTTATGAAACCGCCCATCACCAAATCTATGACAGGGATTGATTATGACACCCCCATTCCATTTTTCCAAAACCACTGCAGTGGGGTGTTGCAAGGCAATTTCTGGTTTTCCAAAACCACTCACAGCTTGATGAAGTGCACATGTCCAAATGTTAGGGTCGACACAACCTGCGCATTGACTTCATAAATCATTTTTTATATTGAAGACCAACATATTATGTGTTTCAACATGGTCGCCCGACATTCATAAAAAGGCTTGTGAACTATTGAAACTCCCCCATATATATATATATATATATATATATAGATATATATATATCTATGTATGTATGGGGTCGGTTTTTTTTTTAATTTTGAAGTGTTTTTAAACATTATATATATATTATGATATATGATATTTAAATATTGTATTTATTTGTCAATATTTTTGGGAGAGAATTCTATAATAGTTCTAAAATCAGTTTTAAAATTAATTAAGAATGGTTAAGTGAGGGACATAAATAGAATACCAAACAAGAGATTGAACATGGATTGAGAGTTTAGAGGAGGGAGTCATAATGTAATGAGGAAAATATCTCATAACTTAGTAAAGAAAACCAATTTTGATTCCAATACTCTTAGTAAGTTGTAGTCTTATTTTACTTGTTGTGTGTTCATCATTTCATGGTGTATTTTTATCATATTGGAATAGGACTCTGTAGCACCAGGTTCTCTTAAGGAAACTATGGAGTTATCTATGTAAACAATACCCACAACTTGTTTAATATACCTTAATGGGTGCTCTTCCTTTTCAAAGAATTCATTCATATTTCTTATTTTTTTCATGATTCTTTATACATGGTTAAAGCTCATATTCTTAGGTGCATGGGTTATTAAACCTTGGTATTTCTCATGTTTCATCTAGTCAAATCTATTTTAAAAGTACCAACAAATATCAGGGATATGGTCATTTTGGTTGCAATTGATGAGTTTTTGAATTAGAGCCATTCATTGCATGTTTTCCAAGCTGAAATCCAACTAGTCATTTTAAAGTTTCTATCAATCTAGTATATGTCCTTGGGAGTGGTTCCCTTGTAGCTAGGAATTGAAAGATCTTCCTTGGGTTTTTATTGAAAATTTTGTAACTAGTACGTGAAGGGTGACAAGAACTAGTCTTTCACTGTAAATATTCACATGTTTGTTTCACTTTGGATGTTCTTTTAGAGGGTTTTTAAAATGGCATACCATGCATTCTCTTCTCACAAGTTTTTTTCTTCACCGAATGAAAAAGTTATTGAATTGCAAACTAAACCTCACAAGTCTTACCTTGTATATTTTATTGATGCTCGAGTCTATGATTCATATGATTCAAAAGAGGAGTTTGGTGTTTTTCATGAAGCCAACTTACTCAAAGGCAAATGTTATGAAGGAGTTAATGAAGAAGTTATTTGTTGTAGGGAAGAAAATGCTACTCTTGAAATAAAGGTAAAGGATTTTCAAGAATCTGATCTTATAAATCTTGTTTCAAATAGAGAATGTTTTTTTAGAGAGAGCCCAAAGTTGAAGAACTAAGAAGTGACCATGGGTGCCTTATGAAAAAAGACATATGTTCGAAAATTATCAAAGAAAATGAAGGTGCTAATTTCTCTCATAAATTTTATGACCCAATAGAACATTATATGGAAATTTTCTTGGTTTGAAACTAGTATCAATTTTGGAGTATGTATTAGATTTTATATCCGAAGGATTTTTATGGTGCATGCCTATTTTTATTTTCAATGTTGAGAGAGTTGGTTTAAGATCTAGCACTCAAATGATGGAATGGTATCATTTGAAGGATGGTTACACTTTATTGAGATCAACCCTATATATAGGTATGGGTATTGTATATAAATAAGCTCAATCACAGAGAATTTAATTTTCAGTTTGTAGAAGTTTATCTCTGTGTTTTAATCTTATGAATAAAGAGTAATAATTCATAGAATATGTCTAATGGGAGATTCCACATTGCACCCATATTTCATAAACTTTTTCACTTGATGCCCAAAAAGTCTACTAGACTCTTGTTCTCAATGCCTTGCAAGCAAGACAATGTCCCTAATTGGAGGCAATATGTTGTAGGAAAATCCTATAGGGTAAAATTCCTGGCCATAAACAAGGTTTTCTATGGATACATTCATATTAAATGACGGAGCTAAGCTACACATCATTATCAAATTTATATGTGTATCAAAACATGTAAGATTCTATTTATATTCAATTCAAGTGCAAATATTACCTACAAATCTTATTACCATCCTTGCTAATTTTCATATTGAAGCAATAAGGTGAGTGTATTCATGTTAACAATGTGTCTAAGATCTACAGAGTACAGATAGTGGCCACATTTCATCAAATCATAGTAGCAAGCCATGCAATTATGACCATATGGGACATACACTTTATTTAACAAAATATATCTATTTATCCCAATATATATATTTATCCCATGGGACCAAAAGTCATAAAATGATTACAACTTCAAAATCAACTCTTGGTGATTGAATTAATGATATTTGATGTTTTGCAAAGTTACTTGGGGAATTGAGAGAAAAGGATGTATTATTTTTCAGTAAAACTTGATATACATAAACAACATAGTAATATAATCCATCTACACCCAAGTTTTGATGAATAATCCTACTAATTAAAACATGTTGATCGACCTCATACCCTCAACTAGTGTGCAACTTATACTAGGCTTGGCTACAAGAGAAAAGAACCTAGGATTTAAGGTTTAAGGTCGATGTTAGATATGATTGTAACTTGAGAATATCCCAAGTCCAACGATGATGACCATGACAAAGCACATACAAAACTTTATATCATTGTCTAGGAAGCACTATAATTAGCCTTTTACAAAAGAGGTTTTAGTCAAAAGTTCGAAAACTAACAAAATGTGATGTTTTTGGAGATTTCGAGGCATTATATAATTAGATGCATAAATTTAAGGAAACAAAAAAGAAGCTGATGCAGCTTCTATGGCTCATCAACAATTTATTATTCGAAGATTTGGAATCAAAACATTAAAGTTCTTTGAATAGTTATAACTAATATCTCACATAATTTAAGACAATGCCACAATGCATGGATTTGTAAGCTGTTGATCATAATTTTGTGAATGCTATCATGGATGAAAATGTACTTCTTCCTATGTAGTCTTATGTGGAAACGAGAAACATGAGAAACATGCGTCCTTGCTAAGAGAAAGCCACAATTGGTATTACTTGAAAATTGTTTGTACATATCACTTAATCCATCAACATTGGCGCAAGTATATATATATATATGCCAACGTTCTACTCAAGCCTCAAGGCCAAAAGTAAAATTTTTATTATCGAAGAAATTAAGTTATGACAGTAAACGAAAACCAATTAATCTTCTTGTGTTCCAAACAAATCGACCACTCATAATATTCCTTGTCCAAATAAACAAATTATTACATGATTAAGAAATCGAGCTTTAAATGAGATGAGGGTGTCGCAAAGTGGTTTTATGAAACCACCCATCACCAAATATATGACAGGGATTAATTATGACACACCCCATTCAATTTTTCTAAAACCATTTGACCGGGCATCGCAAGGAAGTTTCTTGACGAGTGCATGACCAAACGTCAGTGCTTGAACAATGCCCACATCAAATTCACAAATAATTTTTTACATTGAAAACCAACATATTATTTGTTTCAACGTGGTCATCCAACATTCATTAAAGGGCCCGTGAACTATTGAAAATGCCTGAAAGATTTGTAATATATATATATATATATTTTTTTTTTGAAAGGGTGGGATTTTTTTTAAAGTGGCTTTTAAAAATGTGTAACTATTTTTGGGACATCTTTTTATAACCGTCTTAAAATCATTTTAAAAATTGACCAAGAATAATTAAGTGAGATATAAATAAAAGACCAAAAATGAGATTGAACCAGTCATAATATAATGGAGAAAATCACTCAGAAATTAGTAAATAACACTATTTTTTATTAGAATGCCATGAGTAAGTTGCAGTCATGTTTTCCTTGTTATGTGTTCATCCTTTCCTGGTGTATTTTTCTTCTATTGGAAGATGCATTTGCAGAAACAAGTTAGCTTAACCAAACTGTGGAGGTAAATGATAGCCACAACATGTTTAAGATACCTTAATGGGCACTTTTACTTTTCCAAGAATTCATTCATATTTCTTATTTCTTTCATCAATATTTCTACATGGTTAAAAATTAGATTATTGGGTGCCTTGGTTATTAAACCTTTTTGTTTCTTGTGTTTCCTCTAATCATATCTACTTTAAAAGTACCTTCAAATCTCAGGGATATGGCCATTCTATTTGTAATTGATTAGCTTTTGGATTAGAGCCATTAGTTGCATTTTATCCAAGGTCAACTCCAATGCCTCATTTTATTTTTTTTATGAATCTTGTATATTTCTTGGGAACTAGAGCTATAACCTTCTTTTTCACTACATTATAGTAAGATAAAGCCAAACAAAACTTACCTTGATTTTTTTGGAGAAAGTGCATCCTATTTTCACCTTTTCTTTTGCTTATGTGAAATCCATACCATGATAAAAGGGTGGAATTACATGATTGAGTTATTTCTCAAAATTAATTTGCCAAAATATTAGAATTAGGAGATAATAATTATTTCATAATTGATATAATTGAGAAAAATGTCATGATTATGATAAAGGTTTCTAGAGTTTTCCTTTCCCACGGAGATAAACTTACTTGTGTATGAGTTGGTTAGGTCCATTATTGTAGAAGTTTCATAGCTTCTCAAACCCCTCGATGTCTAGATACATTCTCCCAAAGGATAGAATGAGCATATATAATGTCACCAAGAGGAAAGGGGGTTAGATCAAGTATCCAAACTATAGTTTGACAACTTTGTTGTATTGGGAGAGGAGACCATGCTACGAGATTGAGGAAAAGATATCATTTTCTGGAAGGTATACATTTGTTGTACTTTCATTTTGGATTAATAGAAATTCATGTTCCTTCCTTGTATTTACATGCTTGCAGCAATAATGTTTACTATTTCTATGATGTTTTGAGCTAATGATATTTTGAGGAAGAATTCTTGTAGTCCTTTAATGTTTGTGGGTGTGTACAGGTGTTTTGATTGAGTGTGGATGCAAAATATTGTTCGCAAAACCCTTCATGACCTTTGAGGAGGCTAGGTGCATTTTTTTTCTTTATATCATTTAGAAATATTTGTATGTTGTATGTGTGAGCATTGGGTTGGGATTGATCTATATATCCATTATCCTTTTTCCCTTTTGTTGTCTCCTAATATTTTCGGGCATAAGATCACGAAGAAATAACTCATCGCATGTAAATTTCATTGCGACAACTCATTCCATGCAACCAAGAATTGTTTCTAGAAAGAGAACAAGACTTTTCATTTGAAACATATAAATTACACAAGGTTATAAGATGAATATAGATCAATAATATTAGTACAACATTATATCAACATTGTGTTATTCAATTCCACTAATAATATAAGAAGGTGTTATTGGAGAACAAAAATAAATTGTTATTATTATTATTTAGTTTAAAAAACAATAATTGTGTATATGGGAGTCAAATTATAAGTAGTGTTAGAGTTATAGGTTATAACATTGGGCCTCTTATGGGTCTTGAAATTAAAACAATTATACATGCCGCAATCAAATTGTTTTAAATAATAGAGAAGATTGATGTATGGCCTAAGAATTTAATGGACAAACTTTTGTAGGATCAACGAGGGGTGGTGAGGAACCTAATACGGAATTAGGAATGGTGTTGCGGAACCAACAATGGAGAGAAAAAATAATATGAACTAATACAAGTAATAATAATTTTTAAAATAGATTTGGATGATATTAAGTAAAATCAAGAAAGGTTGGCCAAAGCCAAAGAGGAATGGGAGGATATTAATGGATATTTGTTAATAAAACTAGAAGAAAGAAGACATAACAAAAAGAGTCACACGAAAAGATCTAGAGCCAAATATACTACTAGAACTAGTTATATAACTTCTAGTGAAAGTCAAACAAGTGAAGCTAGTGACTAGGGATATCATAAATCAAGTCATAGTGCTTTTATGCCTAGGAAAATGAAGTCTACCTCTCACTAGCAGTGAGGGTTTAAAAATATTAGTGCTCCTAATTTTGATGGTGAATTCGAGGAAGGAGTGGAGGCATGTCTCCTAAATATGTCCAAATATTTTAAAGTATACAATTATACAAGTAATCTATAGGTGAGATTGGCAACTTACCATTTGAATGGTAAGGCAACCTTGTGGTGGGATTAGAATAAAATTTCTAAGATAATTAGATGAAATACCTTATCTTGGAAATTATTCAATAAATAATTCAAGAAGAAATATTTGGCTGAAAGGTACTTTGATGAAAAGGCAAGGTAGTTTGATGAAATAAAATTTCGACAAACTACTATGGATAAATTTGTCAATAAATTCATGATTATTTAGGATATGTTCCTTATTTTAAAGAGGAGAAGGAAAAAATGCAAATATTTATGAGCTTCCTACCTTTTTGATACATAGAAAGAATTGAATTTGAGCAACCAAATAACATGGATGAAACAATTAAAAAATCCAAATTATGTTTCAATGAGAGAAATCAAAAAGTAGGATGTTACAAAGGATGGGTGGAAAAGAAGACTAACATATTCAATAATAAAAGGAAGGTGTTAAAGAAACCTGCTTTTTGTAAGAGTGCAAGTAGAAAATTATAACACAAATGTCACTCAATAAAACATTATGGGGCAGAAAGGAGGATTAGGGATATGAAATAGAAATTCAAATGGATCAATAAAACCACGAGTAAAATATTGGTGTTCTATTGAAAATAATCCATGAAGAGATTGCCGGCAAGATCCATTAAACAAGAAAGAAACATTAAATAATATTCATGAAGAATCTACTATATATGATATTGCGTGTAACATACCCATAACCAATGTTGGACTCCATGGGAGGCAAAAAAAAAATCAATTTGCCATGGTGGAAGTTCAAGGTAATATTCTTTATAATGATGTATCTGTACTTATAGAACCATGACCTAGCTTAAGTTACATTTCTCCTTTTGTACTTGAAAGGTGTAAAAATGCAACAAAAAAAACAACATAAGCCTTGGTTAATGTAGTTGGTGAGATGGATTAAAAGAAAAATGACTGAAATTAGCAAACAATGAACAATAAATTGTTGAAAATGCAACAAGATGATGGACCTTAGTGAGAAGAAGTCGCCTTCACTAAGTGGGCCCGCAGGCTATTTTTGGTGCAAAGTCTATTTTTAGACTATGTCTATTTTTAGAGATATGGCTCATGGTTTATGAGTTGCAGGATGCTATTCGTGGATGATTGGTCGTGTTGGTAAAAATATATCGACTTCTATTTTTAGACATATGGGCGGAGTCTATTTTTAGACTGCAAGTCTAAAAATAGAACAGTCGAATATTATTAGCTCTTAATAATATTTGGACTATAAACATTATCTTATCCTCTTGTAGCACTTCAGTTCGAGCTACGGATGTGGCACATGCAACTGCGAGAAGGAAATACGCTTTTCTTATGGGTTAGTTGAGCTATTGCATGATGGACTTCAGTTAGAACTCAAGTGATTGAGTTTGGTGGAGTTGATTGAGGAGTTGATGGAGTTGTGTTCAGTTTGACTTGGTTGAACTCGTTGTATTTAGTCTAACTGCAATTACACTAGTGATGAGTGATTTGAATTAATTATTAATTAATTCACTAATTATTAACTCATAAAGCAACTAAATAATACATCAGTTAACTCAGTGCATGGACAGTTCAGTGGAGACAAGTGTTAGAGGTGGGTGAAAGAGTGAGACTGCTATCAGTTGTGACTATAGTTATGCATGAGATTTGCACATGCAATTGTAGAGATTGCCAATGAGGATTGCGTAGTACAAGCTAAGGAAAACAAGCTTGGATCATTTGATTCTCACATTGGATTGCGCAGCAGAGGTGGGCAGACAACGGAGGAGATTTGAACCTGTGACTTGATTGAGATCTGAGCTAGTTTGTGTGTAGCAGGTGGAGATAGTACTGAGTACTTGTGAGGAGTATTGTACTATGTATTGTTACATGTTATCTATCATTATAATATATAGATAGTTTGGGGTTTTCAGTTGTATGCTTTCCCCAGTACATACTGTGTTAATGTGCGCATGCGATTGATGTTTCATTGTTTTCAATTCCATAAAATTGATGATCAACGTAGAGGAGGTTATGTATTATGCATGCATTCCACAAATAGTGTATAATCAGGATAATCTCTGTGAATAAGTGTCATATTATTCAAAATTTCTACATGGTATCAGAGGAGAGTTGATCATCAGATCTATTATTCAGAAAGTGATTACATTTTATTTCTTCAGACAAAGTTTGTAATTGGGCCAGGTAGCCTCTGGATTCATCCTTATTTTGGAAGGTGAAATATCCAATAAAAGCCCATACAGTCAATCTCTGTACAAGAAATACTTTGTTCTCACGAATTTTAGATCAGAAGCGGTTGATTTTTGAGCTGGTGGAATTCGAATTTGCAGCAGTGTTTTCTTCCTGTCAAAGTTGAAATGTCTTTCAACAGATTGCGATTGGAGTATGCTCTTGAAGGGAGCTCGAATTATATTGCATGGAACGACAGGATGGAGGCGGTGTTAGATGAAAATGGGTTGAATTATTTCATAGAGGTTGAGGTCCCAAAGCCTACTGATGCTGCTCAGGTTGAGGTTTGGCAAAAGAAGACAGCAAAGTGTCGAAGGATTCTATTGGAGGGCGTGAAGGATCACATTGTATCCAGCCTGCATGGAAAGGCTTCTCCATACTTGATGTGGAAAGCATTGACAGATTTATTCCAAAGCAAGAGCGACGAGAGGAAGTTGGCGCTTAAGGATAAACTCAGAAACATTAAGTGTGAGAATGGAGACAGTATGCCCAAGTATCACATGAAGTTCACCCAATGTCGGGATGAGCTGGGAAGTGTGGGGGTGACTGTCGATGATGAGGACATGGTGAGCTTGGCTCTCCTTGGTCTTCCAAAGAGTTTGCACTCCTATCAGGACTCTGTCAATGGTCGGGAGAAATTGCCAGGATGGGAGAGACTTTGGTCGGATCTTGTGCAAGAAGAGATCAGGCGGAATACCAGGGACAGATCTTCATCAAAGGCATTTGATGAAGAAAATTGTGCTTTGGCTGCCAAAGCAAAGAAGGGGAAGGAGAAGGGTTCTCTTTCCGAATCCAGTTCTTCCAATGATGGGAAGAAGGTTGACAAATCGAAAGTGTGATGCTTTCGTTGTCATGAGGTGGGCCATTATGCTTCAAATTGTCCACGGAGGAAATCCGAGAAGGGATTTGGGGAAGGATCTGAAGGTGAGGCACTTGCTTCACAGTTTGAGTTGGATTTCACACTCTTTGCATGCATGGTTTCATCCATGGTGGGAAGTGGTTGGTTTCTTGAAAGTGGAGCTTCTTTCCACATGACTCGTGACAAGAGTTTGTTCAGTACTTTGGAGGAGAAAGATCTCTAGATACTCATAGTGATGGGTAATGATGAGAAGTATAGTGTCTCAGGTGTAGGCATGGTTATTTTTTAGAGGGAGCATGGAGCTCGCCTTACCTTGACCGATGTCAAGTATGTACCAAGACTGAATAGAAACTTGGTGTTGATCGCGATGCTGGAAGAGAGAGGCTATGATGTAGTTTTCAGTAAGGGAAAGGTTTTCCTTAGACACATCATCACTAGACAGGTGAAGCAGATTGGTTCACGGGTCAACAACATGTATGCTCTTGAGGTTCAAGATGCATGCAAAGCCGTGAGCAGCGAGGCAACTGATGGAGACTTGATGGTTGAGAGGGAGCGTATATTACCTCTCAACATGCAGAGCGAGAAGAAGTCTCAGATGATTGTGGAGGAGCCATGATTGGTGCAGCAGCTTCAGGAGGTTATGGAGTAGCCATAACAAGGGAAGTTGAGAGGAGATCGATTAGAGACATCTACTCATTCAGAGACCTCCAGTAGGGGGAAACTTCAAGCCAGGTGGGCTGAGGGATCACATGCACCCATACCTCCAGGTAGGAGGTGGGGTGAGTGATCGTCCCAAGGAGGAGGGGCAGGATCCTTGAGGTACCCAACCTCTTAGATGAGACCTTGCTACAGGAGCCCTGATGTGGAGTAGCAGGAACTGACTCATTGGGTAGAGACAGATGCAGATGGAGCAGCAGAGAGAGTGACAATGTAGGGAATCCTAGGACAACGCATAGCTAGCAGGTTACACCAATGCGAGAGGCACAAGTGTTTTGCACAGTGCTAGGTGGCACAAAGAAGTGTGCAATGGTGTGAGATGCATGGAGATGTTGCAGTAGCGTAGATGTTAGAGAGGGAGCACTTGTCAGCAACAGGTAGAGCTTCAGCATCAGAGTATGTTCCTAGCCCAACATAGTGGTCAGTTGGGAGTGTTTTTGCTCCAAGTGTTGTTGGAGCAAGTGGACCAGGCAAATGTGTTGCATGAAGAACATTCGAGAGTTGCAGGATAGGGGTTGCAGATAATCCATATCTTGTTGAGAGGGAGTGTTGAAAATGCAACAAGATGATGGATCTTAGTGAAAAGAAGTCGCCTTCACTAAGTGGGCCCGTAGGCTATTTTTGGCGCAAAGTCTATTTTTAGACATATGGATCATAGTCTATGAGTTGCAGGATGCTATTTGTGGATGATAGGTCATGTTGGTAAAAATAGATGGACTTCTATTTTTAGACATATGGGCGGAGTCTATTTTTAGACTGCCAGTCTAAAAATAGAACAGTCGAATATTATTAGCTCTTAAAAATATTTGGACTATAAACATTATCTTATCCTCTTGCAGCACTTCAGTTCGAGCTATGGATGTGGCACATGCAACTGCCAGAAGGAAATATGCTTTTCTTATGGGTTAGTTGAGCTATTGCATGATGGACTTCAGTTAGAACTCAAGTGATTGAGTTTGGTGGAGTTGATGGAGTTGTGTTCAGTTTGACTTAGTTGAACTAGTTGTATTTAGTCTAACTGCAAATACACTAGTGATGAGTGATGTGAATTAATAATTAATTAATTCACTAATTATTAACTGAGTGAATGGACATTTCAGTGGAGACAAGTGTTAGAGGTGGGTGAAAGAGTGAGACTGCTATCAGTTGTGACTATAGTTGTGCATGAGATTTGCATATGCAATTGTAGAGATTGCCAATGAGGATTGCGTAGTACAAGCCAAGGAAAACGAGCTTGGATCATTCTGATTCTCACATTGGATTGCGCAGTAGAGGCAGGCAGACAGCGGAGGAGTTTTGAACCTATGACTTGATTCAGATCTGAGCTAGTTTTTGTGTAGCAAGTGGAGATAGTACTGAGTACTTGTGACGAGTATTTTACTATGTATTGTTACATCTTCTCTATCATTATAATATACAGATAGTTGGGGGTTTTTAGCTGTATGCTTTCCCCAGTACATATTGTGTTAATGTGCGCATGCGATTGATGTGTCATTGTTTTTAATTTCGCAAAATTGATGATCAACGTAGAGGAGGTTATGTATTATGCATGCATTCAACAAATAGTTTATAATCGGGATAATCTCTGTGAATAAGTGTCATATTATTCAAAATTTCTACATAAATCTCAATGGAATGAATACCACACTAAATATGAAATATTACCCTTGGGATCTTATGGTATTTTCATAAGTATGGATTTGTTAGAAGTACATAGAGTGATATTAAACTATTTGGAAAAGTTCTTTAATTACATTGATGATAAAGGGGAAGCTTGCATGTTTCAAGGAATTCCATGCAAAATTTCTATTATGAAAATATCTACAATATAGATGAAGAAGTATGCTAGAAACTAGTGTGAAATTTTCATTGTCCAAAAAAAAGATGCTTCTCATGATAAACAACAACCATCATTAGAATAATATCATATAGTTGAACAATATAAGAATGTTATCGAGAGGAAATACCAAGGGATATTGATTTTTTTATTGATATTATACATGTAGTTGTTCTAGTGTCAAAGGATCCATACATAATGAGTATCCCTCAATTAATGGAGCTAAAAATTCAATTACACGAACTCTTGGACAAAACATATAGAAGGCTAAGTGTGTCTCCTTAGGGAGCACTAGTTATGTTTGTCAAAAATAAGGATAGTACTCTTCAATTATGCATATACCATGAACAACTTAGTAAGATGACCATAAAAAATAAATGTCATCCTTTGCCTAGGATGGATGATTTTTTTAATCAAGTTAGATGATCCGCTACTTTCTCTAAAATCAATCTAAGATTAAGATAACATCAAATCAATATAAAGGATGAGGAAATTTACAAAACAACATTTCACTCACATTATGGACATTATGAATTTGTAGTACTCCCATTTGGGCTTACTAATGCACCAACCAGATTCATGTGCCTCATGAATAGTGTCCTTAGACCATTCCTAGGTAAATTTATAATTTGCTATATAGAAGATATTCTAGTATACTTGAAGAATAATGAAGAGCATGACCAACATTTGTAGATTTTCCTTCAAACTATAAGAGGTAATTAACTATAAGCTAAATCCAACAATTGTTCATTTTACTTGAAACGTATTCATTATCCTCGACATGTAATATCATAACAAGGAATTCTTGTTGATCCAAAAAAGATAAGTGAAATAATGGAGTGGACAACACCTAAAAATGTATAAGAACTTAGATCTTTCATGGGAATTACATGCTACTATAGGAGATTTATAGAAGGATTTTCCATTCTTGCATATCCAACTACTTCTCTACAGAAGAAAGCGATCAAGTTAGGGTGGAGTCAAAAGTGTAAAGACAACTTTGACAAGCTAAAGCAACTCTTGACCACAACTCCGATTTTAAAATTTCATGATCCTAATAAGGAGTTTTTGGTATGTACATATGCATGTAAGGAAGGCGTAGGAGGATTTTTTATGCAGGATGGTCATGGAATTTGTTATGAATCAAGAAAGTATAATAACATGAGAAAAATTATGCTACTTGTGATATAGAACTAGTAGTCATCATTCATGCATTCAAAATATGGAGGCATTGCGTGATAGAGAGAAAGTTTCAGTTGAGTTGAGGATAGATAATGTTAGTCTAAAGTATCTATTTGATTAGACTAATATAAATTCTAAACAAGCAAGGCGGTTAGCATTTCTTATTTTGTATGATTTTGAGATTACACATATTAAAGGAAAGGAAAACATAATAGTTGATGCTTTAGGAAGGAAGCTTAATCAAATCTATGTTACATAAAAAAAGAGCTCATCAATAAACTTAGTAGATCAATTCAAAGTAATGCATATTTTAATTCAAAATTTATGAGAATCAAGGAAAAAGTGTAGAAAACTGAAAAAATTGAATGAGGAGAGAAGTTCTTTTTCAATAGAAAAAAATGATTTATTGTTGTTTACAGGCATAATTTATATACCTCATGAAAAAAATCTATATAATTTGTCTTAGATGAGTTGCACAAAATTCCAACAACTAGATATCTTGGCTATAAAAAGTTGATCATTGTGTTAAGAAATTATTTTTATTGGCCAAATATGAAAAATGAGACAAAAAAATATATAGTTATATGTCTTTAGTGCCAACAATTTAAGGAATCTCATTAACATCTTGTTGGGTTGTTGCAACCCCTACCCATTCTAGAATGGAAGTATGAGAAAATTTCAACGGATTTTATCAATAGACTGCTAAAGACTAGGAAACACCATGACTCCATTATGGTTACAGTTGATAAACTTAGTAAATAAACACAGTATATCCTAGTCAAATCCACTTTTAAGGCCATAAACATTGCACAAATATTCATGAGGGAAATTTCCAGACTTCATCGGATACATAAAGATGTAATTTCATATAGGGATGCAAAGTTCCCATCCAAATTTTCCATGGGAACAAATTTAAACTTTAGTACATCCTATCATGTTCAAACTGATTTTGAAATAGGGAGGCCTAATAAGATATTGGAGTATATTCTAAGTATGTATGTTAAGGACAAACAAAACAAATTGGAAGATTATCTACATTTAGTATATTTTTCTTATAAAAATCGATATCAAACCTCATTGAAAATTAGCCCTTTCTAAATCATGTATAGAAGAATATGGAAGGTACGCTTATGTTAAAATAAATGGAATAAGTGGCGAAACAAGTTAAACAAATTTAAAAATATCCCAAGTTCATTATAAAATTTATACATAGTTGAAGAAAACTCAGAAATTGATTAATGTGGGAGATAATGTATATTTAAAATTTAATCCCAAGAAGGGCACATTCAAACTTGGTAGTTGTGCCAAGTCATATTCTAGATATTGTGGGCCTTGTGAGGTAATTGAACCTGTAGCTTATCAGCGAGCCCTGCCAGCCAAAATTAAGATTCATAATGTATTTCATGTTTATTTATGAAAAATGTTTTTATATAATCGATATAATGTAATTGATTGACATGTTATATAGGTGGAACTAGAGGGAGAGTTCCTAGTGGAACCATTGTGTATTCCAGATCAGAGGGTAGTATGCTTCTAAATAGAGATATAGTGGAGTTGAAGGTTCAATAGAAACATTTCACTCCAAAGGAAGCAACTTGGGCATTGGAGTATGCTTTGAATGAAGCATATCCTTCTCTATTTTAATAAAATCTAGAATGTGTTTCCAGGAAACTCTGGATGATGTGATATCCCTTGGCTTGATAAATTTTGTAATTAAATGTGCATAAGTTTATTTCAGGTTAAGCATGCTACACTGAAAGATAAATGAAAATTTTAACTATCAGTGATTTGTTATAGATAATAAATGGTTGTAAAGTTGTAATTATTATGTTATATTTTGTGAATAAATGAAAATATAATAAATTAATTGTTGAGTAGAAATTGCTAAAAGAGATAAAAATTTCAACTTATTATGGAAGTGTTATTAGCCATCAAAAAGTCCTAGGCATCTAATCTAAATTATTAGATTTAATTGAGAAAAAATATGATATTGGTTAGTTAATTATTTCCTAGAAAAAAGGAGAGATGTCCTTAAAAGTGGGAAATAGGAACTCATTATTGAGCATAAACTACTTGCCACCTGTTGGTGAGGTGGAGACAATTATTAACCACAAAAAGAGTGGTATATGGGATAATATATGCTATTTTTACTTTCTTTTGTCTCATTATTCTCGGAGCTAAAAGAGAGACTAAAGAGGAGCAAGTAGCATAAAAAAGAGAAAAAGGAATTGCAGGCTTGGTTACTTGGGGGGATATTGGTTGTATGGTAGTGTCATGGCTAACAGGAGTGAAGTACCTACCACTAACTTCTTAGGAAGAATAAAATTGTTTATCAAGTTAGTATTTTAAATACTAGTTACAAATTTTTTATACTTTATCCTGTACAAAAGGAAAAAAATTAGAGGACCTTTTCTTTGAAACCATTAGAATGTAAGATCTAATGAACTCTTTTCTACTCTTTATGTTTTCCAAAGTTATTAGAGAATAGAGAATCAAAAAGTCATTAAATCATTATAACTTTCACAAAAGATGGATGGAAAATATGCGATAATTACATGTAATTTATATTCTATCTTTGCATTTAGAGATGTAAGGAAAAGAAAGGGGAAGAAACCCATATTCAGGGTATGGATTATTCATGTTGGAATTATAATAAAACAACTAAAATATATAAATAGAGAAGGTTTTATGGAATAAAGTTATTATCATCCATTATAAACCTACAAAGTTCGTATTAGTTATATATATATATATATATATATATATATATATATATATATATATATATATATATATATATATATATATATATATATATATATATATACATATATATATATACATATATATATATACATATATATATATACATATATATATATATATATATAAGCTAAATAAACTGGAATAATTATAAATAAATCAGAGAATTGAAAAGAGAAAAGAACTATTCATTATATGCAGTTTAATTCTTTACATTTGAAATATAATAATAACTCTTAAATAAGAAAAAGAACTTATATACAAATAATAACAAGCTCTAGTTGTTTACAAAGAGAGGAAATTCAAAATATACTGAGAAAATTAACATATACGAATCTCATATGAGACAGGGAATCAAATTCAATCAAGTGAAACATAAAAAGTCTTAGAATCTCATATGGGACAGGGAATCAAATTCAATCAAGTGAAACATAAAAAGTCTTAGAGTGTAACTCGGGAGGAAAACCATAAATATATTCGTGAATTTCTAAAATAGAAATTGAGTTAAAGACACATATATAGTTCGCAACACTGTATTAAAGGGCCAATAAATAACTCCAGACATAAAAAAGAAAAAAGGAAATGTAAGTATATTCAAGGCACTATGACATCAATAAAATTTTAATATAGGAAGTTATAACTATGGAACTCCATAACATAATAGAATCAAGAATAACTCGAAGAGGCAACACAAACTCAAGAACCAAGAGCCAAACATGTGACTTGGTAATAGAAAACATAGGAACTCAGTGAGAGTTTTTGAGTGGCAAGAATATAGACTCTTCCAAGGAAATTTATCAGTGTTAGCAAATAATAACATTACATGTATATATGAAAAATATAAATTTCAATCAGTAATTCTGAGCTGCTATGCTCAGAATTAGTAGTAAGTTAAAAAATGAATTTTGTAGAGGAAATAATTGAAAGAGGAAAAATATTTAAGTGAAACAGTTAAGAACAACTTGGATGTCTACTACATCTGCATCAAAAGGATGCAAAAGTTACAAGATTCAGAATCTAAATATTTGAAGGAGAATATTATAAATATAGGGCCAAAAATATTAAATAGAAAAACAAAATCTTTTCAATGAAAATGGAGAACTTTGTTTATATGTGAGACCCAAAAAGTATTATTCAGTGCAAGAATACACAAAAATTTTAGAGTTCATAAAATATAAATTATTTGATATATGGTGAAACCCTACAACTAGGGTTATGGACAAGAAAAAACAAAAATATATAAATATAAAGACTTTTATAAGGTATTCAGTTGTACCTAGATAATTTGAGTTTATATGAGTAACACCAACATGATATTAAGGAAAATGAAACAAAATAAGGGAAAATGATAGTTATAAAAAAAAGTAAATAAGTAGTTACTCCTACTTGAAGTATATTACACAAAAACCCTAGACAACAACAAAAGAAAACCCGACAAAAGACGAGTGTAAGGAGAAAACCCTTTAGAATGAAACAAATAACGATAATTCTTTGTGTTTAAAATAACAATCATTAAACTAGTTAAGGGAAATAAGATGCAATGACATCAAAACCCTTCCCTGAGAGGAGTGGCTTATATAGTCATATCAAACTATACGAAAGGAAAAAATAAAGCACTATTAGGTAACCTAGAAGCCAATACACCAAATATTACACCAAATCGTTGATTTTACCTACAGTGGGTTTTTCTTCGAACGAAAGAAGTTTTTTATTTTAACGAACCCCAAAGTCAACAATAAAATCCCTGAAAATCTTTGGTATTGCGTTCTGCTTCCCAGGGAAAAGAAAGACAACCTTGAATTTATCATGTTAATATAAAAATACTAACAAAAGACATTGCCTGAATTAGGGTAGAAAAATCCAAGTGGAAGCGAGAATCTTCTTTGTTCTACCTGCAAAAGGAGTCGAATAATTGTATAACATTCTAAGCTAAAACTTCAGGAAAATGGGTTTTTAAATAGGATTACCCCAAATGACCTTAAATTTGATGGAATCCCTCAAAAGACCTGCAACCATATAAAAAAAAGGGAAAGGAATTAAAATTATATTTATAAAAAACTATTCCATGGACACAATTGTAAGAAGTTAAAGATATATATTGAAAAACTATCAATTATTGCAAGATGAAACTATGAAGTCACTTCCCTCTAATGAGAGGAGTGAAATGTGGGAGAAAAATGTCACCTCGTTTGAGAGACGGAAGTTCAACATAAGGTTAAATAGTTGTGCCAAAACACTGATGGTAAATCAATTCCAGAATCCTAGTCATAGAGTGACGTCTCCTGTGAAAAAACATCAACACATGAATGTGTAAGGGAATGACAATGCATTCATTAAGTGCATGATAAACCCTAGAGTGGTTTTACCGTGTTGATAAAAACAAGGATTAGTGCCATCGATATGTATGTTAGGTAAATGTACAAAAACGTGGAACCCTTGCCATGGAACATTGCGAAGAAATCCTTAAACAAATCACAACCATTTCTATTAAACAATAGATGAAAATATCCACGTAAACATACCAAATTCATAACATTACAAATGATTTAGATCACTTAAATAGTTTAGGATGTCAAAACCAATATATCCAGGCCGTATGAAGGGTTATTAATCTGATACCCGAGCTATGTATACATGTCAAAGGTTATATACATATGGAATAGTTTATTAACGTGTGATAACAATATTATTACATGTTGTGTTACATTTTTTATAGATATTATATGTCAATGCGAATAAATAACTTTGCAATACATAGTTACAACAATAATCTTGACACTTGGTAATATATATGTTAAACACACATGGGAAACATAAAATAGGAAAGATAAATCATGTGAGTACTTATTTTATTAACAGGAAATATACATTTATAGTACATTGTTGTGACCTTTGGGATTCACATCCCAAGGTCTCTTGGACTGCTTTGGTCTATTCGGCTTCCACACTAACCCATTGAGGATTAGGTGTCCAACATTCCCCCCCTTAATCCGAAGGGTTATGTATGAGTCCAAGAAGAGAGCTGTAATACAAAATGTGCAAAAAATGCATGGCATCACTAGGCTGAATGTGCTCTATGAAATGTTGGTATAAAGGGCAGTGGTTTAAGGATGACCACCAACACTGGAACGCTTAGTGCAGTTCCCGAAACTCTTCCAAAACTGGCAAGAAACTGAAGTTTTCTGCTAGAGGAAGTGATCCTATTGTTTTAAAGAGGGAAACCTTCAACCATAAAAGGGAGGTCTCACCCCGCATAAAAGTTAAAACTTCAACCTGAAAAGGGAAGTCTCAACCTGTGATGGTTTAAGGATAACCAACAACTTTTGAATGCTTAATGCAATTCCTGGAACTCTTCCAAAACTGGCAAGAAGCTAGAGTCTTCTGCTAGAGGAAGTGTTCTCAATTGTGTTCCTGGAACTCTTCCAAAACTGGCAAGAAGCTGAAGTCTTCTGCTAGAGGAAGTGTCCCAGATTGCCAACTGAAGGCATGTTCAGGCATCTTTGTCTCTGGCTACAATTCTAAAACTGGTGTGATAGGTTGTGGCTCAGGCTCGCTTGATGTGACTTTGAAGCTTGTAGATGACCATCATTTCCCCCCCTGTGAGATACAAGGTGAGATGATGGAGAAAACTCAACTGCAAGACTGTTCAATACTCTGGAACAAGTTCTGACATGTGTTTGGAATATCTTCTTGGCTGTTGATTCCCATTGCCAAGAAGCGATCCATCCAAGATGAATCTTTGTTCTTACAGGACGTTTATTTCTGAAGCATCTGTGTGAAGAATGGCTGGTTTTATGACAGTGCTTACATGGATGAAGATCAAAACAATGATCTTTCATATGGCCAACTCGGTCACAGTGTTGGCATTTAACGATCTGTTGTTTTTGTTTTTGTTGTTGTTGTTGTGGAAGAGGGGTAGAATCTGGAACAGCTGGAGGTGAACTGTCATGAGGAGCAGGTGAACTGTTATGAATGAATCCAGCACTCTGAAACTGAATGGGCTTTGAGTACTCCGGAATATGAAAGGACAAGTCCTTGTCATATCGAAGACCAGTTTTGTGCTTGTTGTGGACAAGCTATTCCCAAGGTCTGATGATGGGCTTGGGAAGTGCAGACTGAGTTTCTGCATCTGCATGTACAAATGCTGCTTTATTTGAATGAACGGTAACATTATTGACTTGTTGTTGATGGGTTGCAGTCTCAATGTTCTGAACAGAAACATGTTCAGAATGACTCTGTTTTAATTCTTCTTGCTGTAGTTGAGATTCAAGCTGCAAAAAATCAATATTCTCCTGTGCAGTTTGCAGATACGTTCTAATATCAAATATAGTATCTTTGCTAATCTGAACTCTATCATGAACTGTGGAGTGTATTAAAGTATTTAGCAACTTTAATACTTCACCAATTTTATCCATTTTCCAAACTAGTGAAGCCTTTTAAATTGTGTTGTTGAAGTTTATTCCCTTCTTTAATTAAGTAGAAGAATTAGAAACATCGACCACTGGTGTCCAAAATTTGTTGCATTCACCTATCTTTAACAACAAAGGGGGATGTTCGATTCCCTGTCCTAATGATTTGAAAAATATCATAGGTGATAACCTTGATGTCGTTATACAAATATTATTAGATTTTGGAGAGGCATCATATGCATGTTGGAAATAATACTGAGGGGGGGGGGAATCAGTATTATCTAGCAATTTACCAAATCTTCCTTATTTGATCTTTTGAAATATTCTTGCATATCAGTACCATAAAACAATGAGCATGAATAAAGAAAATAGACAGTCACACCAAAGAACACAAGATGTAAGGTGGAAACCCAATGCGGGAGAAAAACCACCTGCTGCAATAATGTCTCTATCTTCTTTCAAGAAATTCTTTTTACAATGATTTTGTACTGGTGCAGTCCTTTACCAGCACGCAGGCTGCAACCTGCAAAGAGCTACAACTCCTTCTTGTTTTCCAGACTTCTCCTGGAAGGGAGCTACAACCCCCTACTTCTTTTCAAAATGATCAACAAGTATACAACAGATACAGTCTACTACAGATATCAGATCAGTAATTACAGAAACAACCCAGAACACCTTATGAACAGAAATATACAGTTAACAGATCATCTTGAGACAGGGACGCATATTTTCTTTCTGTGGCCTGCGACTGGACGCAGTATACCTTATGCTGTTCTGCGTGCAGACGCACTGTTTCTTTTGCTTGTCTGCGACCGACGCACACATCAACACTATCGCGCCGCGTCTTTTGCTTCAGAGACGCACCCAATACCACAGTCGCGCCGCGTCCTTCGCTTCAGAGACGCACCTGATCCTTTACTGTACTGCGTCCCGGCGCACTTTCCCTTCACTGAATCTGCGTCCCTTTAGATATAGAAGATAAGAGGACTTCAGAACCAACCCAAACACTCAGATCCACAGATCTGATCATGCGCCATATAGATCGTAGTCCATTAGAAGATTTACCCTTAAAGATATGGACTAGATCACACCAAGAGATGATCAACCAAGATGATACCTAATCCAAATGAACTCCTTTGCTTTATATAGGCAAGCTTCTCCCCAAAGCGTGGAACAATACCACGAGCCGACACCAGAGAAACACGCAACCGTCGGCTAGATGCCACACAAGAAGCCCCCACGAGTTTTTCTCTACCTTGAAATGTGTGCACTGGGCGGACGCACCTTCTGAACGGCTGGCCGGCGTCCCTAGACGCGGGTTCTGTATGGAATACCTGCGGGGACGCGCTTGCTAAACAAAATTTCCTGCGTCCTTCTTGATTTACCACCTGAAGGCGTTTGCCATCAAGTACAACACCTGAATCATAATGCCAACAAACTCCCCCTTTGGACTTGATGGCAACCACATAAACTTTCAGCTTCATCATTCTCCCCCTTTGACATCAAGAGCAAAGGGTATGCTCCCCCTATGCTCATGCTTCTCCAAAATTGTAACCAGAAATCCATCATGAAGAAGACAGAGACATATTGCAGCTATTTCCAAGATCTCCTTCTCCATAATGCCAACAATGCATTATGTGCTCCCCCTGAGCCTATACCATCAATAGGAAGATGGTCAACAGTGAGATGATGCATCAACAACCCCCAGCTTTTGCCTGAGGTATTCAAAAGTGTCCCTGGGCAACGGTTTGGTGAAAATATCAGTAACTTGTTCCTTAGAAGGAACATACTCCAACTTGACCTTCTGTTCAAGTACTTGTTCCCGGAGAAAATGGTACTTGATTGGTATGTGCTTGGTTTTTGAATGCATAACCGGATTCTTTGAGATGCTGATTGCACTTGTGTTGTCACATAAGATAGGAATAGGAGGTGTACAAGTGATTTGATAATCCTGCAAAGTCTGCATCATCCAAAGAAGTTGGGTGCAACAAGATGCAGCCGCAACATATTCCGCTTCAGCTGTAGACAAGGCAATTGAACTCTGTTTCTTGCTGAACCAAGATACCAGTCTAGAACCCATAAAGAATGCACCACCACTTGTGATTTTCCTGTCATCCACGCTTCCGGCCCAATCTGCATCTGTATAAGCATGAAGAGTGAGATCTGGATCTCTAGGATACCATAGGCCATAATTTTGAGTCCCTTGAAGATATTTGAAGATTCTATTTACTGCTTGAAGATGAGTCTCCTTTGGATTTGCCTGAAACCTTCCAACTATTCCAACTGCATGCATGATGTCTGGTCGGGTACCTGTCAAATATAGTAGACTTCCAATCATAGATCTGTAGGTTGGTTGATGAACTGCTGCAGATTCGTCATTTGCACTGAGACTACATCCTGTGACCATGGGTGTACATACTGGTTTTGCATCTTCCATGCCATATTTCTTCAAAATTTGCTTGAGATACTTGGTTTGAGATAAAAGGATTCCTCCTTTCTTTTGTTGGATTTGCAAACCAAGAAAGTATGTCAGTTCTCCTAGCAAGGACATCTCAAATTCTTTCTGCATGACTGAGGCAAAGCTTTGACTCATAGCTTCTTCATTACTGCCAAAAATAATGTCATCTACATACACAACAAGTATTAGTAATTTGTCATTTTCAACTTTTATATAAAGATTGCTATCTGCTGAACCTTTTGAGAAACCTTGTTGATGAAGATATTTGTCCAACCGGTAGTACCAAGCCCTTGGAGCTTGTTTGAGACCATAGAGAGCCTTTTTTAATCGGCATACAAGATTTGGATCGTTTCCAAGAATGAAACCATCTGGCTGTTCAATGTACACTTCTTCATCCAAGTCTCCATTCAGAAAAGCTGATTTCACATCCATTTGAAATACTTTGAAGTTCTGACAACTTGAGAGAGCAAGAAACATTCGGATGGCCTCAAGTCTTGCAACAGGAGCAAAAGTTTCTTCAAAGTCTATTCCTTCTTGCTGTGCATACCCTTTACAAACAAGTCTGGCTTTGTTTCTAATTACTTCTCCATTTTCATTCAATTTATTTTTGAACACCCATTTTGTTCCGATAACATTCTTATCCTTTGGTCTAGGAACCAGCTCCCAAGTATTGTTCTTTTCGATTTGCTCAAGTTCTTCATCCATTGCTTTCACCCAACATTCATCTTTGCATGCTTCTTTCACATTTTGTGGTTCAGTAGAGGAGAGTAATGCCAAATAACTTGAAGCTTCTGCAACTGTTCTTCTAGTTTGTATACCTGCTTCCTTTTGTCCCATGATCTGAGATTCTGGATGGTTCTTTTGAACATATCTGGATGGAGTCTTTTCTTCTATTCTTGTTCTTTCTTCTGCTTCTTCGTGAGGTCCGTCTTGAAATTGTTCTTGCGGTTCTTCTTCTTCATCATTCTGTCTTTGAGGGTAGCTTTCATCTTCTTCAATGTCTTCACGATGTATTTGCCTAGGAATGTATCCTTTCTCATCAACCACTACATCAATGCTTTCAACAATTCTGCCAAGTCTTTTATTGTAGCATTTGTATGCTTTGCTATGTGGAGAGTAGCCAAGAAGAATTCCTTCATCTGCTCTAGGATCAAGTTTGCCAAGCTGCTCCTCAGTATTTTTGATATAGCATTTGCTCCCAAAGATTTTGAAGTGCTTTACTGAAGGAGTTTTACCACTCCAGAGCTCATGAGGAGTTTGAGTGCTGTTCACTCGAACATTTGTCTTGTTGAGAATAATAACTGCCGCATGTGCAGCTTCACCCCAGAAGGTTGCAGGAGTTCCTGATTCATCAAGCATAGCACGAGCCATTTGCTGGACTGTTCTGTTCATTCTTTCCACTACTCCATTTTGCTGAGGAGTTCTAGCTGTAGAAAATTCTCTCCTTATTCCATGTTCATCACAGAAATCGAAAAATTCATTTGAAGTAAATTCTCCACCTCTGTCGGATCTGAGGCACTTAATCTTGTGACCTGATTCATTTTCAGCCAAGGCTTTGAAGGATTTGAATTTTTCGAAAGCTTCATCTTTGTGCTTCATAAGTCCCAACCAAACAAACCTGGAGAAATCGTCAATAAATAATATCAAGTATTCCTCTCCTCTAGGTGTTCTTTTTCTGAATGGTCCACATACATCTGTATGTACTAGCTCCAGAGGCATACTGGCTGATCCTTCTTTCTCTGGAAAGTTAGTTCTAGTCTGTTTTCCAAACTGACATGATCTGCACATGGTGTTGTCAGGAATTTTGATATCTGGAAGATCGCGAACTGCCTGATATTTGCAAGCTTTCCTTATTTGTGAGAAACTTAGATGTCCCAATCTTCGATGCCATAACCAGTGCTCTTCATCCTTGCTTAAATAGCATTGTTGTTGTTCTTCATCAAAAATGTATAGATTATTTGAAGTTCTTTTTCCTTTGAGAACTGTTTTACCTGTATCAAGATCACGAACAAGACATCCATTTGATCTGAATATAACCTCGGTTCTTTGATCACACATCTGGCTTACACTTAGAAGATTATGCTTTAGTCCATCAACAAACAAAACATTTCCAGCCTTAACATCTTCTTTTAAAGGAGCAATACCTTTTCCTTTTATAGTTGCAGGAGTATCATTTCCAAAAGAGACTTTCTTTCCCTTTTCTAAATTAGAATAAGATTCAAGTTTTTCTTTATCACCTGTCATGTGCTTTGAACATCCACTGTCAATGTACCATAGATTTTCTTGTCCTTCTGCATAGAATGCTATCCCACATCTTTCTGTTTGAGGTTCCTTTATTTTCCATGTTTTGGTGCCTGAGGTTTGTTCCCTTTTTTGTTCTTGTACCTTTCTTTCCGGAAACCTGCTTCTGCATTCAACATCTTCATGTCCAAAATTATTGCAAATAGAGCATTCAACTTCATTTTCAAGAGCTGAAAAATTGTTATAGGTCCTTTTTGTATTCCCTGTCATGCTTCTTTGTTTTTGAGCTTCCCTAGTCATGATTGTTTTATACGCAACACATTGGGCTGCTTTGTGACCAAAGTTATGGCAAGAAAAGCATTGTCCATTGAAGAAGTTTCTGCGATTATTGAATCTACCAGCTGACTGATTGTAATTTCTATTTTCATCTATTCTTGAACCAAATTGAGAAGGTTTTACCTGTGGCTGGTTGTGGCTTTTGTTCACCCTTAAGCTGGATTGCCCCTGATAGTTTGAAGTTTGTCCCTGCTTTACCTGATGATCTTCCTTGTGTTCTTGCTCATTTCTTCTTGCGGCATCAAGATAACTTTTTGAAGTGGAAGCTTGAGAAGTTTCTCCATTGTAGCCCAGACCTGTCTTATTTAGAGGAGATCGCTGCACACTGATAATCTCATTCAACGTTTCAGATCCTTTGACAAACTTGAGATTAATAGTTTTTGTTTTCTCAATTTCTTTTCTAAGACCAACAATTTCACCTTCTAATTTTTCAAGATGTTTTTCCTTTTCATCAATCTGAAATTGTAGAGTATCAATAATCATGTTCTTTTCTTCTATACATCTCTTGAGTCTAGTAATTTCATCATAAAGGTTATCCACATCTATAGCATCCTCATAATTGTCATCTTCAAATGCCATTAACAATCTATATTTGTTACCTTGTTCATCTTCATCACTGTTTGATAAGCCATCGCTATCTTCATGGGTGTAGTAGCTTTTCTTATTTGTACCCTGTTTCTTGTTCCATCTAACTGGTTCCTTTCCTTTATCCTTATAAGAGCATTTTGCAGCATAATGACCTACTCTTCCACAAGCAAAACATTTGAAAGGTAGCTTACCTCTGAACCTTCCGGAACCCCTTTGAAGATTTCTGACAAAGTTTGATTCTTCTTCCTCTTCTTCTGGAACATGACATGCTTCATAGTGATCTTCTTTGCCTGATGCTTTAAAAGCAGCTTCCCTTCTATCTGATGGACCTCCCTTTCTCATTTCATAAGCAGTTAGAATTCCATGCAGCTGAGACATAGTGAGAACACGGAGATTTTCCTTTTCTTCTACTGCAGATACTTTAGATTCAAACTTGGGAGATAAAGATCTTAGAATCTTTTGAACTACTATAGTCTCTTTTATCTCTTCACCCAAATTTTTCATACAATTAACAATCTCATCTACTCGAAGAAAATAATTAGCCACACTTTCATCATTATACATCTTGAGAGTCTCATATTGAATCCTGAGAGTTTGAAGTTTAGCTTCTTTTACCTGTTCATCTCCTTCATAGCTAGTGATCATTTTGTCCCATATCTCTTTTGCTGATTTGAAGTGCATGACCTTCATGAACTCTGTTTGAGATATACTTCCTAATAGAGTGCTGACTGCTTTTGCATTTGTTTCATACTGCTTTTTCTCAGCTGGATCTGTAGGAGTAACTGAAGGAAAGGCATAGCCTGATTCTACAATGTTCCAAACTTCTGTACCAAGAGATTGAAGATATGCAGTAACTCTTACCTTCCAATAATTGAAGTTTGTTCCATCGAAGACGGGTGGCCTGATTGATGCTTCTCTCTCGTAGTTGCTCATGATGAACGATCTACCTTCAAGCGATCAAGCTGTTCTGAAGGACCTGCTCTGATTCCAATTGTTGGAAATAATACTGAGGGGGGGGGAATCAGTATTATCTAGCAATTTACCAAATCTTCCTTATTTGATCTTTTGAAATATTCTTGCATATCAGTACCATAAAACAATGAGCATGAATAAAGAAAATAGACAGTCACACCAAAGAACACAAGATGTAAGGTGGAAACCCAATGCGGGAGAAAAACCACCTGCTGCAATAATGTCTCTATCTTCTTTCAAGAAATTCTTTTTACAATGATTTTGTACTGGTGCAGTCCTTTACCAGCACGCAGGCTGCAACCTGCAAAGAGCTACAACTCCTTCTTGTTTTCCAGACTTCTCCTGGAAGGGAGCTACAACCCCCTACTTCTTTTCAAAATGATCAACAAGTATACAACAGATACAGTCTACTACAGATATCAGATCAGTAATTACAGAAACAACCCAGAACACCTTATGAACAGAAATATACAGTTAACAGATCATCTTGAGACAGGGACGCATATTTTCTTTCTGTGGCCTGCGACTGGACGCAGTATACCTTATGCTGTTCTGCGTGCAGACGCACTGTTTCTTTTGCTTGTCTGCGACCGACGCACACATCAACACTATCGCGCCGCGTCTTTTGCTTCAGAGACGCACCCAATACCACAGTCGCGCCGCGTCCTTCGCTTCAGAGACGCACCTGATCCTTTACTGTACTGCGTCCCGGCGCACTTTCCCTTCACTGAATCTGCGTCCCTTTAGATATAGAAGATAAGAGGACTTCAGAACCAACCCAAACACTCAGATCCACAGATCTGATCATGCGCCATATAGATCGTAGTCCATTAGAAGATTTACCCTTAAAGATATGGACTAGATCACACCAAGAGATGATCAACCAAGATGATACCTAATCCAAATGAACTCCTTTGCTTTATATAGGCAAGCTTCTCCCCAAAGCGTGGAACAATACCACGAGCCGACACCAGAGAAACACGCAACCATCGGCTAGATGCCACACAAGAAGCCCCCACGAGTTTTTCTCTACCTTGAAATGTGTGCACTGGGCGGACGCACCTTCTGAACGGCTGGCCGGCGTCCCTAGACGCGGGTTCTGTATGGAATACCTGCGGGGACGCGCTTGCTAAACAAAATTTCCTGCGTCCTTCTTGATTTACCACCTGAAGGCGTTTGCCATCAAGTACAACACCTGAATCATAATGCCAACAATGCATCCGTTCTTGGTACTAATAGTCCTGGTGTGAACTCCCTTTTTAATATTATAGTGTTTAGTCGAGCTTGCGCCAACAGGGTTGCTGACCTATACAGAGCTGGTGATAAACAGAAACCGTTGCCTGGCAATGCCTAATCGATGAAACTTGGAAGAGCTTTGGTGATGTCAAAGTAAGTGACAGAAGTCTGATATGGAATACAGATTTAATTGAGACAATTGAACTCGAAAACCTTCTAATAAATGCTTTCGGGAACTTGATTCGTGATCGTTCAATGGTGGTGGATCTGCAAAAATTTCATGTTCACTTGCTGTTCAAGCTGTCGCTGACAAGATTCCTGGAGTGGAGCAGTATGCAGTTCGGGCATTTGCAGATGTTCTAGATGTTGTGCCAATGGTTCTTGCAAAAAATAGTGGACTCCAACCGAATTTCATCGCATCAAACTGCAATTCGAACCTCGGGGATGGCGCGTACTACAATTGTGTTTTCTTCTTTCCTTTTTTTATTTTTATTTTTAGCTTAAATGTAACAGAAACTTCGCCCGAATGCACCAAAACTGGTGTCAATGGATAGCCCTGATGACATAGAACATGAATCCGGTGTCGATCAACACCCCTACTCAAATTCTAAAATTCCGATCAGGATTTCCTCCGGATTGTAATGGAAATAAACTTTCTTTATTACAAGCTTATATTACTCCGGATTTTGCTATACAGCATAAACAGTACAAACACAAACTCAAATTCGAATGATCCTTCTTAGGGTTTTACCATGCACATAAGTAGCAAGAGCAAAAACCTTAAGCTCGTGAAGAGTACTGTAAGATGCTTTTGTTCAGCAGGTTCATGCCGAAGCCAAATACCAAGCATTGCATGCAGACAGAGATCTGGAGAAGCATTACGAACTCCTTCTCCCCTCGGCCCCTGATCGAATCCCGTTCTTCAGAGCCTCACGCCAACAACTAGCTCTACTTCTTATTCACCAAACACTACAACACTAGCTTGATGTGATTGATAAAATATAACGTTGAACAGTTGGAATATGTATGTCAACAACAAACAATATAGGAAACGTTTTTGTTTAACTAGAGCCCCAAACTTCAGAAAGTTGGAAAATTCTTTGGATGAAATCTTTAACAAAGCGAGGTCATGTATAATCCATAGAGCTTCAGAAGATAATGCCAACCAGGTCACGACCTTTAGAAGGCATTCATCGCTAGTCTCATAGCCAAAAAATTTCAACGTATTGCCAAAAACTTCAACATATATACCAGTGCTTCCAGAATCTTATTGCAGTCCAGATTGTCAAATTGCAAGTGTGGTTTCTTGGTCTAGAGTTCTCGGTGTGCATTCTCCGGTTCAATAGACAGCGTACAAAAGAGCCTCCACCATAAACTTACATTCTCTGGTTCATGAATGGGACTGTGCATTCAATAGACAGCGTACACAGCGTTGTCAATGATGCCGAGTCTTCCAGCTCCCAACCTAATGGCGTGATTTGCAAATGGTGCGACTTACGGACAGACAGGGGCGTTTCAATGGAATGAAAAGAGCAGCACAGGTTTCATTAATGTCAAAACAACGTTTCAGTAATGTCAGAACAGCGTACAGTAATGTTACCAGCGTTTAATAATGAGGTGTAGTAAAAATGGAATGCGCAGAGGTCGACAGGCATTTCTGATGCAGAGACGGAATTTAATTATTCAAACTGACAGACAGGCGATGGAGAGACTGGATAATAGCTTTGATTACACCCAAGAATCGTGCGCGGAACAAGGAAAGAATATGGAAAGACACCCTTTTTAAAATAGGCGTAAAGCTAATGCCATTCAAGAATCGAACCCCATGCGGTCAGACATGACATGACCACACTAGAAACTATAGCGATATTTATTGCTAGTGGGCGTAAGGTGAAAGCCTAATCTCTGAAAACGTCAGGCCATGAGAATTAGACACTAATAATAATAAAATTATTTATAACATCGTCCAATGAAAGAATATGGAAAGCCCTGTGCGTAAATTAGAAACTGTATAGGTTGGCCAATATCAACGCAGAAATCAATTACAGGCAAACGGATAGGGTCAAAGCAAGCACGGGTGAATGAGAGTTGCAACAAACCGGCGCTGTTCAGTCAGACTAGCAATTGCAACAGAGCATTCAATGCACAGAAAATAAGGACAACGGTTATAATTAATGAAATGGCCAGACGAACAGTGGACGTTGCAAAGAAAGAGCGCTGACAATTGCAGAGAATGCCCAGAAATGAGAAAATGCGTTTCTGACAGAGCCACTAATTGTCATGCAGACAATTAGAGCAGTTAGGTCATTCAGGCAATTAGAGCACTCAAGTTCTGGCAAGCAGGATAGAGCCAATAGAGAAAAACTGACAAAACCAGGGGCTCAAATTGGAGCAGGGTCAGAATTCGCCCGCTCTGATACCATGTCAAACACACATGGGAAACATAAAATAGGAAAGATAAATCATGTGAGTACTTATTTTATTAATAGGAAATATACATTTATAGTACATTGTTGTGACCGTTGGGATTCACATCCCAAGGTCTCTTGGACTACTTTGGTCTATTCGGCTTCCACACTAACCCATTGAGGATTAGGTGTCCAACAATATACAAACCATTGATATGAAATGGATAACATATCCATATTTTTAATAAACAAGATAAGGGTGATGAAATCAAACATATATCTAAACTTAGTATTTCCTATTACATAAAAATGGTCATAGAACAAAGTCGATGATGTCTAGATTGTAAAGGGAGTCTGCATTTCTTCATAAATCTTTTTGTTAAAGGATTATAATTTTACCATTAGTTTATTTAAAAGACTATTCATTTGAAACATATACATTACACAAGTTTATAAGATGACAACAAATACTTAATATTAGTACAACAATATATGAAGATTGTGTTATTCAATTCCAATACTAATGTAAGGAGGTGTTATTGGAAAACAAAAGAAAATGATGTAAACATTCATTAGGAAATTGTTATTATTATTAGTTACTTAAAAAAAAAAAAAAAACTGTATATGGGAGTCATTACATTGTTTTTGGGATGTAGTCCATTTGAGTTGGTTAAAAAGTAGATGGATATTACTCCACATATGGTCTTGTAGGGATACTATAGGAGGAGTCCTTTGGCATTGAAGCTCAAGAACCATTGGCAAGAGATGTTAGAGATGGCTTGAGGGCACTAAACATATGCAAAAGAAGGCATCAAGATGTGGGAAGACAAAGAGAGGAGTGACGTAGAGTTTAGTGTGGGCGATATGGTCTTGATGAAGATACTAAGGAGGAAGTTCCCATCACCTATGAGGAAGTTTAGCTCATTAGTAAGGAGGGTTGATGGATCATTCCAAGTCATGGAGGATATTGGTGATGTCACCTATATGCTAGAGATGCATTTATACTTGTGATCACATCATATGATATTCCATATATGTTAATTGAAGAAGGGTAGGTTGGTTATAGAGGATCCAAGTAGAGAGAAGCCACCATGTGTGCTATATTTATTTTTTGATCATTCATAGTTGGATATTGCTTATATCATAGGATATGAGACCTTGAGAATTGGAAACAATACAAAGATAAACTACTTTTTCAAATGGAAGGATGCTTCTAAATAATATGGGTAGGATACCTATGAGTCCTTAAGGAGATGGGAGAAGGAGCTGAGGGATTTTGAAAGGATGCGTTAGTTGGAAATCACCAAGTTTCCAGGAACAAAAATGACTCAAGGTGGGGGCAGCTGTTTGGCCCTTGGGCACCAAGATGCACCCTTGTCTCATCCATGAACCAAGAATGTGCCCAAAAATAATTGGTGAAGATGAAATATTATGGGTGACACCTTAATTGCAAGAAGTGCAATGTACTAATCACAATAAATGTGACATTATAGATAAAATTGTTTTGAAAAATTAAGGGCCAAAGTTGGCGTGAATCACTATGGTCCCAAGTGGAGTGTGAGATGGTGTAGCAGATGAAATTTGTTAAGTTCCTATACTACTAGTGTAACCCCTTATTATTATTAGTGCAACCCCCTTATTATATTAGTGTGCCCATGTAGTCCCCATATTGTTATTATTGTGCGCTTACATTATTATTGTTATGTTGGCTTTGATTACATTACGACCCCTTAGACTCCTATATATAGAAAGGAGATCTTTTCATTTGTATCATCCAAGAATTGTTCATTTGTGTAATTTAAAGGAGGTTTCCCCCTAGAAGAGGTTGATTTATAAGGTGTTGATTTTTCTTTTATATCCTTTTTGTGAGTTGGTTTCATAACATTTGGTATTAGAGCTTTGGATTCTAGGGTTTCGTTGCTCCAAACAAGCCATCGTGGAATTTTCACTATAACATTCTTGCTACAAAGCTTTAGAAGTTGAAAAAAAACCCATTTTAGAGGAGATCGTTCTGCACCTCGGGTCTAAATTTCATATATTTTCTCCCTATATTTTTGGAGATATGATGTGGGAAAGGAAGGATATGTGAAAGATCTAGAATTCCATCTCAAAAAGGTCATTGTGGCATTTGCACTATAATTTGTTTTCTATGAAGTTTTAGATTACAAAATTGAAATCTATTTGAGCCAAAATGTTAGTGAATCTTGGGCCCAAATTTCTGATTTGTATTCTCTATATTTTCAGAGATACGATCTAAGACATTTAGGGTTTCTACACGCTACTGAATTACATCCTAAAAAGGTGACCTTGGGAAAACATCATAACTCTCTCTCGGAGCATCTGATTCAAGTTTCGTGAAAAGTGACAGAAAGAAGACGGGTTTTAGTTTGTTTGGTATCATTTTCAGAACCTAAGGTCAAAACATGACACGTGGCACATCATACAAGTTCACTCTATTGAACTCGTCTATAATTAGGCCATCACAGGAGATTGGGAATAACACTTTCTACGGGAATCCAATTATGATTAGAGTTGTAGGGTTAGGAAGAGGGCTCGTAGGAATAGCACAGGCCAATATTTCAGACCTTGGCGATCTGAAATTACACAGTTACCATCGTTTCAATATCGAGCTCCTAAAATCAAGAAAAGGCGATATGCCGAAGCTTGATGGCAAGGATCCGATAAATTGGATACTACTAATGGAACAATATTTTGATCTACATGATGTACAACTGTTACAAAAGGTACTTATTTCATATTTATATTTATAATTGAATCAAATTTTATGGTATAAAGGGCTTTGTTCTCGTAAATAACTTGTCACTTGCTCAATTTTCATGAAGGAAATAATAGCACATTATGAGGATACAAAGAGCAACACCTGCTTTAGCCAATTGATAAATCTCAAACAAAGGGTTCAATGGCAGAGGACATTGAGGGCTTCCAAAAATTGAATATAAGGGTAAATGATATTCGAGAGAAGCAAAGGATTGATGTCTTCATAGGGACTTTAAAGGATAACATTCAACATGAGGTTTGTCTTTGGGAACCTAATTCATTGGAGAAGGCATTCAGGTTGGCAAGAAAAATTGAAAGCGGAATTATGGAAACAAGGAATCCTACCACTAACAACTATAAATATGGAAGTCCTTTTCCTCCTATCCTTCCACAACGTACAAGGTTTACAACAAAACAATTGGAAGAAAAAAGAGAATAAGGGCTTTGTTACATTTGTGATAGTAATTACACTAAAAGTCATATGTGTGCTGAGAAGAAATTATTTTACATGGATTGTGAAGAGGAGGAAGAAAAGCATCAAGAAACGTCAAAAGAACAAGATATACATTGGGAACTAACCCTAGAGAAAGAACAAATGAATCTGATCATATCTTGTACTGCATTGGCAAGAATTACACTCCTCAAACTCTCAAGATGGAAGGACATATCAAGAAGAAGAAGGTTCAAGAAATGAAATATGAGGAAGAAAAGGATCAAGAAACGTCAAAAGAAAAGCATACTCACCATGAAACCAACACCAGAGAAAGAAGAAATGAATTCGACCATATCTTATAATGCATTGGCCGGAATTACCACTCCTCAAACTATAAAGATAGAAGGAAAAATCAAGAGGAAAAGGGTAATAGTATTGAGTGATTCACGTAGTAACCATAATTTTATTTATTGTAAGATAGCCAAAGAATTGAATTGCTTCCTATATCCAGCACCTGAGTGTCAAGTGCTGGTTGCAAGTGGAGGAACCATAAATTGCTCTAGAAAGTGCTATAATATCAAGCAATCCATGGGAGAATATGTTTTGAATATTCCAATGATTTCCATTCCAATGGGTGGTGCTAATGTTTTACTAGGAGTCCATTGGCTACAATATTTGGGGTATGATAAATTTTAATTTTCAAGAACTCTTCTTGAATTTTTTTTAAGAAGGAATGGAAGTTGAATTAAGGGGTATCGCAGGGAAACCAGGAAAGGTAATCAACTCTAATGGCATGAAAAATATTCTAAAGGAATAACAACATGGCATAATTTCACAATTTTGTTCGCTAGAGGTTCCCATGTCGAAATCATCTATTTCTCCAGATATCCAAAAAGTCTTGGACAATCATTCCAAGGTATTTGAGTCTCCCAAAGGCCTCTCACCTATTTGTAATCATGATCATGCTATTCATTTATCAGGAAGTGTTCCTCTAAACATGAGGCCTTACAAATACCCCTTTGCACAAAAGAGGGAAATTGAACGTATGGTTGCAAAAATGCTAGAGGCTGGTATAATTCAACTTAGTCAAAGTTCTTTCTCTGCTCCAGTAGTATTGGTGCACAAAAAGGATGTATCATGGTGCATGTGTCTGGATTATAGAGAGCTAAACAAGCTTATTATTAAAGATAAATTTCCCATTATTGTCATTGATGAATTATTGGATGAATTACATGGATCAATTTACTTCAGCAAGTTGGACCTTCATGCAAGATATTAGCAAATCGGAATGAAGACTGAAGACATTCTTAAAACAACATTTAGAACTTATGAGGGTCATTATGAATTTTTGGTCATGCCTTTTTTCCTTACCAATGCACCTTCTACATTCCAAGGTTTGATGAATTCCATTTTCAAACACTTCCTTAGAAAATTTGTGTTAGTATTTTTTGATGATATACTAATCTACAACAAGTCTTCGAAGGATCATGTTCAACATGTTAATAGAGTGCTCAAATTATTGGATGAGAAATAATTATATGCAATAACCTTCAAATTTTTCTTTGGAGTACAAGAGGTGGAATACTTGGGTCATATTGTATCTCATGAAGGTGTTAAGGTATACCTTGAACAAAAACAAGTTATCCAACTATTAAAGGATAACCTCACTTTGGCATAGAATTGAATGAAACAACAAGCAAATCAACATCTCATTTGAAGAATATTTGATATAGGCGTCTGGGTATTTTTACGAATACAACCATACAAGAAAATGTCCCTCAAGCAAGCTAAGAGGGATACTAAATTATCACAAAGTACTATGGTCCTTACAAGGCACTGCAAAATATTGGTACTATATGGCATACAAATTGCAGCTTCCTGCACCTTCCCGAGTGCCCCCAATTTTCCATGTTTCATGCTTAAAGAAGTTTATAAGTGACAAGATATAATTTCAAACAATATTTTTGGAACTTGATGAGGAAGGAAAAATCATATTGGTACCTGAAGCAGTCATGGAAACAAGAACCCAACAGCTACAAAATCAATCAATTTTAGAGTATCTCATCAAGTAGAAGAACTTATGTGTTGAATATTCCACATGGGAGGACACGAATTTTAGACATAAGCATCCAGAACTACTTAAGCATTGAGGACAACACTTTTTGAAGGAGAGGGGCATGCTAGGTCCATATACCACTAGTGTGACCCCTTATTGTTATTAGTGCAACCCCTTACTATATTGTTGTGCCCATGTAGTCCCCATATTGTTATTGTTGTTTTCTTACATTATTATTGTTATGTCAGCTTTGATTACATTACGACCCCTTAGAATCCTATATATAAAAAGGAGGTCTTGTCATTTGTATCATCCAAGAATTGTTCTTTTGTGTAATGCAAAGGAGGTTGCCCCCTCGAAGAGGCTGATTTATAAGGTGTTGATCTTTCTTTTCTATATTTTTCGTGAGCTGGTTTCATAACAAAATGATGGGAAAATCATATGGTTATAGTAGCCTGAGTGGTGGAGGCATGCGAGGAGGGTGATAAGGATGATAAGAATTTATCCTGATTTGAGGCCATGTTGCAGGACCAACTAGTGGGTGGAACAACCATATGTTGAGAAAAAAAATAGTGGAATGATGGGCATGGGTGAGACAACATGGGTTGAATTGACAATATGAGTGATATGAGCTAAATCAAATGAACTAGAGGTGGCTTTTTGAAGAAATTCTTGGAACAACCAAAGCATTGTATATATAATCGAACAAAATTTCTGTGAGAGCACAATTGATCATAACAACAAGTTACAACTAAAGATAATTGAAGGGAATAGAAAGAAGGATGAAAGGAGTAGCTGAGGGTTTGTAGTTGTTCACACTCAAGCATACTTGTACCGAACAATACCATGAGTTAAATCATGTGATAGTAACCCAAGTGGGGTTTTGGGCGACCCAAGTAGGTTGCAATATATGGGAAAAGGGTTTATTTTTTATTTTATAAGTTTTTGGCTACAAATGTTTACAAATGAAGCATTTAACATGGAGATATATTTTATTTGATACTTATTAATGAAGTGAAATGATTGGGGGTTGTTTCCATTAATTCTTGTGCATGCGTATGATGATTTTATTGGTGATTTAATGTATTACATATGATGCTCATGTTTTCCTAATGGAAGAAGAATAATTGAAGTATAAGTGACAATATTATTACTGCTCTATATGGATGAATTCGACACTTAATATCATATAGAGATCGATACAAACAATATATTGTGAGGCATAGTTTTGGTGGATTAACACTTTGCTACACTACGAAGTTATAAAACATCCTAGTGTCACATGCTCGAGGGATGTTGTGCTAACTAAGGCGCCACATAAGTTTTGATAATTATGCTTTGAAATATCCATATGAAAAATTGGAAGATAGTGATGATGAAGAAATTGAAAAAAAATATCATAGACATAGAATTATAGGTAAAATTCTTGAATATAGGAAGGGAAAATATCCCAATAAGAAGAGATTTGAAAAATCATGAGAAGATAATGATTAATGTGCATCCAGTGGAGACAAATAATAATTCTTATTCATGGCCATGGAAACCCAATTCATTAATTAGAAGATATTCGATTCGGAGGAAGAAGTTCTCAGGGATTCAAATAAAGGAGAAAATATCAAAATGTTGGTCCATTTATCATGTGCTTAAAGAATCGAATAGTTTATCAATGAAAATTCTAACAGATTTCCTAATACCTAATAATATTATCTCCTAGTCAAGGCATTGGTCACATAGTGCCTAAGGTATAGCTCTGAGACCTACATACGATAAGGTGAATAAGAAAACTCTTAAATAAAAAAGTTCTTAGATTTCCTTAATACCTCATAGTCGAATATATGAAAAATGGATAGAGTAATAACATGGTAGGTGACAAGGTAGTGATATGGCATGCTAGATGGAGCAAGTAGCATAGATGTGGAGATTTATCTCTAAAATGTAGAATTTTTGGATGCCTAGATTTACAAAGGTGAGTGACACATGTTATGTGTCAATAGAGCCATGTGATAGGGACACATTAACATTAGCCAACTTTCAAACTATGATTTTTTGACAGAAGAATGATGTGGTAGGAAGAGTAGACCCTAGAGCCCGAGAATGTGAGAGTGGTGCTTACTATCACATCACTCGATAGACAAGGATTTGTTAGTTAAAAGGATTAAGAGATTAAATAAGTAGTTAGTAACCAATAGAAAATTCGGCATCATCATGCCCCTAGAGACTCAAATTCGTAGGAAGGTGTTTTTCTATCAGGTGACTCAATGGATGAAGATCCATTAATTAACAAGCCTAGAAGAAAAAATATATCATAGAAAATAGATGTAATGTTTGGCAATTTTAGGCCCAAGGAGCCTTGGAACCATTTGATGGCATTGTACAAAAGATCTATCAATAACTTTATTTCTTATTAAGGTTTGGATTGTATTCAAAGGGCCTATTCACAAGGGGTTGTATTATAGCACATGAGATCTTAGCACCCCAAGATCCCCAAAATCCTAAAGTAATGTTGTAAAAGAGTTTTCAATTATTACCGATAGCCTGGAACCATATATGGACCTTAGGCATAACCTATGGTTATGGATAATTAATGGGTTGGTGCTTAGGTTTCATGGCCCTTGGTTAATTCCCCTATTGTAAATATTATAATAATTTTATTGTTATTAGAAAATGGGTTGAGATATAGGATACACGTACAAAGCTTGTATTTTGGTCACAAGAATAATTATGAGTAGATCTACCAGATTTATTAGGCAGGTGGACATTAGAAATATGATCACATACTTTTTTTTAGAATTGGATGATAGGAGAGATTAGGGTTAATGAAATCATTGCTCTAGGGCTTCCTCCTTGGTGCCCTATAGACCCTCTCCAAGTTTCATATTTTGGGTTTCTTGGGGTTTTATTATCCCTCTTTTTTGGTAGTATTCATATATTCAATTATTTTTCATTTCTTCTTAATAGTCACCAAATACATTTGTATTTCCAATGAAAACTTTAGAAATCCAATGAAATAGACAAATGGACATTTTCACATTCAAAACTTGAATTTATAGTGAACAATTTAGGAGGATAGAACATGATGATGAATACAAGCAACAATAGTGGATGTATATACAAAATATTATCTCATTAGAATAACCCTCAAACTTTGGTCTGCTATATACACTGCCCAGAAAATGCATGTACCGGTTCACCTTTGATATCAACTTTGTGATTCCAAGAGGAAATGTTCCCAGAGGTAGTATTCTTCCCTGAATGTGTCTCCAACAATGATGAGTGTGAAAGAGTATCTCCAACAATGATGACTGTGCAAGAGTATTATTACAGTGATCAAAACTAGGGTATTATGAGGTTGAATAACAAAAAATTCTTATTCGAGTGCAAAAGAACCCCTTATTAAATATTTTCTTTATCAAGAACAAGTTAGGGCCACTTCTTCAACCATATATCTCTTTGCAAAGAATATTAGAATTAATTAACTAGAATGATATTTTCATCCACTAAAATATCTTATATGGATATGAATCATGTAATTACTTACCAGAGTAGTAAGTACTTACCAGGGTGTCCTTGTGTAGTTGTCTTCACAAAAAATCAATCACCTTAGAAAAAAGTTTTGTTGCTCCTATCTACAAATTTCCAAAAGCATTTGGTGAGATGAGTAAAAAATTAAGATTATTTTTTCCAACAAAATCGATGAATTAAAAGAACATAATCCAATGCTCTCCCAACAAATAAATATCGGTCTTCCTCTTTCTCAAACACCTAGTTGTATTTTGAGCAACCATCCAACATACATAACATACCCAATACTATAAGCTCTTGTAATAGATGTTCCATGTTTGGAAGTAATACCAAGCATGACTAAGACCATGGGGCAAAGAAATAAGGGCTAATCAATGTCACCATGTTATATTCTTCACAAATTTTTGGCCACTGTCATCTGGAACAACGGGTGAATCCTTAATAAATACTAATATTTTAGTGTGGAAAGCGCAAGGAATGATGAAAAGTGTTAGAGCATATGTTATTTATGTTATTATGCTTGAATAATTTCGGACTTGTAACAATAGAAGGAATGTTGACTTTAGAGATGCTTAGGGGTGGTTGAAAGGGAGTTTAGTGCTTAGACAGATTTTGGGTATATGGAGTCTATAAGGAAACAACTATGAGATTATTTATAGTAAGATTAGGAGTAACTATAATTGGAATTCAAAACAAACAAAATTGTTATTTTTTTGTGTGCTAATACAAATATTTCTTGCCAGAATATGAATTAAGGAGAAATTGCAAACATGCATGACAATGTATTTACTATTTATTGATAGATATGCAAATTTGCAGCAATGTTGATTCTAAAAGGGCGTTATAAAGTAAAGTTATACAATAACAAACATGGGCATTAAAGGGGAATAAATCACAATTTATTTCTTCTAAATAAATTAAAAATTCTACACAAAATTTGACCCTTCATAACATATTCAATTCAAGTATTTTCTAGCAATAATCTTAGCAAATTTAGTGCAAACATATATGCCATCAACTTGATTTGATTCCACGGAATATATGGTGTAAATTAGGTACCCTTTCCACCCTCAACGCATCAAAAAATGGTTGGATTTCCAAGGAAAAACTAACAAAGCAATTAGTCTAGCTGCATGAATATCCACTAGAAGGCAATGGCCAATCTCTCCAACATGGACATGATTGCATGGACTAATAATAATACCAAAGATCTATCACTAGAACCATAGTAAAATGATTGTATTTATATCTTATGTCAATTGCATGGAGAGGGGAATATTTTGTGATGGAAATGGCCTGGTCAGCTTAATCATGGGGAAAGCATTTAAATATTTCGACTACTTGGATTATATTCATGCAATTATTTTTCATTTTCCAAGATTCCATTTTTTCTCAATAAACACATTATAAATATTCAATTGAAAACATGTTATGTTCTATTGGGTTTTAATGCATTTATATCTTGGTATTTTTGTGAAATATTTCATTGGATTAATCTATCATTTGATTAATCAGATGGTCATTTTTCCTACACACAACAAACTCCTTGAGACCCTTCACTCTATCCAGAACATTAAGACATCACTTTTCCACACCCATAGCACAAATATAACATACCCTATATTCCAATGCGATATATCAGAATATATACATCCAATTATCCAACAACATATACCATACCAAAGGTCCATGACAAACTAACATAAACAAATTGTTCTCCACCAGCACCTAATATTTTCAAATATCTAATGCAGATGAGAAACTTCAATCCATACATAAATAAATACAGAAGAAAGGTTAAACCAAGAGAGTATAAAAGTGGGAAATTACACGATGCAAAGAAAGATATGAAAATTGAAATATATAAGGATGTGTTAAAATTTTTGAAGGTTGATCCATGTTTTAGAGAGTAGGAAACATAGCCCATTCACATATAATATAGAGAAAGTGATTAAATTTGAATACATGGAGTAGTACAATATATCTATCGTTGATACCCTACATCAAAAACTGCAGACTAAAACAAACATCTATAGGATCCAACTTTACAAGTGATGTCTCTGAGACCTTGTTTCAATTGTACCTAGCATCAAAATCATACTACCTCTTGTTCCCTATATACCACCAAAATAATGATATCTAGAGACCATTGATAGCAGAAGTGGGAAAAACTTCCAAAATATAGAACTACTTTGTGGCAATCTGTTAGGACCTCATGGCATTACAGAAATAGGTAGTAGAGATCCACAACAACAATATTTATATGGATAATGAAATCTAGTCCTATAGGTTGAGAGATTTGAACACCCTCAAAAATTCAAATGGCATAAACATTCAGCTCTATAACCTCATAAAACACGGCAAGGAAAAGTAGAGTCAAAATCTATAACAGATATTTCCCACTCATATCAATAGCATCCCCGAAGAGTGGAAACTTTCAAAGTGAAATGTGAAGCATATCGATAGATCAACTTGTTTTAGATAAATTTCAAATCTTAAGTTGATTGAGTAAATGAAGTGTGGAGTCTTGATTATTTAAGGAATTTGGGTTTAGGTTTTGTGGTAAAGTCCTCCACAAAGTTGGACTAGAGAAAACTAGGACAACATATCAAATTTCAACTATCGGTGTAGTTTGGAGTGGAGAAGGCTCCAAATAAGTGTCATTGATTAAGAAATATGAATGAGGCCTCTTGAATTTCCATGATCTTGGGTATAGGTTAGAATCTTAAAATATCTAATTCTACCAAACCAAGAATATCAACGAGAACTGCTTTGCACACCGGAAACTATGAAGCAGTAAATCACATATGCACAAGTATACACCAATTTTAAGAAATATTGTATAATAATGTACAACCCAATCTTCTTTATATTAAACCAAATCTGGATAGTACAACAAGTTATGTTATAGAATATAAAATGAGAAACATGTTGCATAGACTCTATGTTGTATATTTTCATGTCGGTCCTTTTCTTTTGTATTTCTCACTAGCTTCCCCTTAGTCCTTCAAAAGACAACACATCAAGACTCTAGGAGGGCTGCCACCTAACACTTCTGCAAGTCACTTCTTTTGTGTGTACACGGTCTGACCCAATTTTCTCTTTGTGTAGGCCTAATCTGAAGCTCCAAAATTCCAGGCTAGTAGTCGCCATAGTCCATCAAGGTACTTCACATCGGAACCAATCTTCACCCAACCTTCAACACCTCTTCGTCACATCAAGATAGTTATTCTAGGGCTACTTTGGGTAGCCAACACACTTCCCTCACCTAGATCAATGGAACCCAATACTAAACTGTAAGATATGCATTGATGAAGGCTATCAATCACCTAATCAAGCCTCCAAATTGGCTCCCACATGCTACCCAACAATCAGATACAAAACTAGTCAACACATTGACCCAACACACATCACTATTGTTTCTCCCCGTGTCTATTGTTTCTATTGTCCCTTGATTTTTTTGGTTAGGGAAATTGGTCACCCTGTAACATCCCTCACAAACCCACTCAATAGCCCATAAAAAACCCTTAGTGGTTGTGACACACCTTCATGAGACAATTACCTTAGTATGTTGTTATTTTGGGAATATATGAGCCCTTAATCCTCCCTATGCATACCCTAACTATTGTTCTATGGACCACGACCTAGCACACAGTCCACTGATATTATATGTCCATCACCATACAACTCTCCTGTCCCTAAAACAATGTGCAAATAGACATGTGAGAGAGGTCTCCTCACTCAGCCTCCAAGAAAAGGCCTGTGGCCCTCCTTCTTGCACTTCAACCACCTCAAAATTCCCTAGAAATAGTCGTTTAAACATTGTTTGTATGTGCTTCACTTATGCAGCCCAAAACAAAGTTATCCTCTACCTTCTATGGGCTTTCCACTTGTTGTGATTTGCACAAATGGATGAGGATAAGTCCTCACACTCACCTCCTATATATAACATAAACAAGGGCTCCAAAACATCACATTTTAGAGGTTTCCCTACTGTCATAAGCCTAACATAACCTTAGGCCAACCTTGACACTTATTGTGCCAACCCCAAAAACACCTTCAAAAATTCATATCTCCACTTCTACAACTTGGAATTAGATTATTCTTGAAGTGTTCGATTCTCCTTTCTGCCCTCTATCATACCATGCCATCACATGTAGAAATGTGCTCATGGAAATGCCCAAAACATGATTTGGTGCAAAACTCAATAGTTGGGTTCCAAGCCCACAAGTGACTCTTGTGGCAATTTGTCCTCCAATCCCCGAACCTTAGGGCTTGGACTACCTCCCAACATACTCAAAAAATAAACACTCCCTCTTAGCAAGGGAGGTACTTCAAAGACTAGGAAGTAACTCATCATCATCATCACTACTCGCAACACTTTCCCAACTCTTGGCACTCACAATCGTAGCAATCCTTGTTATACGAACTATGCCTCTCTTAGAAGTATCATTCTTAACACTAGAATAACCCTGCTTATTTTCTTCATGTAGCTTCTTCCACTCTCTCCGTGATTACTTCTTGGCAATTGGACGAGAACCCTTTCTCCCCATTGACCACACCTTCTTCTTGGAATGTAAATACTCCCTTCGAATCTGCAAGCTCCCTCTCGAAGTCGACTACCTCTGAGTCTTTGGAATTTGGACCTTTCAGGAAGGTGAAAATCCTTCTTCGGAACTTGTACCTACTCCTCTGAAGCTTACACCTACACCTGCTTCTCATGATCCATATTCTTTCCCATCAACCTATATATTCCATTCTCTCTAACTCCAAGTATGATACCAGCAGAGTTAGAGCCTCTGGGCCTAATTATTTCCTTTCCATCTAGGAAGAAGACCTCAGGACCCTTCTTCTCAATGATCAAGACAAATATCATGCTATATCTGAGTCCTGGTACAAATAGTACACACTAGACCCACATCACTTGTCTTGTCTCAATCCTGAATGGCACAACACCCGATCCTTGGATCTCCTTCAAACTTTTCTTATCCAACAACAAGTGAAACTTCGAGTCCCATTCGACTATAGTCTCAAAAACTTCCTATGATCCTGTTATATGTTTCGATCCACCACTGTACACCTACCATCCATCCTCATCGATAGTACCCTATGAGAAATGAGAAATTATAGGAAAGTCCTCCTCCTCCAATCTCCTAGTGAGATCATCTATCTCAATATAAGTGGAAATACCAGTGACCTTCTTTCATTTCTTATTCTCGTCATCTACCTTCTTTTTCATCAAACATTGTTAGAATATTATATATTATGGAGCAATGGAACACATAAAATATTGAAGAATTATAAACACAGAAAATGCATAAAACAAGAGAGACACAGATATACGTGGTTCACTCAGTTTGGGCTACGTCCACCCCGAACAGCCAATCCTTCCTTTCTATTATCCAGCAAAATGAAGAGACACAACCTACAACAGATCCACTATAATATCCTCTGTTTTCTCTCATAGTCTCACCTCTTTATTTCTCACTCAGTGAATACACAGCCTCAAATACAATTCCCTCATACAAAAAGAGGGGTCGCCTTCTAGGGCAAAAAACCCTAAACTAAGCGTAAGTTCTACTGTCAGATCATCCACCTAATGAACGACACAGATTGACTAGAAATTGCTATACCTTTACAAGGCAATTTTACATCTATTTTTAGCTTCGGGGGCCCTACCCCAGAACCCTTGCTAGGGGACCACTGGCCCTCGAACCCCCTAGCCGGGGGGAGATCGGCCCCTCCAGATCCTCGTGGGGGGGACAAGTCCCCCCCGCACCCACCGCGTGGAGGGGTGTACAAACTTCCTGGGGTATACATCCTGCTGAAACAAAGACCTCTGAACAATCATGATCCACATGCAACAGACATCTCGACTAAAAATGACCCATCTCACCACATTTGAAGCACTTGAATTTACTCAAGTCCTTCTTTTTCTTACCCTTCATTCTCGCTACAAGTGTAATGTTATCATTGAAGGTCTTCTTCTTTGGATGAAGATCCTCATCTCAAAACTCTACCTGAATGAAGTCATCCCACAACCTATCCTAGTATGGAAGCTTCTTTATCGCAATGATACCATTGATGAAGGGTTTTCATTCCTCGGTGACCCCTTTCAACGTAATCCTTACCATATCTCCATCTGAAATAGTCACATCAATGGAAGAAATCTCATCTTCGACCTGAGACAATCTTGTCAAATATGAAGTCACGCCTTCACCCTTTATGATCTTGGTGGACTTCAACTTATCCTCCAATACAAATACACGATTCTCGTTCTTATTCTAGAACCAATTCTAAATACCCATCGACATCTCATATGTGGTGTTATTCCCAGAGAAATGAGGTATTGGGGCATCCTTCACATAATATAAGATGATCAATATCACCCTCGTATCCAAATCCTCGTACACTTCCATCTCCTTTGGGTCAGTTGGCTTCTTGATGGCTTTCTCGATGAACTCCTACATCCTGTTGACCTGCAAGACCAAATTGATCCTTTCCTTCGATGGACTATAGTTGGAAAACCTCTCTAACCTATCCTCATATTGAATACCAACCTGCAACTTCGACATTGTCACCTACAAGGTGAAAAAATCCATCTTGAGTTGTACTTCACTCTGCACAACCCTAATTCACTCACTTCCAAAGTAACTCATACACCCTTTGATACCATTTTTAATTACCACGATCTTGGGTCTAGGTTAGAATCTTAAAATATTTGATGCTACCAAACCAAGAATCTCAATAAGAACTACTTTGCACAACGGAAAATATAAAGTAGTAAATCACATACGTACAAGTATACAAAAATTTTAACAAATATTGTAAAATAATGTGCAACCTAATATTCGTTATATTAAACTAACTCTGAATAATAAAAAAATCTATGGTATACAAGATACAATGACAAACATGATGCGGAGAGTTTATGTCGTATCTTATCCTTGTCAGTCCTTTTCTTCTGTACTCCTCACTAGCTGCCCGTCAATCCTTCAAAAGACAATACCTCGAGACTCCAGGAGGGCTGCCACCTAACACTACTACAAGTCACTTCTTCTACATGTACACAGGCTCATCCAATCTTCTCTCTGGGAAGTCCTAATCCTAAGCTCCAAACATCCAAGTTAGCAGTCATCTTAGTCCATCAAGGTACTCCACTTCGGCAATAATCTTCACCCCACCTTCAACTCCTATTTGTCACTCCATGATAGATATCCTATGGCTAACCTAGGTAGCCAACAAAATTCCTTCTACCAGATCAATGGAATGCAATACTACATTGCAATATCTGTACTAATGAAGGCTCTCAATCATCCAATCAAGCCTCCAAATTGGCTCACACAGGTTTCCCAACAATATGATCTAAAACTGGCCAACATGTTGACCCAACACACATCACTAATGTTTCTCTCCAAGTCTGTTATTTCTACTATCTCTTGACTGTTCTCGTTAGGTAAATGGTTACACTGTAACAACCCTTACAAACCAACTCATCAGTCCACAAACAACCCTCAAAGACTGTGACACACCTTCATGAGATATCTCCATTAGTACCCCATTGTTTTGGGCATATATGAGTCCTTAATCCTCCCTACACATAACCTTACTATGGTTCTTTAGCACGTGACATAGCAACAGTCCAGTTGTATCATATGACCAGCACAATACAAGTTGCATGTCCCTAAAACCCCAGATAGACATGTGAGAGAGGTATCCCAAATCAGCCTCCAAGAATAGGCCCTTTGCCCTCCTTCCTGCACTTTGACCTCCACAAAATTCCCTAGAAACGGTCCATGAAACTTTAATGGTTTTTCATTCACTTCTGTGATCCAAAACATAGCTATTCTCTCCCTTCTATGAGTTTTTCACTTATTGTGTGTTACAAAAATGAATGAGGATAAGTCCTCACACTCAACGCTTATATCTATCATAAATAAGGGCTCCAAAATGTCACATTTTATGGGTTGTCCAAGTGTCATAAGCCTAACATAACCTAAGGCTGACCTTGACACGTATGGTGCCAACCCCAAAATTATGTCATTAACAAAATCATATCTCCACTTCTACAAGTCAGAATTCGATGATTCTTGAAGCATTGGATTCTCCTTTCCACCCTGTATCATCTCATGGAATCACATGTAGGAATGTGCTCATGGAAAAGCCCAAAACATGATTTGGTAAAAAACCCCATACTTGGATTTCAAGTCCACAAGTGACTCTTACAGTGATTTTTCCTCCAATACTTGAACCATAGGGCTTGGAGTACCTCCCAAGCTACTCAAAAATCAACAAGGCCTTTGACGGGGACGGGCTAAGTAGAGTGGCATTGATGTCCTTATCATCACAGGTTCAGCCATTGATGAAGGAGACCCATAATATCTAGGTGCTAAAAAGGATGACCTAGGTTAAGGAATGGTTTCTTGTATCCATTGTTGTTGCCTCTACTCCTATTGTTTTTGTTGCTACCTATTCAAACCCTAGGATTACATTGAATTAGACAATGGTGACAAATTGGTAGAAGAAAATGTTGTAATCAACACTGATACATTGGAAATGCCCAATGTAGGAATGTTGATATCCCTTGGGAGATTGCCTTTAATTCATCCCTCTTCATCTCTCTCATGTTCTTCAAATGGGGTGGGCACTTGCTGAGATGCTCTTTTATGTAAGTTTCTAGCATTTTCAACAACATTGTTTGCTACAATAGCTTCCTCTTAAACCCTCAAAAATCGTTGCAACAACATGGGGGAAGCCACTCAATTGGGGACTTGAATACCGTCCCTTTTCCAATTGGAATAGTAGCTCCAACTGGATATAATGGGACCAATTTCCCAATATAAATGTGATAGAATGGATAGAGCGTTTATGACCAAAAACTAGGTGATAGATGGGGTGGTTTATAAACTAGAATGCATGTATATTAATCTATCTATTCGCCATTGTTACTTATGTTTATGCAATATAAAAATGTTTTCCCTTATTGCATGATAATAAATATTAATCAAACACTTATAGAAATGAAAATCTGTTAAGATAACTATTTTGATTAAATATTTAATCAAAATAACAGATGAAAGACATATTGAAATCAAATAACATTAAAAAATTGTTATATATGTATTAAAGATGACAATTATAGTATGTTCAGAAGTGAATTAATACAAAACTGCACTAGAAAAGATACATATAATAAACAGTATAAAGAGAAATGACTATCAATTCATAAAAAAATAGAAATACAATGATAAAAGTACCCGATGTATATCACTCTTATCATGAAATAAATAATTCTGCTCCAGTATTTCTCATTAAGATGGTTTCACAAGTACAAAAGTGCAAGCTTCCAAATATTTCTCTACAAAACTTCAAGACCTTGATCTGGTCATTCTACTAAGACAAACTTCAAAAGTACAGTAGTGAAAGCTTCCAAAGTTTTTCTTTATAAAATTTTGGGACCTCTTCTTTGTAGACATGAAATGGTTTATATAACAACAAAAAAAGTATAGAAATATACAATAGATGAAAGTTCTGGGGAGGTTAAAACAACTCTCCTTAAAATAAGTGAAAATAATATCGAATAGAATTTGTTGAAATGATGAGCTCATGAATGCAATTGTGTCTATTCTATCATTCGTTGCTTGAGCTTGTAAATATCCATCATTGGTTTAACATCAGGAGGTTGACCTATCCTCATGCATAGTTGTCCCATGTACACTGCATCTAAATGTGTAAAAAGCATATGGGTGGTTGAGTTAGGAAGGCAGTGGAGCATTAGCCACTAATTGTGTGGCTTCACAAGATATTTCCAATACATTTCCCAGTCGAGTTTGCTCAAATTTTTAATTGCTTCTTCCATTGATTTTGAAGTTTCTTTCCATTGCCTTTCCAGGAATTTGATATCAGGAAGATTACCAGATGGGCATTGTTGAATCAGTTTAGCATTATGCATGTTATCATTGATAGTTTCAATGATGTTATTGGCAGCATCGGTTTCCTTGGAGACTGTTGTTTCTGCATGTTTCAATTGAATGTCCCGATCAGTAAAAAGGGATTTCCTTGTGGGATTCCTCTATTCTAGGAAGGTCTCTTACTCTTCCTTTCGGTGTATCTTGCCATGTTATAAATCCTGATATTTTATCATCAATGTCATTGAAAGTCAGCCTCAAATCAGATGATTTATTCATCAATGAATCACTTTTAACACATAGTGGACTAATGATAGCTAACTTTTGACAAAATATTTCTTGTTGCTTTGATAATAGAATGTTTAGCTCCAATGCTTCCTTTATAAATTCCTTGACTTTAGGATTTTCCTTGAGCTGATCAAGTGAAAGATGAAGTTGTTGGATTTGGGCATCCGTATTACTAATCTCTGCCTGATATTGGAGCCTTAATTGATCAAATCTCTATCGGAGTTGAGAGAATTGTGTCTTTTCGTGATGGTCAACACTTTCTATCTCTTTTGCCAACTGTTGCTCTAACTCTTGGATTCTATCTTCTTTTTCCCTTACCAGTTGTTGAACCTCTACTACTTTGTCAATCATAACAGATGTATAAGCACCTATGAACTGTGACAATTTTGTCAAATTATCTGAAGGATTAGTTTGTGTATCCTTACATACTATGTCCATTTGTATATCACCAGGAATGAATGTTGATGACGGTTATGTTCTTCTCCTTTTCCTCAGTATTTTTACCTCAACCTGATGCTTGGAACTATAAAGGACATCAAGAGGAGGGATTTCTTCCACTTTAATAATAATTTCAGATGAAGGGAAAGCCAAGGTAATTCTAATTTCCCCTGTAGTGACAACTTTATCGGAATCCCAATCGGTAAATGAGCTTTGTCCAGTGTTTTGGGGTGTGTTGAATGGTCTCTCCATCTCAATATTTTCTGCCGCTTATTGTCCTTTAATCTATTGATCAAACTGTTTCCAGGGTTCATCCAATTGATTATTGAAGGTTGTTTTATCAGTATGCATTTCTGTGAATTTATCGTCCACTTCAATATCCTTAGAAACCTGTTCTAAGTCCTGTTCTGATTTCTTTTATGAACTCTTCTATTAATTCTTTTCTAAAATCTACTATGAACCATGTTCTGAACCTTTTTCTGATTCTTGCCCCAAACCCTGTTCTGAGTCCTGCTCTTCTTGGGTAATCATTTGAGGAATCATCAATAGATCCAAAGGGACATTTTGTAGTCTTCTTTCTCTGTATTCTTAGAATTGCGCTACCCTTTCCGGATTCAGTTTCAATGTATCCATATGTTTCACTTGTGAAAATACCACAACAGATTCAAATACACCATCATAGTCATCATCTTCATGTTTTAATTGCCTAATTTTAACTTCGGCAGTAAAATTTCATCCAACTTTTTTAGGATCAAACTGTCTGGAAGAAATGGTAGCAAGATTCAAACATGTAATATTATCAATTTCAAGCGCGACATGCTTGAAATCATGTAGAGAATATACACCACATTATATAGTGAATGAAGGTCAAATATATTTCTTGGCTTCCTTTAGCGTCTTTGTCAGTCCATCCCCTACAGTTTGATAGACAATCTCCCTAGCTAGTAGTTTACCAAAGACATATAATGGGAGAACATGAGGAGGTGATAGACTTCCATAGACTCTAACATAGGTAAAAATATCTTTGCCAAACCACCTACCTATTGGTATGAAATCAGTTTTGGCCTCTCCGGACACTCCCAGGGCTCCTTTGTCAAAAACTACTTGGTGAATTGGAAGCATGACTCCTTGGAAAATTTTATAGAAATGGATGTGCAAATTAGATTCCCACAAAATTTTATGATATATATGGATGGGAATGGGATATTTAATGGTCCATTTTCATCCCATGGTTGGGAAATTTGAGGTTAAATATATCGCATCCATGATATATGCACTCATAAAGAATGGTGGAACTACTTTGGTAGTAACATACTAATGTTTCCTAAATTTTCAGATTTGGGACGCAATTTTATTTGAAAGTATAGTGCCCCAATCCATTATATAAGAATCAACTGCTACCTCAATAAGAGGAACCCATTTGACTGAGAATTTAGTTGTATTAGGGTGCCCGAATAGTCTAAACATCATAATTGAGATATAAGAATAGGGAGTGATGAGAGAAGATATAGAGTACATACCCAATTTCTCATGCTTATGTTTGCTTAGGTAGGATCTCCATCGTTTAATTGGATCTGATGCTACCTCATTCTCTCTTGCAAAATGTTTGAGGAAATATTTGTCATAAACCTTCTATGGGTTAGGTATATGGTACATTTTCTTCAAATATTCAGTTGTAAAGGACCCGATGACTATTTTTATTGAAGTCAAGAATGTCCTATCGATGATGTTGATGTTCTCAATTATCCATTTTACCATATCGGTATAAGGAAGGATCTGGGGTCGAGCAGCGATCCTGTGAAGAAAAGAGCTGGTGGCTACATAGTTGGAGGGTTCGGAAGATGAAGTAGAATTTTTTGTTGCCACACTTTGAATTACATTAGGTCCTTCTCTTTCAAGAAATTGGTACGTGGATTCCCACGAGGAAGTTCCACACTCTATTGTGCATGTAGTGTCTGAGAAAAGCAGGGGCATTTTTGTTACATCAGAAGCTGAAGGTGCAGTTTGTGAAGTCTCCATGGCTTTCCTTCCTTTCTTTATTTTGGTGATCCTATTACACTACTTCTTCTCGTGTTTAACCTACAAATTGGAGACATATAGGAATGAAGAGTAATAGGGATGAAATGCAAGAGCATTTGAACATACAAGGCTTGAAATGACGAAAAGCATAGTTTAAATTCAAACTAATCTGAAATATCTATATACATGCCATCAAATCACCTTGGGGCTTTAAATCATAAATGCCATTAGAAGTCTTTAATAAATAAAACCATAGATTCGCATGATAGTTTATTATCTCATTAATAGATCGCATCGAAAAAACCTTTCAAATGGTATTTAGAACTTTTTTCCATGTGTTTTCCTGATATGTGATAGCGATATCATTATATCGGTTCTTTGGGTATGCGAAGTCTTTTTTATGTGATGATTGAAATATCACAATCGAGTTTTTGGAGCAGAGGGGAATGACGTGGCATTAGAGTGGGCCCAATTGATGATTTAATAAGCATGTTTTTTCCTTTGAGTTATTCATTTTTATGATTTTATTAAAGTCGCTCCTTTAAACAAATAACGTTATCACAATCGGAAGATCAAAAGTGAAGGGAGTGGCCTGCATTTTGCTAATTTTTTATTCATCCAGACGTGACATGTTTATAGGTTGCATTAATTGTTATATTAGGTCCAAATGGTTTATCTCATATTGCAATCAGTATGGTCCTCGGGGTTTTTATATATTGTGTTCGTTATAAATTTTTGATGCGGGAAAGTTCAGATATAGAGTAGCTTTTTAACAGTACCTAAGCCTTTTAAGTTTTAAGCATGTCTTGTTCTTGGGGGCTATATTTATCGCATCACAATTTTCAGAAGGATAAAATCAGGAGTTGTTCATTAAGACTTGTGAAATGTGATACATCAATATTTCTTTAAGGCATGATCATTTGAGCTGTTTGGGCCTAATGAAATTTGGATTTGTTATTAAAAAAAATTCAAATTTGTCCTTTTAAAACCCTAAACTATTTTATTTTCCCTTTTCTTTTTTTTAATTTAAGGGGTCCCCATTTTTTTATATAATAATTTCTTAAGATATTTATACATAAATAAATGGTGGGTTGTTTCATACCAGAACACTTCCCTAGACCGTGCTAATGGAAATGGCTAATGTAGAGATCTCCCAACACAGTCACCAACAGGAGATTTATTATTTACAATAGTTTCCCTTGAGAGAGAGGAGGATGAAGGTGAATAATGAAGAGAGCCTGATCTATTCCTTTATGGAAAAATAGACCTAATTAGGGGAAATATCCTAGACCGAGATGATTGAAAATTAGAATGATGCAATTGTTGCTAACAATCAAATGATTGTGACTAGAAATGAAGCTGGAATAGCCTTCTATGGGAAAATCATAAGAAACCCATTGTGATGCACCTCCAGCCCAACGTTCATAATGTTGGTGTTAGAAAAAATGGTTGCTACTATCTCTCTCTCTGGGTGAGCATCTTTCTCCTAGACGTTGAGTGTTGTTGCTTCAATTTTTGGGCCAATGTTATCTCCCTAGAACTATGTTGTGAAAATTCTCTTGCAATAGTGATTTTCTCCTACTCATCATTACATTCTCTCTCTATTGGTGTCTGTGAGAAAACCCCATGTTAGTGTGCCACTACCATCCCAAAAAAACAAATAAAATTAGCATATATAAATCAAACATACTAAACTATTTAGTTGCAAGGCAAAAAAAACATTTCTCAAACTTCACATAAAAACACAAGCGCGGAACTAAAATACCTATTATAATAAAAATACACCTTAAGCTATATATAAAATAGTAAAATTTTAAGAAGCACCTACATTATTTTAAACTTGACCAGGAAGTCATGGCAGCATTCTTCTCGACCTGTTTTTGTTCTTGGACCATTCATCAGTAAGCTTAACCCAACTAACTCCATATTGCATGTACAATAGGGAAGATGGCATAGACTAGAACACAAAATAGTATACACAACTAGTGTTTCTCCTCCTCTTTGAGATATCTCTTGCAACAAATTTGTTTATACCTCCGTCTCATCCTATTTAAACAACATTTAGTGACCATCAAAGGAAATAGATCATCCAGAAAATAAATTTCAAAACACTGTCAAAATGAAAGCCATACCAAGATTCATGCAGCAATAGCTCACAAAGGGCCTCTCTGGGAAAGAGTATTAAGTGCCACCTTTGCAACAACATGTTCAACCTGTCTTAATGTGTTGTAGTAGTTTGGGCTCTGAAATACTTCTTAATTGAAATTAATAGTAGATTTGAATCTAGGCACATGATCGTGACCCTCTCTGATATAGGAGTACGATGACATACTCAGATATAGGGAAAAAGTAAATTTAAGGATCAAGAGGCCAACATTCGACTCTGTCACTTTGCTTGCTATGAAGACTTAATTGATCATAGAGTTATTTCTTATACAGGTGAATCAAACTACAAACTTGTGAATTCAACTGTACCTTCGATTTCAAAGAATGGTAGGAGTGAAATAGCCCCAAGCTCTTGCTGCTCCTGGAAATTGGGGGTGATTAAAAGCAAACACCATCTAAAAGAAAGGCGAATTAGGGCTTTGAATGCTTGTATGGCTTATTTTTCATGGCTAAAATATAATCATTATTTATTTATTAAATAATTTTTGGGCGATCTATAGAAAAGGGGCGTAATATAAAAAAAATTCCTGTGCAAAATATAAAACCCCTTAAATTTCACCCATGGGCTAAGATTCAACCCTAAAATGATCTATGATGATCACACACAATCATAATATAACCACTCACAAGAGGATGGAAATTAGGTCTGAATGTATGAACCACACATGAAGGTTGGAAGAAGTTGAAATGGTGTGGATTATGAGGAATGAATCTCTCTTTGTTATGGGAAAGGTAAAAGCGAGAGGATGTCGCAAAGGAATTTAGTCAAAGGAGAACCATATATGTAAAGGAGAGCACACATAACAGAAAAAAAGGAGATAGAAATCGGTTCATCAAATTGGTGGTTGAGGTGTAGAAGAGAATAAAAGAGATAGATGATATCAAAATAAAAATCCTTTTCAATTTTGAGTAGAGAAGAGTGGTCTGAACCTCTCTCACGTGAATTAGAAAGGCTATCTGGATTCCCTAGTTTTGGTGGAGGCCTTATTTCTTTGGATTCTAGACCAAGCACTATTCTAGAGATTTATTTTATTGGCTTCAACATGAGCAAGTAAACTAATGGGATTTGGATTATTATGGTAGGGTGTAGCCACATAAAGTATTGTGGTTGGTTTTCTCACTTAACTCTAGACTCCTAGTTCAAGGTGGAGCCAATAAGATCATTTGTTTAAGGGTTGTTAGTGTTAAATTATGTAACTACAATAAAATTCCACTTTGGATATCTCATTTGATCTAGATAGTAATTACATTCAATTCCTCTTTTCAAGAGGACCACAATCGACCTAAATATCATTCAAATCAGATAAGGGGAAGTGTATTGATGAAGGAAATCCCACATATGCACATTTGGACAAGGTTGACACTAAATAAAATTTGTGAGGAAGACAATACATAAAAGTGACCTCAATCACATTTAGACATCTCGAAGAATTATCTTCTTTACTTCTTCATTTATTGGCTCGCACAGGTCTAAGGCAAGGACAACATCAAAAGTTCACAAAGGTTCGAAATTACAGGTTTCGAGGCTTGCATTTGTTTTACGTTTTCCGTCTATAGTTGCAGGCATGTCAAAGGGAAAAATAAACCATATTAGATTACTTGTAGGAATCAAGGGATCAAATGGAAAAATTTAGTCGCTCAGACAAATTCTCCTACATGTGATTGAGAATTTTTACTCAAGTTTGAGCAAGGACTCAAGTGGACTGCAGTTGATTGCAGACAAGAAAAGTTGTGTTTGATATATTCTGATGTTGGAAACTTAATTCTGAATGTTATTCATAGTTTTTTTTTATGATATTGTATTGGGATCATTGTACCCTTTGTTGAACATTTTATGAAAATTTAACAGAATACAAATTTGAAAGGGGTTTCTACCTTGTGGGGTTTTTCCCTGGTCTTTGATCAAACTTGGTGTCTCTTGTTGATGTGTTGGTTGTCTCCTTTCTCATTTCATTTGATGTTATATCTTCCATTATTATTGATAAATGAAAATACTAATTATTAATTGAAAGATTGCATTGAAGTATTGAAATGGGCTAAATTAATTGATGGTATCAGAGATAAGGTGAAGGACAAGACCAAAAGGAGGCAAAAATTGAAGCAACCGTCTATGCGAAAGTTGAAGGAGTCGATCTAGCCAAGTCAAGATTACTTCCTTCTTCAAATAAAATGAGAAGTTGGGTGACTCATTCAATTTTTCTGCATGGAAATTTAGGTTGGCGATCATAGCAGCTAACAATGATGTTTTGGACTACATTCAAGGAAAAGTACTTTAGCCTGCAGAGAATGCTTCCACTACTATAAAAATACAAGCACAAGAAAGGTGAGTTAAAAGCAAAGAAAAACACAGTTGATGGTTTACAAGATAATTTACTTGCATATATTGGAAACTTGAGAAGGTCTAAGCACATGTATGATAAGTTAGATGACATGTATGAAGTCAATAATTTGAATGAAATAATCTCCTTAACAAATAAAATCAAATACTCAAAGATGAACAAAGGAGAGTTCGTGCAATCCTACATAATGAGGATATCTCATTTTGGATATAAACTGCAAGGAGTTGGGAATCTATGTCTGACAAGGAATTTGTGATTTTGACTCTAAGATTTCTCCCTCCTATTTGGGAAACCTTCATTACTAGTACAAGAAACAATAGTGTCCTCCCATCATTCAATTAAATTGTTGGAAATCTGACTCAAGAAGAATCAAGGATGATATCAAGAGGAAAGATTAAAAAACATGAAGAAAGAGAGTTGGCTGCGTTCATCGCTCATGAAAAAAACAAGAAGAAAGGGAAAGTAGGTCTATCAAATTGACGAAATCCTCCGCCTCGAAATTCAAATATAAGGAAGGAATGATTGCACATTGAATGCTACACTATTCATAATAAAGACCACTATGCTCGAGATTGCCCTAAGAAGAACAATGGACCACGCTACAAGTCTATAAGCAACAATAATAGGTTCAATGATCGAAGAAGCATAAATGACCAAAGGAATGATCACAATGGAAGAGATGAAAGAAGAAGAATAGATTCTCCAAGTTATCATAAACAAGATCATCGTCCACCAAAGAAGTCAAGATTCTCCAAGTATGAAAGTAATGTTGCGAATCAATATAAATATATTCTTATCTTTTCCCTTACTAGTTCATTTTCTCTGGATTCGTCAGATACTTGGTTGGTTTATAGTGGTGCCACTCACTACTTCTCTAGTTATAACGAAGTTGTCTTTAATGTGGTAGAGAGGGAGTCAAATTTGAAAATCATTTTTAGAGACAACTCCACTCATCTTGTTAAAGGTTTTGGATCCACCAAATTTCATTTGAATTCCAAGGAATATATTTTTCTCCGTGATGTGATGTATGTGCCGGGATTAAAGATGAATTTGGTATCAATATCCACTTTGGAAGACAAAGTGATTAGAGTTGCCTTCATCAAGGGAAATATTCTTACTTTACCTATTGGATCACCTATGAGAGATGCATTCACATTTCGATCAAGATATGAAGGACTCTATAGGGTTACTAGAAGATGACTTCTAGCAATAGTCCATGATACTAATCATCTAAGTGAGCTATGGCACTGAAGACTGGCCCATCTACATTATTAAGCTCTTCCAAAATTGGAGAAATTGGTCTCAGGGATTCCCAAGGTTCAAGAACAACAAGATGGAGTATGTCGAGGTTGTGCCAGTGGAAAGAATACAAGGGAACCATTCCCCTCTAACGATAATAGGACAAATGATATCCTCCATCTCATCCATTCCTACATATATTGTCGAATGCCCGTACATTCTATTGGTGGCCACCTCTACTACATCGCGTTCATTGATGACTTATTAAGAAAGACATGGATACATTATTTGAAGCAAAAGGATGAATCCTTTGAAATTTTCAAGGAGTTCAAAGCATTGATAAAAAATCAAACAGGGAAGAAAACCAAAATATTTAGGTCCGACAATGGTGGAGATTACACATCAAAGGAGTTTATTGATTTTTGTAAAATGGAAGGAATCGAGAAAGAGACAATTGTGCACTATACTCCTAGATAAAATGGAATGGTGGAAAGAAAGAGAAGGTCCATTATAGAAGCTTCTTGTTCCATGCTCCATGATCAAATGTTGTCGAAGTTACTTTGGGGAGAAGAAATGAATGTTGTCATATATGTTCAAAACCAGGTAACTAATAAAGAATTGGACAAGAAGACCCCCGAAGAAGTTCCTCCACCTCCTCCTCCTGGGAATAATGATGATATGAATATTTTAGATGGTCCTTTCGAGCTTGAATCTGAGACATGCATTGTTGATGATCCCATGGAGCCCATGGATCTCTTAGATCCTTCTCCAAGTGATTCTCCCATGAGGAAGAGGCCACTTTGGCTTCGCGATACTTTACAGGATGATGAGAGATGAGCTCATGTTCCAAGATCATTTAGAGAAAGGAAGAATCCATGTAGGTTCTAGGGATATGTTACATCCATGAGAATTATGATTGAAGCTGAACCTCGCATATTCAAAGAAGCCGTAAAATACCAAGTTTGGAAATATGTTATACCAAATAATATGAATTGATTATGAAGAACGATGTATGGGATATTGTGTCGAGACCGAAAGGGAGATCTATCGTAACTTCAAGGTGGATATTCAAAATCAAGCATGGACTTAATGATAGCATTGAGAAATACAAGGCAAGTACTGTGGCTCAAGGATTCTCCTAGAAAGAGGGAGAATATTATGATGATATATTTTCACATGTGGCTGGATATAAAACCATTCATTTGACAGTTTACCTTGCCTCAAGTCAAGGATGGACCCTTCATCAAATGGACGTGAAGATTGCATTCCTTCATGGAATGTTACAATAAGAAGTGTATGTTGGGCAGCCATAGGGATTTAAAGTAAAGGATCGAAAGACATATGTTTGAAAATTAAAGAAGGCATTCTATGGTTTCAATCAAGCCCCCAAAATATTGTATGCCAAAATAGACAGTTATTTGGTGAAGCTAGGATTCACAAGAAGCAATTTCGATCCAAACCTCTAGTTTAAGTCATTCCAAGGCATGCCATTGATTTGGTTTTTATATGTTGATTATCTATTCTTGACAGGTAGTGAGCCCCTAATGATCGAGTGTAAGAGGGAGATAACCTTTGAATTCAAGATGAAGGACCTTGAACTCATGCACTACTTTCTATGCCTTGAGGTGTGGCAAAGTCCCAATGAGATTTTGCTTTCACAAGGAAATTATGTTGTGAAGTTGTTGGGAATATTTGGAATGACATAATTCAATTCACTACCCACACCGATGGAAATTAACTTTAAGAAGTTATGTTGAGAAGTTGCAAGACCCGATTTAGCGAATCTATCTGAGTATAGACATTTTATTGGGGCTCGAATGTTCTTAGTGAACACCGATCGAGGCATATGCTATGCAGTGAACATGTTGATTCAATTCATGACTGAGCCTCTCCATGCACATTGTATTGTTTCCAAACACAATTTTAGATATTTTCATGAGACGATCAAACTTGGTTTGAGATATTCTGCCGAATATGTTCGACTTCATAGATACACCAATGCTGACTGGGTAGAAAATGTTGTCAAAAGGAAGAGTACGTCTAGATGTTTTTCTAGCCTTGGATCTGCCATGATATCTTGGATGAATAGGAATAAAATGTATGTAGAATTAAGTACCATTGAAGTAGAGTATTTGGCGAAGCAGTTTGGTTGAGGAAGCTCTTTGGAGAGCTACTTGTGAAGGTCCTAGACACTACAGTGAAATATTGCGACAACAAGAGTGGGATCTATCTAGTAGAAAACCATGTATTTAATGATAAGTCCAAGAACATGAGATTCAATATCACTTCATTTGATACATGTTGTAGAGAGGATCCGTTATAATCCATCACATATCGACATATGAGCATATTTCAAATATTCTGACCAAGGAATTTCCGAAAGGGAAGTCCTTGGTCTTGAGAGAGGAGCTTGTACTGATGGATGTGACCCCTCATAATAAGGGGAATCGCTTATCAAGGACACTGTGCTAGATCTCCCCCCTGTTTGAGCTCCTGGGGTGTGGAATTGAGATAGAGATCTCTTGGGGTTAAGGGATCTCTAGGAAATAGGGTATCACCCCGATCTATTACCCATAGGTTTGGAGATGTTTCTCCCCTGTCTTTGTCTTTGCAGAGTATACCCCAGTTGGCATCATACCAAAAAGTTGGGATTTTTGGGATTGTCCCTCCTCATGTGGCCAACATGAATCTTGAGGTCCATTGTTGGGAAGATTGGTGGGCAATAGGATGGGTTGAGATGTGCTCCCGTATATCACCTATTGCTTGATATGGGGTTGGAGATAGCTATCTCCACCATGAGATTCTAGGTTGAGATGTACTCCTTGATGTAGATTCGTATTGAGATATGCTATCCGACGATGGATAGGGTGGTAGCATTAGCTCCCTGATGATTCTTCTTCTTTACATTCAACAATTTTTTATTAGAAATGGTTGAGAAGAGATGGGACATGATATGATGACAGGATATACATGACATGATTATTGATGGCCATATATTGACAGGTGGAATTCTCCCTAGTTGAGAGGGAGTGTTAAATTATGGAACTATAGTTAAATTCCACTATGGACAACTCATTTGATGGATATGATGATTGAATTGAATTCCTCTTTTGGAGAGGACCAAAATTGACATAAATAACACTCAAATTGGATAAGGGGAAGTGTACTAAAGAATGAAAGCCCACATATGCAAATTTGGACAAGGTCGACCCTAAAGAAAATTGGTCACCATTCGAAGCCTATAAATAAAATTGACCTCAAGCTCATTTGGACATCACCAAGCATCATCTTCTTCTCCTCTTCATTGATTGGCTCACACAGGTCTGAAGTAAGGATGACATCAAAAGTTCGCAAAGGTCCGAAGTTGTAGGGTTTGAGGTTAGCATATGATTTAGGGCTTTTAAGCTACAGTCACAGGCACATGATAGGGAAAAATAGACCATGTCCACTAGCTTGTAGGAATCAAGGGAGCTACTAGAAACCTTTAGTCGCTCATACAGCTCCTTCTGCAACCGACCAGTAAGTTTGACACAAGTTTGACTAGGGTCTAAAGGTGACCGCAGTTGACAGCAGACAAGAAAAGTTGTCTTTGATATATTTTGAGGTTGGAAACCTACTTTTTAATGTTATTTGGTTGTTTTTCTGATTATATTTTATTGGTCTCATTGTAATTTTGTCGCAAAATTTTATGACAATCTAATAGAAAAATAATTTCAAAGGGTTTTCCCCCTTGTGGATTTTTCCTTGGTCTTTTACCAAACATGGTGTCTCTTGTTGATGTTTTGATTGTCTCCTTTGTCATTGAATTTGTTGTTCTATATTCAATTACTGTTGATAAATGAAAAGAATAATTGTTAATTGAAATATTTCTAATTGAAGTATTGAATTAGACTAAATTAATTTATGCAACATAGAACAATATAAAAATTTAACAGTTAGGCAGACAAATCTTCTCTTGCGGACAAGACAAGATCTCCCTAGACTCAATGACTGAATCTAGTGACAAACAAACAAACTAATAAATAATTCCTTAGGTCCACTCTATTGAATCGTAAGGAGGAGTAATGGAGCATGCAATCCATACCTTTCAAACCAAATTCCTAATGAGTATCCTTGCTGTGATTTGATGCAACTTCCCAATGTTTAGAATTTAGACCTGCCAATAAACTAACAAACACAAGATCAAAGGCACATGATGTATAAATGATTCAATATGACCTATACTAGTGATCAAGGAGACTAGTACCTAGTATCATAACCAATGGACAATAATATTAAACATTGAATATATCATATCCAATGTACAATAAGGGAGAAAGAAATACTCTTTTTGTATTATAATTGACAGAAAAGGGGAGATACAACCTAGTCTTGTTGTTGACAAATCTACTTCCAATAGTATCAAATCCTCCCTTAAGTGACAAGATTTAAACCTAAAATTGACAACATAATTTTACATCAAAATTCAACCCGTTCCCCTCTAGTTTGGGCTTAACTTATAGTCCAAGAGGAGAGGGTTAGAGATCATCTTTCTAAGTATCAGATCCACAAAGAAGGGGATTAGGTGTCTATAATGAGAGGGAATATATTCATGAACCATGGGACGAGGCCCAAATAGGTAGGGGCTCGAGCCATTCTTGTTGGTATAATATTACTCAACAAGGCTTCTAGAAATTGATTTTTATTTTTACCTACATTTACAGGATTTCACACTTTCCAATTGAAGATAAAGCACAAGATTTCACAAGATATAATGATAAAAATTGCATTTGTGCAGGTAATGGCTAGGAAAAGTGTGAAAATTATTGAAATTAGGGTTTTAAATTATGTAATTCAAAATTCTTGTTATTTTAATAATGGTTTTGCTCCCAACATTATAGGGGACTACTTGGAAGAGCTCATCGGATAGTGAGAGATCCAAATTTGCGTTCATTTTCCTAATGGTGGAAAAATGACATGTAATAGATTCCCGTTAAAGTGAAAAGTTAGAAAAGCTGTTTTAGGATTTAAGCGCTTTATCATCCAAAAGTTTGGATTAGAGACTAGCTATCTAGATACCTGAAACAGACAATCAAGGATTACCATACAATATCTTCATATAAGCATCATTGAGGTATGAATTACCATAGTTCGAGTATAACCATCTCAAAGAACAAGTATGGAAATGTATAAAGGTTCATGTCAATAATAGACTCAATATGGATGCAACCATCAAATGTGATTCCATATTTTCAATCATGGATATTTAAAAACCCAATGTAGCCTAGATGGATAAAACTAGATCCATGGTCTTGGTCTTAATCTCTATCAATCCATATTACAAATCTAACCATGTGAGTCAATGTCTCTAATTCAAACATGGTAGAGCACCTGATTACCAGTCAATGACGACAAATGCGTGAGAAACCACTAATAGTAAAAATGGTTTTCAAGGTACTCCAGTACAATCTATGAAGTGTGAATATATGTCTTGAAGTCAAACTCTCATAAAATTATTTGATCGAAGGTCAATGATGAGAACATGTCATCGAAATCAAGAAACCTATCATTGAGGAATGCAGGCTCCAAGGTACTAAAGGAGGTTTCTAGATCAAAATCCTAGATGAGGAGATGAAGTTGATAGGAAGTGGTTCGTCACTAGAGGGCCTATGACACAAAAGTTATGTCAAGTTTTAAAGAACAAATTTGGAGTGATTCAAGACTGACTCAAGGATGGCCGACATGATTAAAATTTGTGATTTTCTAAGTAATTTTGACTGAGGTATGACTTATATTGAACATATTTATGACATGACATTTCGACTTGGAAACATTTGACTCTAAGAACCATTATGAAGAGTTTCAATATGTTATGATCAGTTGAGATGAAAATGGATTTCCCAACCTAGACACAAAAGTGACAGAGTGTCCAATTCAAGAGTGTCATACTTCCTTTTCACAATACAAAGATAAAATTTTCTTTCTCATTTTTCCCCACCATTACTAGGAAGTGTCTCTTTATTTTTATGCAAGCTTGAGGAGGATAACATATGCATGTCCTATAAGTTCATCATTTAGATGAGTCCTTAAGAGTAGTTTTAACGAGCCTTAGGAAGGATTGGTCTGGCCTCATCATGATTTATGATTCCTATATTGGTTCATTTTATGAGTCCAATATAGGGGTAACTTGACTCCTTTTTACATTTTAAGTGTTTGAAAAGAGGAAGAAAGAAATTTCATGTAGTTATTTCAATGTAAAATTCTGATGAGCCAAGAGAAAGTGAAGCTTGTTATTTTTCCTGTTTAGGGAGTCAAGAGAAATACTTAAGTAAACTCCAAAAATGTCCTCTTTCATAAATTTAGTCTCTCAAGCCTAGAAAAGGGTAGATAATGCAAGAGATATCTCGTTTAGCCATGATCGACTAAAGTATACCTTTTTTTTAACTAGTCTACTTGGTTCATAAAAGGGGTAAAATTATACTTTTAAAAGTTCAAAAGAAACAAGTGTGCTCGAAAATATTTTCATGTTTCTAGAGTCAGAAAAAGAGCTTAAAGATAACTCTAGGATTTTTCCTTTTTCGTAAGTTTAAAGAGTCTGATAAAAGTGATAAAATTATACTAGCCTCCAAAATGATCTGTTTTGAAAAAATAAACCGGTAATAATATTTGAGATTTGAAAGCTATGGGAAAAAAAATATTATTTTAATAGACCTAAATTGGTCATAAAAAGTCAAAAGTAAATATTTTTTTACCATTCTGTATTTTGCCATTTTAAACTTCTTGAGTCTGCATTTTCTCCCAAATCTTAGGAGAAGCTTGTGATCGATCCGGTGGACCATTTCAAGTGTCATCTTCTCCAGGTAAGATATCATTCCCTGTTCTTGTCATTCATGGTTGTCATTTTTGCATTTTGATGTTTTCTTCTATTTTTTTGAGTGTTTTTAAAAGTCTAGGGGGCACCCATGTGATGTCACACCGCTCCTTTATGGAGATGTGTGCAATCCTATCTCTCCCAAATATGGGAAGAGTGTGGTTTGTGTAATTTTCCTTAAGATAAGTGTGAAAATGTTCTTTGTTTCTCAAGGAAAAGTGCACAAAGTGACGAGGGCACCCAAAATATGGTCAAAACACTCAAAATGTTTCCCAAATATCTTGATGCTTGATCTCTAACATATTTCCCTCATTCATTGTAGATTTTGGTTTGTAAAAGTTAATGGAGAGAGAAAAAACATGAAGTCAAAGGTGTTGAGGCAATGAACGATCTAGCAACAATGCAAGCACTCGGAAATGGTGGTTTAGAAAAAAAATTCTTGATTTCGGGTGTGAGGGCCCAAATAGTGCATTGATATTGGTGATCACACACTAAACATTAATGTTGAGGACATATATTTTCTGACAAGGCTCTCATGTTGATGAACCAATATTTTGTTATTTGGCGCTAGGTGAGGTAGTGATCCAACAAATTTCTACCTAAGTGAGTATTGTGTCTATCGATCCCAACTCAATAGTTGAAGGATTGAGATTAATTACATAAGATAACTCCTAATGAAGACCATAGCATTTACCATTTCTCGCTTATGCGGAATTCTGATCTTTCACCTAGCCACAAAAGCGCAAATGCTGATTTCATTAGAGGCATGCAACATACAATGTGCAATTAGTGCAAGGGGGTTATAGACTCTTTGAAAGGACCACTCACCAGAGAAAAGTACGGATGGCTAGATAGTTTTGGATATGGTATTATTTTAGTATCATTTACCCTAGAGAGGATCCCCATATGGCACCCATATTTTTCTATGGAGATGGTAGTTCCAAGAGACCACTGTATTCTTTAATGGGTTTCATTGATGGATCACCATGAAGGTGGTGTCCCAGTGATTAGATACACTCTTACGTTGTTTAGATGGTTGGGTTGGCAACTCCTCATGATTGAGGATTACCCATACATAGTTGTAGACTTTAGAGGCGATCTAGATATCCCTCTTCCTAAAGGAATGAAATGGGAAGACATAGGTAAAACTCTCACTTTGGTTGTGTCTATCTTTTTCAAGGTTTTTTTTATCTTTTTAAATTTGAGCCAAAACGTAACTATGTAAATATTATGATGATGTAGGACCACTCAGACCAGCTGTGATGTTATGAATGACTTGGAGTAGAGCAAAAACAATTCCTGTTGATATGCCAAACTCTGGATATGCCAAACATTGGGATTGATGACCTTCCACCTTATTAGAAGAGGCATAAAATAGGTGTACCTTGATAGATTGGCTACCTTTTTATGATGAGTGGCTAGTGCTATCATCTACTATCATGGGCACCATAGAGAATAGGGATACACTTTGTCTTTTTGGTATTATCAGCATATATTTGTATGATATTTTAGATGGGCCCGGTAAGTTTTCAACTTGATTTTTTTAAAAACCAAAATATTTTTATAGATATAATCTATGGAGACTAATTCTATTTACTCATCTTATTTGTACAATGTTTGAATGGTTACTGTGTCCTTTTACAAGTGTTGCAAATGTTGATTTAACACATAATTTTCTAACTCATTAGTTAATTTGTTTAAATGTATTGGAATATATTGGTATTCAATGTAATCGAATTGTCTTTCCAAGAGATGGAATTGTAAAAAAATCCTTAACATTGAATAACTTATAACTAAATAAATGTGAGTTATGTGCAATATAATGAGTTGAGGATCTAATATGATGATTAAACAATGAATACCAAATGAAATGGCATCAAATAACAATTTAATGATGGAATTTTATTCTGCAATATTGTTCATCATGCAACCAAGGCATACCCCATGCAGACTCACTAACTCATTGTTAGGTGAATAGATGGCTCAAGAAGTGGAATAAAGGTTATGAGTACTACGACTAGCATCATCAACATAGACAATGTAAGTTTGAGGGAGTGTCAAAATATTCAAATCAAGTGTAACAAAAGATAAGCGGGAGAAATAGAAGGATCTTGTAAAGAAGAAATAAAGTTTCCACACATGTAAAATATGGTACAACAATATACAATGTACTCATGCAGTAATCTAAGCATAGTACTTTTTCAAGTAAAGACCATTCCTAGGCTTAGACAAAGGAATATTTTCATAATGAACTAGATCATAAGTACCTTTTTCGAATGCACTCTTCACAATATAGGGACCATTCCATATAGATTTGAACTTTTCAACTGATAACTTATCATGTTCTTGATCATAAACCAAGACCAAGTCACCTTCTGAGTACACAAGAGGATTTACATTTTGGTCAAAATGTGCCTTAACATGCTTCTTATGAGCCTCACTAGCTAATACAACATCATGGCGAGTTTCATCTAGATATGCCAAGTACAAAAAAATTTCCTCCTCTACAGAAGTAGTAGGAAGTAATTTGATTGCTAGATTAAGTGAAAAAATTCTACATTCAATAGGTAAGGCTACTTTTAGACCATAAAATAACTTAAAAGGTGTAAATATAGTTGCATATTTTTTTCTAAGGTGTGATATACCCACAATGTTAAGAAAATAATTAGATGCCAATTTTGCTTATGGATACATATCATCTGTTCAAGCATAGTGGTCAAAAATTTGTTCATGGCTTCTACCTGGCCATTGGCCAATGGGTAATAGGGATTTGAGTGATCATGACGTAAGCCCAACTTCATGGTAAGTTCTGTCATCATAAAGTTTCAAAAATGGCTGACATGGTCAGTGACAATGGTCTATGGGACACCGAATTGGGAAATCACATGATTGAATATGAAAAGAGCAGTGGTTTCACCATTATCCATAAAGTTAGGCATCACCTTAGTCCATTGTTTAATATAATTAATAACTAGGATAATATAGTTATGCAGCCCGCATAGTGAGGGTATCATGTAATGAAATCAATTCACATTTTGTAAAGGGGCTGATAGTGATGATTGGGTGAAGAGGAGAAGGAGGTGCGCGCATTTTGCGATGATAAATTATATAATTATGACACTTATGGACTGAAACAATGAAACCTTCACTAGTACAAAATGGCTAATTACTTACTAAAAAGATTACTAAAATTTGCATATAAACAACCATTTTTCAATGGGTGACCAATAGTGGTTAAATTATAGTATCTTATAACGCGACCAACTTTTAGTTGTATTTAGCTTAGTTATTAATTGGTTGTCTCAATTTTTTTATCTAGTAGTATATTTAGTCATAAATTTGTCATTAATTTTCTCATTGATTTAGTCATTAATTACTGTAGTTAATGATCAAATACACAAAAAAATATACTACTACATAATCACCTGATAAAACCAATCAATGACCAAAGAAATATGACCAAAGTTTTGGTCATGTTATAAGATCCTATAAATTAGCTACTAATAGTCATATATGTGAATATTTTATTCATTGTTTAAAACCTATTAATGAACAAAGATATATGACTAAATTTTAGTCATGTTATAAGATACTATAAACTAGCTATTAATAGTCTCATATATGAAAAATTTAGTCATCATTTGTAATCACGAATTTGTCAATTATAGTAGTCACTTATATTTTTTTGGTAGTTTCATATTCAATATATAAAGCATTGATTTAGTAGTTTATATTCATGTCATTTATTTTCATTAATAATCATTATAATTAACTAATTTAGTTGTCATATATTCATTTTATTTATGTTCATAATTAATTAATATAAACTACTAATTTATTAGTTTTAGATTGATTTTATGTATTCATTATTAATCAAAATAAATTAATTAGTATGCTTTTGTGACTAAATTTAAAAAATGCCATACAATGCGCATGTTCATATAATATGAGAACGCAAAGTTACATATGTTAATTAAAATACTAAATAATACCAAGTACAACTATAAATAATTTTAACCACAAGTTATATTATATGAAATGTCAAGTATTAAAATATGAGTTTCCAACTTAATATTGGTTGAACTATAATTTACACATGAAATATTGTTTCATCACTTCCAAATAGTATAATTGTGTTTCCAAGGCAATGCAGGTGAATTCACCAACCATAAATACTTGAACACTAGTCTGTATCTATGTGTCTTACATGGGATATTGGCTTTAAGGGGTATCACTATGTCACTTCTCTTATCTCTCTCTTTCTGCATCTTTCACTTCTTTAACTATGAATATCCGAATCAATGGAAGTAATATGAGCTTCACATAGATAACTAGTACAATAATCACATGGCTTTGTTTGGAAGAGCTTAAACCTAAAAATATAACCATACGTTGGATTATACATAATTTCAAAATGAAAAGTAAAAGAAAATATATTATTGTTCACCATAACATATTATTAAGATCAGAAAAATAAAAAACTTTCACATCTAGACTAAATAGCAATGCTACATTATGACTAGAAACATATTCAAGACAAATATAGATCACCAATGACTAAATTTCCTCCCAATACAAGGGTGATGCCTGGGATGGTTCCATCTCCACACTAAAGATACAAATACAATCAGAAAGTTAGTTGTGTAAATGCTTGATCACAATATTTCATATTGGTTCCCAACAACCAAATACCAATAAATTATGAAACAGTAAAAAAATAGACTTGACGAAAAAACTGAGAAAAAGGAAAGTAAGTTTATTCAAGAACTGAATTCTCATGTTTTTAAATGATATGCATTCAATCATGACCAATCAGAGTTAGAAACTATAATGTTCACTTATTATTATAAAAATAAAATTCAACATTACATAAATTGGACTACTAAAGATTGATCATGGGGATGCATGCCCCAATAAATAAATTTAGGATTTGATTAGTCAAAGAGGATAGGGTACACCAGCAAATAAATCCTTTTCTTGTGGGATTGCTCCAACAATAAATCTTACAACCTGGAATAACCAATAGAATATCAAACTAGAATAAAAATACATTAATCAACTTTTATTTAAATAATATATATCTATATTCCCAACTCCATCAAGTTCTTTGGGTAATAAAGGTTATAGGAGACAAATGTTGCACAATAAATTAATCCCATCATTTAGCAGTACCTTTATAGTACTAGTGTTCTTTCCAAGGAGTGAGTTGAAGGGAATTGTTTTTGTAAATCTTATTTTCTTGCATCTTTGATCCCAATCAGTTTATCTTCATTAACTGAAAAACACCAAGTACAATTCCTCTCATATGTCCGAGTACATAGCTACTTGTGACAACAATCATATAGCAAATCTTTGAAACTTCAGAATATGTCTACTGTGAAGCAGGAACCAATCTATTGAATACATTCAAACTACCTTATTATACTTAACCTCCTTTGTGCCAACCTCACCTTGTCCACATAGAAGTTTGGCAAACTAACATTGGATGATGGATGCCTCCTCTCTTATACAATCAACTTTACTCATTGTAGTCAGGAATCCCTCCATTACCCATATTTATTTTTTTGAAAGGGGACCTTCTTTCTTCAATATCATATTTTGGATTCAAGGAATAAGATGCCATAAGGAGAAGTGTGATCAACTTGTTTTATGCCCATTTATACATCACTCTAATCATGGATATAAGTTAGGATCTATCTTATCGGTGATGGATTTAATTCTCACATAACTAATGTTTTCATATATCTCTCCTAAACATCATCTATTTGTTTCCATGTAGTGGATCATATCACATAGTGGTTCAATGAAATCAACTACAAATTTAACATCATCCTAAAAATAACTATTGAAAATATTATGCCTCACCTTAATGAAAATATTTTAATGCTTAGCTCTACACGGAATGTTTGAATGGCCATTTGTCATTGATGAATGTTATACATAAAGCCCCTTTAACTTCCATAGCCATTGCTGAATAATGTAGAATTACACAATCTAGTATAGGTTAGCTTAAGAAACTCCACCTTATCAAACTTTCAGAAAATGCAATATGATTGGTGATGTTTATATACAAACATTTGAATATTTATCCATCTTCAATTAACCTAGAAATCCAATTTGTTTTGTCAATGTACTTTAGGAATTATTCAATACATGCAAAAATTAATATGCGTGTATTGTTTTTGGACTCACAACCTTACAACTTTGCTAAGGGTGATTTTAATTGTAATCATTTGCGCAAACTTATATGTTCCCTTCTCGTCAATGGCCTGAAATAACTAGTCCTTCAAGAATAAATATATTTTTATTTTCCTTAAACAAAGTGTTTCCCTTAAAAGATAAGGGAAGGATATAAAAGATACAATGATGTACAAAAGTGGATGATTTCATGTGTCTATCCAAACATCACAATAGAACATGCATTAATTCTTCATGACACCTTCAAAGCGACCATTTTAATGTATGATTTATTCTTGTTAACCAAGATTGTGCAAAGTTGTTCATAGATATATGTTTTATACCCTACAAAACCATCATCAATGACATATGACATTTTCTTAGACCATGGGGAATGGGCTGCATCAAATGGGATATAACATGCAAAGAAAAACCTTGCTATAGAAAGATCAACACCCACCACACCCTTGATATCAAACATATCCACAAGTGCATCTATCAAACATCTCTTCGTACAAGAAGCACCTTAAGTGTCTGAGTTCATCAATGAACTTCAAGGGATTGTGCAAGATTTTCACTTTTAGTAACACTATTTTCATCATCAAGGAAGTCTTATGTTCAATATCTAGGCCTTCCATTGTTGATTCATGAGGTAATTTGAATGAAAAATGAAAGCATGATAAAATTCTTAATAAATCCCCATTTAGGCAAGCAATTTAATCTCCTATATTCTATGTTTTTGGCCTACTCTAAGGTACTTAAGTGGCATCTTTTGAAGCATAGAAATTTGAGGCATTCACATCTCTTTGTAGCTCACATCTTTCTAAGGCTAGGTTGAAGTATGAGGAAAGAGAAAACATATGACAGTGGAAAGGTACATCTTAAGACTACAACGTCTATCTGAGGTCAACAAAGTCTATTTGAGGCATGTCAAAGGACAACGAAATAAGTATGACTTAGGCAGGCCAGTGAGAATTGAGGAAGCATGTTTGAGGCAAATCTAGATGATAATCGTATGGGTAGCCTATGAATCGACAAGGAGGATGGACCATGGACTAGGTTTGGCCTAGTTGTTGACTTAGATGTGTCCTTGTTAAATTGAAAAATTGTCTATTGAAAATGTTGTTGGGTTTTTCCCCATGTGGGTTTTCTTAGGATAAATCTTTGTGTTCTTTATGTGGTTGTATCTTTACGATCCTAATGTCTTAATTGTTACATGGTTGATGAATTCTTTATCATTTTCTTAATGATGGAATCATGAATAAGAATGTAAAAAAGAATTAAATCACCAAAAGAAATTATCAGTAAAGAAAACTCTTAGAAAATCAACCCGAGAAACATCAAATAAATTTTGCAATAATTTCATTATTCATATATAGCTGTAGGAAGTTGGAATTATAACAAGTTTAACAATTGATCTTCCATATTCTAGCCTATTGTTTGAGTCAAGTAACCTCTTCTTAGGGCTAGTTTACTATTTTGTTTTTGTGATGGCCATGATTTTGACAAAAGCAGGTACACCAATAAATTTCTCTATTATGAAGCTCACTCATTCTTCTAGGTATTTTCCTGTAGAACTATTACTTGAGCTTACTTCCTCAAGGGAAACAAGCCTGGTTGAATTTAGAATATGGGTTATATAAGTAAAAGCCTCATATTTTTAATCTAATTTATTTTCTTCTATAATTTTTAAAGTTTTGACATTTTGACATGAAAATATGAAAGCCACAAGGAAAACTAATAATAAGACATCTTAATATTTTTTTGAATAGTAGGATGGGTGCTTTCTCTTTTTCATGTTCACAATTTTCTCCATTGCATCATTAATTTGAATTTTTGTCACAAATCCTATAAAAAATAGCCTTTTATCAATGACATATTTACTAAGTGGAAGTTGATAAAATTATCTTTGTCTATACATGAATTATAGCTTCTAGATCCCGTGATACTTTTGTTTATTTATACTTTATCATGGGTATTCATAGGGATCCTATATCTACTAACGCTAATTATTATATTGTTTCCTTGAATTACATAATGAGGTTATTCTATGATAATGGATATGTAACATTTGTTACCCAAGGTAAATTTTTTTGTTTAACAAAGTCAGTTACTAGATTTCTATTCCAAAAAGGAAAAAAGAGGGAGACATGTTCCCCCTACATCAAGCCAAAATGGGAGAAGGAATCTTGGAAGAGAAACATAGGGAAACCAGTCCCTATCTTCCTAGCTCTTCCCCTTTTGTTCCTGAGGTTACTAATTGCACTATCCTTATAAATACTTACATATTGATTCAACAACAATTTACACCTACATAACATAAAAAACTAGTAGCGGAAAGACCTTGCAGAAAAGAGAAGAATTAGGAAAATACAATTAATTTTTGTTGACTGGGGGTTCCTGATGGGGATAAGTCCAATTCTTGTTGCTTTGAACGTTATAGTTTTCTCTTGTCTGATTAATAAGTAAACTCTTCAGATAATTGATTGTTTCCTCCAAATGCCTACACTTTTGTTTTAGTGTAGACATTTTTTTCCTCTACTCTTCGATTTGTCTCTTTAGGAAGGAATTCTCATATTTTTATTCAAATTTGTAGTCTTTGATTGTTTCTCTAATCTGCTCAATCATGGATTTGTTAGCGCGAAAGACTGTGCAGTTTTTGCACTTTGGGACATCTGCAAGCAGGTTTCAATCCATATTTACTGAAGGAAGAAGATAACCGATCCAAGAAAGAATAGAAGGGGAAATAAGAAATAGAGTGGAGAAACAAAAGCAACCTCTAGACAGTACCAAGAAGACCCAAAACTACCAGAGAGAGGGAAACTGGGATCCAAAAGCAAAAGCCACACAAGCTGCACGAAAGATAAATAATATGGGAGGTGGGGGCCACCATAGCTGCGGGGTGGTGAGGGAAATAGGAGCTATGCAAAGGAAAAACGTTTGAAGCTACCTCCGGAGTTGTGAGAGGGAGGGAGCCATGAGAGCTACGTGAAGACAATAGGATCTATAAAATAACCACCAGAGCTATGCGATGGAGAGGGGCGTAGTAATGGATACAAGAAAAATAATTACAACTTCTGAGACAAAGGGGGAGGAAATGGAGGGTGAAGATAGTAGAGATAAAATAAGGCAGGCAGAGGGGAAGAATATATTGTTGTGTAGTTTGCCACATTAGGGAGGAGAACATTAACTTTTCACAGGAAGCTTGAGTAGTTGCAGTTCGCTTGATGGTCGTAGACTAACTATCTTATCTCTTCTTGGGGATTTCCTTGGATTTCCTAATCTTCTGAGATCTAACCATTCAAGATGAAGTGACTATTTCCGACCTTGATGTTCTCCTTTTGATTGCAATTCTCTGCACAATGAGGCAAGAGATCCTATGGGATCAGTTTCTGAGAAATCGCATTATCAATTCTATATTCTCCTATAGGACGGTTGACATTTAAGTTCACCTGCATGTTAATGGTACAATTAGTTTCTCTAAGAATATGCTTGAAGGTGACTTCACCTAGAAATTGAAATTTTTTTCCCACACTTTTTGTTATTTTTCTCAAAGCCTCGTTCTTGTGGACTCTTCTTTCCACCATCGATTGGATTATTATTGAAGATTACCCCATTATGACTGGATTCTTCATACTTCACTACCTTAATATTTCCGTTCCCAAGAGGAGGTTGTATGATTTTACCCTATTCTTGGATAGCTTTCCTAATTTGCATTCATATGTAAAAGGATTTTTCCCTCCTAGATCAAAATTATACCTCCCGCTCTAGCCTTGCATGGGTTGGACTTAGAAGCACCATCAAATAGTAAGCAGGGCCTATTTAAATTATCTGTCCATGTTTTGAACTCCTCTTTTTTAATTCTAATTTTCCAATTCTACATGTTATTTGGAGATTTGATGATTTGTATTTTCTGTTGCTTTTCCATCACGAATTTAGCCCAGACTCTTTCCTCATGCTACATGTGTCTGAAATATATTGCTTTAACTCCTTTAGAGTTGATGAATTTAGATAACTGTTACAGGGAAAAGTGTCTACTCAGAACTGCTTATCCCACTAAGGTGTGGTAGCTACCATAGAAACAAACAAAGTAAAGCTACTTTCATTTTTCCTTTATGAAATATAGATGAGATAAGAATAAAGAAGACCAACCTCTGTCTTGCGCTAATCTCCTAGTTCGATTCCTCTCTCTCTTGATAGTCTTTCGCTACTTGCTCCCTTGTATGCCCAGCTTCACAGAGTGCATGTAGGATCGCAGTAGCATAAAACTATACAAGAACATGGATCTATAATCATAAACAATCTAGGATCAGATGTAAATTGACCATACAAATGCATAAAACATAAATGACACAAGAGTATGGAGGAAAACTTGAATAGCTTTTATTGATAAACAAGAAAGAGCCAAGGGAGTTACAACCAGTTGTTCTGACCCAGCATCATCCTCTCATCAAGTAAGACCTTCTTCACCTCATACAAAGCTTAGATCACCCAACACTCTGATGTTGTCTCAAGAAACCAACAGCAATTCCTTACAATATGCAAAATTCCAACCTCTGGATCTCTGGGATGAGGGATCCATATATAGATATCTGTAAGGGAGATGAGTCAGCTTGTGATTTGATTAGTGTCTTCCCTTTGATAGTTCTTGCTTCCACTTGGAGATTGATGATCTCTTACTCATCCTCAGTCGAATTCAGGGAGGCAAGTGTCACAGGAGAAGTTTCTGGAAGTTTCCATGCCTCTCCACCTCGCAGAATGACACTGCCATTTGTCACTTCTCACCCATCGCACCCCATAGAAGGGTTTTTTGAAATGCAACGCACCCACACAGTGTATTTAGGTGAGATGCAACACACTTTGCCTATGGAGCAGCTGAAATGATCCTGTTTTGACTAGTTCTGAGCAGTTTTTTATGGAGAACTTCTGGGAGGAGCTGTAATCAGTTGACCTTGTTCCTTTAGGGGTTAGAACAACACTTTTAGGGACTTAGGAGCCCTTGGTTTATGGAAATTTCATGCTTGGGGTTGTAGTGCCAAAAAATGTCTATAACAGCAGCCCCCTAAAGCATGAGGTCGTTAATCTTTTGATGTCGGGTGAAATGCTTTATTATGGGGATTCGAAGTTCTTTCAAGCTGGGAGGAGACCTGTAATAAGATACAATACAATACATTATCTTCATAATAATTTCATGATCTAGCTGAGGCGGGCATTCCCATGCTCAGCTTTATAAATTCATTTTTATGTACATAGGACAGACAATAGTCTGAGTGTAGACTGATGATTCTAGTAGAGTCATCATCCCTTTGATTGGATGATTATCTGTGCAGCAATGATGTACATTTGATGTCTTTATTTCCCTGAATATATATCGCAGCCCGGATGGATGAAACTAGATGCGGGGTCTTTAATCTCATTCGATCTTCACTCGAAGTACAAGTCTATCCATGTGAGAGATGTTCTGGAGTCGAACATGGAAATACATCGCCTGATTACCAACCAATGATGTAAGTTGTTAACAGGCGCGAGAGGAATCACCGATAATGATAATGACCCTCAAGGTACTGCAGTACAATTCACGTGGTGTGAATAAAGGACTTGGCATCGAAGACCACGCAAAATCTTTCGATCGAAGGCCATTGATGTTAACCTGTCGCCGGAAGTGAGAAACTTGCCATTGAGGCAGGCAAGCTTCAAAGTACTGAATGGGGTGTTCCTAGATCGACTTCTGGGATAATGAGCTGATGTCGACAAGAAGCGATCCATCACAGGAGGGCCTTAATGAATCCCACATCAATGACACGGAATAGAGCAAATGATTTTAATGGAGGTGAAAACAATCTGATGACATAAGGTTAAGGGTGGCCGTCATGAAAGAATGGAGTGTAAATGTATTGTAGCGGGTGAGACACAGGTGAATTCTCTGAATGACTTCTCTTGAACATATCGGCAACACTGACGTGATGGACTGGTAGCATTAACCCCAAATGTGGATCGTGTGATGGGACCATGGTGATGTGACCGGTGAATGAAACAACCCAACCTGACTTGGATGCGGAGTGAAAGTGTCATGTTCAAGAGCGACTTGCTACCAACAAAGTTTCTTGAAGTTTTCGTCCCAATTTTCCCCAGTCATTGCTGACCAGTACCTCTTTATTTTTGTCAAGCTTCAGGAGGATAACATATGATTGTTCTATAATTTGCCCTTCAGGCAAACCCATCGCTATGTTTTAACGAGTCTAGTGATAGTGAAACTCGTTCTTGTCTGCTATGGACAAGTTTGTCGCTATTAAGTTTAAACGAGTCTAGCGATAGTGAAACTCGTTCTTGTCTGCTATGGACAAGTTTGTCACTATTAAGTTTTAACGAGTTTAACGACAAAGATAACTCGGTCCTTTTCAATTTTAGAGAGTCTGAAAAGGAACGTAAAGGAAACTCCAAAATTCCTTTTTTGTCATCTAATCCCTTAAGTCCGAAAAAGTACAAAAAAATACCGAAGGGATGAATTTTCGATACTTTTAACGAGCTAAACAAAACAAGCACTCGATCTTTTTGTGTAATAATCCCTCAGGTCCAAAAAGATTAAAATTTAAAGGAGGGATAGCACTTCCGGTCCCTTTAACGAGCTGGAGAGGCCAATGGCTCGACAATCTTTTCATATTTTACGAGTCAATTGAAAAGAGCTTAAAGGAGACTCATCTCCTGAGGAACGAGTGATGAAAATGGGTAGCAACTGATTCCAGGTAAGGTTTGGAATTTTCCAATCACGATAGTGTTACAAGGATGGCTAGTGAGATCACTCTTCGCAGCTGTTCCTCAAAAGGGGTAAACAATCAAATGGAGGTGAATGATCGGCCAATACAGAATGGAGGTGATGATGAGAACACGACCAAGGCTTTAAAAGCTGAAGTACTACATTCACGATGGTTATTTACCGGGAAATAGTTCATTTTTTAATGAGCTTAAATGTGGGGAGAAACATTTGCTCATGAATTATGTTTATTTTTTAACGAGCTTGAACTATGTGCTAAAACTGCTCGATGCGGGTTTATTTTTAAACGAGCTTGAACCTTGCGGTAACACTGCTCGTTTAATCCAGTCGTAAATTAAGAATGTCTCATATAAAAGCGGCAATTTTTAGAGTTTTTCCCCACATCCTTTCTTTATGAAAGTTAGGAAATGACCAATCTAAAAAAACATATAAATGATCGCTCTTTTCTTGCATGCCAAAAGGTTTGCATGCCCCCAGGTATAAAACAAAGTTTCAAGGTCACCTTTCAAATCTCCAACAAAACATTTGTTTTATCAAGAAAAGTCTACCTCTTTCAGGTTACCAAAGATTGTTCTATTCACAGCAAACAGAACACTTCTTCAGGGATGTCTACCGAAATAGACAAAGGTGAGTGGCGGAGACGATTCCACTCACATAACTTTGACGAGGGAATCTTATTCCAGTCTAACTCCCTCTTCCAATCACAGACGGGAGTACAGTCGAGTCATATGCCTCTCGCGGAAACCTACCCTATACCCGAAGTTTTCCTGCCAAAGCAGACCAGGGTGAATGCCCCCTGGGTTTCAGTCATGTCCCCCGAATCACTCGCGCTCATCAGGTGGATGGACTGGAGATTGATGAGACATTCCTTGTGTGAAAAGACCATTCAGGGATGGCATATGACTATTTGCTCTGTGTGATCCGGGAAATGAAAGCTGGTCTACGAGCTTGACCACTCTTCCTTCGTGCAGAAAACACATCACTCTAAAGAGTGATGAGACAATGGCTCCCACGCAATAAATATAGTCTCGTCCAAGGAGTAGATTATAATCCAGAGGTCCTTGAACTACCATTACGTTCATGTGAACGGTTTTCCCTCTCAATGTTATGGGCACATTGGGAAGGATCCCTTACGATCGACTGGTTCCTTTGTCAAAGCCTGTTAGATTTCTCATCTCAGGCAAAAGCGATGGCAAACCAAGCACTTTCCAAGTAGTCGAGGAAAGGATACTCACAGAAGTCCCTCCATCTATGATGGTACCAGCCATAACCATTCTATATATTTGAGCAATAATTTGGAATGGTACACTAGCCGGTAAACGAGGTCTGCCTAGTTGATTTCAGTCGAAGGAGACAACGAGGTTGCTTGGAGGTGTGACCGAATAGACGACCGGGTAGGACTCTAACGAACTTCCTTCCTACGGTAAAGGAATGGGTAAATTGCCCCCATGTTCATCAAATTTTGTGCTTACGAAAAGAATTTGGATGGTGTCATCCTTATTCTCTTTTGTGACTGTATCATCTGAAGATGGAACCTCTGAAGGAAAGACTGGGTCAACTGCCACCTCGATCTTTTGAATTTCGTCTGGTATGGGTTCAGATGGTTTGTCTTCAATGATAGACGCTTCGGTCGACCACCTGGGCGGGTCAGCTGGCTTTTCAACTAGTGACGGACTTGGTAAGAGTTTTTTATATCCAGGAGGAAGTCGTAACGGTGAAACCGGACGATCGTCCAAAACTCTTTTAGCCTCGTCTAAGAAGGGACAACGGTGGACGGCATGGTCGCCTTCGTACAGTTTACAAGGAAATCTATATTTTCCTTTTTGTCCTGGGGCTTCACTTTCACCAGTCGACGGTGTGCTTTCAACATGATCATCAGAGGTTGACGACACCGGGTTGTGTAAACGAGGAGACCAGTCCCTTAAGATCTGAGGGATGCAAGGAGAATCTCTATGATAGTGGTCTCCTTTGCAAATGACACATGGCGATTTAGGCCTGGTCGGTGCAGTGTGTGGATTTTCGCTAGATGACGCTTGGTTGCCCCCTTTCGCTTTTGGCTCCTTCTTCTTCTTCTCCTTCTTCTTCTTTTCCTTCTTCTTCTTAGGTACTTGATTTTTGGCTTTACCAACCCCATCAAGCAAAGACGAAGGAGGAGAGGAAGAATTGGAGGAAGTAGAAGGTTGGTGGGTAACTCTGGATTCATCTAGTTGCTGACTAGATTGTTCAGGAATTGCAGTTTTCTGAACGATAGAGGTTGAGAAGAGCCATACGGGCAAGCCGATTGGCAATCCTGGAAGCGACAATGTTGCCATATAGGGTGCACCAACATCTCCCCAAGAGGAGAAGGGACTAGGATTTCTTCCAAGGGGAATTCCTTGGTTGGTGGGTTCCATTTTCTCAACCTAAGATCAACGTAGGAAAGGGTAATGATTATTCCATTTAGAATAAATTTTAGACGCTTTGACACAACTTGTTTTTTCAATTTTTAAGAGTCGAGAAAAAACAAAAGATGATTCTAGTCGCCTTCGATTTTTAATGAGCCTGAAGTGACAAGTGCTCAGATGGACCTTTTCCGTTAAGGAGTCTGAAAAGGAACGAAAGGGACTGCTCTGGAAATCTAGGTATAGGGATTACCAAACCAATCGCAAAACTGCAGAATACTTTTTACGGTACGGCAGCCAATCTTCCCGAATGCTGTGTTCAGTGCATTGCGATCGATAGGGCGGCAGACATGGCTTCCTATGGATAAAGGATTAAGCCTATTGTGGTCTCCCAAAATATACTCGACGGTACATGGGAGCACAATTCCGTACTCGCACTTATCGTCTCAAAGTGGAGGAGTCACCCAACCATCAGTGAGAAAAATAGTTACCAGGCTTTACGATACCGAAATACGTCTCTAGCCTAGACTTCTAAATGTTGTGCGTTCGGTTCCAAAGCATTGTTAGATTCATTGAATTTATTTTATAGTTGATCTTGTTTATGAAATTTTTCTTTCAGGTTCACCACGAGATGTAGATGAATAATTCCTAAAATTCAATCTAAAATGATAAACAGGCTTTTATCTTCTTTGTGCAATGAAAATCCTAGCTGCTAAGGAAAGAGAGACAGTATTCTTTCTCAAAGAGCAAAGAGCACACTCTAAATGCACTGTCCTAAATCAAACCAATCAAACAGTCTAAACGCAAATGCACATGCATGTATTTGTTTTCTGCTTTCTTAGTATGTGAATGGTAAAAAGAAAGTCAATGCACAAATCTGAATTACTTTTCAAGTGACAATTACTAACAAGTTTCTTTTCCAAATCAAAATGCAGATAATCACAACACTTTACGATTTGGAAATGAGTACTTTCTTTCGACACTTAGAAAAATTACAAATTCAGACCAAATACAATAGTAACAAGATAATCGACTATCTACAGCAACCAAACTCTTTCCTATGATTGAAAACTACGCTTGCGACACTTTCAAATCAAAGGACGACAGTACGATTACGTTACTTTTTGCAAAGGAGAACTGAAAATGACTCAACAAATACACAAAAACATTTACAGTTCTTTTGCACAAAGGAGGCGGAATAACAGCAAGGAAAAGGGGTTTCAAACAGAGATATACTGATTACAGGTAGCAAAATTCATGAATAGAACTGAAAAGAATGAATCACAAAGACCAAAACTGAGCAATGCCTAGTCTAATTAGCACACCTGTAACACAGGGAATTTGAAATGCAACGCACCTACTACACTCGGGAGGTGCGCTGAATTTCAGGTTCACAGAACAGTACCTGCGCTGGGCCAGAGACGAGACTTTTCTTGGGTTCTGGGTCACAGTTTTCAGTTCAGTTCATCGGTTTTGGCCGAGCAAATGGTAATCAGTAATGCAACAATCAGGGGTAGATCTAAGGAGGTTCTGAGAGCTACCACAAGGGGCAATCAGAGAGTTTATCCATTAGTTCTTTAAGTTATAAACAAATCCCACAGATTGACTGAAGCGACATTTATCTACTTTGCATTTGCATAGCAAATGCCGTTCGAAAGCTACCTAGCTCAACTTCAGGCTCCGTCTGTATGTTTATAAAATAGACAACAAGGAAGATAAACAAACAAACTAATTCGTCCCGAGTGGAGTCGCCATTTTGTTACAGGGAAAAGTGTCTACTCAGAATTGCTTATCCCACTAAGGTGTGGTATCTACCTTAGAAACAAACAAAGTAAAGCTACTTTCATTTTTCCTTTATGAAATATAGATGAGAGAAGAATAAAGAAGACCAACCTTTGTCTTGCGCTAATCTCCTAGTTCGATTCCTCTCTCTCTTGATAGTCTTTTGCTACTTGCTCCCTTGTATGCCTAGCTTCATAGAGTGCCTGTAGGATCACAGTAGCATAAAACTATACAAGAACGTGGATCTATAATCATAAACAATCTAGGATCAGATGTAAATTGACCATACAAATGCTTAAAACATAAATGACACAAGAGTATGGAGGAAAACTTGAATAGCTTTAATTGATAAACAAGAAAGAGCCAAGGGAGTTACAACCAGTTGTTCTGATCCAGCATCATCCTCTCAGCAGGTAAGCCCTTCTTCACCTCTTACAAAGCTTAGATCACCCAACACTCTGATGTTTTCTCAAGAAACCAACAGCAATTCCTTACAATATGCAAAATTCCAGCCTCCGGATCTCTGGGAGGAGGGATCCATATATAGATATCTGTAAGGGAGATGATGTCAGCTTGTAATTTGATTAGTGTCTTCCCTCTGATAGTTCTTGCTTCCACTTGGAGATTGATGATCTCTTACTCATCCTCGGTTGAATTCAGAGAGGCAAGTGTCACAGGAGAATTTTCTAGAAGTTTCCATGCCTCTCCACCTCACGGAATGACACTGCCATTTGTCACTTCTCACCCATCGCACCCCATAGAAGGGTTTTTTGAAACGCAACGCACCCACACAGTGTATTTAGGTGAGATGCAACGCACTTTGCCTATGAAGCAGCTGAAATGATCCTGTTTTGACCAGTTCTGAGCAGTTTTTTATGGAGAACTTCTGGGAGGAGTTGTAATCAGTTGACCTTGTTCCTTTAGGGGTTAGAAATACACTTTTAGGGACTTAGGAACCCTTGGTTTATGGAAATTTCATGCTTGGGGTTGTAGTGCCCAAAAATGTCTATAACAGCTGCTCCCTAAAGCATGAGGTCGTTAATCTTTTGATGTCGGGCGAAATGATTTATTATGAGGATCCGAAGTTCTTTCAAGCTGGGAGGAGACCTGTAATAAGATACAATACAATACATTATCTTCATAATATTTTCATGATCTAGTTGAGGCGAGCATTTCCATGCTCAGCTTTATAAATTATTTTTATGTACATAGGACAGACAATCGTCTGAGTGTAGACTGATGATTCTGGTAGAGTCATCATCCCTTTGATTGGATGATTATCTGTGCAGCAATGATGTACATTTGATGTCTTTATTTCCTTGAATATATATTGCAGCCCAGATGGATGAAACTAGATCCAGGGTCCTCAATCTCGTTCGATCTTCACTCGAAGTACAAGTCTATCCATGTGAGAGATGTTCTGGAGTCGAACATGGAAAGACATCGCCTGATTACCAGCCAATGATGTAAGCTGTTAACAGGCGCGAGAGGAATCATCAATAATGATAATGACCCTCAAGGTACTGCAGTACAATTCACGTGGCGTGAATAAAGGACTTGGTGACGAACACCACGTAAAATCTTTCGGTCGAAGGTCATTGATGTAAACCTGTCGCCGGAAGTGAGAAACTTGCCATTGAGGCATGTAAGCTTCAAAGTACTGAATGGGGTGTTCCTAGATCGACTTCTTGGATAATGAGCTAATGTCGACAAGAAGCGATCCGTCACAGGAGGGCCTTAATGAATCCCACATCAATGACACGGAACAGAGCAAATGATTTTAATGGAGGTGAAAACAATCTGATGACATAAGGTTCAGGGTGGCGGTCATGAAAGAATGGAGTGTAAATGTATTGTAGCGAGTGAGACCCAGGTGAATTCTCTGAATGACTTCTCTTGAACATATCGGCGACATTGACGTGATGGAATGGTAGCATTAACCCCAAATGTGGATTGTGTGATGGGACCATGGTGATGTGACCGGTGAATGAAACAACCCAACCTGACTTGGATGCGGAGTGAAAGTGTCATGCTCAAGAGCGACTTGCTACCAACAAAGTTTCTTGAAGTTTTCTTCCGAATTTTCCCCAGTCATTGCTGACTAGTACCTCTTTATTTTTTTCAAGCTTGAGGAGGATAACATATGCTTGTTCTATAATTTTCCCTTCGGACAAACCCATCGCTATGTTTTAATGAGTCTAGTGATAGTGAAACTTGTTCTTGTCTTCTATGGACAAGTTTGTCGCTATTAAGTTTTAACGAGTTTAACGACAAAGATAACTCGGTCCTTTTCAATTTTAGAGAGTCTGAAAAGGAACATAAAGGAAAATCCAAAATTCCTTTTTCGCCATCTAATCCCTTAAGTCTGAAAGAGTATAAAACAATACAGAAGGGATGAATTTTCGATACTTTTAACGAGCCGAACAAAACAAGCGCTCGATCTTTTTGTGTAATAATCCCTCAGGTCCAAAAAGATTAAAATTTAAAGGAGGGATAGCACTTCCAGTCCCTTTAATGAGCTGGAGAGGCCAATGTCTCGGCAATCTTTTCATATTTTACGAGTCAGTTGAAAAGAGCTTAAAGGAGACTCGTCTCCTGAGGAACGAGTGATGAAAATGGGTAGCAGCTGATTCCAGGTAAGGTTTGGAATTTTCCAATCACGGCAGTGTTACAAGGATGGCTAGTGAGATCACTCTTCGCAGCTATTCCTCAAAAAGTGTTAAACAATCAAATGGAGGTGAATGATCGGCCAATACAGAATGGAGATGATGATTAGAACACGACCAAGGCTTTAAAGGCTGAAGTACTACATTCACGATGGTTATTTACCGGGAAATAGTTCATTTTTTAATGAGCTTAAACGCGGGGAGAAACATTTGCTCATGAATTATGTTTATTTTTTAACGAGCTTGAACTATGTGCTAAAACTGCTCGATGCGGGTTTATTTTTTAATGAGCTTGAACCTTGCGGTAACACTGCTCATTTAATCCAATCGTAAAATAAGAATGTCTCATATAAAAATGGCAATTTTTAGAGTTTTGCCCCACATCCTTTCTTTATGCAAGTTAGGAAACGACCGATCTAAAAAAATAGATAAATGATCGCTCTTTGCTTGCATGCCAAAAGGTTTGCATGCCCCCAGGTATAAAACAAAGTTTCAAGGTCACCTTTCAAATCTCCAACAAAACATTTTTTTTATCAGGAAAAGTCTACCTCTTTCAGGTTACTAAAGATTGTTCTATTCACAGTGCAAACAAAACACTTCTTCAGCGATGTCTACCGAAATAGACAAAGGTGAGTGGCGGAGACGACTCCACTCACATAACTTTGACGAGGGAATCTTATTCCAGTCTAACTCCCTCTTCCAGTCACGGACGAGAGTACAGTCGAGTCATATATCTCTCGCGGAAACCTACCCTATACCCGAAGTTTTCCTGCTGAAGCAGACCAGGGTGCATGCCCCCTGGGTTTCAGTCATGTCCCCCGAATCACTCACGCTCTTCAGGTGGATGGACTGGAGATTGATGAGACATTCCTTGTGTGAAAAGACCATTCAGGGATGGCATATGACTATTTGCTCTGTGTGATCCGGGAAATGAAAGCTGGTCTACGAGCTTGACCACTCTTCCTTCGTGCGGAAAACACATCGCTCTAAAGAGTGATGAGACAATGGCTCCCATGCAATAAATATAGTCTCGTCCAAGGAGTAGATTATAATCCAGGGGTCCTTGAACTACCATTACGTTCATGTGAACGGTTTTCCATCTCAATGTTATGGGCACATCGGGAAGGATCCCTAACGGTCGACTGGTTCCTTTTTCAAAGCCTGTTAGATTTCTCATCTCAGGCAAAAGAGATGGCGAACCAAGCGCTTTCCAAGCAGTCGAGGAAAGGATACTCACAGAAGCCCCTTCATCTATGATGGTACCAGCCATAACCATTCTATATATTTGAGAAATAATTCGGAATGGTACACTAGCCGGTAAACGGGCTTTGCCTAGTTGATTCCAGCCGAAGGAGACAACTAGGTTGCTTGGAGGTGGGACCGAATAGACGGCTAGGTACGACTCTGACGAACTTCCTTCCTGCGGTAAAGGAATGGGTAAATTTCCCCCATGTTCATTGGAGTCTGTGCTTATGAAAAGTATTTCGACGGTGTCATCCTTATTCTCTTCTGTGACTGTATCATCTGAAGATGGAACCTCTGAAGGCAAGACTGGGTCAACTGCCACCTCGACCTTTTGACTTTCATCTGGTATGGGTTCAGATGGCTTGTCTTCAATGATAGATGCTTTGGCCGACCACATGGGTGGGTTAGCCGGCTTTTCAACTAGTGACAGACTCGGCAAGAGTTTTTATATCCAGGAGGAAGTCGTAAAGTTGAAACCGTACGATCGTCTAAAACTCTTTTAGCCTCATCTAGGAAGGGACAACGGTGGACGGCATGATCGCCTTCGCACAGTTTACAAGGAAATATATATTTTCCTTTTTGTCCTGGGGCTTCACTTTCACTAGTCAACGGTGTGCTTTCAACATGATCATCATAGATTGCCGACACCGGGTTGTGCAAACGAGGAGACCAGTCCCTTAAGATCCGAGGGATGCAAGGAAAATCTCTATGATAGTGGTCTCCTTTGCAAATGAGACATGACAATTTAGGCCTGGTCGATGCAGTGTATGGATTTTCGCTAGACGATGCTTGGTTGCCCCCTTTCACTTTTGGCTCCTTCTTCTTCTTCTCTTTCTTCTTCTTTTCCTTCTTCTTCTCAGGTACTTGATTTTTGGCTTTACCAACCCCATCAAGCGAAGAAGAAGGAGGAGAGGAAGAATTGGAGGAAGTAGAAGGTTGGTGGGTAACTCTGGATTCGTCTAGTTGCTGACTTGATTGTTCAGGAATTGCGGTGTTCTAAATGACAGAGGTTGAGAAGAGCCATACGGGCAAGCCGATTTTCAATCCTGGAAGCGACAATGTGGCCATATGGGGTGCACCAACATCTCCACAAGAGGAGAAGGGACTAGGATTTCTTCCAAGGGGAATTCCTTGGTTGGTGGGTTCCATTTTCTCAACCTAAGATCAACGTAGGAAAGGGTGATGATTATTCCATTTAAAATCAATTTTAGATGCTTTGACACAACTTGTTTTTTCAATTTTTAAGAGTCGAGAAAAAACAAAAGATGACTCTAGTCGCCTTCGATTTTTAATGAGCCTGAAGTGATAACTGCTCAGATGGACCTTTTTCGTTAAGGAGTCTGAAAAGGAACGAAAGGGACTCTTCTGGAAATCTAGGTAGAGGGATTACCAAACCAATCGAAAAACTGCAGAATACTTTTTAAGGTACGGCAGTCAATCTTCCCGAATACTGTGTTCAGTGCATTGCGATCGATAGGGTGACAGACATGGCTTCCTATGGATAAAGGATTAAGCCTATTGTGGTCTCCCAAAATACACTTGATGGTACGTGGGAGCACAAGTCCGTACTGGCACTTATCGTCTCAAAGTGGAGGAATCACCCAACCATCAGTGAGAACAACAGTTACCAGGCTTTACGACGCTGGAATATGTCTCTAGCCTAGACTTCTAAATGTTGTGCGTTATGTTCCAAAGCGTTGTTAGATTCATTGAATTTATTTTATAGTTGATCTTGTTTATGAAATTTTCCTTTCAGGTTCACCGCGAGATGTAGATGTATAATTCCTAAAATGAAATCTAAAATGATAAACAATCTTTTATCTTCTTTGTGCAATGAAAATCCTAGCTACTAAGGAAAGAGAGACAGTATTATTTCTCAAAGAGAAAAGAGCACACTCTAAATACACTGTCCTAAATCAAACCAATCAAACAGTCTAAATGCAAATGCACATGCATGTATTTGTTTTCTGCTTTCTTTGTATGTGAATGATAAAAAGAAAGTTAATGCACAAATCTGAATTACTTTTCAAGCGACAATTACTAACAAGTTTCTTTTCGAAATCAAAATGGAGATAATCACAACACTTTACGATTTGGAAATGAGTACTTGCTTTCGACACTTAGAAAAGTTACAAATTCGGACCAAATACAATAGTAACAAGATAATCGACTATCTACAGCAACCAAACTCTTTCCTATGATTGAAAACGACGCTTGCGATACTTTCAAATCAAAGGACGACAGTACGATTACGTTACCTTTTGCAAAGGAGAACTGAAAATGACTCAACAAATACACAAAAACATTTACAGTTCTTTTGCACAAAGGAGGTGGAATAAAAGCAAGGAAAAGGGGTTTCAAATAGAGATATACTGATTACAGGCAGAAAAATTCATGAATAGAACTGAAAAGAATGAATCACACAGACCAATACTGAGCAATGCCTAGTCTGATTAGCGCACCTGTAAAACAAGGAATTTGAAATGCAGCGCACCTACTACACTTGGGAGGTGCGCTGAATTTCAGATTCACAGAACAATACCTGCGCTGGGCCAGAGACGAGACTTTGCCTGGGTTTCGGGTCACAGTTTGCAGTTCAGTTCATGGGTTTTGGCCGAGAAAACGGTAATCAGTAATGCAACAATCAAGGGTAGATCTAAGGAGGTTCTGAGAGCTACCACAAGGGGCAATCAGAGAGTTTTTGAATCTATAAACAAATCCCGGAGATTGACTGAAGCGGCATTTATCTACTTTGTATTTGCATAGAAAATGCAGTTCGAAAGCTACCTGGGTCAACTTCAGGCTCCGTCTGTAAGTTTATAAAATAGACAACAAGGAAGATAAACAAACAAACTAATTCGTCCCCAGTGGAGTCGCCATTTTGTTACAGGGAAAAGTGTCTACTCAGAACTACTTATCCCACTAAGGTGTGGTAGCTACCTTAGAAACAAACAAAGTAAAGCTACTTTCGTTTTTACTTTATGAAATATAGATGAGAGAAGAATAAATAAGACCAACTTCTATCTTGCACTAATCTCCTAGTTCGATTCCTCTCTCTCTTGATAGTCTTTCGCTACTTTCTCCCTTCTATGCCCAGCTTCACAGAGTGCCTGTAGGATCATAATAGCATAAAACTATACAAGAACATGGATCTATAATCATAAACAATCTAGGATCAGATGTAAATTGACCACACAAATGCATAAAACATAAATGACACAAGAGTATGGAGGAAAACTTGAATAGCTTTTATTGATAAACAAGAAAGAGCCAAGGGAGTTACAACCAGTTGTTCTGACCCAGCATCATCCTCTCAGCATGTAAGCCCTTCTTCACCTCATACAAAGCTTAGATCACCCAACACTCTGATGTTGTCTCAAGAAACCAACCGCAATTCCTTACAATATGCAAAATTCCAGCCTCTGGATCTCTAGGATGAGGGATCCATATATAGATATCTGTAAGGGATTTGAGTCAGCTTGTGATTTGATTAGTGTCTTCCCTCTGATAGTTCTTGCTTCCACTTGGAGATTGATGATCTCTTACTCATCCTCGGTCGAATTCAGAGAGGCAAGTGTCACAGGAGAAGTTTCTGGAAGTTTCCATGCCTCTACAGCTTGCGGAATGACACTGCCATTTGTCACTTCTCGTCCATCGTACCCCATAGAAGGGTTTTTTGAAATGCAACGCACCCAAACAGTGTATTTAGGTGAGATGCAACGCACTTTGCCTATGGAGTAGCTGAAATGATCCTGTTTTGACCAGTTTTGTGCAGTTTTTTATGGAGAACTTCTGGGAGGAGTTGTAATCAGTTGACCTTGTTCCTTTAGGGGTTAGAACAACACTTTTAGGGACTTAGGAGCCCTTGGTTTATGGACATTTCATGCTTGGGGTTGTAGTGCCCATAAATGTCTATAACAATAACATGCTCCAAGATTTAGCGAGGACTGTTCTCGTATTTGGGGTGCAATCTTTAAAGATCCTCTGGTTTCTTGTTAAGCATATTTTCCAGCACATAAATGAGGGCAAGATCAACCAATATCTTTTTACTGTTTCTTTATTTTTGACGGAATATGGATATTTTTTTCCCCAGGTTGATTTAAGTTCACCGATTGAAGGATAATAACCTCCAAGGGTCTAACAAGCCCTTTCCAGCAGGCCCTGGCAAAGGGGCAACTCGCGAAAAGATGTTGAATATTTTCTTCACTTCCTTGACACATAGCACATCGTGATGGGACTTCATATCCTTTCTTTTTAAGATTATCAGTGGTCAGTATTTTACCTTCGAGCAGCGTTGACATGAATACTTTGATTTTTGGCAATGTTTCAATTTTCCATGCCTCTCTCCAGTAATCCCAGTCCCAATTTCCATGCTGATGTAAAGTAGCATATCCATATTTGACTGAGTAATCCTCTCCATTAGTATTCCATCGAAGGGAGTCTTTTGAGTGTACACTTAGTGGAGAGTCCCCCTTAATATGTGATATTAGGGACTTCCATTGAGGGACAAGGCCGTGAGGGAGGTTGAGAATCCTCTAATCTCCCCATTCTCCATCTCTCCAAAGAGATATGTCATCGAGGGTAATGATTCCTTTTAATTTCATCCATCTTCCCAGATCTTGAAGTCTTTCTTCGCAGGCTATAGGCAGATTTACCATTATTCTATCCTTCCATATTTTTATAAGTTTACCATTACCAGGGATCTTAGAATAGTTTTCTTTGACGAGGGAGACAACTTTTTTAACCAGATTCTAGAGCTAGGTGCAAGGCTTTATTGGATAACCTTTTATCAATAATAGGGTTCTATTGTGGTTCATTTGTTTTTCTTACAGTATTTTCTTCCACGAGATGCTCTCTCTTGTTATAAATCTCCATGTTATTTTTGCTCCTAGAACCAAGTTCATTATCCTTGAGAGTCTTATTGCAAACCTACCTTTCTCATATGGTAGAGTTACTTCATCCCATTTCACAAGGTTATGCTTCTTTTTCTCCACCTTACCTCCCTGCCATATGAGCCCCGTGATTAGTAGCTCAATTTGTGTCTATACTTGTCGGGGCTAGTGTTGTTGTGTACTAGTAAATTGGGAGAGTTGTGAGTAGGGCCTTTATTAGTACCACCCTTCTTGCCATATTGAGCCAGATTATACCCCAATTCTACACTTTTTGTTTCATTTTCACAATGTAATCATTCCATATTTTGGTGTTCAAATTTTCTTTCGAGATCGAGAGTCCAAGATATTGGAAGTGGCTCCATTTTTCTTGAAATGGGATTTCCATAATTTTTGATATGTTTTGGAGAGTGCGATAGGGTGTGTTCCATCCAAAGATTCGACATTCCAGATATTTAGCAGTCCTCCAGAGGCTTCCAAAAGACTGCTTAAAACCTTTTTTATTATTCTTTCCATTATGCAAGAGGCCCCTCCCATGACCAAGGTTTCATCTGCAAATAGGGAGAGATTTATTCTTTTAACTTCAAGAGAGATTGAGAATCCCGCGATAGTCCTATCTTGTCTGCATTTCTCAAGATTTCAGCTTAGAGATTCGGCATTATTATATATAAGAAAGGAGAGAGAGGAAAGCCTTGGTGAAGTCCCCTTGAGCTCTGAAAATATTCACTCGGTCCTCCATTGATCAATTGTGCAATCCAAGGACCCACAATACAGGATTTTATTATATCTATTGCCTTTTTTAAGAAACAAAATCTCTGTAGGACAACAGCAAGAAAACCCAAGTTGACTCTATCAAATGCATCAGCCATGTCGAGCTTGACAATCATTCGTTTTTATTTTTTCATAAGGCTAGAGTGAAAAGCTTCCTACACTATTAGGATGTTGTTAAGGATTTGTCTCTTTGGGACAAATCCTCCTTGGTTTTCTGATATTATTCCTTGAAGAAATACTTTTATTATGTTTGCCAAAAGTTTTGTTTTGATTTTACAGGAGGATTTACATAGAGAAATGGGCCTGAATCTACTAAAGGATTTAGCATTTGACTCTTTTGGAACAAGGAAAAGGAAGGAAGAGTTTGTGAATCATTCAACCTTGACTTTTCCAAACACATTTCTAATCATTCTTATCAAATATTTTTCAATAATGAGCCAGTTGTTTTTATAGAAGGGTATAGGGAACCAATCCACACCTGGGGCCTTATCTGAATGAAAACCAAAAACAATAGTTGTAACTTCCTTTTCTTCAACTTCTCTTGTGACTTAATTGTTTTTTGCTTCATTAATTTTCCTGGGAATATGTTGAAGATAATATTCATACTCGTTATTTGAAGTTGGGGATGATAAAATATTTTTATAGTATCTGTAAGCCTCCTTATTTATTTCATCTTGACCTATGACTTATTTTCCTTCGCTATATTTTATGTTGTCTATTTGGTTTTGGTTTCTTCTAATCCTAAGAACATTATGGAAAAACACGGTGTTCTTGTCTCTTGCCTTGAGCCAAAGACTTCACGATTTTAGTCGCCACTCTTCTTCTTCCTTTCTATTTTTTCTATACATCTCCCAATATGCTTATTTTTCCTACCATATGCTCCCATGCGATTCCTCTTGTTGCTCTTTTTAAACTTGGATTCTATCAATTTTTTCTGCTATTTCTGTCTTTGTTTTTTGTGTTTCTAGTTGGTTAATCCTTGCCCAATGTTTTATCTCTCTCAGGGATTTTAATTTAGTTTCCCAAACATAACTAGGAGAGCCAGTAATTGGTTTTTTCAATACTTCAACAATGATTTTTTTAACTTCTTCACTATCGATCCAAGTGGAGCTAGATCTGAAAGGAACTAGGTCAAGGTTTTCTAACTTCCCAAAGGTGAGAGCCACCAGTTTGTGATCTAATGCTATATTGTGGATGATTTTGGATTTTATCTCACTAAAGGCATTCTCAAATTTGTATTGAATTACAAATCTATCAAACCTTTCCTTTATATTAATTTTTCCAATTCTTTTGTTGCTCCATGTATACTTTCCATTGCTAGGAGGCATGTCCATTAATTTGCATGCTTCCATAATAGATTCTAACATTTCCCTATATGGATGAACATTGTATATTCCCCTGAATTTGTCCTCTGCACTCAATACCATATTGAGATCTCCTTCTACGATTATGTCTTTGTTTTGGTCCTGCATAAGATAATTTTTTAAGGTGGACTAGTAGACTTTGTTATCCCTGTTATGGTTTGGGGCATATATATTTATAATACAATATTTCTCTTTTCTTTTCTTTTTTTTCCAAGTTTATTTTTATCCAATGCAACCCTTTTTTTGGCTGAATGAGCTCCCAATTTTCAGTTTTCCATAGTGTGCATATTCCTGCTGAGGCTCTGGTCACTGGAATTGAGGTTCCTTGATAATTTTTTGTTTTTTGTATCATTGTTTCCATTTACATATCATTTGTCTTTGTCTCCTGTAACAAAAATATATCTGGTTTCTTTGAAATTATTAAATCTTTTGTTGCCATACTTTTTGGCATACTTCCCATTGCTCTACAATTCCATGATACTATATTCATTATCACCTCATGTTATGGTTACAAGGACCTTTCCCTATGTTAGGGTGGGTGATTTTCTCTTTATATTTTTTCCAAGAAAGTCTCCAGAGGCTATTGGGTGCCTAGAGAGATTTCCTTTGCCGCAGCTTCATCTCTAATTTATATATTGGTTTTTTGGCGGGCCCTTTTAGGGTGGTCGAGAGAGGGGAGGAGCTCTTTGGAGAGGGTTTGAGTGATTATTCAGTCGAAGGAGGAGGGGAGAAGGCTTTGGGAAGGGATAGGCAATGAAGGGGAGAGGTTAGAGGGGAAGGGTAGAAGAGGGGTGGAGGAAGGTAGAGGGTCCACAAGGGAGCAAAACGGATTAGCCAAAGGATCCGATAAGGGGGGAGGGATAGAAGAGGGAGGGAGGGGGGCAGAGGGAGAGGGGGGTTCATTAGATGAAATAGGCCTAGAAGGGGAGGATGAGGGGGAGACAGGGGGTGGGATGAGGGAGGGAGAATGTAGATTAGAAACTGAGGAAGGTTTGGATTTGGTTGTTGTCTTTTTCTTCCTGACCTACTCCCATTTTGGTTCCTGGTTTTCTACTTCTTCTTTTTCCTGATTTTTAGTACATCTGTTTTCAGAATGATCATATTTATGAAATACCTTACATTTGAATGAAAGTTGTTTATTTTCTAGCTGTTGAATGTGAACCCACCTATCAACTTTGATCTTGACTCCTTTGGAAGTCCTTTCCTCAGATCTACTTCTACAGATATTCTCACGCAGACATGCATGTTTTCCTTTGGTTCACTTTTGTCAATATATTTCCCCGCAACATTTCCTATTTCTTTCATAAATTCATCTCCCTAACAATGTAGAGGGAGATGTGGAAGCCTCACCCATAATGGCACTACATTTGGCATGTCCAACTCTGGATCGAAGTCCAAAGTCCATATATTGTGATAAAGCCCTCTTGAATACATGAAATATGGCTCGTTTCTGAAGATTAGATATCTATCCTCTTTCATATCAAAGTGGAAGGTAAAATATCCTCTTCCACAAAATCTGATGGAGATTTTTCCCATGATAGACGAGGTCCAGTTTCTTTCTACCCATTTGAGGAACGAATGGGGTGAGGATGAGAGACCGGTAAAGTAACCCACCAAACCTCGTTCAGACAGGGTTAGAGCTGCATGGACAGGGAGGGAGGGAGGAAGGATTATTTCAGGAATTGCATCTATCTCTTTAACAAAATTTGATATGGACATTCTGGGATGAGAGGGTCCCATGGAGGAGTAGAGAGGTAAAGGCTTATACATTTTCTCCCAGCTGAATTGAAGCTTCGTCAAATGAGATAGGGATCGATGCACCATCAGGAGGACACTCCACATGATCCATAGCGAACCAGTCAAGGGCAGGAAGCCTTAGGAGTAGGAGGCCTTGGGAGCAGGAGGCCCCAAGAGCTAAAGGAACAGGTCATGCTCAAAGAATGAATTCATCAAGGTGGGAGCAGAGCACACACTCAAATTTTCCACTCTCAGGTCCTCCCATTGTTACCCAAGGTACATTACAAAATATACTCTCAAGTTATTATTTTCCTCATAACCTCTCATTAAGGCTATTTAAGCATTTAAGGAATAATTAAAGAAAATCATGTGCCATGCTTAAATATTTAGGGTCTTATTGGTTAACGATCATTCTTCAATTGGTTCAAGTTGTAAAGCCTAGTGACGAGTAGATTCTATTCCTCATGTTAGTTGGAAGCGTTGTTTTTCTCGTAGGCATTGTGTGGCATGGTGGATTATCTAATCACACGTTGTGATTCTGTTAGGTCCCTATAATACTACAGATTCCCCCATTATTATTGTCATTGTAGCCCTTATTGTTATTGTTGTGCCCCTATTGTCCCCATATTGTTATTATTGTGCCCCATAGAAGCCCACTATTGTTATTGTTATGCCCTTATATTATTTTTGTTATGTCGGCTTTGATTATATTGTCACCCATTAGACTCCTATATATACAAAGGAAGTTTTGACATTTGTATCATCCAAGAATTATTCATTTGTGTAATTTAAAGGAGGTTTCTCCCTGGAAGAGGCTAAGTTTCAAGGTGTTGATCTATCTTTTCTTCTATTTTGTGATCCGGATGCAAAACATTTGGTATCAGGGCTTTGGATTTTAGGGTTTCACTGCTCCAAACAAGTCATCGTGGAATTTTAGCTATAACGTTATTTGTGAAATGTTTAAGAAGTTATAACGAAAACCCATTTGAGCTAAAACATCTTTGAAACTTGTGTCCGAATTTTAGATCCTTTCGCATTATATGTTTGGAGATATGATCTAAGGAAGTTAGGGTTTTTGCAGGATCCCAAATTATATCTCAAATAGGTGACCTGGAGAAAAGCATCATAATTTTTTTTCTGATAATTAGATTGAAATTTCATAAGAATTTACAGAAAGAGGATGGCCTGTAGTATTCTGTATATCGGGTTTAGGTACTAAGGTTGAAGCCGTGACACGTGGAACTTCGTACAAGTTCACTCAGCTAAACCACTCTATAATCAGGTCATCGTGGGAGATTGGGTTAACTCTACCTTGGAGAATCCAATCTTGATCAGCCTTGTGGATTAGAAAGAGAATGCAAAAGGATACTACAGGACAAAATTTAAGACCTTGGGGATCTGAAATTACAGAGATAAAGCAGATTCAATATCAATCTCCTAGAAACTGAAAGAAGGTGTGTAGTTTTTTTTTAAATTTTGCATAAGTTTGGTTTGAAAAATTAGTTTGAAGGAATTCAAAGGGCATAGTGAAGCATTATTATCTTTAATTGATGCCCTGAGAAAAGAAAATGGAAACACTTAGTAAGCAGCCTGAAGGCTCTAGCATGACTCATGAAGAAGAGGAAGAAATGCAACATGATATATCTAAATTACGAGACCAAGTGCAATAAATTTCACTCTCACAAAAAGTAATAGAAGCAAAGATGGAAGCTAAGATGGATGGTATGAAATACAAAATTGAGGATTGGAAAAAATACATGGAAGGTTGGAAGGAAGGTTTAATAAAGTTGCTACAAGAAAGGCTTCCTAATTGTACAAAGGTAGTAGAGGAAACTCATAATAACAAAATAAATGTTAATCATGATTCGAAGAATGAGAACATTGAAGATTTGAAGAAAGACATGGAAGTTTTGAAGGTTTGATGAAGTTGCTATAAGAAATGCTTCTTAATGGTGAAAAGATAGTATAGGAAACTCATGATGAGAACAAAAGAAATGTTATTTATGATTTCATATATTCTAATGTTGGAACAAAGACCCACCACGTTCCAAAGAACGATATGAGGAAGTTTGATGGCAAGGATCCCAGAACATGGATACTATATATGGAGTAATTTTTTTATCTCGATAATGTGAAAAACACACAAAAGTATGCATTGCAACTTTATATTTGGAACCAAATCAGGTTGTATGGTATCGATGGCTTTGTACTCGTAAACAAATTGTCACTTGGGAAATTTGTACGGAAGAAATGATAGCACATTATGAGGATATAAAAAGAAACACTTTTTTTAGCCAATTGATAAATCTCAAACAAAAGGGTTCAATGATGGATCACATTGAAGACTTCCAAAAATTGAATATAAGGGTAAAAGATATTCCAGAGGAGCATAGGATTGATGTGTTCATAGGGACTTTAAGGATAACATCCAACATGAGGCTCGCCTTTGGGAACTTGATTCATTGGAGAAGGCATTTAGGTTGGAAAGAAAAATATAAAGAAAAATTATGGAAACAAGGAAGCCTACCACTCACAACTATAAATATGGAAGTGTTGTTGCTTCTATCCTTCCACAACCTACAAGATTGACACCACAACAATTGGAAGAAAAAAGAGCAAAAGGGATTTTTTACAGTTGTGATAGGAAATACACTAAAGGTCAGAAGTGTGATGAGAAGAAATTATTTTACATAGATTGTGAAGAGGAGGAAGAAAGGGAACATGAAATGTCAAAAGAAAAGGATATATACCAAGAACAAACCCTAGAGAAAGAAGAAATGAATCCGGACATATCTTGTAATGCATTGGATGGAATTACCACTCCTTAAACTATCAAGATAAAAGGACATACCAAGAAGAAAAGGGTAATAGTGTTGATTGATTTGGGCAGTAATCATAATTTTATTCATTGTAAGATAGCCAAGGAATTGAATTGCTTCCTATATCTAGCACCAGAGTGTAAAGTGATGGTTGCAAGTGGAGGAACCATAAGTTTCTCTGGAAAGTGCCATAATATCAAGCTATCCATGGGAGAATATGTATTGAATAGCCCAATTATTTCCATTCCAATGGGTGGTGTTGATGTTGTACTAGGAGTCCAATGGCTAACATCATTGGGTACAATAGCTTTTAATTTTCAAGAACTTTTCATGAAATTTTCTTTGGAAGCAAAAGGAAGTTAAATTATGGGGTATCACAGGGAAACTGGGAAAGATAATCATCTCCAATGGAATGACAAAGATTCTAAAGAAAGAACAATGAGGCATAATTTCACAATTATGTTCACTAGAGGTTCCCACATTGAAAGCATCTATTTCTCCAGATCTCCAAAAAGCCTTGGACAATCATTCCAAGGTATTTGAGACTCCAAAAAATCCTCCAACCTATTCGTGATAATGATCATGTTATTCATTTTATTCTAGGAAGTGTTCCTCTAAACATAAGGCCTTACAGATATCCGTATTCCCAAAAGAGTGAAATTGAACATATGGTTGTAGAAATGCTAGAGGCTGGTATAATTCAACCTAGTCAAAGTTCTTTCTATGCTCCAGTAGTATTTTTGCATAAGAAGGATGGGTCATGGTGCATGTGTCTGGATTATAGGGAGCTCAACAATCTCACTATTAAAGATAAATTTCCCATTCCTGTCATTGATGAATTATTGGATGAATTGCATGGATAAGTTTCCTTCACCAAGTTGGATCTTTGTTTTGGATATCATCAAATCATAATGAAGGCTGATGACATTCCGAAAACAAAATTTAGAACTCATGAGGGTCATTATGAATTTGGTCATGCCTTTGGGCCTTACCAATGCACCTTCTACATTTCAAGGTTTGATGAATTCCATTTTCAAGCCCTTCCTTAGAAAATTTGTGTTAGTATTTTTTGATGATATACTAATATACAGAAAGTCTTCGAAGGATCATGTTGAACATGTTAACTGGGTTCTCAAACTATTGGAGGAGAAACAACTATATGCAAAAAGCTCCAAATGTTTCTTTGGATTACAAGAGGTGGAATATCTAGGTCATATTGTATCTCATGAAGGTGTTAAGGTAGACCCTAGTAAAATTAAAGCCATTAAGGAATGGAAAATCCCCACATCCATAAAGCATCTATGAGGATTTCTCAGGTTGATAGGGTATTATTGCAATTTTGTTAAGAATTATGGGAGAATAGCAGCACCTCTAACAACATTATTTAAGAAAGATGCATTTTCATGGACTCTAGAAGAAACGAAAACCTTTGAACATATTAAAGAGGCAATGTGCCAAGCATCGGTCTTAGCTACGTCGAACTTCACAAAAACTTTTATTGTGGAATGTGATGCCTTAGGAAATGTAATTGGTGCTATTTTAATGCAAGAAGAAGGAACCATTGCTTTCGAAAGTCATCCAATCAAAGGAAAGTATTTACACAAACTATTTATGAGAAGGAAATGTTGGAAATACTACATGCACTTAAGAAATGGTGACCCTACCTAATGGGAAGACACTTCAAGGTAAAAATGGATCATTATAGTCTTAAATGATTTTTAGAGCAAAGATTATATTCAGAAGAGTAGAAAAATGGGTCACAAAGATGTTGGATTATGACTTTGAAATCATCTACAAAAAAGGGAACCAAAATGTTGTGGCAGATGCACTCTCAAGAAAAGATGAGGTTGTGGAAGCATTGCTTTGTGCAATTTATGTTATCCAACTAGATTGGATAAACAAATCAAGGGATGAATGGAAGAATGACGAAGAAGTATGGGCACTCATTAAAAATTTACAACAAGATCCTAGTACATTTGATACATTTAGCTGGAAAAATGATTCATTATGGTAGAAAGATAGCTTATACCTATGTAAGAATTCTCAAATCAAATGAAAAATTCTTATGGAATTGCAAGCTCTCCCTTAGGAGGGCACTCATGATTTTTAAAAACTTACCACAGGGTTAGGAATTATTTTTTTGAGATGGCCTTAAATCGGATATTCAAACGTTTTTGGTAGAATTTTTGGTTTGCTAACAAAATAAAGTTGAAAAAATTAACACCCCAGGTCTATTACGTCCTTTATCCATTCCAAGCCAACATTGGGAGAAGGTTTCAATGGATTTTATCACAAGTTTACCCAAGTCTGAAGGAAAGAGTGCCATCATGGTGGTGGTTGACATACTTACCAAGTATGCACACTTTTTTGCATTATCACATCCATTTAAATCAAGTATAGTTTCTACTTCATTTATGGAAATAATTCAAAAGCTACATGGAAACCCAAATATTATTGCAAGATACAGAGATCCCATTTTCACTGGAAATTTTTGGACAAAATTATTTTATTGTCTTGGTACTCAGTTAGCTCACAGTTCATCTTATCATCCTCAATCTGATGGCGAAACTGAGATAGCAAACAAATGTTTGGAAGGATATCTTCATTTATTTGTATTTGATAAATAGACACAACGAGTCAATTTGTTACCTTTGGCTGAATGGTGGTATAACACTTCCTTCCATACTACAACAAAAATGACCCCATTTATGGCACTTTATGGATATCATCCACCATCCATTACATCATATATAAGAGAAACTTTTAAGGTTCAAGTAGTGGAAGATCATATTGAGCATCAACAATAGTTTCTCCAACTCTTAGAGGATAACCTCACTTTGGCACAAAATAGAATGAAATAATAGGCAGATTAACATCGCAGTGAAAGAAGTTTTGATATAGGTGACTGGGTATTCCTACGACTACAACCATATAAAAAAATGTCCCTCAAGCAAGCTAAGAAGGATAATAAATTATCACGAAATTATTATGGTTTGTACAAGGTGTTTCAAAATATTGGTACTATGGCATACAAATTGGAGCCTGCAACTTCCCGAGTACACCGAGTTTTCCATGTTTCATGCTTAAAGAAGATTATAGGTGAGAAACTCCTAGTTCAGAAAATATTTCCAGAACCTGACGAGGAAGGAAAAATCACATTGGAACCTGAAGCAGTCACATAAATAAGTACTCGACAGCTACGAAATCTATCAATTTTGGAGTATCTCATCAAGTGGAAGAACTTACCCGCTAAAGATTCCACATGGGAGGGTGAGACTTTTATACAAAAGCATCTAGAACCACTCAAGCATTGAGGAAAACACTTTTTTGAAGGATAGGGGCATATTAGGTCCCTATAATACTAGTCATCCCCCCATTACTATTGTCACTGTAGCCCTTATTGTTATTTTTGTGCCCCTATTGTTCCCATATTGTTATTATTGTGCCCCATAGAAGCCCACTATTCTTATTGTTGTGCCCTTATATTATCATTGTTATGTCAGCTTTGATTATTTTGTCACCCATCAGAGTCCTATATATAGAAATGAGGTTTTGTTATTTGTATCATCCAAGAATTATTCATTTGTGTAATCGAAAGGAGGTTTCCCCCTTGAAGAGGCTGCTTTTCAAGGCGTAGTTTTCTTCTATTTTGTGAGTTGGTTGCATAACATTGTAAGCTAAAGCTATTATTTTCCTCATGACCTCTCATCAAGGCTATTTAAGCATTTAAGGAATAATTAAAGAAAATCATGTGCCATGCTTAAATATTTAGAGGCTTTAATGGTTAAAAATCATTATTGAGTTGGTTCAAGTTGTAAAGCCTAGTGATAGGTAGATTGTATTCCTCATGTCAGTTGGAAGCCTTGTCTTTCACGTAGGCATGGTGTAGAATGATAGATTATCTAATCACACATTTTGATTCCCTCTCATGCACATAGAGGATTTTATTTCAATTTGTGGAATAAAATACCATGGTAGGTATGGATGTGGTAAGGTTTACCCATATGCTAATTAAAGTAGATGAATTTATAATTAAAAGGGGAAGAGTATATCAATATTAGAGGTTTTGGGACCAAGTTATGAGTAGGGGGAAGCCTAACATGTTTATGAACTCTGTAGGTGAAATTATTTCCCAAAACACATGCAAATACAATGGTTCACAAGCCATCTATCTTGATAGATGAATTTATTTTTATATGAACATCATCAACCATTTTTTTAGGTGATAAAGGAAGTAGCAAAAAGTGCAACGACAAAGGCCACAATGAAGAAGCCAATTTGAGTTGTAGTTATGAGATCAAACAAAGAGAAGCAACCCATGACAAACGATGAAAGGATGAACCATAAGAGAATACTTGATGGATAACCAAGAAGAAATTATTGATAATGTTGATATTTTGCTAAGCCTTTGGGAAATACCAAAATTTTAATTTGTAGAGATATACTCAGTATTGTACATATTTCTCAATTAAGTTGGTAGTGTTAAAAATAATTGAGAAATAGATCTATCTACAACATAGCTATCACTCTAATGTAGACGCATCTCTATTTCTGAATTATAGATCACATCTTGATGTTCTCCTATTTTGTTGTTTTTCCAATTTGATCTTAATATTTTTTATTTTTTTACAATATTACCATATTTTATTAAAATTTGATATAAAAAAATCTATGATACAGTCTTGGAGATTTCCTTTTCACCAGTTTCATCTACTAAGAAATATTTACTATATCACTCACTTAGCAAAATTTCATATCGAAAGATTGTATATGATGCAATTCCATCCTCATTGAAAAACCAATTTGAGTAATATCACAAACAACTTAAAAATAAAATAAAGACATTCTTGAAATCACTGCACTAGAAATAAAAATTATTACATACTAGGAAATGAGATCATTGATTGTCAGAGACTATGTGAGGCTTGCAAACATAAGAGCTAGTCCAAATACAACTAATATGAATTTTTGAGAAACAAAAAATATCCATGATTATGGAAGTAAAAAATCTCACAGGCCACAAAACATATGTGGCCTTGAATGAATTAAATTAATATATTCCCAATCCTTCCTCCAAATTGATATCTCTCATCACCATTGTTGGATTAGGTTGGGATGACTCATGTTCGATTCTTTACTATGCACCATAAACACCTCAATCACTGGCCCTTTCCACAACGACCTACAAACAAGTCGCAGTCTCACCCGAAGATAATATGGGTGGTTGCAGAACCAAGTTTATGTAGCTCTGAGGGATACTACGATGTGGAAATTTTGTATTTTCTTATGCTTTAATGCTTATAAACTACTTTGAATTCATTAAATACTTTTCACTTATATATTACTTCGCAAAATTACATTTATCACACATATAATGGAATAAAGCATAGATAATAAGAAAATCAACACATGAAGACATAGATTTTACCATGGTTCATCTCAATGTGGGACAATGTCCACAAGAACTGTTGCTTATGAAAGAGAATTTGATACAAGAAATAGTTCTTCACCTACGCACATAGTTGCAGGTTGTCTGTGCACAAAGTTGTAGATGGTCTCTGCACTAAGATGTACACCCAAGCCTCCGTGCACTTAGCTGCGGAACCTTTCCCATTTCTTCGAAGTATAGATAAAAAAAATAAAAAAATAAACATAGATTTGGATTGAATATGATGCCTTCCTTCTTTATTATTCATCTGTATATATACTATTACATTGAGGGATTGCATCACTACATTATCATGGATCCAATACCATGGTCTCCAAAATACAAGGTGCTATGGTCGAAAACCATCAACTTTTACAATATTATATGATTTTACAAAAAAATGAGGGGATTCACCTTGAAGCCCCTATGTTGTGTGGTGAGTTTGTTATGCGGTCCTCATTGGGCTTTGTTTATCTATTGCACAGTCCACTTCACACTCTACAACATCCTTACTATTACACGCTCCACAAAATTTGAATTCCTTGCCCAAAATCTGGCCAAGTTGTGCCCAACATGCCCCCAATAGGCCCCAAAAATTCACATGTGACTCGTCCCTAGTCACTCAGTGGCTTTGCATCTAATATTGTCTTCAATGTTGTTGTATGCCTTCTTGAATTGTTGCAAAATCTCTGCCAGCTGCTTTTCCTCTCTGCACACTTCTTCTAATAATTCTTCTCTGACATGTTCTGCAACCTTATTTTCCAATTATATCTCTCTTTGTCGAAGTTGCTAAAGCTTCTCATCCACTTCCTATGATAGCTGAAGGGCCTCACCCTACGAAGACTAAGTCCTTTCTATTAAACATCTACTCCTCCTTCTTCAACTCTTAGATTTTCTTTTGCAGCTCCTTCGAGTCACTAATTTCTGTGAGCATCTGCGAGATTGGCAAAGTCTTCACAACTAGCCAACTCTCTCTTGTAGTTTCCAAACATTTTGATGAGCTCTAGTATTGCAGCAAGAATGGTACAACTACTGGGCTACCAACTTTACTTTTATCAACCTGATAGTTCGTAAGAAACTTGGAAGCATCGGTGCTATATGCACAAGTACTAGTTCTCACTGCATGTTGTCACTTGGTCAGCCGGCGCGAGATCACTAAGAGCTCAAGGTAGCTTCTGTAGATTGTATAAGAAGCTCTATGTGTTTTGAAAGGAAAGAGAGATTACTCTACAGATTCTATTCTAACTACAGAAAGGAGAAAGACTGGAATATGAAGCAAAACCTAGTAAACCCTAATTAACAAGCTAATTCTACTTTTGCCAAAAACATTATGAAAACCATGAAATAAATGCCATTTCCTACTTAAGGAAGTAAACAACATCTAACCATGCTATTTCTGGAAGTAAATAAGAAAAAAACATATTTTTGGATTTTTATGTTTTTTTATGTGAATTTAACATGCATCTAATTTATTGTGTGTGAGTGTGGTAGCGAACAGGTGACGCTAGAGGGTAGTTTTGGAGCTTGGGAGGATGTAGGATGGTGTGGATGGGTCCTATGAGGTCTTAGGTGGTCTTCTGGAGGATTTTCCCTCACTCGGACTTCAAAATAAAGCCTACAAGAAAATCTACAGGAGGAAAACAGTGAAACTACGGGAGGCCTACAGGAGGAGGCCGAGAGAAATTTTCTCTGTTTTGAGGGTGTAAGAGTGGGTGGAAAATGTGGATGAAGATTGGAATAAGGTGTTAGGGTGTCTAAGGTCTACCATGAGTCGCCAGGACAGAGAAAGATGATTGGGTTTGCTCAAGGAGAGAGGAAGATGTTCTATGAAAACTGAAGGAAACTAGGGCAGAATTGAGGTGAGGTTTGGGGACCTATAGGGCATGGATCAGATGGAGGGTGTGAGCTCTAGTAAGTTGGCCTACTGGTGGAAGAGATCTGTTGCATAGAAACTGACAGTCAACCAAGAAAATCAAGCAACCAATGAAATGAGTGCATCCTAGGAAAAACAGAGTTTTTCATTAGAATGGCCTAAACTATGATGTAGAGAAGGAAATTCTGGTAAACGTGGTAAGAAAGGAAAGCATGAAAAAGGATTATTGAAAATTATAGAGTGAACATGATAAAGAAGATCTAAAGCAAAGAAGAACTGGACTATCAATCTACTAGAGAGCTGCAAACACTAGAAGTCTTAGGAATGAGGAAAATCTGTGTTTTTGGGGCAGCAAGAGAGTCTCTACCTCAAATCATGGTCCCAGAGGGAGGAAGAGAGGCCAAGGCACTATTGCTAGCCTTTTGAATATTCTCTGATCACTACTTAACCTGCTACAGAAAGCACAAATGGAAACAAGCTACTAAATCATCAAAAGCAACCTATTCTTAACCATAAGAGAAATACATCTAACAGCAAACTAATCTACAAACTGAAGTAAAGAATACAAATAAAAGTAAAGAGAAGCTTGGTTGCTTGGATTGGGCCCTAACCTAAGAGCTTCAACCCTTTGAGGTAACTCAGTGCTAGCTCAAAAAGGATTCCATCTTCATTATAAAAAAATAGCAAGTTTACATAAAACTGTCAAAAATAGTAAGCTTGAAATTTTATCAGAGTTTACACAAGAAAAAAGTCAACCCTAGTGAGGCCCTAGGCCTCTCTACTTATATATCTGAAGCTACCAACAACTTTGTTAAAATCAGGGAGGCTTGGCTCCCAAAACCCAAGATAACTATCAATCATCTTCCACTTGCTCGGCTGCCTTCTAGTGCATGATTCGACTGCTTGTACTTCGAGCTAAATGAAGGGGAATTCGAAGTGAGGAGCAATAAATGTGCGGGATTCCATCCTATAATTCCTCTCCTCTATCTACTTCTAGTTATTGCTGCAATTTGACCACTAGATCCTTGACTTTGACCTCGAAACCCATGAATAATCTGCATTAAATACATGTTAGACCACATGGCATAATAACTAACTCAACTCACCCTATAAGCATAAATATAATCAGAAAATCATACAATAAGCTAAGAGAATGGTTGATTTGACTAGGTTAGGAGGTAAAATGAGCCCATATAATTACCCATCTATGAGGCTCATCATCACCCCCTTACTGAAGGTGTTGCTCATCCTCTAAGAAACTTAGTCAATCTCTTCGTCCTTTATGGCCCTAGTGGCCTCCCTAGCATTCTAGACTTCTGATGTGGTCTACTCATGTTCTCCATAAAATCCTACCTTTCTATCTATTTCCTTCCACTGCTCCTCCTCTTCTTCTTCTCTTCTGCCTTCCAGCATGCCTAATATGAATGGAGGTGTCAGTTTGAGGCCAATCTAGTTGACCTTCAGCCTTTGCATGGAGCACTTGTACATTGGCACTCTTTCCAATGCCTCCTTCAGCTTCATGGGGGAATGGTATTCCCTGTTCTGCAAGCTATGGGTAGGGTGTTCCATTTTCTCATGCATGCATGCACACAGTCCTCCCCAAGTAGCCTAAACATATCTTCAAAGTGTGCAATGGCTTGTTCCTGATTGGCTAGATATTTAGTGGCAATATGAGGGTCATTGGCAAGCAGGTTGTGTGTGCTGATGAGTGCCATACGATCTAATGGCTCAGCTCTTATCGTCAATGGTTATTTCTTCTCTTTTATTAACAATATTTTCATTTCTGCTACCCTCAATTCTTCATTGTTCATCCATGACGCCATGGCCATTAATTGCAAATCCCCTAGCTTGGCATTGGGGTCCCACACATTTAGGTCTATGAGGGCCATGTTGTGTAGATAGAACTCTGCCATCTTTTCTTTTTCCTTGGAGGTGCTTTGGTCACACAAATCCATGAACTGTCTGTAGTCTTGGAAAGGCATTGTGCCTCTTTGTGCCAAATTTTTTATGTGGAATTGAAGCCATTGATCCTTTAGATAGAGGCCATAAGATTTGGCTGGTGTTCTGCATTATAATGCTTCTATGGAAAAATTGGCCATGTATGCCAAATGATTCTCTTTGTCCTATAGTTGCCTCCTTAGTAATTCATTCTCATTCTCAAGGTGGCTTCTTGTAATGGCTTTTCTATCTCTGAGAGCACTCAATTCCCTACCCATTTCCCTGAGTTTGTTTCCCATGTGGCCAATATCCTCAAATCCTTTGGACTTGGCTATCTGCATCCACCTATGCATTCTCACTCTCTCTTTTTCCAACTCGATAAACATTGGAATTGCAAATTTCTATGGGATTATCTTGCCTCCTTCAGGTAGTCTGTAATAGGAGTCAAGATTAAGCTAACGGTCAGGTTCTTGTAGCTCTTGTGCTTCCTCCTTCACCTTTGGCTGTCCTCCTATATTTTCCTCAAGTTTTTGTGTCTCCTGTAGTTTGGAAAGTGTCTCATGTAGGACTGTTTTAGCCTCCTGTAGGTCTAGTTTTGGGTCTTGTAGAATTTCCTTTCCCTTCCATGTAGAAGATCTTGGAGTCCCCCTTTCATAGGTTTTCCTGCTTTAATTTTGGTACTCTTCCTTGCCCTGAAATACATGGAGGTTTTTATTTTCCTCTTATACTTTTGCTTGACTAAGGTACTGAGGGTAGTGAGGGTAGCTGTTGCTTCTCTTTCCCAAGTTTTAGGGGACTCTTCTCTTTGCTCTGCCCTCTCTGCCTCCTTTTCTCCTTCTTCTGTCTATTTTTCCTCCTCCTGCTCTGTCTCTTCAACTCTCCCCTCCTCTATTTCTTTTCTTTCCTCTTTTCTATCTTACTCTTCTATGTCACCACTTGATTCATCTTCTCCTCCTTTCTATTCTCATTCCTCACTGACAACAGGACTGACATCATAGGTTAATGCCTTGATGTCATCCTCAGTTGTCATATTTCTGAAAAATTCCCATGCTATAGGGATTGTAAGTGTATGGAGGGATTCTTCTACTAGGACCTTCATTAGCCCATGGTGAGCTAGCTACTGTGAATTTCTTACTTGTACCTTCGTACTGGCGTCAATGAGGGACTCAAGGAGAAAGTAAGGGATACCGAGCTTTTGATGTGCTGGGGTATTCATGCCATATCTCAAATCTTGGATGATTCTGAAATGATATCCAGAAACAATGTTGTGCCTCCCATCACAAGAAATGTAATTGATCACTTGGTAGCTAACTTCATCCCAAGGATATGGTATACTAGCCCTCCTAATTCCATTTTTTTCTTCAACAGGGGTTTCATTATCTTGGAAAAATTTCCTCTTGGCAGCCTGGCCAATTAGTTTCTCAACTTTACTTTAAGGTAGCCCAAGAGGAAGGGTAGTGACCCTACTGATGAATTCAGGGGTTATTTCAATGGAGAGGCCTCTAATGGTTACAGTAGCATGAGTTCTTGTGTGAGGGACCAGAGAGAGGGAAAACTCATGGGAAATTTCATCATCAAACCCTCTAAACTTCTCAAAGAATTTCATCGAGTTTTCCCTTGTAAATATCTCCACCACTTGAGGTTGTGCATGGAGTCTAGTGGAGTTAGTGGGCTCTTTTCTCATAACCCCCCCTGTCGTACTGCCTGTACTTATTTTGAAAAACCAATTATGGAGGTGGAGACAAACAATTTTTAGTGAAATAGAAAAATAGAGGAGACTGTTTTTTTTTTAAACATAATTTTTTTATGTATTTATACCCTCCTAAGGACTCATTTTATCTTCAATTTGAGACCAATTCTTCTACATTTTGATATTCAATAGAGGGAATTCATTAACCATACCTCTTCAGACTGAAATTCATGCCAAAATCACGTTTTCTCCCTTCAAAATGACTCACTGCCTCTCCTACAGAAGCCCGTTGTCCCTCCTGTAGATTTCCTCTAGGTGCTCCTGTAGAAAATGCCGAGAGAAAAAATAGGGAGGAAATCAATGGAGAATGGTGGATATGAGGCTATGGGGGCATAAGAAGACTACTTTGTGGCTGAGTTACGAGGAGAAATTGAAGAAAAGGTGGTGAGAATGCATGGGGAGGAGTGCTCATTACCTTTTATGGCTATTTTCGGTTATGAGTGCTAAGCTGGCAAGGTGTACGTTGCCCAGATTAGGACCGTCGATCCCCACCTGCTTGGTCATCATGACCCCCCCTCATAATCATCCCCACATCACTGCATCAGAGTTGACTCTTCTTCCCACTACATGTCCTCCGCATCTTTTGCTTGAGTTGACTGTGCGCACGTGTGGGTGGCATCTCGGTTAAGTGGAGTCAACTAAATGAAGGTGGCCAAGTTAACTGGCCACCTTTCCCTCTTTCTATTTCAACCATCTCATTTCCTATGTATGATTTCTAATTACAGAAATGTAGATAAAGGAGTGATTTAGCTACTTACATGTGATCTCAGTGTATTTGCTGCCTTCGACTGTGAGGTGTTGTGGCTTTCTCTGATGCATGCCTTCATTTTCCTTCATGCATATTGTCCTTGCTTGCTAATGTGTTGTTGTGCGTTTTTGTAGGTTCTTCTTTTAGTGGAGCTGAGTTGCATGTGCCTTTTCAACCTTCAAATGTGTTTTCCCTTGCTATTAGTACTGGACTTCTATGGGATCAGCTGCTACAGGAATTCCTACAGGAGCTCCTATAGTAGCTTCTCCCCTTGAAACTTCATCTATTCCCTATTCTTGGAGCTCGACAATGATGCCAGAGGTGGAGATGAATGATGGAGGGATAGTAGGTAAGCCTCAGGTAGAGTTAATGGTGCCTTTTCCTCCTTTTATTTTTGTTTTTTCTCAAAACTGCAAAACTGTTTTCCTCTGTTTTTTCTTGGAAAGGAAAAAATAATAATAATGATGCTTGGAGTGTGACGTAGGCCTGGAAACGATGGCAAAGAGATTTGAATATGGTAAGAAGGATTATGGGTTCCTCATGAAGCTTTTCTTGTCCCTCAAACTACCTCATGTAGACACTTTTGGCTCACTGTAATTCCTACAGGATCCTCTTGTAGAAAAAACAGAGCCTCCTGTAGAAAATGCAGTTTTGGAAGAAGAGGTACAGTGGGGTGAAAGAGATGCCAAAAATGATGGAGGAAGGTGTGGAAAAGATGAGATGGATGCTGGTATGAATGTCAGGGTCCCCTTGGCACCTTCTTCTACTCCCTGTAATCCTCTTGCAAACCTGCAATGCAATAAAAATTCATTTTTCTTTCTCTTTTTTTTTTTTTTTGAAAACAACTAGGGTGCCTCAGAGAGGTTTTCACCTTAGTTGCCTGCCCTGGGCACCTCCAAGGGAGGTTTTCACCCAGGGATCTTATTCTTTTCCCTTTTTTTTTCTTGACATCACTGGGTTGCCTCAGAAGAGTTTTTCACCCCAATGATGGGACTCAAGCGCCTCATGGAGGTTTTCACTTGAGTCCTTATTTTTTCTTTTTTCTTCAGTGAGTGGGTGAAGTGGAAGCTAAGACATGCTCCACTACCATCATTGTTTTATTCAAATCTTCAATAAACTCTCACTTGGAGAGGGGTTTCTTGTAGACTTTCAACTGATGTCCATTGAAAAGCATGGGAATGGCTTCATCATAAATGGTTCTGATGAGAACTGAACCATTTTCATTGCATTTCTCCACAGTGTAGGGTCCCAGCCATCTTGTCCTCAGCTTGCCTTTGAAATCCTTGTATCTTGAATCATAGAGTAGTGCCCAATATCCCTCTTGGAATTGCTTCTCCCTGATATTTCTGTCATGCCATATCTTTCTCTGAAGTTGAACTACCTTTGTATGGAGAAGGGCTTGCAATCTATATTCATCCAATCCATTGAGCTGAAGTAATCTCTCCTTCTGTGCTTGGCTGAGGTCTAGGTCCAACTGTGCTGCCATCCTTAGGATATTGAATTCAAACTCTATTGACAGCAAAGCCTTCTTCCCAAAGACCAGTTCATAGGGTGTGAACACAGTGGTGGTCTTCCATGTTGTGTTGTAGGCCCAAGTGGCCTCAACTAATTTGTCCACCCAGTATTTTCTGTTGCTGCTCACTACCTTGGTTAGGATCCCTTCCAATGCTCTGTTTGTGACCTCCACTTGCCCATTGGATTTTGTATGGTAAGGGGTGGAAGTCTTGTGCTTGATCTTATGATGTGTGAGCACGTCTTCAATCAGGTTGGAAGTAAACTGACTGCCTTGGTCTGTTACCAGATCTCTCGGATACCCGAACTTGTAGAATATGTTTTCCCTCAAAAGCCCAGCTACTTTTTCCTCTATCGTTGCTTTGATTGCTTTCATCTCTACCCACTTTGTTAGGTAGTCGGTGCACAAAATGATGTACTACTTCTGCTTTGAAGGGGGGTCGATAGTCCCCACAAAGTCCATGCCCCACTTCTCAAATGGCCCAAAGGTCACTTAAGGTTGCATGGGAATTTCATCTTTTGGAGTGGGTTTCCCCACCCTTTGACACCAATCACACTGGCTCATAGATCTCCTCACATCCTGATGAAGAGTGGGACAGTAGTAGCCTACTTGTAATATCTTGAATGTGGTTCTTTTTGCTACAAAATGACCTCCACAAGGCCTGTCATGACAGGTCAGGAGGATGTCAAAGACTTCCTCCTCCCTGACGCATCTTCTCAAGATCTTATCTGGGCCAAGTTTGAAGAGATTGCCTCCAATCCAAGTGAAAGGGGCACTTTTCCTTACTATCTTGCTATTCTCTTTTGAGGATAGGTGTGGTGGGAACTGTGCTAAAACTAAGTAGCTTGCTATACCAACAAACCATGGAGAGAGTACTGATATAGAAAATAGGTTTTCATCTGGCATTTGGTCATCCACCATTCGTTCTTCACCTGCAGGCAAATTTACTCTAGACAAAAAGTCAACAACACCATTCTCTTTACTAGGCTTATCAATAATGGTCAGATCAAACTGCTGCAATAAAAGCAACCATCTAATAATGCGATCATTTATATCTGGTTTGTTCATTAAATATCTAATTGTAGCATGATTAGTGTGCACAAAGGTTTGATATCCTGTGATATAATGTATGAATTTGTTTAAGGAATTCACGACAGCTAGGAGTTCCTTCTCAATCACTGTATAGTTTAACTCTACCTTTGACAAGTTTTTGCTTATAAAGTATATGGCATAAGGTAACTTTCCATCAATTTGTCCTAAGGCTGCTCTTATTTCTTTGTTCGAGGCATCTATGTGAATTTGAAAGAGTAGGGCCCAGTTTGGGCCTCTGAGAATTGGCGCAGTCACTAGCTTGCTATTCAAGGTATCTAGGGCTTCTTGACAGTTTTCTGACCATGTCAACTCAATATCTTTGCCTAGGAGGCTAAGCAAAGGAGAGGCTAGCTTGCTGAAGTGTTTAATGAATCTCTTGTAATATCCAGCTAAGCCTAGGAAACTTGTGACATCTCTCACCTCTTGAGGAGGTGGGACCCTTTGGATGATGGCAATTTTGTTGGGGTCCACTTGCAGTCCTTGTTGAGATATTACATGACCTAGCATGGTCCCTTCAGTCATCAAAAATTCACTTTTTTTCAAATTTAGGGATAGGTTTATCTCAATACACTTATCTAGAACTTTTCCTAGGTTAGATAAAGCTTCCTGAAAGTTAGATCCATAAGGAGTAAAATCATCCATGTATATTTCTACTGCGTCATGAACCAATTCAGAAAATATACTTAATACCACTCTTTGGAAAGTGGCTGGAGCATTGCACAAACCAAAAGGGAGGACTTGGTATGAAAAGGTACCCTAAGGACAAGTGAAAGCGGTCTTATCTTGGTCTTCTGGGATGATTTGAATCTGATTGTACTCACTAAACCCATCTAGGAAGGAGAAAAACGTTTTCCCTGCTAGACCGTCTAACACTTGATCTATGAAAGGTAAAGGAAAATGGTCCTTTTTAGTGGCTTTGTTCAATTCCCGATAGTTGACACAGATTCTCTACTTACCATTTTTCTTTGGCACTAGCACCAAAGGAGAAACCCATTCACTATCAGATATGGGATAGATGAACCCTGCATCAAGCAATTTCTGCAGTTATTCCTTAACAATATCTTTAAGTGTTGGGTTCATCCTCCTTTGAGGCTACCTGACTAGCTTACAATCTTCCTTGATGTATATATGATGAGTACATACTGAAGGGTGTATTCCCTTCATCTCCTTATAACTCCAGGCGAAGGCATCTAGATGGTTTTTCACTATGCTGCAGAGCTCCTTCTCCTAGGAAGTAGACAGGGATGGATTGATTTTCAATGTTCTTTCTGGGCTGAACGCTATATTTTTAACACGGAGAGAAGTAGGGTCAGCCACACAGAGATCAGTTGAGGGGTTGTTTTGGGTTTCTCTTACTATGTCTTCTAATGGTGATACACTGGGAGGTGGATTCTAAATGAAATTTTCAATCATATCATCCTCATCTTGTGGTTTTCCTCCCATGGTGATTTCTAATATATAAAGTGGTGTAGAATGAACTTCATCCTCATCCTCCTCCTCCAACCAGAGAGGTAGATCATGTTCTAGCAAAGGTTGGGTAGGAGGATATAGGATTAACTGCTTGGACATGTGCCTGTTCTTTATGGTCATGTTCCCAGCTCGACAGCTAATGTAGGCATCGGCTGTAGCTAACAAGGGTCTTCCTAGAATGAGAGGATACCCAGTGAGCTTTTCCTTTGGCTAGAGAACCAAGAAATCAGCAGGGTACTCCCAAGAATCAATGGAAACCATCACATATTCCACAATCCCCTCAAGGGTCACTATGGAGCGGTCTGCTAGCTGCAGCACTGTCGTGGTCTTCCTCAAGGAGCCTTGGAGGTTAAGTTTGAGCATTGTGTCCTTTGTCATCACATTAATGGAAACTCCCAGATCAATCAAGGTGTGTGGGACCATTGTGCCATTGATGTGGACATCAACTATTGGGCTTCCAGGGTCTAGATATTTTGGACAGATTATCTACCCCAACATCAAGTCGGACAATTGTCCTATGACATTGATGGTTTGGGCATCTCTCTTGTGCCTTCCTAAATGCCTAGAGAAGTTCTCTTTAATCAACCTATTGTAGATAGGCACATCTTTTATGGCTTGGAGAAGTGGTATCTTCACACATAGATGTTTCAATTCTCCCAGGAGTTTAGTCTCTTCTAGGGTAGGCTGGATAGTCATGGATAGTCTCTCAGGAAAGGGTGGATTTTCTTTATGTTCACTTTCATCTTTATCTTCCTCAACCTCCCTAGGTGGAGGCTAGCTATCTGGGATGACTTTCCCGAATCGCAAGTTAATTTCTTGAATCTCCACAACATAAGTTGGGCATGATGGTTCCCCACTATACAGTTGCTGAGCCTATCTGTTGTTCGGGTTCTGATTTTCTAGGCAAAATTTGGGGTTTCCTTGGTGGAGCATAAGGTAACGGTTGTGGTTGGGAAGGTGGTGGAGGCAGAAGAGATTGAGGAGAGTTGTATTGGGGCCTCCACCCCTGATGAGATGCATTCCACTAAGGTTGCGGCTGAGCATAGGATTGAAATGAATGGGTGGCTGGTTGGGCATGATATTGAGATGTGAAGGACCAAGGGGGAGGCATGGACCAGGAAGGATGAGTAGAGGGGCCCCAAGAATTTATGGAGGTGACTTGGTTGGGGTTGTAGTATGCCTGAGATATCCCTTGCATCACCTACTAGTATGGTCTAGGTCCATGCGGCCTCTTTTGGTTTATGTAATAGAACAGTTTAGTGACTCCTTCAGCCCCTTGGTATGCAGCTTTAAGTCTGGGCAAGGAAGGGCACTTATCTGTAGAATCATCTTCTTCACAGACTAAAAAACCTCTATAGAGTTCAATGGGATTTCATTCCTAGGATGCCTCCTAGTGCATCTAGGGCAAAAAATGGCCAAAGCCCTCTCTTCTTCCTCTTGTTTTCTTTTGATATGTAAGGTATCCATTTGCACGGAAAGAGTGTGCAACATCTCACTCTTGAAGTCTTCCAGTATGTCTCCAATTTCGCCTTTAATGGATGAATTGGAAGAAGAGGTCCTGGCTATGGGTTGACTCCCCCTACGTTTCTTTCTGGCTACTCTAGAATGGTTTCTAAAAGCAGTCTTTATGTCCTCATAGGATAGTTGGTAGATTTCTCCCTTGGATAGTAGATGGAGGGCGTCTAAAAGGTCTTCCCAAATTCCCCTGAGCAGGACCAACTTCAGAGACTCAGGGTCATGTGTACACCTAGCCCTTTTGTAACTGAGCTAGAACCTCTCTTCATAGTCTTCCAGGGACTCATCACTTTGTATGGTCATTCGGAAGATTTCTTCTTTAGTATCTTTTGACCTACAATAGTCTCAATACTTGTTGTTAAAGGCTTGCTGCATCTGAGTCCAAGTTGTGATGCTATTGCCAGGTAATCCCATGAACCAGCGTAGTGTTGTGTCCTTGAGAGTAGAAGGGAACAATTTCAACTTTTGCTTATCTTCTACATAGTCATAAGTTCGACAGATGATAGCAAACTCGAACAAGAAGGTGTCAGGATATTTTGTAGTCAGACCATGGAAGTGAGGTAGGGTTGAAGGACTTATATTCCTCATTTTGGCATCCCCATTGGTCTCCCGAATGGGGAAGGTACCCTCTATTCTCTCTCCATTTCCCCTAGCATTTCTATTTTCAGGCATTAGCTCGAGAGGAATGATTTCTTCTTCTTCTTCTTCCCCTATAGGTTCTTCAAATATGTTTGGATGTTCACCTAAGGGTTCTTCTTGATTGCAGCCACTGAAGAAGAGAGAAGGTTGGCTGTGTGAAGCAGTGGGGGTGTTGGGCAAACATTTTCCTAAGTTATCTCTACTCCTACTAGGCATGAAAGGAAATTTTTTTGGTTGGTTTTTCGTTTCTTTTTCCCCACATTAAAAGTACCTACAGAAATTGAAATTGTGATTGAACAAAACAAATTGCAACTAGCTGAAATGAACTTGCTAAATGGAAATTTGTAGAATTGAAAAGGAAATCAAGGAAATGCAGAACTGAAAGAAAATAAATGACTAATCTAATTTTGTTGAAATAAACTATTAGCAGAATGTTGCAATAGGAAATATAAGAAAGAAGTAATCATAGAATACTCTGACACTTCCCTGGAAACGATGCCAAAAAGTGATGAGCTCCAGTATTGCAGCAAGAATGTTGCAACTCTTGGGCTACCAACTCTACTTTTTTCAACCCGGTAGTTCGTAACAAACTTGGAAGCGTCGGTGCTATATGCACAAGTACTAGTTCTCACTGCAGGCTGTCACTTGGTTAGTTTGCGCAAGATCACTAGGAGCTCAAGGAAACTTCTATAGATTTCAGAAGAAGATCTATGTGTGATGAAAGGAAAGAAAGATTACTCTACATATGCTATTCTAACTGCAAAAAGGAGAAAGACTGGAATGTGAAACAAAACTTAGTAAACCCTAATTAACAAACTAATTCTAATTTTGCCAAAAACATTATGAAAACCATGAAAGAAATGCCATTACCTACTTAAGGAAGTAAACAACATCTAACCATGCTATTTTTGGAATTAAATAACCAAAAAAACATATTTTTGAATTTTTATGTGTTTTTATGTGAATTTAACATGCATCTAATTTATTGTGTGTGAGTGTGGCAGCGAACAGGTGACGTTATAGGGTAGTTTTTGAGCTTGGGAGGATGTATGATGGTGTCTATGGGTCCTAGAAGGTCTTAGGTGGCCTTTTGGGGTTTTTTCCCACACTTAGCCTTCAAAAGAAAGCGTACAGGAAAAACTACAGGAGGACACAGGAAAACTACAGGAGAAAACAGGGAAACTACAGGAGGCCTAAAGGAGGAGGCCGAGAGAAATTTTCGCTATTTTGAGGGTGTAAGAGTGGGTGGAAAAGGTGGATGAAGGTTGGAATGAGGTGTTACAGTGCCTAAGGTCTACCATGAGTCACCAGGAAAGAGAAAGATGATTGGGTTTTCTTAAGGATAGAGGAAGAAGTTCTATGAAAACTGAAGGAAACTAGGGCATAATTGAGGTGAAGTTTGGGGGACCTATAGGGCATGGATCAGATGGAGGGTGTGATTGCTAGTAAGCTAGCCTACTGGTGGAAGAGATATGTTGTATAGAAACTGACAGTCAACCAAGAAAATCAAGCAACCAATGAAATGAGTGCATCCTAGGAAAAACAGTTTTTCATTAGAATGGCCTAAACTATGATGTAGAGAAGGAAATGCTGGTAAATGCTGTAAGAAAGGAAAGCATGAAAAAGGAATATTGTAAATAAAGGAGTGAACATGATAAAGAAGATCTAAAGGAAAGCAGAATTGGAATATCAATCTACTAGAGAGCTGCAAACACTAGAAGTCCTAGGAATGAGGAAAATCTGTGTTTTTGGGGAAGCAAGAGAGTCTTTGCCTCAAATCATGGTCCCATAGGGAGGAAGAGAGGCCAAGGAACTATTTATAGCCTTTTGAATCTTCTCTAATCACTGCTTAACCTGCTATAGAAAGAACAAATGGAAACAAGCTACTAAATCATCAAAAGCAACCTATTCATAACCATAAGAGAAATACATCTAACAACAAACTAATATACAAACTGAAGTAAAGCATACAAATACAAGTAAAGAGAAGCTTGGCTGATTGGATTAGGCCCTAACCCAAGAGCTTCAACCCTATGAGGTAACTTAGTGCTAGCTCAAGAAGGATTCCATCTTCATTATCAAAACAATTAGTAGGATTGCATAAAATTGTCAAAAATAGTAAGCTTGAATTTTGAGCAGAGTTTACACAAGAACAATGTCGACCCTAGTGAGGTCCTAGGCCTCTCTACTTATACATCTGAAGCTAGCAACAGATTCCTTAAAATCATGGAGGCTTGGCTCCCAAAACTCGAGATAACTATCAATCATCTTCCACTTGCTCGGTTGCCTTCTAGTGCATGATTCGGCTGCTTGTACTTCGAGCTAAATGAAGGGGAATTCAAAGTGAGGAGCAATAAATGAGGGGGATTCCCACCTATAAGTCCTCTACTCTATCTAATTTGAGTTATTACTATAGTTTGACCACTAGATCCTTGAGTTTGACCTCGAAATCCATCAATAATCTGCATTAAATACATGTTAGACCACATGGCATAATAACTAACTCAACTCACCCTATAAGCATAAATATAATCAGAAAATCATACAATAAGCTAAGAGAATGGTTGATTTGACTAAGTTAGGACGTAAAATGAGCCCATATAATTACCCATTTATGAGGCTCATCACATTTGGATCTTCCTGTAGCGAAGTCCAAATTTGCATGCTCTCATCCATCAATTTTCCACAGTCTTCCAATGCTACAGAGATGTTGGTGATCCCACTCTTTAAGTGAATCTCCCTTTGCTCGCAATTCTAGTGGTATAGTTGGTTACAACTTCATTTGAAGCTCACTAATCTGTATCTCATATTTGAATTGCACTGCGGATATTTTATCCTTTTGCTTCGTGACTGCAAGGGTGAGCTTCATGACCTTTTCTTTTGTTGATTCATCCTCATAGACATCCATGTCCATAAATTTCTTGCAAGTGGCTTCGACCACCTCTTTAAGTCTCTGATGTTGTAGCTCTACCTATTCCTTATCCTTGATGGCTTGGTTGAGTTGTTTATTCAATGCAATGCACTCTTGTTCTGTCAAAATGTTCAAGTCTGAGGTGTTTTGTTCACTTTCCTTGAGCTCATTTGTGATACCTTGGTGAAATTCATGTAAGACCAGAGTGGGAAGTGTTGCCATGTTCATATTGACATGGTCCCAACCTTTTTCCTGCTACTTGAATTCCCCGAAGTCAAACTATAGAGCTCTGATAGGTATCTACATTATCCTCATCCAAAAAAAAAATTGTGATCCTTTATCAATGGATTCCTTTACCTATCTACGCTGGTGGTGTGGATGTTTGTGCCAAAATATTTAGCTCTGCAATACTCTATTGCACACCTGTGATGAGCTCACCATAGTAATCTTCCACCCTATTCCAGGATTCCATTGTTATCTCCAAAACTTTGTCTCTTATTTTTTCTAGGTCACCTTCAGTGAGAACCATTAGTGTGATTTCTTTTGTTTTATTTGCTTTATGCTTTGTTTTGCTCTTAATGGTGTCTTCGCCTTGGATCTTTCTTTTCTGTACAATAGTTTTCTCTGGTTCTACCTTTTTTTCTCCTTAGTCATATCCTCGCCTCCTTGAGGATCCTCATCATGGTGTTCTTTTCCATGGTATTCTTCTTCATGGTGTTAATCTTCTTCTTCCTCCTCCTCTTCCACTCGCTTCACAATGGTGTGAAGTGTCTAGCTCTTATTCATCGGTTGCGCTGTCTCTTGCTTCCACCAATGGAGTCATCCATTTTGTGGGCAATGTCTTTATTACTTTCAATAGATCATCCTCTTTGAACATATATGGAAATGCATGCCATTCCTTCTTCGTGTCTCTGCGTGCTTGTATGTACAATTTTTGAAAATCTGCCTTGAACCCCACCACAGGAATATACAGTTTACGCAAACTCGGCAAAAGGCACAGATGTTAGTTTACTAACATGTGTAGATCCATTTGATATAATATGAATAATATTCTATTTTCCTACGCTCGCGATGCTTGAGTGGTATTCCACAGTGAAGCATACCTCACGGCCTCACATACACTTTCTTCAATCAGAGGAAACTTCGTATCCTTCGACTCCTTCCATTCCAACATAGAAATGACTAAGATTAACTAGGCATAATGGAAATATGTACATTCCTCATGGTCCTTGCGGAAGTCATAAAGGAATTCCTTGTACAAATATCCATCGTCGTTATATTGGACTCCATTTGCACACTATGTGGCTAAAGACACCACCAACACGAGAACTTTGTTTGTGAAATACTTCCTCATAATTTTTTCGGCCAAAATGTATGCAGTGAAGCAGACTTCTTGGTCACTGATCAAGTTTATGTCATAGCCCCTATTGCCTTTGACTAGCCCATACTTCTTCTTCATATTCTCTGCCAAAGCATGGTCTTGATCCTTTCCCACGAACTCTTCCATGAGATTCTGCCCTTAGTAAGGTAATCTAGTGATCCTCCAGATCAACATTTGGTCTATGGGGATCTTATTCCCCATCCATAGGTGTCCATCATATATTAGTACCAATAATTGTCTCACACTCTATTTCTGCTGAACTTCTACCGAAGTGCGACACATTCAACATATTGAGCAGTATTGATTGTGCGAACCCATTCACCCACCAGTGTGGTTAAAATATCGTTACTCTACTCTCTGGATAGTGAACCTGCTGCAAGTACCTATCTAGTGCGAACTGAGGGTACTTCTTCTAGTCATGAAAATCCTAGTCTGTAAATTTGAGCTACAGGATTTTCCTTAAAATCTCTGCTAAATATGGGACAACTTCCGACAATAGAGGTGTGAATGTCTCATACTTCGCATCTTTGGAATCCTTTATTAGTTTAGCATTTGGCTTCCTCAGCAATATGCATGAGGGGAGAGGCAAGATAAATGCTATGCCAGCTTCCTCTGCCTATATTTCCACCACTTCTTCTTCATCAATATTGACCTTCTTAGGTTTCTTATGAGATTTCATAGGTTTGGCAGGATTCTCGTCCTCTTTTTTCTTGGTTGTTTCTTCCTTGGTTTGCTTCGTCCTTGGTGATTTCCGTTGTTTCTGTGGCGACGTGCTGCTACCACAGGTGATCCTAATAAGGATGTATCAACTGTTGGGGCTGACATTTCTAGAACCTCCATGACTCCAAACAATCCCTGCTCACAAAAATTCCACAGAATCTACTCCCAAGATCGCTTAGATGACATACACAGTGAAGTATCCTCCAACTTCTTCACACAATTAATCACTCAATTTATCAATGTTTTTAATCTAAGTGAGTGTTCGTTATTTATAATGATTCCGGCCTTCAAACCTCACCATTAGATTTGATTTTGTCTCAATTTTGTTCATATTTCATCATTAAATGCATATATATCCTTAAATTATGCCAGCTTGTCATCTTGCATGCAAATTTGCATGTGTTGTTTCCATTTTAATGGTCATATTTCTAGTTTCTTGATGAACTTCAACATGTTCCCTATTGTAACACTCTTTTGTCTTAAGTGGAAACTTCCCGTGAACTTTGACATATTCCCGACTGTAGTGAAGTACTGTCTTCATCTAAGATTTGTCTGCAATGTAGTTTATAGTCCAGTTCCCACTTTCAGTTGGATGTGACACTAATACTTTCCCTATTTCTTCTTTTAGCACAAAGCCAGAGGCGAAGGGTTGTCCCTATACATGTTCAACCTACTACCATTTACTTTTCCCTGAATTAATTCTCCATTTAACTTCGCTAACGACACTGGGCCTCCATTAGTAATATACCTAATAACATATGGGCCTAACCAGTGTGTTTTTTATTCCCTTGAAATTTCACAAACTTACTGTCATAGAAGAGAACAAGGTCTCCTATCCGAAACTTCTTTTGCTTAATGTTCTTGTCCTGCAAAGACTTTTCCCTTGGTTTTTATACTTGTTGATGAAATACTTCTATAAACATGTCTTCTTCGGGAGCAAGTAACTATGACATCCTTTCTTCCATTATGTCGGGGACTTACATATTTGTAAAAGCTACAATTCTTAGGCTAGGGATAATGTATTCCATGGGAATCCCAACTTCTCACCCATAAACCAATCTAAAGGGTGTCTAACCTATCAAATGTTTTAATGTAGTCCTATGAGCCCATAACACTTCTAGAATCCTAAGGTCTGAGTCATCCATGTTTACATTACATACCTTGGTCAGTGCATTTTCCAAAATTTTATTGAATGGTTCAACAGTTCCATTTGACTGAGGATGATAAGGAGTGGTCTTTTGGTGGTAAACTTGAAATTCTGCAGTTAATGCTTCAATGGGATTATTCAATAAATGTGACCCTCAGTGACTTATCAATATCCTTGGACACACAAATCTAGATAGTATGTATTCAAAGATGAACTTCTCAATAGTTTCTATGTTGAAATCCTTCACTGGTTGTGATTCGTCCCACCTTGTCAAATAATCAGTCGTAGTGATTATATGTCTCGCACCAGTCCTTTTTCTTAGTGGATTGATAGTTCCAACAAATTCAGTAGCCCATTTAGCAAAAGCCTACAATGTTACTTGCGGAACTAGTGGCATTTCATCTCTTCTTGAAGGTTTTCCTATTCTCTGGCAGACATCATAAGCTCAACAATAGTCCTTTTCATCTTTGCGTAGTGTAGGCCACCATAATCCCACTCTTAAAATTTTCTACATAGTAGATTTCCTTGCATAATTTCCACCAGTTGCGCCACTATGAGATTTTGTTTAAATTATCTGTCTTTCGTACTTAGGGACATAGTTGTGCAATATTTCATCTCGTCCCATATTATAAAAATGTCCTAGTATTAGTGAAAAATATGTTTCCTTAGATCAACATTCTACTCATTGAGAGACCAGTAGCTGCATCCGACCCTAGGGTTTAGGCGAAAACCTGCAGACGGTAGGACTGACGGACCTGGGACTTGCGGCAGAGTCTCGAGAGGCAGAGATCTGGAGAAGCGTTTATAAGGAACAGGACAATGATTCCCCCTCAGGGGGAGGGCCAGGAGCCTCCCCCGTCTCCGGGCGACCGATCACGGCATACAGCCGATGGGGAGAATGAAAACGGGATCAGCGACAGCTATATGGATAATAGACAGCAGAAAGGAAAGGATATTGACGCAGAGGGAAAAAATAAAGCGAGTTCCTCCACCTGCAAACCTGTAGAAACCGAGAGACCACGGGTGTACTTCCCAAGTGAACGTATTAATGCCAGGATACAGTACATGCGAGATCATGCGCTGATCGACAAGTTCATAGGCATTTGGCCGATAGAAAGGGCACTGAGAAGTTGGATCAGCACCAAATGGCATCCAAAGGGGGATATAACACTGCACTTGGGAGCCAAGGGATTCTTCACGGCAGTTTTCAACTGCCTGGAAGACCGCACCAGAATATTGGAGGGGGGTCCGTATTTTTTTAACTCCACAGGTCTATTTCTCAAAGGCTGGGTCGAAAGATTCAACCCAGATAAGGAAGATCTGAGCTGTGCGCCAGTGTGGATAAGGCTCTATTCACTGCCATGGGAATATTGGGAGGAAAAGTCGCTACAAGAAATCGGAAATGCTATTGGTGAATTTGTAAAGGTAGCAGAGGAAACAAAGCTATGCAAGCATACATCATACGCTCGGATCTGTGTCTACATGGACCTCAAGCAACCGCTGCCAGACACGGTAAGTTTCTTTCATGAAGACTCTGAGTGGGTTCAAGTTATAGACTATGAACAAGTGCCATTTAGATGCAGGAAATGCCACGATATAGGACATCTCTATAGAGATTGTCCTCAAAATAAGATGCCCTCTTATCAAGATAATCCTGACAATCAAGCCCTAGATGGATTCACCAAGGTAGTTAACAGAAGGAGAGGAAACAAAAAACCCTCAGGCAATCCCAAGATAAATCCTGCAAATAAGGCTATGCCTACTACAAGCAATAGATTTAAAGCTTTGAACAAGACCGATGAGCAAGATCCGGAAAAGTAACATGCGAAGGACAAAGCGGTTCATCTAAAACAACCAGGCGAAACATCCGAGCAAGGAGGACAGAAAACTACCAGTCAAGCAAACCATATTTCTCAGGCCAAGTCCTCGTCAGGGCTAACTCAAGGTATGGAGGTTGAGTACTCGCAGCCAAATGAAAAAGTCGCAAATGAACCAGAGGATATTTTTCAAACGCCCCAAGTCATGGAAGAAGATCTGGAACCCTTAGACATAGGGGAGCTGGACATATTAGGCTTGGAACAAGCCTGCAGGACAAGGAACTTTGAAAGAATTCTAGAAAAGCAAGTGGACAACCTTGTGGAAGTGCTAAACAGGGCACAGAAGAAATACTCTCTAGGTGTCCAAATCGGCAGTCCATGGGATGGAAAATTTATCACCAAGGATAATAAGAAGAGAGGCAGGAAAACAACCCTAGAAAGAACCATTAAGATAGGAGAAATACTGGTGGAGTCAGGGAGGTATGCCAAACTGACTAAGTACTTCAATACAAACCCCCACCCTTCTCAATGAAGTTAATTTCATGGAATATCACAGGGCTCAACAGCCCTAGGAAAGGCAGACTATTAAAAAATATGCTGATGCAAGAAAAACCAAGTATTCTCTTTTTGCAGGAGACGAAGTGTAGTTCAACTTTTTTGGAAGAATAGCAGCTAAAGCTTGGCCAGGAGGGCAAGTCACAGCTGTTGATGCTCAAGGAGCTTCGGGAGGCCTAGCGATACTTTGGGATGCCTGGATCATCCAGCTCAACAACATTCAAGCTAACAAAAGTTTCATCCAAGCCACATTCCATCTTTCAGGTACGAACACCCATGGACTGATAACCAATGTTTATTTCCCTCAGGACACCGCTCAAAAAATCCACATCCTGAATACATTGTCAGACCTCAACAAAGATAGACCGTTCCCTCTGTGGATATCTGGAGGTGATTACAACATGATCGCCAGCATGGAAGAAAAACAAGGTGGCCGAAATAACACACACAATGATGACAACCTTCTAAAGAACTTCATCAACAACAATTGGTTAATAGATATTCCTACAAGCAATGGTATCTTCACATGGACAAATAAGAGAGTGGGGTCGCAGCAAATAGCATCGCGCCTTGACAGATTCCTAATCTCAGATAATGCAACTCACATAGGTGGGGAATTCACAGCATCCATTCTCCCCATCTCTGGATCGGACCATTGGCCTATTGAGCTCCAATGGAACAGGCCAGGTAACAATCTTAGACGCCCTTTTCGTTTTGAAGAATTTTGGTTCTCTCATCCAGAATTTGAGGAGCTTGTCAGAACAACCTGGCTCAACTTCCATCCAGCCAAAGGTACAAGGATGTCCAGGTTCCAGCAAAAACTTAAGCATCTGAAACGGGCCATCAAACAATGGAACCACAAGACGTTTGGTAACATCTTTGCCACCCAAGCCTTGCTTAACACAGAGATGAAGAAAATCCAACAATCTATCATCAATGAAGGACGAACGGAGGCTCTTACTAAACAGGAACAAGCCATAGAATCAAAAATTTTAGAAAGAGACAAGCAGGAAGAAACTTTATGGAGGCAGAAATCCAGAATCAGATGGCTAAAAAGTGGAGAAAAAAACACAAATTTTTTTCATAAAACCACTGTGCAGTGTAGAATGATAAACCACATCACTCATATTAAGAATGAGCAGGGGGAGAAGATTGAAACCCATGATGGCATTGAAGGAGAATTTATAAATTACTTCAAAAAAGCCCACCAGGAGCCCAATATCAATCGAATGCCGGCTATCAACCAACTATTACAGAACATACCCAAAGTCATAACAGAGGAGCATAATAGTCTGCTCATCAAACCTATCAATATGCAGGAGGTCAAAGACGTCGTGCAGCAAATGAAGGAGGGGAAAGCGCCAGGTCCGGATGGCTTTACAGCTAATTTTTTTCACAGTTTCTGGGATTTGATTAAAAATGAAGTCTGGCAGGTTGTGGAGGAATCCAGAGCTCTCAGATGGATGTATCCTGGATTAAATGCTACTTTCATAGCCTTGGTACCTAAGGGAGAAGATTCCAACACCCCTGACAAATACCGACCCATCGCTCTGTGCAACATGATATACAAAATCATTTCAAAAGTCATAGCAACTAGGCTTAAGTCGATCCTCCCTCTCATCATCTCGCCTGAGCAGTCGGGCTATGTAGAAGGGCGTCAAATAACGGATGGAATTATTCTCACACATGAGATAATCCACTCCCTAAAGATCACCAAGAAGCCAGGTATGTTGCTCAAATTAGATCTATCTAAAGCTTTTGACAGTCTCAGTTGGGTCTACATACAAAAAATTCTAATTGCTTTTGGTTTTGCTCACTCTTGGGTAAGATGGATTTACAGTCTAATTTCATCAGCATTCTTCTCTATGTTAATCAATGGTTCTCCTTCAGCCACCTACCGTCCTTCCAGAGGAATCAGGCAGGGTGATCCCTTGTCACCCTTTCTTTTTGTAATCATGGCTGAGGGTTTGGGTAGAAGCATCACGGCTGCTAGGCATGATAGGCATCTAAAAGGGCTCTCTTTTAACAATTCCCCTATCTACTCCCACCAGCAATTTGTAGATGATAATATGCTTTTTGGCCATCCGTCGGTTCAGGAAGCTCGCCTTCTAAAATCCATTCTATCCACTTTCTCTGATGCTTCTGGTGCCCTCATCAATCGAGTCAAATCCCAAATTTTTTTCTTCAATACTCATGTCTCTACCCAGAGAGCCATAGGGCGTATTCTGGGGTTCACCTGTGCCTCTCTCCCATCCAAGTATCTCGGTGCCCCTCTTATGGCCTCAGCTCTTAAACATTCCTCCTGGAAGCAGTTGTTAGAAAAATTGGAAGCTCGTCTATTCCTATGGACTAATCGAGCTCTGAATATGGCAAGCAGAATAGTTCTCATCAAAGCAGTTCTTCACTCCATGCCCCTGTATCTTTTCTCCATTCTAGCTGCCCCTAAGTGGGTCCTCAAAGAAATCAAGAACCTCCAGCGTAACTTTCTGTGGGGGGGTTCTGGACAAAATCGAAAGTGGGCTTTAATCAAATGGGATAAAGTTTTTCTACCCAAGGAAGCAGGAGGTCTAGGCCTTAGAGACCCCGAGCATAGCAACAAAGTGATGGGGGCCAAAATCTGGTGGAGGTGGCTTGCTCACCCTAACACTCCTTGGGCTTTCCTTTGGACAGCTAAGTATGCAAGTAATTATCCCATGGAAGAAAGACTGCGTATGACAGAGACAAGTTTGGGATCCGCAATATGGAATTCAACAGTTCAGCACAGACATCTCATCCAAGAGCACAACTTCTGGGAGATCAAAAACGGGAACACTGCTTGTTTCTGGGAGGACTCATGGCAGCAATTGCCAAAAATCAAAGACATTCTCCAGGACCTTTCAGCGGATGAGAGGGAACTAAATCCCTTGGCCAAAGTCAATCATTTCTGGACTACAGCCACTGCTCAAGCACATCGGCAATGGAAAAATGCAAATCAGCTCCTCCCACATAGTTCAGCTCAGACTCAACACCTTCTCAACACAGAATTACAAAAGAGGCAAATCATAGTCTCAGAAGAACCGAATATTTTAAGATGGGGCTATGAAGAGAAGGGCACTTTCACAACTAAGGAAGCCTACAATTTAATCATTCAAGGGCAGATGCACAAAGACAACTTATGGGAAAAAGTTTGGCACAAGTCTAACTGGCCGAAAGTCTCAACATTTCTGTGGCTTCTCTGTCATAACAGAATCCTAACGTGGGATAATCTCAGAAAACGGAGCTTCTCTGGACCATCCATATGTCACATGTGCAGACAGGAGGAAGAAACTGCCCTTCATCTTATGCAAAATTGCCAAATTGGAAGGAAGCTATGGGAGAAGATTGCTTTCCGCTGCCAAATAGAGGGAAGAGTGCAAGGAGACCTTAAAGGCACCATATGCAAGGGAAGTCAAAACCCATTTCAAAGTAACCTCCTCAACACATTGTGGCATCTCATTCCAGGATTATTGATGTGGAATATATGGAAAGAGCGTAATCGAAGAATATTTAAAGATCAAACGATGTCGCTGGAAAAAATTTGGAACAAATTCCATCAAAACATTATGGAAACTCTTTCAATCAAAGATTGGTATTTAGAAGACCTTCCCACTCTTCCTCAGGAAAAAGCTGTTTGGGATAATTGGAAGCTGCGGATAAATCAAAAATGAAACACGGGCAAGAACCCCAACAAACAAAGCCAGGAAGCAAACACTTGGAATCCGCTGCCTGAAGACATGATCCAGCTCAACTTTGATGGGGCATCTAAGGGGAACCCAGAAAAGCATGTTACGGAGGAGTTTTCAGAGACCACACTGGCAACCCTCTATGCATCTATATGGGCTCGATAGGCTGGGACACTAACAACTCAGCAGAATTGGAGGGTCTATGGCGAGGTCTTAAACTAGCACACGAAAAGAACTTCTTTCCCCTCATCATAGAAGGAGACTCGCAGATCATAATCACAATGATCACAAAGCTTCAACACAGCTCTCCAGTTCATAAGGTCAGCAATAGCTGGAGAATGGCCCAGAGGCTCGAACTTATCAATCACTGGCTTTCTCAGCACCAAGCTGTCACTTTCAAACATACCAGAAGGGAAATGAATAAGCTAGCTGATCTTCTAGCCAACCTCGGAGTCGAGGCTAAAGAAAACCACTTTGAAGGTACAATAGAAGGCATAGTTTTAAAGGACCAAATTGCCAAACTGCAGGAAATTGTCTCTCAGGACAACTCTCCGATCACGAAAACGCACCCGGATGCGGGTGTTAACTCCAACTATTAATGATGCATCATGCCACCGCACCATCAAGCCTGACGGTTGGCAGGCAGGCGTACTCCGAGGTCTGCGTTGGTAGTTATAAGTTGCAGTTCAAGGCAGGTGATTTCATGTCTGCTCAGGTTCGAGGGGAATTTGCATTCAAGGCGAGCATGGCTACTCAGTCCTTGATGCGATCCAGGCTTAAGGAAATGTGCCATTCTCCCGCGGCAGTTAATGTCTCAGCTCTTTATAATATGAGGCCTGTTCAAGTTTATGGCCAAAATTCTTCGATTGATGCTTGTGCTACGCTCATAATTCCTCACGCCTCCAGTGTTCTCAGGCTCGAGTGGCGTTTCAGGTCTATCGCTCTGGGTGCTATGCCACGTAGCAGGGGTGTTCCGCGACGAGGGGGTCGGTCTGGCCTCAGAACTGGCCTCGCTCCTGCGGACGTGCAGAATGTAGTCCCGATTACCTCTGCTTCCCCCTCATCTCTGCCATCGGACCAGGAGAGATTTATCCCAAGCAGTTCATACCAATCTTTCCGCCTCAGGTTCCAAAGCAGGCTAATTCGTCCAGTGGTTACGTTAAATTTCACTGTGTATATCTCAGAGGAGGAGCCTCGCACCACCAGCTCGACTTCCCCTGATTCCACAAGCGCACAGGAAAGCAGCATTCTCCTGGGGGACATGAATGGTCTGGTTTACAGGACTGATTCTTTATATGAGGAAACCCCGGTCCAGGAAGAGCCTCCGCCTTCCAACCCTGCCAAGAACGAGGAAAAGGCCAGCGAACATTCTCAGCATGGTCTTGGCTGGCTTCACCTGGTCACTGACTCTCGCGGAGAGCCGATTCTAGATGAGGATGGATTTGTCACTTGGCTGCCCTCACCAAGCCCGGAGAAAAAGGAGCAGCAAGCGTCGCTCAGCCAGGAGGTCTAATCTTCTTCGGGTGCATATGTCAAGCTTTTTTGAACTTGTGTTGTGGATTCTGCAGCTTTTTCACCCTGTTTGTTTCAGTCTAATGCCCCTAGTTGTTAGTACTGTCAATACAGTTGTTATACCTTGTTCTAGAGTCAACTATGTTAAATGGCTCTGTCTAGTTACGATTTCTGTTGTTTATGGTAAATGTAGTCCGAGTCCAGTTAGTCAGAATGTCAGGACAAATCAGAACTATGAAGCATATTTTGTAAAACCGCTTGACCGGTTCGTCAGTATTGTTCAGGTTTTTTTGATTGAGGACTGGCCTCGGCCTCCTCGGAAGGACTGTCCACCATGTACATAATTTTCTCTTTTTAATATAGAACTAGTCTTTACTTAGAAAAAAAAAAAAAAATATGTTTCCTTAACCACCAATTATTTATTTTGTTGCATAGTGTATTCTGAAGGGGCCATTCCTGTGGTTAAAAAGTGAACAATATTAGCGATGTGATCATCTATTATCTTGATTGAAAACAATTGCGTATCAAGAAAATTATTCTCTATAATAAACAGTTCTTCTCCTCTTTCCAACATTGACAAATGACCAGGTATAGCATTCAGTCTTCCTGCCTTAACAACAACTTCAAAGTCATACTCCTGAAACAATAATAGCCATTTGCAAAATTTTCCTCCTAAAATAGGCTTATTAACCAAATATTTTAGTGTAGAGTGATGTGTGAACATCTTCAAATGTCATCCCAACAAATAGTGTCTAAACTTCTGTAAAGAATATACCATAGCTAGTCCTTCCCTTTATATATTTGTATAGTTTTTCTCTACTTTAGACAATTTCCTACATGCAAAAGTTATAGGGTGATCGATTTCTCCTGCACTCGGTTGTGCCAATATGACTCCTAAAGCTATGCATGAAGCATCCACATGAGCATGAAATTCCCTATTCTAAAAAGGGAATACTAGTATAGAAGCAATTACCATCTTTTCTTTTAGTGTCTCGAGGCTCTTTTGACATTCTTCATTCCATAGGAATGTTACATATTTCTTTAGTATATTTTCCATAGGCGTAGTGATCTCTGCATATCCTTTGATAAATTTTATGTAATATCATGTATGTCCCAATATGGTGCGAAGCTATCTCACTGTCTTTGGTGGAGGTAAATCCACAACAATATAAATCTTCGTAGGATCGACCATCAATGCTTGTGTACAAAAAATATGTCCCAACAATATAGAAAAGGTACACAAAATATGCACTTTTTGATATTCAAAGAGATCTGATACTACCTACATGTGTCAAGCATTAGTCTTAAGCTCGCAACATGTTTCTTCAATAACCCAAACAATGTCCAATCATCGAAGTATACTTCTAAAAACTTGTGAATATATTCTTTGAAATATGAAACCACCTCTCTTGAAAATATGTTAGGGTCATTCTTTAGTCGAAAAGGAATTAGTGTATACTAATATGGACCCCATTTTGTAGTGAAGGTGGTCTTATGTCGATCTTCTGGTGCAATTCTAATATGATGGTATCTTGAAAATCCATTTGTAAATCAACAGGCTTCCTAACCTCCTACATTGTTCAATACTTCATCAGTGAAAGGAGTATGGAATCGGTCATGTACACATCCATCATTTAACATCCTTATATCAACACAAATCCTGATTTCCCCTTGTGTTTTCTTTTCTTGTACTACCATAAGACTTACCGACTCTGATTCTTCCATGGGTTCAATGATTCCAGTTGTTGTCATTTTTTCAAGTTCTTTCTTCACTTATTCTTTATACTTTGGATTCAATCTATGAGGTATTTTCTTAACTGGTTTTTCATTAGGATTTAGAGGAATATTAATAGCTCCTAAATCTCCTACTATTCCCTTCATATCTGAAAAATCAGTGGGAAATAACTCTTGCTATTCATGCAAAAGATGTGTCACTTTGCTGATTGTTTCTTCATCCCAATAATCTCCTATCGTTGCAAATTTCAGCTCCTCTTATGATCCTATATTCACCTTCTTTGTCTTCAATGGCTTTGTTATATCACACATTTATAACTCAAGTCCATTCACTTTGTGGTAGCCTTCTGATTATGCTATGTAAATATTGCGAGGGTCATCATCTTCCTCTACAGTGATGTTGTAGCATTTGAGTACATTTCGTAGGTCCGCAACCCAATCATCCGACCAGGTGAGTGGAATTTCATTCTAAAAAATCCTTTTTAACTATCTGAAGGGTTGAATCTATATATGGAAAATAATATACAAATATAAATGTCAATATAACCTATCAACCATATCTGCCTAGTTCATAGTGCCACGTCAAAGTTATGTTTCTAGGTACCCATTTTGAGGAATTGTATCCATTGTATGGATGAACCCATGCACCCATTCTTCTCGTAGAATCTCCTTCCATGTTGTCATGCAAAGTTGTATGTGCTCTTTAGGATCAATTTTACCATCATATTTGTCTTCCAACTATATTTCTACCTGAGAAAACCTTATCCATATCAAGCGTCGACATTCTTGCCAAGTTCCTATGTTCTTCTTATGTTTACCCCACCATCTAGTAGGAGTGGCCCTCAGGGCCATATCGAGAGATAACAAACTTCGACACTCTGGTCTTTGTTCTTCATATTCTTCAAGAAAAGTATTTATATCACGCAAACCATAATACAATGCTAAGCCACATACTTCAACTGTCATTCAACGAACTACTTTAGTAACTCTTACACATCACCTTGTAGATACTTCATTTAACCTATTTTTCCAATTTTCCAATTCTTCCTCTGAATTTGAAGCAGTCGAACTGTCAGGATTCCAACTCAACTTTCCTTCGATATGGTTAACAAAATATTATCCCTTTTCTTTCATCTGATAGATGTTATCTATATCAACTTGGTTGTACTCCTCTTTATCTGGTTCAGTATTCCTTCATCCTTCTAATGGATCGAATGGAACAATCACTCTAATATTGTTGCTTTCAAATATCATTTGCCTCTTCTTTAAGTTGATTATAGCCATGTTGGAAAATGCCCAATCTAGTCCAAGTAATGTAGGATAGGGGTTATTTTTGTTGGGATGGGGCCCCTGGGGTCAATTGAGTCAATTTTGAGTAACTTTTGTAGTTTCTTTTTGTACCGAATGTAAAGTCTCCACGAAATGTAGAAGCAGAGAGTGAAGCAAGTACAAGTCAAATGGGATATAGTCTCTTAGCTGGGTAGGTGATAGATTTGTTTTGAGACCCACCCATGGTCCACAGACCATGGTATTGTAAAGAAAATGCTATAAATAGATGATTCATAGTGAGTATAAGTACCAAGGAGTGATAGAAGAATTATTGTAAGGGAAAGGTGCTAAGGTAGGAAAGCTGAGTTTCTTGTACTTAGGCAAAAGGGAAAGGCTCCTGCAGTTGAGTGCATAGGGACCTTGGTATGTCCACAAGCTGAGTGCGTAGGCCCTTGTAGTTGAGTGCGTAGGGAGAAAAGTTTGTAATTGAAAATTTATACTTAAGAAAGGTTGTTTTGGGCCGAAATTCATGCATTTGTGTCTTATCATTTACTTCTATAAAGTTTATGTATCTTCACTCTGTGATATGTTTTATGTGAATTAATGCTTATTTACTACACGAAACTGGTAAATATCTAATATTTATGCATAATAAGTTCAATTAAGTACCTTCGCGAAGATCAAGAAGTAGTTTAGATAGATGCATAGTAGTTATCTGTTCGTAGGAATTAGAGTTGCGTGAAGGTAGATCTAAGCCGCAACGATATCAAGAAACCATCACATAGGCCTCTGGATGCAGAAACCTAGTTCTAGCATCCCTCAATACTACTTCGAGTGAGACTGCAGCGCACGCTACGTAGGTTGTTGCCAAAAGCGCCAACAGTTAGGGTTTTGTTGGTTGGTGCAATTAAAGATGAACTTGGGTCAGGCCCCATCAAGACAAAAAATGGTTTTTTTGGTGCGAACGGGATCTATGTGAGGAATCTCTGATGTCAAATAAGTGGTTTCCTACTAAGAAGGAAATCGAAATGTGGATTGATCAGAAGTTGCACACGTTTGGAACTTGGGAGAAGAGAAATCTGTGGTAATCCAAGGAGTAGTGGTTGATTAGATACATGTACACAAACAAAACCGAAGACTTTTTCTGTTACTTCCACTGCGAACTACACGAGTGGCTATCTATATTAGCGTACAGTCATGGTACGTGGAGACCTGATGACCCTATTATGTGGACTCTTGAGTTGGTGAGGCACCTAGAAGCTTCAGAAAACAATAATGCGTGGGTGGTTGATCATTCGATTGATCACATATTAGGAGGATTTATCACTGAACTTGTGATTGATACGACCATCACCTATAATGAAGCCAAACACAGGCTTTTCAAGGGACCGCGAGGTAAGTACTTAAAATCTATGAAAACCTGGATTAAGATGTTGTTGTATGAAAAATGGGTTATGCCATTACCTTGATTTTTGGAACTACACGAAGCGGAAAACCTTTTAGAAGGAATAGGGAATCAGGCTCATAATACAGTTTGTTGTTAGGATCTTTTTCTAGTGACGACGAAGGGAATATTTTGAGTACACTGCGAAGCATGCTGCAGATATTAAGTCAAGGTATCCCGAGGATACCTCATTCATCCAATACACCTCCAAGCCCACCTTTGCTGCATACACCTAAACCCTCACCTCCACCTCCACCTCCACACTAACCATTCAACATGATGAGCATGACGAAGATGCCAATATTTAAACGGGTGGGAAGTGAAGACCTCGAATAATTCTGGTTTGTTGCAGACATTGTGTGGATAGTGTAGAAGATCACTGATGATAATATAAAGAAAGCACAGTTGGTCGGAATGCTACAGGATAGGGCGTTGACTAGGTATATCAAGTTCTGTCAGGATAGACCTAGTGCGACAATGGCAAAAACTCAACAGGCGTTGAAGAGTGAGTTTACGAAGCCAAAGTCTCAAGCAGAGCCTGTAACCAAGTTTAAGAAAATACAATAAAGGGTAAATGAGTCCTCATGGGATTTATAACAAAGGTTAAAGTGACTGACTTGGTAGCCTAACATGTCGATCAACGATTATAAGGATAGGGACTAGTACATCACATCCCTCCTACCACATCTAAGAATACCATTATCACAACAAAAGATAGGAACACAAGTGGAGGCTGTGGAGATCACGATGAGGTTGGAAGCCTCACTAGTACAGGATACAAATGTTGGAGTACAATAGATTCAGTCACAGCTGGCAAGTCTACACATGGAGTTGTAAAGTTTGAAGACACAGAAGGCTTCTTAGACTAAGGTGCGTGCGCAAGTATGGAGTATAAAATGGAAAGAAAAGACACATGACAAGGATCACTACCATGTTTATCATAATTAATTGATTGGATGGGTTCATGTACCTATGAAGCCTAAAAACATTGCGGGACCAAGCACAAGAGTACCATTATGGTGCGTTATCTATCAGATAGCTAGGAAGCACGCAACTGATGATTTTCATATCCCGCAGAAGTTTGTACAGACATCAAAATAGTTATTTTGTACCTTCTATAAATTGGTTGGGCATGAGGAGCGAAACTACCAAAGTTATGAATTGATAATGGAAAGGACCCCTACGTATCAAATGCAGGAAGAAAATTGGCCTCGGGATTAGGGAATGGGTACAGTGCACAGAGGATTTCAAGGATGTGGAAGAGGAAGAGGAGGAGGGGCTAGCAGAGGTTGTGGAAAAACCATTTGTTACAACTATGGTGAAGAAGGTCATTTCGCATGCGACTGTCAGAACCCAACCCATCCATCCTATCAATATTGCAGACAGTTTGATCATATGATAGAAGATTTCTAGTGCTTATAACTAAGATGCAAGAGAAAAAGACACAACAGCCTATGCCGAATATCCAGATGATGAGGGTGGAGCCTTTTGAAGAAGATCACAATATTAATATTGTAATGCATAGTGGTATGGCCACAAGAGAAGGTACAAGAAAGAAGTTAGAGACCGAAGGATGGGTGTGCAAGGCTACTGAGAAGGAAGTCAGGTTTGACCTCAACTAGGTTAGATAAAATTTTATGGAGGCCAAGAAGAATTTTTCTGAAGATTCTATGTCAGGGAGTCAAGAGAAATCAGCTGGAAACAATGATGTGCAAGACATGGATCCCTTGCTATTAGCCACTTTTTTGAAAACTTGTATGAAGTTGTTGAGGGATAAGAAGGCAGTGGAAGGGCTATCGGATCTAATCGAAAATTGTAAATGAAAAATTTAGATTCCTTCAAAACAACACGCGGTGAGGAAACTAGGTAAACATAAGAAGCGAATAGGGCGTGAGATGAGGCTGACCACGCAGATTGGAGAATATGAAATGGATCGAGTCATCCTGGATTTTGGTTCTGATGTGAACGTACTACCTAAATAGAAATGGGAGAGGATGGGGAGGCCTATGGTATAATGGTATCCTATACATCTACGCATGCCCAATCAACATAAGATCATTCCTATGGGGCAATTGTATGGGGTAACTGTTGGGAACGGGTCCCTTGGGGTTAAAAGCCCATGTTTTGTGTCTAAAGGCCCAAGTTTTGCATAAAGAACGCAAAGTCTCTGCATTTTGTGGTCGCGGACCATGAAGATGTAAACAGTTAAAAAGGGTTTCATCAATTAGTTTAGATAGTTTGTGTAGGCTTGATGAGATGCACCCTTGGTCTGTGGGCCATGGGAATGCATAAAAAGGGAGTATTAAAAGAGTCTAAGGGATTTAGAAAGTAGATTTCTAAGTAATCTTTTGGGTCTGTGAGAGCTAAGAGAAAGGAGTCTTAGCGTAGGAAGAGGCTTTGTAGCTGAGTGTGTAGATGCCTATGGTAGAAGTCAGCAGTTGAGTGCACGGACCCCAGTAGCTGTGTGCGTAGGGAGGTTAGAGTTTGTACTAGAAATCTGAACCATTAATAAAGAGAGTTATTCTGGAGATATCTGTATATGAGTTATTTTAATTATGTTATGAATATTGCGATTATGTTATGTTGAATATTGGGTTTATGATTTAATTCTATACTGATGTGCGAATCTATGTATTTTACCTTATCATATTAATGCAAGTAAGAATATCTGTTTACACAAAGATAATCATAATGCATGTTGAAGTTAACCAATACTTAAGCTAATTGGGGTAGACACAGAAGTAAGGATAGTTATAGAGGCGCATAGGTGTCCGAATTGGCTATTTAGGGTTTGTGAAGGACGAACGGAGACTTTCATGGAGGTTTTGAGCACAAATAAGAGAATTACATTGATAAGCCCTAAAGGGCTTATAGGTCTGCGCAAAGGAAGGGTTAGTGTATAAAAATGACATCACAACCATCTCAGGGTGCAGAAACTTGGTTCCTGCATCCCCCTATACTGCTTAGGGTGAGACTTCAATTTGCGCTCAGTGGATTGATTCCAAAAGTGCTAATAGTGTAGGGATTTGCTTGGCTGACTTAACACTGAACTTGGGTCAGGGCCCATCAAGCCAAAAAATGGTTTCGTTGCCAAGACTAGTATCTGCATAACGAAATGCATTATGTCACATCATTGGAATCCAACTAAGAAAGAGATCGAAGACTGGTTGGATAGAAATATCCACGAACTCACGGCAGAAGAAAATAGGAATCTATGATTGACGAAAGAATAGTGGTTGGACAAATACATGTACACAGAAATACACGAGATCTTCTTGTTTTCCTTCCTGGTTGAGTTGTGTGAGTAGATTGTGAAGTTGGCAGATGGCCAAGGGAGGTGGAGGCTTCATGGTCTTATTGTCTGGACCCCATAGTTAGTGCGGAGATTGGAAGCCTCTGAAGATAAGATCGCTTGTGTTCTCGATCATTAGCTCGATGCTCTTGTGTGAAAAGCGGGTTATGCAACTACCTTGATGTTTGGGGCGATAGGAAGTGGAATGACATTATGGAACAAGGGAAGAACAGGCCCTGAATATTTCTTGCTAATTGAACCCCCTCTGAGTGATGACGAGGAAGCAGCACAGGCATCTCTACAGAGTGTTGTTTAGTTGATAAAGTAATGGTTCCCGCGAATACCTCATCCAACCACACTACCTCCATCTTCACGTACACCGCATATGCCTTCGCTTACACCATCACCACCTCCACCACCATTCAATATGGTGGACTCCGTAAAGCTACCTGTGTTCAAGGGCATGGGAAATGAAGATTCAGACCAGTTTTGGTTGGTTGGAAAGGCTGTATGGGAAGCTCAGAGTATTATTGATCACCAAATGAAGAAATAAATGTTGGTTAGTGTTTTGCAGGACCATACACTAACGTCGTACATTAAGTATTTCACTGATAACTCAATGTCTACGTTGGCAGATATCCAAACTGCGCTGAATAAGGAATTCAGTAGACCTAATTATGAAGCGTAATAAATTGTGGGATTCAAAGAGATCATGATGAAGCCTGGTGAGACACCCCGAGATTTGGATCGGAGATTGGAGTGTATGATCCACAAGGCTAACATGAATCTAAATGATGGGCAACACCATGAATGGTTTGTGGCCTCGCTCCTGCCACATCTAAGGGTTTAACTATCACAGCAGAGGATTGGGACCCAGGCGTAAGCTCTAGAAATTGTGATGACATTGCAAGAGACACCAATGCAAGATGCTAATCTGGGGATTCAACAGATTCATGCGTAGTTTCAGAACCTTTGCCAAGAAATGCAAAGTTTGAAGAAAGATAGAACAAATCAGCCCGAGGTGTGCAAAGAAGTTTGGTGCCTAAAGTGGAAAATCTAGGGGCATGATAAAGATCACTGTCTAGTTTTTGAAAATTATGTTGGACTAGTAGGACCAACGCCTCTAAGGCCGAAAGCTACAGTAGGCAAAGTGTAGGGCTCGTGCTATGGTGTGCTATCTATTAGGTAGCTAGGAAACATGTGACAGACAATTTCCATTTGCTGCAGAAATTCGTATAGACACCGCAACAGATCTTCTACAACTTCTGTCAATTAATGGGTCATGATGAGCACAATTGCTAGAGTTATAAATTAATGATGCACATGACACCTGCATATAGGGTGCAGGCAGAAACATAGCCTCCAGACCAAGGCGCTAGAGGAGTGCGAGGCGAGTATCAAGGGCGCGGATGAGGCCGACATGGAGGAGGACCTGGTAGAGGTCGAGGGTAGGTCATTTGTTACAATTATGGAGGACAAGGACACTACGCATGAGATTGCCCAAATCTGACATGTCTATCATGTCGCTATTGTACTCAGTTTGACCATGCAATGAAGTATTTCCCTATATTATTGGATAAGATACGCGAGAAGGGGGCACAGCCTCAACAGCCGACTAAGAACCTACAGATGATGAGGGATGAGACTTGTGAGGAAGATCCTAAGGTAAATATTGTGTTGTGGAGTGGAGCAACGACTAGTGAAGATAAGGGGAAGCAGCCTAAAGAAGGTGAGTGGGTCTGCAAAGCACTAGAAAAGGAGACCAGGATTTATCTAGAACACATAAAAGAAATGTTTATGGAAACAAAGAAAAGCTTTGCTAAGGCCTCTACCTCATGGAGTCAGGAAAAGACGGATGAAGAAATGGACCCATCCATGATTACCATATTCTTGGAGACCTGCATGAAACTACTACATGATAGAAAGGTTGTCAAGGGACTATAGGAGCTGATCAATATGTGTGTCAGGAAGGAAAATAATACTGATAGACCATGTGTAGTCAAAAATATTGGTAGGCATAAGATGAGAATGGGGCGTGAGATGAGGCTTACTCCGTAGATAAGAGAATATGAGATGGATCAAGTTATTTTAGAACTGGGGTTGGACGTAAACATTTTTCCGAAACATACATGGGAGAGAATGGGGAGACCTGCACTACAGTGGTCTTTGATTTAGTTAAGGATGGAAAATCAGCACAAAATCGTCCCAATGGGGAGGTTACAAGGGGTAATAGTTGATATTGAAGGCGTGAGCGAACTAGTGATTTTGAAGTGATAGAGATTGTGGATGACAGCAATCCCTAGCCCATGCTCCTTGGGATTGATTGGGCCACTAACATGAATGGGGTAATCAATTTGAAGAAGTGGTAGATGATATTTGAGAAGAAATTCCTCCATGTAGTAGTGCCCCTAGACCCTGCAAAAGAACTGCGCTACACTGAACTGGTCCGTGATTATGAAATTGATGAGGATTTGGACCAGATTTACAAGATAACAACATGAGATTAGGATTGGGTGAATCCAACAGCAGATGGACGTATTGCATGGGACTACAATAGTTCCTACACATCAGATTCAGACGAAGAATTGGAGCACTGGAATAATTGACTGCATGAAGTATCTACGCTATGCTGTAATATGATGATCAAGTCATTGCATTATGTATCATCAGAGGTAAGAAATCTACGTTACTATGATGGTTTAACTGATGTTGATGACATTTTGGATGCATTTATGAGAGAAGTGCTAGAGAAACATCGCTTCCAGGCCATGGAATGGGAGTTGTGGGCTACACCTGCCAGATGGTGGGGCACACACAAGGAAAATATTGATGATTGGTGTGTATACAGAAAAATGATGAGAGTCCGATTTGGTCACCCTCAAGTGTGGCTAATTGAAAAGTATGGTGGGAGAAATGATCCATGCAACCATTTAGCCAAATGGGCTGAAGCATATGGAGCAAAGCCTCAACCAGAGTGTGTACATATGTTTTGTCATACTTTGGATGTTATACCGATGAATTGGTACTTGAAGATGGAACTCTGCCATGGCACTGAAGAGTGGGATGTTTTACGCCAAGGATTTTTTATGATGTTCAGCTTTGAGGATGGGTTTAAATGTATCGATGAAGTGTTGCAGGAGGTTAAGGCAATGGTCTTTAGGATAGCTTAGGATCCTCTAGATTTGATTCAACCTGATTGGACTACCTAGCTGAGCCATGCGTTGGAGTGCTACAATGGAATAGTGGAAGAACAAGATGAAGACTCGAGGAAGATTAATATTCTAGAGACTAAAGGTCACCGCGAAGTTGAGGGACCAAAATTATAGAACCCAAACTTAACCGAGCCGCTCAAAACTAGACAGGTGAACATTGGCGTGGAGGCAGAGCTGCAGTTTGTGAATATTGGGGACTACTAGGACAACGCGACAATAGATAAGGTTGCTTAACTACTCCGCGAATATTAGAATCTATTACCCATGAAGTTTTCAAATCTGAAAGGCATAATAGGGGACTTGGGTGTCATAAAGATCACCCTAAAAATAGAGGGGAAGCCTATTCAGAAAATACCTTACCACCTCAATTTGAAGTATAAAAAAAAGGTCCACTTAGAGTTGGATAAAATTCTTACTATAGGTATTATTGAACCAGTGGAAAAATCTGATTGGGTGAGCCCAATAGTAGTTAAGGAAAAGAAGAAGAAGGATGAAATAAGGACATGCGTAGATATCAAGAAGTTGAATGATGCTTGTGTGAATGATCCGTTCCCAACTCCATTCACTGATGAGGTGCTGGATAATGTTGGCGGCCAAGAAGCATACTCGTTTACTCATGGGTTCTCAGGGTACCATGAGATCAAGATTGCTTCGGAATATAGAAGTAAGATGACCTTCACGACGGAGTGGGGATGCTTTCAGTACACTGTAATTATTTTAGGCTGAAGAATTCGCCGATGATATTTTTGTGTGTAATCATCATGGCATTTGAGGACTTCATTCATAAATTTCTGGAGGTATACTTTGATGATTGAACACTATTTGGATTGGTAAAGCGCCATGTGGCAAGTCTGTGCTTGATGCTAGATACATGCCGGAGGTACCAAATTCTGCTCAATCTGAAGAAATTTTTGTTTTGTGTCCCTTTTGGGATCTTGCTAGGTCATGTGGTATGCAGACAAGGCTTGATGGTAGACCCTGCGAAGATCGCAGTCATAATCAATTTGGAGGCACCAAGGAGTGTGAAATAGCTGCGTGCAATGTTGGGGCATATGGGATACTATATAAAGTTCATCAAAAGCTATGACCAGATCACCACACTGATGGAGAAAATTTTAAAAAGGGATGCTACATTATGATAGAATGAGAAATGTCAGAAGAGCTTGGATGTGCTCAAAGAGAAAATGGTCATCGCGTCGATCCTAGTCTTCCCGGATTGGAAGAAGGAATTTCATGTGCATGTGGACACATCATGTATCACGATGGGAGCAGTATTGACATAGGCCAGTAGAGGGGACTTGGATCATCCTATAGCATTCACAGGTAGGAATCTGTCCAAGGTGAGAAAAATTATTCCACAACAGAGTGCGAAGGATTAGCTATGATGTATGTGCTCTAGAAGTTCAAGCATTATCTGTTGGGCAGACATTTTAAGATGTATATAGGCCATTCTACATTGAAATACTTGGTCAAGAAGCCTATGTTTAGGGCGAAGATATGGAGGTGTCTATTGTTGTTCTAGGAATATGATTTTGAAGTCACTGTGAAACCATGATTATTGAATGCAGAACCAGATCATCTGTCACACATTGAAACTAGAGAAGAGCCTAATAATTTGGAGGAAGGACTAGCTGACGCGCAACTCTTTGTAGTGTGTGTCACGGATAGTCACTTTGAAGATATTATACACTTCCTGACAACAGGAACAGCTCTGGAATGATATTCAAGTCAACATAAGAAGGAAATGGTGGCGCGCGCGACAAACTTTTCTGTCATTGCAGGGCACTTGTACAAAATTGAATCAGATGAAATATTGTGAGGTTATGTGCCAGAGTTTCAATGAAAAAACATCCTCGTTGAGGCTCATGGTGGAACCGTGGGAGGTAATTATGTAGGAAAATCAACAACGCAAAAGATTCTACACACTGGGTTGTGGTGGCTAACCTTACATAAGGATTCAAAAAGCATATCGTAGGGCATGTGATGTATGTCAAAGGAGTGGCAAGCCATCGTGGAGGGATGAGCTACCTTTGAATCTGTAGGTGATGTTACAGCCCTTCGAGAAATGGGTGATTGACTTTTTGGGACCAATTCAGCCTCCGGGAAAGAAGACATGTGCACGGTACATCATCACCGCGACTGAATATTTAACTAGATGGGTGAAGGCGCAGCCTATGAAGGACTATACAAGTGTGAGAACAACAAAATTCATCTTTGAGTACGTGCTGATAAGATTTAGCTATCCAAATATTTTAATGAGTGATCGCGGTATGCATTTTCTTAATGAGACGATCAGCGTCATGATGGAGGAATTTCAGGTTTACAATCAGAAGAGCACACCATATCATCCGCAGGCTAATGGGATGGTGGAAGCATTTAATAAAATATTGGAAAGTGCACTAACAAAGGTTTGCAATGCTCAAAGAAATGACTGGGATGTGCACGTACCCGTGGTGCTATGGGCTTATAGAATTACTTGCAAGAAGCTGACTGGACAAACACTGTTCAAGCTGGTTTATGGCACAAAAGTTGTGATGCCTATGGAGTACATTGTACCTAGTCTGCGCATAGAGGCATTCATAGGAATGGTAGATCGTGAAGCCCTGAAGGAGAGGTTTGCACAGCTAACAGATCTTGAAGAGAATAGATTTCTATCTGGATTACATCAACAAGTTCAAAAACAGTGTGAAAAGGCGTGGCACGATCGACACATCAAACTACGCACCTTCAAGGTAAATGACTTAGTTTTATTATATGATAGTAAGTTTGATAAATTTCCAGGAAAATTTAGGACGCATTGGCTGGGCCCATATGTCATCAAGGAGATTACCAATAGTGGAGCAGTTCAGTTGGTAAAACTAAATGGAGAAACCTTCCCAGGAAAGGTGAATGACAACCGATTGAAGCCATACACTGGCGATCCAACTAGATGACTACATGATGGAAGCACAGGCTTAGTGCTCCAGGTATTTGAAAGGAGGTGAAGGACTATAAAATACATTGCCTGGGTTGTGGAGCTCCACGATTGGGCAACTGCGGGGAATGAAGGATTGTCACAGTGTCAGTAGAAATGCGCGAGGAGCTATGCTATCGAATAAGGGACCGTGTAGGGTAGCTAGAAAGCGACCGTTATGGTCACTGTTCATGATTTGACGATGAAAAAAGGCTAAATGGAGTGGCGGTGACATTTAATTTAGAATTTAAGGAAAATATCTTTGAAAATATCCCACCAATCTAGTATTTATAAACAAATTTTGGGGGCAATGGTCAGATTTTAATTTGAAAATTCCTATAAATTACAGATGGTTGCCCAGCCAAAAACACTTGACCTTTTGAGAATTGAGGTGTTGAACTATCAGGCAAGTATGAAGTGCGAGAACTTTGAAGCTTTGACAGTGAGTTCAACATTTGAGAGGTTTCTGAAGGAAACGTAGGAGTTTTTTACTAGCATCATGTCGACAGCCCCAGAAACCGTGAGTGTTGGAGAAGCAATGGCAGCTGAGGGAGCTACCCTGGAGGTAGCAATGAGCTGCCCTGTAGATAGAAAGTGTCGAAGTACCTGCAGAGGTACCCAAATCGTTGAGGTCACCCAGGCCGAGGCCTACGCTGACCAAAGAGGGTTTGAAAATGAAGAAAGATAAGCAGAAAGCGACACCGCCAGTGCGTGGGTCACCTAGAAAACACCCGCAGAAGGAAAATCCCATCGCGTAGGAGAAGGGAAAGGTAGTTGACTTTGAACTTGAAGAAGAGAGTGAAGAAATCAATATTAGTGGGGAAGACATTGACATGGGGGCAGAGGACGTTGACATTGAAGGGTTCGACCCTATCTCTAAACTGCCTGAATACGTTCCTCGCACCAAGGCAAGGAAAAGCTCTCAAAGGACATTAATGAGAGCAAAGTCACACTGCATACACCATTGCTTCGAGACAAGATCGTACTTGAAGGACCGCACCTGGTGCCCGTCGCCCATTTAAAGTTGGAGGATTTGGATTTGGCTGATACGAAGCGCTTTCCCCACTTAGCGACCAATGTGTTCATGCGTCGTTTCTTCTATAAGGACTCTAGTGTGACCTCTCGAGAGCCAAGGAAGTGAATAAAAGGGGTGGACAAGGTAGGAATGCTAAACATACTATGGGTGCCGCATTACAACCATGCACCCATAACCATGATAGTGATCAAACAACTTCTATGCTTGGTGTATGATGGGTGTGTGTGCTTAGAAGAACCAATACTGATCACTAACATGTTGATCCATAGGATCACTAGACTGCCACATTGAGGATTAAATCCGGCCATGGCATTTGGTGGAAAGACAAGTGAGCACGACCTCAATGAGAAAATGAAGGAAAAATTTAAGCTCGTGAATATGCCGTGTGGCTACTCCATTTCTAGTATAACTGACCCCACGATCAAAGTAGCCACCCAAATCCTGGCTGGGAATATTATGAGGAAGTGTCAGCACTAGTGGTATAATTAGCAGCCCAGTGCGGGGACGACATATAATACAACTAGGCATGCTACCTCTATAGGGATTTCCTCACAAACTGCAAAGAGGCACGGGATCAGAGCAAAATGTTTCAATATGCATGGCTGCTACTATCCATAGTATTGGTCACATGGGAGTTACCAAAGGATAGTCAGTTTCCCACAGCTGCACAGGGTTTACAAAAAGTATTGAAGTTCGTTTTTCTCTGGGCCACCAAGGACCCTCAAAGGGTCAAGGATAGCAAGATATTTTGGATCTTGATGGAGATGAGTATCAACATGGCCATCAACTGCAAACCACGGTTATCACCGACTATCCTCGAACAGTTTGTAGGGTATGTGAAGTTCAAAGCAGACTTCCATTATGTCTCCATACGAGTACAAAATGACCCTGATAAAAAGTGGTATGACCTTCCATACCTGGCCACAGATGATACAATCACGGTGGTCCTCGACTACTGGGTAACAGAGTGGCGCATGACATCATACTTGATAGTTGGGCCTAGCAAGTCTACAAGGAATCATAAGAAGCAAGAGGCCAGACTAAAGATGGAATAGTTGGACGAAAAGAGGAAGGAAGATGCTGAGGACAAAGCCAAAGCATAGCGCACTACCAAAAAGAAGACAGAAGGGTAGGAAGAAGAGGAGGAGTGCAACTCCGGCACGAGTTAGAAATCTCCTTTATTGATCCAAAATGGATTTTGGATAGACTCCTAAGTCTAAGTGTTCCTCACTGAGGAAAATGAAAGTCCAAGGAAATTCCTAGAACTAGCCCCATTGCAGAGATCATCTCATTCTGAATCTACTATAACTTGAATGGGCAAAAATGGACTTAGGATGCAGAAGTTATCATGAAATGAAACTACCTCTATCCTTTGGAAAAAGGAGCAAAATCCCCAAAAAATGGGTCCTACAAACTCTCTAAGTCTTCAAAATCCTAAAAAATATTCAAAACTAGCACAAAAGGAGGACCTTTAGAAAAGGTGGATAACACTATCGGGACCCAAAAATCTACAAAAATGGTGGAAATAAGGCCTATCAGAGGCTTAAACCAATAATGAACAGGAGTCGTCGGATCTGGCCGATCAATGGTCCAGATCTGATCAGAAATCATAATCGGTGGTGGCTATCGAAGGATATCAGAGCATAATATATGATTATTGTGATCGCGACATCACAATCGGTGATTACAATGGAGCAATATCGCAATTGGCGACCATAATAGAGCGCTACAATGGCCCGGGGCATGAGCAATATCCGATTGCGATCAATTGCATTGCGATATCGTAATCGGAAAACACAATGGAGCGGGGCTTATATGTATATATATATATATATATATATATATATATATATATCTTTAGGGCAATGTTGAAGTAGTTGGATTAAGGAAGCAACACTTACTTGTCAAAGCTGGAGTTGTGCTAGTGCTGTCTGTCTGAATTAAGAAAGTGTATCTGGGGTTTAGTCGGGCCCGACAAGAAAGAGAAGATAGTGCCACCTCACTCTGTGCCTCAAGCAAGTGTTATCGAAGGGCAATGCTAAAAGGTAAGGTACAATGGCTTGTTGAAGTGCCTATGAACTAAGGATTATTTAAGCAAGTGTGTTGTTGAACGCCCGTACAAAAATGCTATCTATCTTTCCTTTTGAACATCCGTGCAAAGCTCTAAGTTTAGACCGTTCTCTAAGGGCTTGTTAATACGCTAGCCAGGTGGTTGGTTGCTTTAGATCAAACAGAAGGCACGGAGGGGGTATAAGCAGACAGGTTGTCAATACAAAGCTGTAAGTGCCGATCCAAGCGCGATATATATATATATATATATATATATAGATATATATATATATATATATATATATATATATATTCGTGATGTGATTAGTCGGACCTGATGGGATAATAAACGCTATCACATAATATTTCAAATCTAATAAAACCATCTTTCAGGACTTTTCCATGTTTTAACATATTTTTAAAATACAAAGGGAAACCTTGGAACAGTGTCGAAGCGACTTGCAATAGAGATTTTAGGCGGACCTGATAGGGATATAGTGCACAATTACGAAGATTTGAAGTCCGGTGAATAGTGTTCTCTGTAGATTTTTTTCTGTGTTTAGTGTATTTTCCTGTCTAAGCCGAGAATGGCTATATTCGGGGATTTCAAGCACCGATGCACTCTCCCATTACAGAATAGGTGGCATCCATCCCTAATGGCATTTAGCAATGATTATTGACAATCAGAGAAGGGATTTGAGTAGACAAAGGTTGGAAGACAGAGAGCCCGAAAGGGAAAATGAACAGGCAGCGCTGATTTGGCTTAAAGGCCATGAGTGTCAGGAACAACGGGGGTTGTTGTTGATTGTTGGGGTTTTGTTGCTAAAGGTGAAGCCAAAGTAGGAAGCTGAGGTGAAGGAGGCAGCGCAGACGCAAAAAGAGCAGCCGAGGGAGTCACTTGGAAGTCAAGTGAAAATCCAAGAGGGTTGTAAACGGATAGAGAGAAAAAAGGAACTAGAGTTGAAGAGCAAGAGCCAGAGCCAGAGCTGAAGAGCCAGAGTCAAAGCCAAGATCCAGAACCAAGCGTCAAGAGCCAGAGCCAAGAGCCAGAGCTTCAATAGCTAGTGGATAACATGGTGTCTGAACCCACTGTTTCTATGTAAAACAACAGGAGTTGAGCCAAGAGCTTGTAAAAAGGACTTATACCATAATCTTAGAGAGCCTAGCTGAGTTGACTAGAGCTCACGAAGATGTAGCCCAAGAGTTGTGGGTGAACTCCTAATTAAATTGTTGTTTCTATGTGATTGTTTATTGCTGCTTTATTTTCTGTTACATGTATTTATCCATCAGTGTGAGCACATTTACATATTAGCACAAACAGTAGATTTTAAACCATGTAATCAGTTAAAAATTAATATAGGCCTACACCCATATTTTCAAGCACATATTTATTTCCGCATTGGTTAATCATTAAGACTTGGGAAAATTTAAGCCTTGGAAGTCAGAGAGGTTCTTGGAAGTTAGACAAGAAGCCTAAGTGCCCCATTTTGAGATCATGTAGTATCGGAGCTTAAGATTGACTAAACCCACCTTCAAGGAAGGTTATATTAGAGTGTTTGAATGACAAAGCAAAGATTGCTTGTCTGAAAGGTGTTTGGGCAGTCAAGAATTGATTGTTTGATTGATGTATGCTTGTTTGCAAACTGACTATTTTTTGAGTTTGCAAAGGTGAAGCGAAAGCGATTGATAGCTCAGTCTAGGAATGACAAGAAGGAGAAGGGTTGAAGATATTCTTCTATCCCAAAGGACCTCAAGGCAATCCAAAGCACAAGAGATTTGTTGCAAAAGGTTGCTTAAATAACCTCTTTATTATCTTGTTGAAGCTTTTTTTTTTTTGTTCATTGGCATAATGATAACTTCTACAAGTGGGTCCTCAAATTCTACTTCCTTCACAATATTCTTTGACGAGGACATCAAGCAAGAATTGTCCACCATGATGGATATGGTGAGATAAATGTATGAGGATGGAAGGAAGAGCAGCAGACTTAGAGAGCAGTTGAATTCCATGAAGGAAGAGAAGCAATTGCTTTCTGACAAATTGCAGGAAATGGACAGGCAACTTCATATTGAAAATATGAGCTTGAAGAGGATGCATGAGTTGGAAACACGACCCTTTGTAGCCCAAGAAGCCTTAGTCAAGTATCAGCTTGAAGAATAGGTAAACCGTTCCAGTTTTTCTTCAAATTCCTCTAAGGATGCTTATATTGGTTCTTTTGAAAAACATACTAGAGGCATAGGTTCCAAGCTAATGTCCAAGATGGGCTATGAAGGGAAAGGCTTGGGTAGACATACACAAGGTATTGTTGAGCCAATAATGATTGAGGAAAGGCCTAAGTATTTGGGTCTTGGATATGGACAAGCTCATGGAGAAAGTTCCAAAGCTGCCATGAAGGCCGTTGAAACAACTCCAAGAAGGGGTTGCATTGCAGAGTGTGAATATTGTATTTAGGATGATTGCAATAGCTTGAAACATCATTTGCAGGATGTAGGTGTTCATAAGCACACACTTGAACTAGAGAGTTGGGGAGACTCTAATAGCCTTGAAGAGATTGATGGTGTTATAAAGGGAGCCACTTCTTCATTTGATTCACCTCCTCATGAACGCAATAAAGGTGAAAGAGAAAGGTATAAATCTGGTTCTAAACATTTTCCTTTTGATTGTGCAAAGCGTGATAAATTTCCACATATGTATGGGAAAAGAATTGCATGTTCCTTTTAATGTTTCTAGATGTTGGAAGAGAATGGCCAGATACAGGAAACTTTTGAAGGAAAAGAAGCAAGAAGCCAAAGGTCCATTGGACAAGGAAAAACATGTTAAGAGGATGCACATGCAGTGCACTTACTGCCATAAGCAAGGACATCTTGCTGAAATATGTTGGACTTTGAATCTAGCAATGCTTCCACAAAAGTTGAAGAAAGTGGAAAGAGAAGATAGCAGAAATGGAAAGGAAGATTCGATGACTTATGTGTCTCAGGATGATTCACATGTTGATGTTGATGTGTAGACAAAGGTAGTACCTTTGAAAGGGATTGGTGAGAAATGGAAAGATTTCTTATCCAATTAAGGTTGCATGTCTATTTGATACATCTATTTGCATTTCTTGTTGATGAGATGCAAGTTTCAGGTTTCCACCAAGATGGTGAATGGAAAATATTGAGTGGGAGACTCACTTTGTTGCTGCAACATTATAATTTATTTCAGCTTCGAAAGTACAGTGTGCTTAAGAGAAAGTTGAAGGATGAAATGCATGCATGAGCATGATGTGCATGGACACAGGGATGTTGATGTTTTCCTTGTTTTGAACATGTATGTATAATTAACTTGTAGGGTTGATTGCTTTGACATACATGTGATGCAATGTTGACTTGGGAAAAGTTGACTTGATCTCCAAGATGGAGAATAATAATGAAGTATTTCATCTATTGAAAGAGAGTCCTAATGGCCTTTTTCTACATGCTTGACTTGAAGGGTCATTTGTTTTAAAGGCATGTTTTGCAGGCTTGTTACCTAGTCCATCATTTGTATACAGATGTAAGGCATGGAGGTGTTCACAAGATGTGAAATCTGTTCCTTTTGTTGAAGCAAGATTTTAGGTCGTCTAGTTGTTGTCTGTGTTTCTATTGTTGATAACAGTTGTTGTTGACAACTTTTCAAACAGGTACAAATGAAAGTTTTGTGAAGCAGGTGTACTTCACATTTGTTTGAGCCACCATGGATCAATGATCAAGGTAGAGAAGCTCAAACTACCGGCTATAACCATTTCAGTAGGAGTTCTGTAGGAAGGCAAGGAGGAAGACAGTTCTTCCCAAGAAGACCAGCCCATCCAAGAAGGGAAGTGGTCAGAAACTATTGGTTCAGAGGAACTATGCAAAGCCAAGTGTAGGGAGGTTGAAAGAAGAGGGTGAGTCACTCTCACTTACTATTCAGATCAGTGTATCAGTCTTTTGGAGACTAAAAGTTATTTTAGTGGGAAGGTGTGATCCAAAATGGATTTTGGATAGACTCCTAAGTCTAAGTGTTCCTCACTGAGGAAAATGAAAGTCCAAGGAAGTTCCTGGAAATAGCCCCATTACAGAGATCATCTCATTCTGAATCTACTGCAACTTGAATGGGCAAAAACTAACTTAGGATGCAGAAGTTATCATAAAATGAAACTGCCTATATCCTTTGGAAAATGGAGAAAAATCCCCTAAAAATGGGTCCTAAAAACCCTCTAAGTCTTCAAAATCCTCAAAAATATTCAAAACTAGCGCAAAAGGAGGACCTTTAGAAAAGGTAGATAACACTATCGGGACCCAAAAATCTGAAGAAATGGTGGAAATAATGCCTATCAGAGGCTTAAACCAATAATGAACAGGAGCCGTCGGATCTAGCCGATCAACGGTCCAGATCTGATCGGAAATCGCAATCGGTGGTGGCTATCGGAGGATATTGGAGCATAATATATGATTATTGTGATTGGGACATCGCAATCGGCGATTACAATGGAGCGATATCGCAATCAGCGACCACAATAGAGTGCTACAACGGCCCGGGGCATGAGCAATATGCGATTGCGATCAATCGCATCGTGATATCGTAATCGACAAACACAATGGAGCGGGGCTTAGACATATATATATATATATATATATATATATATATATATATATATATATATATATATGCAATGCGATTAGCTGGACCTGATGGGATAACAAATGCTATCACATAATATTTCAAATCCAATAAAGCCATCTTTCAGGATTTTTCCATGTTATAATGTATTTTTAAAATATGATGGGAAACCTTGGAACAGGGCCAAAGCGACTTGGGATAGCGATTTCAGGTGGACCCGATAGGGATATAGTGCACAGTTATGAAGATTTCAAGTCTGATGAATAGTTTTCTCATCAGATTTTTTTTCGTGTTTAGTGTACTTTCCTATGTAAGCCGAGAATGGCTGTATTGGGGGATTTCAAGCACCGATTCAATCTCCCATTATAGAATAAGTGGCATCCATCCCTAGGGGCATTTAGCAATGATTACTAATTCTTAGAGAGGGGATTTGAGCACACAAAGGCTAGAAGACAGAGAGCATGAAAGGGAAAATGAATAGGTAGCGCCGATTTGGCTTAAAAGCCATGAGTGTCAGGAACAATGGGGGTTGTTGTTGATACTTGGGGTTTTTTTGCTGAAGGTGAAGCCAAAGAAGGAAGTTGAGGTGAAGGAGGTAGCGCAAAAAGAAAAAAGAGCAGCCGAGGGAGTTACTTGGAAGTCAAGTGAAAATCCAAGTGGGCTGTAAACTGATAGAGAGCAGAAAAGAGCCAGAGCCGAAGAGCAAGAGCCAGAGCTAGAGCCAAAGAGCCAGAGTTAGAGCCAAGAGCCAAAACCAAGAGCCAAGAGCCAGAGCTTTAAGAGCCAGGGGATAACATGGTGTCTAAACACACTGTTTCTATGTAAAACATCAAGAGTTGAGGCAAGAGCTTGCAAAAAGGACTTATACCATAATCCCAGAGAGACTAGTTGAGTTGACTAGAGCTCACAGAGATGTAGCCCAAGAGTTGTGGGTGAACTCCTAATTAAATTGTTGTTCCTGTGTGATTTTTTATTGCTACTTTATTTTATGTTACATGTATTTATACATCAGTGTGAGCACATTTACATATCATCACAAACAATAGATTTTAAAGCATAAAATCAGTTAAAAATCAATACAAGCCTACACCCACATTTTCAAGCATAGATTTAATTCCACATTCATTAATTATTAATACTTGGGAAAATTTAAGCTTTGGAAGTGGGAGAGGTTCTTGGAAGTTAGACAAGAAGCCTAAGTGCCCCATTTTCAGATCATTCTGTAGAGACAAAAGATGAATAACAACAATCTGAACAGGGAGGAGTAGACCTAGAGACTAATTCATTCTGGGTTAAGTGCAACAAGGAGTAGGAGAAAGTAGGGTTGCAAATGAAGTCCAAGGCTAGAAAAACATCCCTCGACCCAATCACCTTGACCGAAGGTGACTTGAATGACATTGGCAATATGGTGAGGGATACGACTACAGAACTACTGCAGTAGTTCAAGTAGTAGAAGAAATAGGCCTTGGGTGCCATTAAAACAGGTCTGTGTGAGTTGCAGATCCAGGTGTCATAGGTATGAACCAATGTGGGGTGAACTAGCGTGACGTCAACTAGTTTGGCACCTAGAACTTTAGAGGTAGCAAAAATGGTGTGCATGCTAGATCCCCAGGCCATAGCGCTACCAGATGGAGCACTAACTATAGAAGTAGAAGCTGACAGGGTGACTGTCATCGCCCTTAAGAGGGGTGGGATGAATTTTTTCGTACTTCCAAGTGAAGCCCTTCACACCTTGCAAGATAGTGTGATCATGGAACTTCAAGCCTGGGAACAGTGTGCCCTGAACATTATCAGTGAGAAGAAGGTGAACAATGCTAAGATGGATGTGCAAAATAATTTTTCCATTGATCTTCTTAAGCCCATCATGGAAAAGAATGAGCACATGACCAAGGTGGTGGCTGAGGCATGCAAGACTGTTCCAGAATTGGATATTCCTGAAGATGTGCCAGTGGATGTGAGAATTCGGAAGCTCACTGCCAGAGTGCACAAAGCGAGAACAGAGCTAGCTAAGGTTTAGTTTGAACTGAACCTTAAAATTACAGAGCTTAAGTTGTAGGCCCAGCCTTTAACTCCACGAGATGTTCAAGAGAAGCCCATGACTTCTGTCAAAGATGCAGTACCAACTAGAGATGTCATAGTGAAGGATTGCACTGTGCTCTTCAAGTAGTAGCTCGAAGTAGTCACCAGCCTATAGGAGGATCCCAATGTGTAGAGGTTTTAAATAGAGGTGCATGAGCTGCAGCAGAGATATGATGAGGTTAAAGCGATGGTGTGCACCGTCGCCATTACACAAAGGTTAGCGAAGCTGCTGGAAGCAAAGGCGCTTAAAGAATAGGTGGATGTAGCACAACACAAGGAGGCAGTACTGAAGGATCAATTGAAGCCTTGGCTAGATGAAGCATATATGCTCATGACCACCATTGAAGGAAAACTAGTTAGTTTGCAGAAAAAACAGCAGAAAATGCAGGCAGACAGCAACACAGTGCACCGTCGAAGTCGCAGTATTACAGGTGGAGCTAGGAGGTCTGCAGAGTGACTCAAGGACAAGTCACCCAATTTGTGTTGGGGGCCTATTGGGAACGGGTTGCCTGGGGTCAATTTTGGGGTTAAAAGCCCAATTTTTGGGTCTAAAGGCCCATGTTTTGTATAAAGAATGTAAAGTCTCCACATTTTGTGGTCACGGAGTGCAAATATCTAAACAGACAGAAAGGGTTTCCTCCCTTAGTTTAGATAGTTTGTGTCGGCTTGATGAGATCCATCCTTGGTCCGCAAGCCATGGAAATGTATAAGAAGGGAGTATTAGGAGAGTCTAAGGGAACTAGAAAGTAGAGTTCTAAGTAATTTTTTGCATCCGTGAGAGCTAAGAGCAGATATTCTTAGCATAGGAAGAGACTCTACAGCTGAGTGCGTAGAGGCCTAGGGTAGAAGTCCGTAGTTGAGTGCGTGAACCCCTGCAGCTGTGTGCATAGGGAAATTAGAGTCTGTACCTGAGATATGAACCATCAATAAAGAGAATTATTCTAGAGATATCTGTGTATGAGTTATTTTACTTCTGTTATGAATAATGTGATTATGTTATGTTGAATACTCGGTTTATGATTTAATGCTATATTGATGCGTGAATCTATGTATTTTACCTTGTCATATGAATGCAAGTAAGAATATTGTTTTACGTGAAGATAATCATAATGCATGTTGAATTTAACCAATACTTAAGCTAATCGGGGTAGACACTAAAGTAAGGATAATTACAGAGGCACGTAAAGGTCCGAATTGGATATTTACGGTCTACGAAGGATGATCAAAGACTTTCACAGAGGCTTCGAGGACGAATAAGAGAAGTACATTGATAAGCCCTAAAGGGCTTATAGGTCTGCGTGAAGGAAGGGTTAGGGTATAAAAATGACATCACGACCATCTCAAGGTGCATAAACTTGGTTCCTACATCCCCCCATACTACCTCGGGTGAGACTTCAGTCCGTGCTCTGAAGATTGATGTCGAAAGGGCTAGTAGTGTAGATATTTGCTTGGCTGACTTAATGCTGGACCTGGTTCAAGGCCCATCAAGCCAACAATAATAGTACACATTGAAGGAGAAAGTGCTCTGGGCAACTTTGAAGTAATTGAAATAGTGGATGAAAACAATCCTTATCGTACATTATTAAGGATTGATTGGGGATTCAACATGGATGTCGTACTTAAATTAAAGAAGCCAGGGATGACATTTGAAAGGAAGGCGCTACGAGTTATTGTACCATTGGATCATGTGGAGGGAGTGTGCTACACTGAACCGGTCCATGACTATGTGGAGGATGATGACTTGGATCAAATATACAAGATTATTGTGCCTGACGAAGATTGGATCAATCCCACTACAAATGGGTGGATCACGTGGGATCAAGACATCTCTGGTAGCTCATATTCAGATGAAGAGCTCAAACACTAGTATAATAGATTGCATCGAGTATCTATGCTATGTTTTAATATGATGACAAAATCACTACAGTGCATATCAATGGAGGTAAGGAATCCCCCCCATTATCATGTCTTAAATGATGTTAATTTATTTTTGGATGAGTTGGAAAGGGAGGTTTCTGAGGAACATTGATTCCGCAAACTGGAACTAGCATTACACACTATGCCTACCCATTGGTTGGGTACACATAAGGATAACTTCTTTGATCAGAAGGAATACAGGCAGACGCTGAAGTTAAGGTTTGGTTATGCTAATACCTGGATGACTGAACAATAGAGTTGAAATGATGACGTGCACGAGCACTTGCCACAGTGGACTCAATCTTGGGGAGAAGAGCCACAACAAGAATGGGTGCATATCTTCTGTCACACCTTAGATACTATTCTAATGAATTGGTACTTTAAAATAGAGCTACGCCATGGGACAGTTGAATGGGATATCTTGAAGGAAAGTTTCTTGTTAACATTCAACTTTGAGGATGGATTTTAGTGCATTGATGAAGCGCTCGAGGAAATTAAGGCTGCTAAATTTATAACTTCTGAAGAGCCGGTAGAATGGGTTCAATAAGATTGGAGTACTCAGTTGTGCCATGCGCTGGAATTCTATAATGTGACTGCAGAAGAAGAAGAAGAAGAAGATTTGTGAAAAATCAACATTCCGGAGACCGAACGACAACGCGAGATTGAAGGTCCTAAAGCAGCGAACCCTCATATATCAAAACCTTTCAAGACGAGGCAAGTAAAAATGTTGTCTGACATGTAGCCTAAGTTTGCAAAGATAAGTGATTATTGGGATGAATATATAGTTGATAAAGTTTTGGAGTTGTTGCGAGAATACCAGGACTTTTTTCCTACCAAGTTGTCGAACCTGGAAGGGATAGTGGGGAATCTGGGAGTTATGAAGATCACTTTAAAGCCTGATGTGAAGCCCATGAAATGAAGACCCTACCACCTAAATCCGAAGTATAAGGAGAAGGTGCACAAAGAGTTAGACAAAATGTTGGAAGCTGGAATTATTGAGCCAATAGAAAAATATAATTGGGTGAGCCCTATGGTTGTTCAAGAGAAGAAGAAGCAGGGTGAAATCAGAATATGCGTAGACCTGAGAAAGCTCAATGATGCATGCATTCATGACCCATTTCCAACACCATTTATAGATGAAGTTTTGGAGAATGTTGGAGGATAGGAAGCTTATTCGTTCACTGATGGGTTCTCAGGGTACCATCAGATTAAGATCATGTTGAAGGATCGCAGCAATACGACCTTGGAGGTAGCGTGGGGATGATTCTAGTACATAGTGATGCCATTCAGACTGAAAATTCACTCATGATATTTTTAAGGGTTGTAATTGTAGCATTCAAAGAATTCATCCATAAATTCTTAGAAGTGTATTTTGATGATTGGACTGTGTTTGGATTGGTAAAGTGCCATGTTGCAAGTCTGCACCTTATGTTGGATACTTGTCACAGATACCAAATTTCTCTAAAATTGAAGAAATGTATCTTTTGTGTGCCTTATGGGATATTTCTAGGCCATGTGGTATGTAAGAAAGGAATAATGGTAGAGCCTACAAAGATGGCAGTGATTGTCAATTTAGAGGCTCTAAAGAATGTAAAGCAATTGCGTGCAATGTTGGGCCACAACAACTACTATAGAAATTTTACCAAGACTTACGCACAAATAACTGCACCAATGGAGAAATTACTCAAGAAGGACACAACTCTCTATTAGGATGAAGATTGTTAGCGTAATTTGGATGTATTAAAGGAAAAGATGGTGACTGTGCCCATTTTGGTATTTCGAGACTGGAAGAAAGAATTTCATGTTCATGCGGATGCTTCTTGTATTACATTGGGTGAGGTATTGACCCAGCCAGGAAAAGGTGAGATAGATCACCCTATAGCCTTCACGAGTAGGAAACTGTCAAAGGACAAGAAGAACTATTCAACTACAGAGCACAGAGGATTGGCAATGGTCTATGTGCTGCAAAAGTTTTGACATTACCTATTAGGCACACATTTCAAAATGTATATAGATCACTCCCCCCTCAAGTACTTGGTCAACAAGCCTGTGTTGGGGGGGGGAAGATCTCTACGTGGTTATTATTGTTTCAAGAATATGACTTTGAGGTGATTTTCAAGCATGGAAAATTAAATGCGGGGGTCCAAATCATCTATCCAAAATTGAGACAGGTGAAGAACCTAGTAATTTGGAGGAAGGATTACTGAATGCGCAGCTCTTTGTTGCACACATTGCAAATGATAATTTTGATGATATAATCTAGTTTTTGACTACTGGAACAACCCTAGAAGGATACTCTACAAAGAAGAAAAAGGAGTTGGTGGTCCGCACAACCGACTTTTTTGTGATTGTAGGACACTTGTATAAGATGGGCACTAATGAAATACTATGCTGATATGTTCCAGAATTTGAATGATCAAGAATCCTCACCGAAGCGCATGGAGGAGTGGCAGGAGGACACTATGCACGAATAACCATGACACAAAATGTTTTTCACACAGGATTGTGGTGGACGATGATACATAAGGATTCGAAGGCGTATTGCAGGGCATGTGATGCATGTAAAGGGACGAGAAAGCCATTGTGAAGGGATGAATTTCCTTTAAATACTCAAATTCCATTACAAGTGTTTGACATATGGGCCATTGAATTTGTGGGTCCAATATAGCCACCAGGGAAAAAGATGGGCGCATGGTACATTATTACTGCGACAGAGTATCTAACAAGAGGGTAGAAGCACAACTGGTGAAGGACTGTAGCACTACTATAGCCACAAAGTTCTTGTTTGAGTATGTCTTGGCAAGGTTTGGGTGTCCTAAGATACTAATGAGTGATAGGGGTACACACTTTCTAAATGAAACTATTGTTGTGATGCTCGAAGAATTTCAAGTTTATCATCAAAAGAGTATGCCCTATCATTCTTAGGCAAATGGTGTGGTTGAAGCATTCAATAAAATTTTGGAAAACACATTGAGAAAGTTCTACAATGGACAAAGAAATGATTGGGATGTATGCATACCAGCGTTCCTATGGGCATATAGGATGACGTGCAAAATGTTGACAGGCTAGACTCCATTCAGGTCGATCTATGGGATAGAGGTTATGATGCCCATGGAGTATATTGTGCCAAGTCTGTATATTGTGGCATTGAATAATATGGCGGACCATGAGACAATGGAGGAGCGCCTTGTGCAATTGCTAGAATTAGAAGAAGACCGATTTCTAGCAGGATTTCACCAACAGGTGCAAAAGGAACATGAGAAGGCCTAGCATGATAGGCTTATTAAGATGAAAACCTTAAGGGTGAATGATTTAGTGCTACTATATGACAACAAGTTCACAAAGTTCCCTAGGAAGTTTCAAATGCATTGGTTGGGATCCTATGTAGTCAAGGAAATTACAGATGGTGGCACAGTTCAACTCGTGAAGTTGAATGGGGAATTATTTCCAAGACGAGTCAATGGAAGTCGACTAAAGTTATATCAAGGGGATCTTACCCCTCTGCAATGGCTACATGATGGTCATATGGTCTTAGTACTCTAGGCAGCTACAAGGAAGTATGGGACTATAAAATACACTACCTCAAGACCAAGAAAATGAAGTAAGGGGGCTGCGCGAGGGAAGCAAGAAGTGCAACAGAAGGAGCTAAGCCAGGAGGGTTGCACAATGGAGGATGATTCCGCGTAGCAGGGTCCAAGAATAGTCATTGGTTTCACTGTAGCTAATTGGATGGTGAAACTCCCATTAGGAGGAATAGGTAGGCTGCATTTATGGCGCAAATGTTTGGAAATCTGCCACCAAAGATGAATTTATAATCATAAATTGGAGGGAAAGGTCAGATTTGAATTTGAAATCATCTATAATTCCAACATTCTCACCTACATTACAACAATTTGATTTCAAAGAATTTGCTGCCAGAAATAGTCTTGTATGTCTAATAAGGATTGCGAGGAACTTCTTTCACGATCAGAGTTCGCAAACTTGCCTGATTGCAACCGTAAGATCATCCTTGAGAAATGACCGATCCCACAGAAGGCACTACCTCTAAAGCCGAAACCCTTGAAATTGTGTTGGCAAAGGAAGCTACACTGTCTGGGCCTATGGCACCGAGGTCGCCTAGACCTAAGCCATCCACTGTGTTGACAGTGTTGGATCTGCCAACATTCATGGGATCACCCCGGTATGAAGTCCTAACTCGACCTCACACTATTAGGTGTGGGAGTCCCATCTGGTACCATGGTACGGTTGCCATTATCTTAATGATTTGCCTTAACTCTTGCTTGTCAGCACAGGAGAGTGGTCTGCTTTGACTTCGATAAGTGAGGTTTGTGTGCCTGGTGATTGTAAGTGTCACTTGTTTCAATGGTTTTTTAACTATCAAGGGAGAGGGTGAGAGTGAGTTCCAAGTCGATTGGGAGTAGTTCCAATGCTGCTAGGAACACACAACACAACAGGACGTACACATCATCCGGTGAAGTAGTACACATAGATGTGGCGGTCACAACACACAAGGGAAGATAACACATAAAACACTTGACAGATTATTCCACATGAGCGCAACGATACTTTACATCAAGTTTCATGTGAAAGGTGTGTCTGATGTTCGGGAGAGTAGTATACATGGGTGAGATAGTGTTAACAACATATACAACACATTTCCATTAATAGATTATGTATTACAACAAGTGAAAGAGTTCAAATATAGAACAGAGGTTCAACCAACGTGCATCACAAGTGTTAAAGATTAGTCTTACAACAATTACAATACATGTGTGAAAACGTGTTGACATGTTAGCAGCTTCTAAATTAAGCGAAAGTTCCAAGACACATCATTACGCCATGCATCACTAACCCCATGTGAGGGGCGTTGGAGCCATTGCTTACTCCTCAAAGAAAAGATTACAGACTCTCTTGGCTATGTGGGAGGAGTTGAGGTGAAAAGTCCTTTGCATGTGCAAATGAGTTGGTATTTATAGCCAAGGGTGAAACTAACCCTTGTGTTTGTTCGAGTACCCTCATGACTGTTTGACTTCCATGAATTTTTGACTATACATGACTCTTTGTACAACAAGTGGGTCTCTTGGAATTCCACATTACATTACATTGATTGGCATTATGGCCCATAGTAGATATGTGGACAACATGACTCGCGATGTCAGTGTTGGTACATTTGTGCTGCTGTTGGTGTGCATGTCGAGTTGCAGTGTTGTTGGGTGACGGATGTCCTCATAGTGTTTCACAACTTCACCTGCACATGGTAGAGTGCGCGGAGTCTTCGATGGTCATTGGTTTGCTTGATGTTTCTTTTGCACCTTGTTCATTTCTTATATGTTCGAAGGCTTGATAGGTTCGTCCATTTGTGAAAGGTGCATGTTTGTCCGTTCATCTGACTATGAGCATATCTCGCATGTTTTCTTGTTCGTCCATCCACAAACACATCTTTTCATGGTCATCCGTTTGCAATCACATATTTTCACATGAATCATTTGTTCATCCATTGGTGATCTTCTCCTTCTTCATGTGCTTTCTTCACTCATCCCATTCGTCGTTGCACCATGTTTGTTGGTGTATGTGTACCTACAATCAATCATGACGAGATGACACCAAATCCAAAAACCTCCTAGTCTACCATGACACATGATCGTTTTAGATGTAGTTGATTAAGAGAGGCAACAAGGATGTGAGGCGAGATGATGGCTATAGGCACTGCTAATGAAAACTATGCAAGAGTCACTAGGTGATGAAGATGGCCAATTCATATTGACAGTGACTATCTCCGAGGTCTCGCTAGGTTGGAAGGAAAAATTGCGCAAATTTTTGGCTGCAGGAAGGCAAGGATAAACAAAATCTGTGAATTTTATGGAATGAGAGGGAATTGGGGGCTTGATAGCAAAATTTGTGCAATTTTTTGGAGGAACTGGCCGGGCGGCAGGGACGACTGGAAGACAAGATTTGTGTAGTTTTCTGGAGGAACTAATGAGAATCCCAGTAGCCAAAACTATGCAATTCCTAGAGCTAGGTGGCATCTGGCTGCAAGGTCACTGGCAGCAAAAACTGTGAAATTCCCAAGGGGAATTGGCAGTTAGTTGGCCGGGTGCTTGGCAGCAGACTTTGCACAATTCGTGGAGGCAACTGGTAGTCTATTGCTGGCTAGAGAAATTACACTGGGGCTGGGAAGCGGACCTACTGGTCATCTCTATGCAATTTATGAGCTGAGCGGACTGCTGGCCAGTAGAGGGCCTACTCATGAAAACTCCACAATTTTCTATATGAGCAGCCGGTCAACTGTCGGAAGGACTGGCTGGAAAACCTGCACAATTTTATGACAGGGACATGGATGGGCATTAGGTGCCTATCTGACCACAATTTTCCTAGTAAGAGCAGGAAAGGTCTACAGGCTCTGTGCAATTTTTGAGGGGAATGAGTCCCGAGATGGCTGTCGGGTCAAATACTCTGTTTGACCAGCTAGAAGATGATTGATTGCTTGCGGGGAGTGCAACTTGAAATGACTTGCTTGGTTCTTCTATGTTGTTCTGGGTGACAGTTGATCAACTCGATGGTGGGGTGATGGTACATTTTTCAAAGGGGACCATGGTCGTCGAAACTTCAGAAAAATTACTAAGTGTGTGAATGAGTGAAAGATGCACATGTGATCTCGCAAACACACACCAACATGACTTGACAATGAGAAAACCCAAATCATCTGGACACACGTGCTCAACATGACTGACTGATGGTGTGAGTGACAAGCATAGCACTTGTGATTGATCATTGATTGACCATGATGACACTTGTGCAATACTGAGTGTGACTTCGTGTGTGTGCAATGGATGCTTTCATAGCGAACACAACATGTACACACGAAGCGAATACCTTGAGCATGACCAGAACATGGTCACAAGAATGTCTTTGATACCAAAATGTAAAAACTTGGATGAAATGAACAAGCACACCAAATTCAAAGACTCACACGGGATCACAAAGTGAACCTGAGTGGATGCAGTCATCAAGCGAAACTCTCAAGGGAGGCTTTGAAATTGGGTGGAACCCAAAATTTTGGAGGGTGGTTGTAGTTGCTACAACACTTGGTGACACAATAGTAGAACTCTAGCTTCTCTGTTCTAGTTCATTGATAGCACAGGGCCTTGGTCTTTCGAGGAGTATTGAATCAATGTGTGGGTTACTTCAGCTTCCCCACTTACCCTATGGACATACATGGTTCACCTTTTTCTCTTCTTATGCCTTTGTATTTTTTAGGAGAACTATGCATAGGAACTTATTCATTTTTGGGGTAGAAGAGGGATCCCAACTTATTGAGAGTAGAAGAGGTTTTTCCATCGGAGAAGCATGTAAGACCTCTGACATAGGTTTGCTCATTTATATTTTCCCTTTCTTGTTTCTAATAGTTGGATGAGTTTGAACACACAGAGTAGAAGGATGAGTATAGGCATGGGGCTTCCCAGTGTGGACACAGGTTCATGGTTGGAACAAAACTCCCCTTGCCGACGGTTTGCATTTTCTGTCAATACTTCATCGGCCGAAGGTTACAACCAAGCAGAGACAAGATGGACACAATACTGACCAAGTGTTGCAATGTCACAAGTATCTTCAAATTTCAGCCACATACTCTATTCAAAAGCTAGAACGTAGTAGTTGCGGGCATTTATTTCTGGAAACAAAAATAGTAATATATTAAGCAAATAAAACGGACGCAAACACAAATAGCAAATAGAACAAACAAAATGAAAACAATGATAGTAAGCAAATCAAACAAGATGAAAACAATAAGAGGCAAGCAGACTATGTACATGGCATTGGGCACGACTTGGCCTACTGGAAGTAACACTTGAGATCTTGGCCGTTGACAAGAAGGATATTAACCCTCCAGTCAGGTGATTGGAGACGACATGTGTGTGTGCCAAGTTTCTCATGGACGAGTATAAGTCCACCGAGTTGCGCTACCAGAAACTAATGGTATTCCAAAAGACCTTCAAGTGAAGATGACACCACAATTTTAGATAATGCATGTAACATAGGCTCAAATGATGGCACAGGGTAGTTTTTTTATTCTAAGAGAAGTTCAAGTTCATAAAATCAATGCATCAGAAGATTCCCCCAGATTTCTTAAGTGTGGGATTTAAATTAGAAACACAAGTATGATGACGAACTTTGCATGTAATCCAATCATTCAAAATGTTAGTCAATTTTTTCTGTATAAGGAGTTCAAACAACATATGTGATTTACCTAACCTTTGTTGCAACGATTTGTCTCCTCCTTTACTGGGAATCACTTGTTTAATTGCTCACATGTATTGTGTACTCAAGCCATCATCTGCCCATGTAGACACATCCCGATACTGTTTGATCAAGTGGTCAAATACTTATCGCTGCTACGGTGTGTAGCTTGTACCGAGACCATCTATCTTCGTATCATGATTGGTTCCCAAGTTGCTCTATTCATTCGTCGTGGTGGTCAACAGGGTTCCGTTGTTTCTTGGACCTTGACAGAAATTATCCTAACCATAGAGCGTGTTGAGGGAAACTCCACCCTCAGAAATGGGGTTGCCTTTCTTACCCTCAGCTATAATTTTCAGGGGTTGCTCGTGCTTACCTTCATTAATTGTTATGTCCTTGAAAGAATCAACACTTTTTGCAGGGTGTAGTATCAGTTTTAGTGCAATAGAATTGAGGTTGATGGTTCTATGTAAGTGCAACGTGAGTGATTCATACTTAGCGACATTATTTATGCACTCAAAATTCAAGTAGCTTGAAATCATGCATTTTCTATTATTTTGGGTGATTGAGATACACCCAATCCTTGAGCTATTAGGTGTCTTTGATTTGTCACAATCCATGGCCCACAACTTGTATGTACATGAACCATTTGTCATGCTAGTACTCTTGCTACTGCTACTGCTACTATTGGTACAGTGCACTGTACATGTTTCATTACCATCAGTTGGGCAGGGAAGGAATCGCAACTATGTGTCTGGTGGGGTTGGAGCTGGTCATGCATGATAATAGCCCAATGTTGTTTCTAGGAGAAAGTTGCTAAACATGAGTTCTTCGAAGGCCAATGGTTCATTCTCATCGTTAAGGGGAGTAACATTATGCTTCATATACCTCTCAGACACTACCCAGATTTAGTTGCATTTTCCCTTGTATGGAAGCCACATGTGTGACTAGTCTGTAGAAAAATATCCGTCAAGATTTATGGACCAGTCTTTGCTGAGTAGTAGACCGTATGCTTCCGAGATGTCCACAAAAACTATGTTGATGCATTGGTTGCCGCAATTGTCATGAGATAGTTGGATGATCATGTCTCGTAATTCACCAATGGTTGGTACCGATGTTTGATCAATTTGGATGATCCGTGCAGACATCACGCTCCATTGTGCATTGATCCTTTTCGCAATGGAGAGCGACATGACGTTGGCTGTAACGGTAGAATCAACCAAGCAGTTGGGAACATTGTAGTTAAAAATTTGAAATGATAGTAGGGATGGAAGGCAACCTAAGTTTGCTTCTTCCATCCGGAGTGTATTGAGTGTTATGCTCCTATACCAATAGGAGTCATAAATTTTGAACGTCTGAGATTAAAACTGTAATATGTACATACCTTTTCTTTCTGCAAATGTTTTCCATATTCAAAAACTCAAAAAAAATAAAAAATGTAAAGAGGGTATGTCCTAAAAGAAAAATCAAAGGACAAAAAGAATGAAAAAGGTCAAAAAAGATGAAAAATGAACCCCAAGAAAGAAAAAAGACCATGAAAGTGTGCAAGTCAAAATGCCACTACCATTTACTTTGATGAAGAATAAGAAGATTGTGTGCAGCTTGTTACTTTTTCCACAATCCATGGATAGTCAAAATGTTTAAACTTGGCTATTTCATGTTTTCAATTTTATGCTTAGAAATAGAGAATAAAATCTGACCAAACTATTTAATCTTGGCAGATAATTATATAGGTAGAGAAAATAAAAGGAGCTCAACACTTTAATCTGAGCCCTTGGATGTAATAAGGATAGACTTAGATATATTTCTATTGTAAAAGAAAAGAAAAGTTTTGATAAAGGGTTTGCTAGCTTAAGTGCACCCTAATAAAGAGTAGAGAAAATGGTAGGATGAGTAGATGGGTAAGTAGTTGAATGGTTGTAGAATTATGATGATTGATTAGATTAAATCATATCATTTACTTTCATCATAAAATTTCTAAAGTATGGATGATAATTGAGTGTTTACCAAAGTACACAAAGTCAATTGATTAACCTCCCTCATTCATTACATTTTTCACTTAACTGATTTCCAAGGAAAGTCTTAAAGTACCTAAAACCTTAAGTTAAAGGGGCTCAAAGAATTTCTCTGACTTTTGGAGGGACCAGACCCTTGGCTGAATAACTTATAGGTTCTAAGTACTAAAATCCCCTCATAAACATTCACCCCCTTCAATTCATTCATATTCCCCTAAAATATCCCTTTTCCTAAGGTAAAACCCCCTTTTGCCTAGGGAAAGTAATCACCCCCATGTAAAACCCATTTTTTTTCGAAAAACCCACAAAAATAACACTAAGCCTAAGTTATAATGTGTTTATACAAAGCCAATGAATTATAAAGGAACATTATACTTAGCACTAAGTTATTTTTCGCCTTTATTTCATATTAACTTTAACTATATTTATTAAATCCCAAAAATACCCCTTTCCTGTATACTTTAATAAAAACCCCCATATTAATATCCCGCCCCGAAGTTTGAAACATAAACTTTATTAGTGCATAATTAATGGGTTAATTAAGTCGATTAGCGACTAATTAATAACCAATGACCCACCACCGAATAAAAAGGATTAATTAACGGATCTGCGGTTAACTAATAATCGACCCCACCAATGAAATCACTCTCGACGCCATTAAACCTACATAATACTTCATTAATTAAGTCCTGCCACATTAAAACCACACCGGACCCCTCCATTAAACTTCATATCAAGTCATCACCCCGATCACCATACGATCTGATCCATTTTGATCCAACGGTCGACGCTCATATCGGGCGGCCTCCAAAGGTTGACCTTTACCCGCTCGATATGGGTGGTTTCACTATTCACCCCGCTGCTACGTGGTGCCCGATGAATGGCATCACGCGGCCTCCCCCCAAAACTACTCAAGCCCAAAAGTAGTGCGATACGATCCTGCTTACAGCCTCTCGCTAAACAACAAAACGTCGCATCCCGTGCTTAACACCAAATGTCCCTTTCTCTGTATACCCACCAAAATAGTTGACCTTGTAAATAAAACTAAAAAACACATTGTTGTTAGTTTTAACGTGGAAAACACTACTTAGACCTACATGCAAGCACCATAGCACATACAACCGTCAACCAATGTCCAACTGGCAACTTGCGGAAGCTACTGAAACTCCAAACCACCTTTTAGTCACATATGCTTCCTGCAAACCACGCACAGTCGCCCATTACTATGTTCAAAGGCGAAACCAGGTATTTACCCAAATTTGTTGAGAAACCCTGTTTTATTCCCGAACCTTGACTCAATTGCTTCAAATTACTAAGTAATTAAGTAAGAATAGTTTCCTAGTGACTCCAAAATACTCTGAATTAGACTAGTTTTCCCCAATTTCACTAAAAACCCTTCGCTCCTTTCCTTGAATCCACAAGAACCAAGGATGGATGCTCCCATTGCACTGAATGTACTACCAATTTCTACTCCCCATAGGGATTTAGACCATCTCCCTTTGGTAGATAAAGGTTTTCAGATTAAAGATACCTCTATGCAAGAATCCCCTTTGAAATTATACTACAGGTATAGAGACCAGCACCTGAACCATGCAGACTACATAGGACTTTGGGAATCAGGTTTACCCAAGTACCAATTCCCTAGAGTTCATATTTTCCCAGAGATTATCCATTACTGCCATATGAACTATAATCCCAGCCAAAGGGCAGTGATGACCCCTATTCATTTTGTATTATTTACCATCACTATTGACTCCATAAATGAAATACTGCAGTTACAACCAAGCCAAAGCCTGAACCCTCTTTCTGTTGGAGATTTGCTTAATAAATTCCCTACACTCACCTCAATCAATCTTGATCGGTTATTGCAGACCTTCATTAGGGAAGAACAATAAATTTCAAATGATCCTGCACCATACATATCTACCATATTCTCTGATCTTGGCCGAGACATCATAGACATGATATCCAGTTTTTTAGGCCAGACTATAAGTGAATTTGTTGATGAAATTATTATAGCCTTTATGTCCATCTACTCTCCTGGGTAGCCCCCAACCATCATGTTTGACTGTGCTTAGTTCATTGCTGATAAAATGCATGATCAATGCGCGAGGATGGATAATGAAAGAGTGTTCAAATACTTTTCAGTTTTGTATCATCTTTTCCTGTATTATCAAGCTGACAAATTCCCAATCACACTCCAAAAGCTTGATACTAGAGGCAACCCTAGATCAGTGGTCTTTTGGACTTCATTAGTCGACCTACATGACTCTCAATATTCTTATACTGATTTCATAGATCTCTTTGTGCACCCAGTGGCAACTATGGTATTAGGAAGTCCTCCCCCCAGAATCAGTGCAGATACCAGAGGGTCCTACAGTTGTCCAAACAATATTGAGTGGGAGATTGGTGCTTATACCAAAACCACACTGAAATCAGAATATATGGATGTGAATTGGCTCCCTACAAATTGCCCAGATACCTCCCCATGAGATTGTTTGCTCTGGAGTACTACAGGCAAATGATTCATTCAGATAAGGTGCATTTTGTGAAGGCCAAGAAGAAAGCTCAACTTAGGATAAAAGATTAGCTTGGCCCCTTCATATGTAACAGTAGGGAAGCAGGAAGGAAGTAGAGGAAATCTTCCAAAGGCTGAAACTGAAACAAATTTTATCTTGAATTATGACCCTTTACAGTTCATTTGCAATAGGAGACAAAAGAACAAATTTTCTCCTTATATCCACCATAGAATTCCTGAAATTGAACAATATGAAAATCAGCTAGAATGGGTGGAAAACACTTTGGTAGACCGAGATATCACAGAAGTTGCTGTCAATAATGTATTGATTGATTTGGAAAGAAGAATTGATGGAGATTAATTTGTATAGGTGCCAGGAGAATCTCAATCTCAAAGGCAATCACAAGAACACAGTGGGCAAATAGCAGAAGAAAGACTGAAGGAGCAAGAGCCATCAGAGCAGCCAGAAGAATTGGAACAGCCAGAGATATGAAGAACTTGCTAAGCCAGAACATATCATGAACAATCCACCTATTTTACAGACTCCTCTAAATGAGGAGAGAAATCCTAAAAGAGATAGAGAGGAGGTCACTCCTTATAGCAGACATGTTGCCCAGACTTATGTTAAGAGGCAAAGGTTGAATCCATTTTCAGAACAGGAGTTTACTGAAGAAACAACATGAACTATAGGTGTAGAAAGAGTAGAAAGTAGGCATACCACTCCCTCAAGAGGTACACAAGAACCTTCCACCGTACATGATCAAATGTTGGAAAGACAACAGAGCATGGAAGTATCCTCCTTCAGGGATCTTACTGGACAGAGCCAAGACATAAGAGAGAAATATAAAGAAATAAAAGGCCAAGAATGAAAGATTGAAGGCCCAAAGCTATCAAAATTACCTAAAAATGGCTCCTACAAATTATATAAGGCTAATTTCAGCCTTTGATGTGAAAGATGGAAAAATGCAGATGACTTTCATGAAACCTACTACACAGTAGCCCAGGTCAATTGCAGATTACTTGAAAACAGACTTTGAAGTATTGGCAAAGGATATCCATCGTATTGACCAAATAGAACTACACAAGCAGAATGGGGAAATGGTCTACTCTACCTTGACCAGCAATGTAATTGCAGCTCACCAACTCCACAATTCGCTGAATAATATGTTAACACAATTCCAGTTAGAGAAGGCTTCTTCACAGGCCAAGGATACCAAAATAAAGTCCTTAGAGGACTTAGTCATAGAACTGGGCCATGATCCCAAAGATGTGAAAGTTGTAGAGAAGATTATTAAAAAGAAAAACGATGACATAGATGCACTGAAAAAGCAACTCAAAATTCCTCCTCTTCATCATCCTCAGACAACTGAATTATTGGAAACTCAGAAGGAGGAAGAGCTTATGGACTTAGTCCTTAAGATGAATGAACAACTAAAAGAAACATAGAAAGAGATGGATAACTTGATACAGTCTAAACAGAGTGAGTTGGCCACGACTCCTTAGACTGTAATTCCTACAGTCTCTACAGCACTACCCTCCACATTGGCTGCTTCACTAGAACCCATAGTTCCACCAGCTACAGTTATGCCAGTTACAGGTACATCAACAAGCGTAGGAACATCCACAGAAAAGAAAGTTGAATTGGTAAAAGCCATGGAGGAAATCAGCATCCAGGCTATTGAGCTTAATAAACTCAGAGAAAAAGTATCAAGTTTAGAAACTGATTACAAACTTGCCCAGATACAGCAAAAGGAAGAAGTTTAGAAGAATCAAAGAATGGGAGAAAGAATAAAAGTCCTTGAAAAGGACTTGACATTGCAACAACCACTTGGAGACATAAAAGAAATTATTTGGGCCAACATCATTGACTCCATCAATGATGTTTGGCCATCTATTCAAGTAATTTTTGAACAAACTGAACTAGTAAAAGTGGCTACAGAAGAAATCCACAAGACAATGGAAGAGCTTGGAGATGAGCTTGAAGAAGCCAACCAATTGATGGAATTTTTGAATAGAAGAAATAGGTACCAGCTTGATGCACTAGAAATAGAAGATAGAACAGGAACTATCATAGAAATAAAGAAGGTTCTCACCAAAAGGAATCAAACAGAACCAGTTGAGCAACTGTTTGAAGACCAGGAATATGCCCTAATGGCTAAAGTGCAGACTTGGAAATCCACTGCAGCTCGGTATCAAAGTGAGGTTAGAAGAACTCAGGAAAGAGCCTCCACAACCATTTTTGAATATGTGGAGCACATAGATGTCATGAGATTGAGGCATGTGAAGTAGCAGCTGAAGATGGAGCAGCTGGAAAAGCAAGTGGAAAAATGATAAGGAGTAGATGTTTAACTTGGCACAAAAGGTGATGGCATGTCGCCCCCCTCCTTCTTGTTATTCTTTATTCTTGCATGAACGTTTTCTTTTATTCTACATGGAGAGCATCAAGAATGAGATTAGTTATGAAATAGAGGATGGTGTATAATTCCTCCACATAATGAGGAACCATGACGTGTCAACTTAGCATTTGATGTGTGAGTTTTACATGCTCGGGTATCTACTGCGCATGGATAGAGAACTTAACCCAGTCCCATATGTGGGGGACATTCATTTAAGGGTTCTCACCTCTTACACTTTTAATTAGGTCAGCTCATAGAAGGCTTTTAATACATTTGAGTCCAATCAGGTTACAAAGCCATTTATGGTAAGAGGAGAACATGAAAGGTCAAGCACCATGTTCACTAAACACAACCCCTTTTTGGGAATTGAGGGAAACAAGGAAAGAATGCTAAGGACACAAAAATGGTGCCTTGATCTTTGTGTCAAATAATTAGTTACATTTCAAGATGAAGCCCTTGATTGCTGTCAGAAAAGGTAGATGATGTCACCTACAGCTATCTGGAATAGGGAACCATTTGGAGCACTGAACTGTGCACGAGCACTCACCAGAGTGCCCAAGTATGTGGCATGTGTCCAAACATGTGGGGTCCGGTGGATGGGAATCTAGTTCCAGTTCCCCATCATCTGGTTGCCAGTGGAAAATTACACCCCAGCATATAATGTTCCAGGTGATTGGTTGAAGGAAGTCCTCGTCTCAGAAAGTTTTAAAGTTCCAGGGACAAAGATGGCCAAAGAGTATGATCTTGCTCAGCTCCAGGAAGCCAACAGTCTGCAAAACTGAGACATGCGGAGGCGACGAACTGCATGAGGACATGCAAAAGGCTAGTTGGGGGGAGATGTTGGGCACCAATTTGGGCTATCTTTCTGTTGCATTTCGATCCCTCTTTTTTATCTCTTTGCACTTATTCACCTATGTTTACTATGCTAAATCCGCAAGGTAATTAGCCCTTTCCTGTCTATTGGAATATTTTATTAATGAAGTAAAGGCGCATGGTTTTGCATATTCACAGCACTAAAATGTATGTTTGACCGCAGCTTCAGGAGAATAGGTACCAATCTTGCAGCTTACTGCAGAAGATCGCAATTCACAGCAATGACCAGCGATAAGGAAGTCGTGTAGCTGGAGTCGCAGATCCCTGAACCATTCTTGGACCATTCGTTGATCTTGTTTATCTAGTGTTGGTTCCATTCCAAACTAATGTACATTTCTGGGTATAAACTTACCAGGTTTTGGGGAAAGATATTGCTCTCCCTTTTTGTGTATAAAAGATAAATTATTCCTTTAAATGGGGGAATCCCCATCAATATTGTAATAGCTCTTTCCATATTAATAAAATATCATCTATTTTGTTGCTCCATTCTTCGCTATGATTAACACAACCCTGATCAGAGAGGTGGGCCTGCTCTTTTTCTCAGGTGCTACGTATTTATGTGTGTGTTGTTTATTATTTCAAAGTTGTTGTTATAGCTTGTTAATTCCTGTAATTTCTTTTCCTGAATACTGTAGCTAATTCAGTTTTACAACAATGTTTTGTATATTAACCACAAACCCTTGGTCAGTAATGGATGGTAACCTTGCCCCTGCATATACCTTGCACGTTGCCTTGAAAGGATACACACCGAGATTGATAAACTAATGTAGGAAAAAGGGTGAATAGACCGTTCATTCCTGGACCCCAATAAAATGCCTTACCAGTGCTTAGCATACCTTGTCACTCACTCCTTGGTATGACAACTAGCACTTGTTGACACTCCCTTACACACCCTCCTATTCATTCACTTCCATTCATTTTGACCTAGTGCTCCCTTGTGTTGTCCTAGTACTCCCTAACACTCCTCATCATGCATTGGCACTCTCTAGTACACCTTATCACTCTTCGACATTCTCAGCTACTTCATAGCATGCATCACACTCCTTGACACACATTGGTACTTCTCACGTGTTGGCACTTGGCAAGTCTTAGCATGTTTGTCATGCGTTGAGATGACTTGGTATGCTTTAGCATGGTTTAATATTAAATTTATTTGAGATCAATTATTGGAAAGTAGATGAGAAGCAACGGAGGAAGATTTGGCACTTAGAATGCACTGACACTTGGCACTTGGCACCTATTGGCACCTAGTGTTGGTGTGCCTAGCATGCCCCTCATGGAAAAGGTAAACTGATGACTTATTAACCCTATTATGTGTTCATTTCCTTGTTGTTTAACTTGTTTCTCCATTTTTTTCGTTGACAGTCCCAGCTAGCATGCATTTTCACACCCTTGCCATCTTGGCATGTCTTAACACTTAGCACATCTTAGCTTGTTTGACATTCCTTCGCACTATTTGGCACATGTTAGCATGCCCTAGCATTCCCTAACATGCCTTGGCAGTCATGCCCTCACAACTAGCATTACATTTTTCCACGACTTGGGAACCTTACATTCCCTAGAACACCTTGGCACTCCCTAGTTGTCATGCCCTCATAGATGACCTTAATTTTTTTGCGACTTGGGAACCCAACCAATTCATTAACAAAACAATATTGTGCCCAACCCAAAGTCTCCCTTTCTCTGAAATTGAATTGTCCACGCCTTATCACAACGATAGGTTTGCCTCTTGCAAGTCCTATTTTAAACTTCTCCTAAAACACTTCATCTTTGGGACACTTGGAATTCAATGACACTCCTTGGCACACACTCTTATTCGTTCATTTCCAAGCATTTTGACCTAGTTCTCCCTTGTGTTCCCTGACACTCCCTAACACTCCTCAACATCCATTGACATTGTCTTCCATGTGTTAGCACACCTTTTCATTCCTTGGCATGCCCTGACACTCCTTAGCTACCATGCCCTCACAACCACCCTTACTTTTTTTTAGACTTGGGAACCCAACCAAGTTCTACCTTGACTACAACAACTTAACCAAGTTATAGTTACTACAACTGGATTATGCCTTGTTCACCTAAGAACTGACTATAACACATCTTAGGCTACTGATGTCCAATATCAACTCATCCAACTTAACAAGTTACCAAGTCAAGGCTCACGTCCAAACATGGCCATAAAAAAAGTAAGCAACACAGTTTACATCTTGACGTGCCATAATAGCTAGCACGTCTAACAATCCCTTAGCATTATGTGGCATGTGTTAGCATGTCCTGCATTTCTTGACATGCTTTTCACTCCCTAGAACACCCTAGCACTCCCTGACATGCCCTGGCACTCTAGCATGCCTTGGCATTATCTAGAATATAACCTTGTCACTCCCTCCTTAGAACGCTTGGAACTCATTGACACTCCCTATCACACATTCTTATCTGTTCATTTCCATGCATTTTGAACTAGCTTTCCCTTGTGTTTCTGTGGCACTCCCTAACATTCGCTCACACGCATTGGCACACCTTGGCACCTAACACATCTTGGCATGTTTCCCTGACACTATAGCATTCCTTGGCACTACCTAACATATCTTGTCACTCCCTCCTTATCACACCTAGAACTCGCTAACACTCCCTGTCACACACTCTTATTCATTCATTTTGATGTGTTTGAAACTAGTGTTCCCTTTTGTTTCCTTGGCACTCCATAACACTCTGTGGCATGCATTGGAACACCCTAGCACCTGACACATCTTGGCATGTTGCCATGACCTATAACATGTCTTAGCACTGCCTACCATACCTTGTTACTACCTCAGCACACTTGTAACTCACTAACACTTCCTGTCACAAACTCTTATTTGTTCATTTGCATGCATTAATTTGACCTATTTCTCCCTTGTGTTTCCGTGGCACTCCCTAACACTTCCTAGCACATGTTGATACACCCTGGCACCTGGCACATCTTGGCTGCATGTTGCCCTAACAATATAGCATGACTTAACGCAACCTAACATACCATGTCACTCTCTCCTTAACACACTTGGAACTCTTTGACACTCGCTGTCCCACATTATTATTCATTCATTTCCATGCATTTTTACCTAGTTCTCCCTTCTGTTTCATTGGCACTCTCTGACACTCCTTAGCACGCATTAACACACCTTGGCACTTGGCACATCTAGGTATGCTTCCCTAGCACTCTAGCATGCCTTGGAACTACATAGTGTACCTTTTCACTCCCTCCTTAGCACACCTGGAACTTGTTGACACTTCATTTCCATGCATTTGATACTAGTGTTCCCTTGTGTTTCCTTGTAACTTTTCCCTAACACTACCTAGCATGCATTCATGCCACACCCTAGCACCTGGCACATCTTGGCATGCCTTAGCAGTTGTCTTGTCTTAGCATGCCTAACATGCCTTGGAATTGTCTAGGATGTGTTAATACTTTCTGGAATTCCCTGACACACCTTGGCACTCCCTAATTGTCATGCCCTCATAGATAGGTTTACTATTTTTGCGACTTGGGAATCCAACCAAGTCACTGGCAAAACAGTGTTGTGTCGAACCCAAAGTCTCCCTTTGTGTGAAACTGCTTTAACCAATCCCTTATAATTATAACCATAGGCTTGCCTCCTACATTTCATATTCTGACCTTCTCCTAACACACTTTGTCATTGAGACACGTGGAATTCATTGACACCCCTTGGCACACACACTTATTTGTTCATTTCCGTGTATTTTGATCTAGTTCTACCTTGTGATGCCCTAACACTCCCTAATATTCCGTAACATGCATTGGCAATGCTTGACATGTGTTAGCATGTCTTTTCATTCCTTGGCACACCTTGGAACTCCTTAGCTATAATTCACTCACAACTACCCTTACTTTTTTTGGGACTTGGCAACCCAACCAAGTCTTGCCTCAACTACAACAACTTGACCAAGTTACAATTACTACAACTAGGCTATGCCTTGTTCACCTAAGAAATGACTATAACTCATCTTAGGCTACTCATGTATAATTTTAACTTATCCAACTTAACAAGTTACAAATTACTATGTCAAGGCTCATGTCCAAACGTGGCCATAAAACAACTAAGAAACATAGTTTACATCTTGACATGCCATAACACCTGACACATCTAACAATCCCTTGGCACTATGTGGCACGTGTTAGCACCGCCTACATTCCTTGGCATGCTTTGGGCACTCCCTAGCACTCGCTAGTACTCCCTGACATGTCTTGGCAATCTGGAATGCCTTGGCACTGCCTAGATATAACCTTGTCACTCCCTCCTTAACACACCTAAAACTTACTGACACTCCCTATCACACACTCTTATTCGTTCATTTCCATGCATTTTGATCTAGTTATCCCTTGTGTTTCCATGACACTCCCTAACACTCCTTCATACTTGGCACATCATGGCATGTCACTTTGGCGCTCTAGCATTCCTTGGCACTACCTAGCATACCTTGTCTCTCACTCCTTAACACACCTAGAACTCACTGACACTCCCTATCACATACTCTTATTCATTCATTTCCATGCATTTGAAACTAGCACTCTCTTTTGTTTCCGTGACACTCCCTAACACTCCCTGGCATTCATTGACACACCCTAACACTTGGCACATCTTGACATATCATTGCCCTGACCTCTAACATACCTTAGCACTACAAAGAACGTCTTGTCACTCCCTTAGCACACCTAGAGTGACAAAATTTTTGGTGTATAAAATATGCTCATTCTCTTATTATTTAGATCAAAATTTCAAAGACTAAATGAGTTTTATTTATTTTTAAAAAGAAGAAAAATTAATCTTACATGAATTACATTCTATCACATGTCTCCATGGGTTATTCATCCATCAATGCCTATGAAAACCCATGAAAAGAGAACTCTATAGTTAGGTATATCATGATCCAAACAACTTTCCTTATTATTGCTCAAACAAGACATGTCACGAGAAATAAATAAGAAACAATTGGGGTAGGCTCACAATCCACATGGATCCATATGTTTATAGAGCATGTTCACTTTAACATATTGATGTCACTTTTAGAGATGGTGTACCGATTACGCTTTATAAAATAGAAATTAAAAATTTAACCACCATTAAGTTTTCTATTGTTTTATCTAGATGGGAAAATATCAAAATGTCACGCATGAAAAAAAAATATGTAGGTCTCTTTGTCGTGAAAACAAGTATGGAACAAAAGTAATAGAATAAAACACAAGTGTAGGTGATATATGGTTCCTTCTAACGGTGCAAAGGTCTACTCTTATCAGATTTATTTTGTACCTTTTGATGCCATAGCTAATTTTAATAAGTTAATAGTTTTAATAAGGTAAAAGATTAGAAAAATAAATATTATAATAATTATTTTAAATTTATTTTAACATTAAATTACGTTAGAGGTAAATTGTTTATATCCTATTAATTAGAAGGAAAACCATCCGTTAATCTTTCCTTTTTTATTTTTTCAATAAACTATCTCACTTATGTAAACCTGGTGCAATTCATGGCGGTCCAAATTTGTTTCTCTCCTAATACCTATTTTCAAACTCTTTGATTAGCTACTTTCAAACTCTTTGTTTATGCAATTATAGTTTTGCTCTAACCCACTTTTAAGGAAAGTCCAAGTCGTTCATTTCTTTTTCTCCCCAACAACTAAAAATTATCCCCCTTGTTGTGGGGAAAAATGCCTATGCAGGACGATCCTATCCACCTAAGGTGTGACAGTGCCTTAGCAACAAACGAGTACAACTATTCTGGTTTCTTCCTTTATGAAATGTGAAAGAAGAGAGATCAATAGACTTACTGGTGTCTTCTGTTTGTCCCTTGATCCGGTCTCTCTTCTCTTTGGGATTTCATAGCTACTTGCCTTCTTGCTTATCCAGCTTCAACTTCCTGCAAGATCACAAGAGAACAGCTACTTGCAACAAGAGAACAGCTACTTGCGACAAGAGAAGAACTCTACACAAAGACAGATATTCACATTCATAACTAGTTTAGGATTAGAAATAAACCAAATACACTAATACATTCATACATCAAAAATACATCAGCATATAGGAGAAACCAAGATAGCTTTATTGATGAATAACAAGGTTCAGGAAGAGATACAACCCAGATGGCTCCAATCCAGCATCTCCTTCCCAGCAAATGGAATTCCTATCTTCAGCCCCTTCAAAGCATTAAGCACCCAATGATTCCAATCTCAAACCAACAACAATTCTTTGCAATAACAAAATTCCAGCCTCTAGATCTCATGGAGGAGAGATCCATATATAGATGTTTGGAGAGAGGATGAGTCAGCTTGAGATCTGACTAGTGTCCTCTCCCTCTGTCAGTTCTTGAGTCCACTTGGAGGTTCTTTCTTCCACTTGGAGATTTGGAACCTCTTACTCATCACCAGTCGAATTCCCTAAGGCAAGTGTCATTTTGGAAGCTTCCTGGGTCTTGACACCTTGAGAAATGAGTCTGCCACTTGTCCATTCTCGTTCAGCGCAGGTAGCTAGTGTTGCAGTTGACATTCAACGCAGGTCGCCAGTGTTGGCTTTGACATTCAGCGCAAACAGCTAGTGTAGCGATTGAAATGATCCTGAATTGACTTGTTTTTGAGCAGTTTCTGGTGGAGAACTTCTGTGAATTGCTGTGGTTTATTAGCCTTGTTCCTCTAGGGGTAGGAACAACATGTTTAGGGACTTTGGATCCCTTAGATTATGGACTTTTCATGCTCAATGTTGTAAGGCACAAAAATGTCTATAACAGTTGCCCCCTAAAGTATGAGGCTGTTTATCGGGCGAAATGCTTTATCAGGGGGATCCGAAGTTCATCCAATGCTGAGAGGAGACCTGTAATAAGATACAATACAATACATTATTTTTCATACTGCTTTCATGATCTAGCTGAGGCAGGCATTCCCATGCTCAACTTTATAAATTCATTTTTCTGTACATAGAACAGACAATCGTCTGATGGTAGACTGATAATTTTGATGAAATTATCATCCTTTGAGTAGGATGATTATCTGCTGCAATGATGTACATGTCAATGTCTTTATCTTTCCTGAATATATATCGCAGCCCGGATGGATGAAACTAGATCCGGGGTCTTCAAACTCGTTCGATCTTCACTCTAAGTACAAGTCGATCCATGTGAGAAATGTTCTGAAGTCGAACATGGAAAGACATCGCTTGATTACCGGTCAATGATGTAAACCGTTAACAAGCGCGAGAGGAATCACTGATAATGATAATGACCCTCAAGGTACTGCAATACAATTCACGTGGTGTGAATAAAGGACTTGGCGTCGAACACCATGCAAAATCTTTCGGTCGAAGGTCATTGATGTATACCTGTCGCCGGAAGTGAGAAACCTGCCATTGTGGCATGCAAGTTTCAAAGTACTGAAGGGGTTGTTCCTAGATCAACTTCTTGGATAATGAGCTAATGTCGACAAGAAGTGATCCGTCAAAGGAGGGCCTTAATGAATCCCACATCAGTGACACGGAATGGAGCTAATGATTTTAATGGAGGTGAAAACGATCTGTGACATATGCTTCAGGGTGGCGGTCATGAAAGGATGAAGGATAATGTATGGCAGTGGATGGGACACGGTTGACTTTTCTGAACGACTTCTCTTGAACATATGGCGACACTGATATGATGGATCGGTAGCATTACCCCAAATATGGATGGTATGGCGAGACCATGGATGTGACCAGTGAATGAAACAACCCAACCCGAATGTGGTACGGAGGAAAAGTGTCATGTTCAAGAGCGACTTGCTACCATCAAAGTTTTCTTTAGTTTCTCCCAATTTTTCCCCAGTCATTGCTGACCAGTACCTCTTTATTTTTGTCAATCTTGAGGAGGATAACATATGCTTGTTCTATAACCTGCCCTTCGGGCAAGCCCATCACTATGTTTTAACGAGCCTAGCGATAGTGAAACTCGTTCTCGTCTAAAGACAAGTTTGTTGCTATTTAATGATTTTAACGAGTCTAACGACAAGGATAACTCGGTCCTTTTCATTTTTAGAGAGTCTGAAAAGGTACATAAAGTCAACTCCAAAATTCCTTTTTTGTCATCTAATCCCTTAAGTCCGAAAAAGTATAAAACAATACAGAAGGGATGAGTTTTCGATAGTTTTAACGAGCCGAATAAAACAAGCGCTCGATCTTTTTGTGCAATAATCCCTCAGGTCCAAAAAGATTAAAATCTAGAGGAGGGATAGCACTTCCGGTCGCTTTAACGAGCTGGAAGGCCAAAACTCGGCAATCTTTTCATATTTTACGAGTCAGTTGAAAAGAGCTTAAAGAAGACTCGTCTTTTGAGGAACGAGTGATAAACAGGGTTAGCAGCTGATTCCAGGTACAGGTTGGAATTTTCCAATCATGGCAGTGTCACAAGGATGGCTAGGTGAAATCACTCTTCACAGCTGTTCCTCAAAATGGGTAAACAATCATATGGAGGTGAACGATCGACCAAATGAAAAGTGGAGGTGACGGTGCAAACACGACCAAGGCTTTAATGGCTGATGAGGTTACATTCACAGTGGTTATTTACCAGGTAGGTTCATTTTTTATTTTAAAATGAGCTTAAACACTGGTGGAAACACTTGCTCATTTCTTATGTTTATTTTTTAACGAGCATGAAGTCCGCGTTAAAACTGCTCGGATCTTGTGTTTATTTTTTAACGAGCATGAACTTTGTGCTAAAACTGCTCGAATCTTGCGTTTATTTTTTAATGAGCATGAACTGTGTGCTAAAACTGCTCGATAAGTTTACATGCCTCCAGCATAATAACTCAAATCGAGGTGCAAGCCCCCCAAGCTTCATTGCATTCAACTCGGTGGTTGGAATGAAGGTTTACCTTTGAGATTTGGAAAGGGGATTCGTTTCATTTTTTAATGAGGTTGACACGAGATAAGAACCGTCCTCGGCTCCTTGTTTCATTTTTTAACGAGGTTGACACGAGATAAGAACCGTCCTCGGCTCCTTGTTTCATTTTTTAACGAGGTTGACACAAGATAAGAACTGTCCTCGGAGTCCAAATCCATTAGATATAGAAGGTTTCATATTCCACTGTGCCCACTTCCGCCGGATTACTCGGAGGCGGTAGGGCAAAAGTACCCATTAAGGCAGGGTCTTTTAGGAGACCTACTCCGATATTTTGGAGCGAATGATTCCTTCCATGGATCATTGGAATGCTTCCCCTAACTTGTGAACTGTTGGGGAGAAATGTTTGTTGGTCGACGATTGTAATTCCTCCTTGGAAGGGAAATGCAATCTTCCTGAAGTAGGTCGACACAACTGCGGCCATGGCATATATCCAGGGTCTTCCCAATAGGATGTTGTAATCAAGGTTTCCGTCGATTACTTCAACATCAATTTCTACTATTTTCCCTCCTAGTTCAACTTTCAAGTTACTTAGAATACCATATGGGGTATATGTCCTTCCGTCGAATGCTTTTAATGTCATCAAAGATCGCGGCAAGGTTGGAGATCCTAAAGTTTTCCAACAACTCATCGACATAATGCATGTAGATGCCCCCTCATCAATAATTGTTCGATGAACAGTTTTGTCGAGGGCTTTCACTTGAATAAGGAAAGCTAGTTGAGCTGGTAACTGAGGGTCATATCCTTTATGATCAAAGGCCAGAAGATTGGAATCCATTGGGCCAATCCCACCTATTGCTGATAATAAAGCTTGCTCTTTGGAGAAGCAATTTTGCGGTACCTCAAGTGTCGACATAGCGAACGGTGATTGGGCCAGGTCCTCTATATGTGCTATTTTCGCACAAGGATTAAATGTCGATTTGTGTACTGCTCCCTTTTGCGACTTTATCATTGGCTCAGGAATGATGGGTGGCACAACTTCGGTCAAAGTTGTTGTCGAATTACTAGGTTGTTCATTATCCTTGTTATTCGACACCTGTGGATTCCCGTAATCTTTATTCTTTGTCAAAGCATCATTTTGCTGCTTTGAAATAGACAACATAAGCACTTGGGATCGGGAAGCATTTTGATTAGCAACCAGTTTGGTACTCGGGCTTGGAAACAGATCAGTCAATACTGCTGAGGTTTTTGAACTCTTAAAGAGTTTCTTAACTTCAGCTATATGTGGACAATCTCTTGTCCAATGATCCTCATCGCATATATGACACCCCGCAGGGGGTTTCCTTTTTCTCCCTTTCTTTTTCTTCTTGCCCCCTGGTTGCTTCAGTTGTTTACCCTTGTCGGTCGACACGACATTTACTTCCGAGGCAAGAAGTTCCTCATTTGCATTTTGACTGGAAATCTTACGGGCCTTTTTAGATGTAGCCTTTGTCGATTTCGTGTCTGTCGTGCCAATCACGCCATCGATGGCATGAGAGTCATTGTTTGATTTAGGAGGAGGAGGAATTGAGAATTCCGGTCTAGGGGCGTCAGGTATTTTGTCGTAGAGTGTGCCAGACTGAGTATAGACCAAGTCCAGATATTGCGCATGAGCGATGACTTGCTCTTCCGTTATGACCCCCCCCTTTGCCACATCTTCCGTGATTGTAGGAAGTAAGGATTTGATAAACCATTCAGCTAATAGCTGATCAGGAACGTACGTTTTTACCATCCTACAACGACGTCGCCACTCATGTATATGATCATATATGTGAGTGGCCGTTGTCTGTTTGAAGTTGGTTAGGAGTTCCGTTCCCATTTCATACCTTATCGGTAATTGAAAATGGGTTAAGAAAGTCGTGGCTAAGGTACTGAAGTTGTCGAACGAAGCTCTAGGAAATTCAATATACCATTTTGCTGCTGGACCAGTTAACGTTCTCTGAAAAAGGCGAAGCCTAATCGAATCATCATTTAGGGTGTTTGATGAACACCACAGATGAAATGTCATCACATGATTCGACGGATCTTCACCTGGATTTCCATTAAATTTAGGAATATCGGACAGAAGTTTATGCGGAATCACTGGCCACCAAGGGGCATAAGCAATTGGATCATTCGTCGGCCGGTTTAGATCTGGTAATTCTAGAGTTGCTGCAAAGGGCAACTGTTGATTCAGGTTAGGCGAAGCATACCCAGGATAAGATGGAATCGCCTGAGCAGTGGGTCTTTGCATACCAGCATAATGTATTTGATGCTGGCAACTTTGACAAGGTTGATGGGCATAACCATTATAATATGGTTGTTGATAACCGCTTTGGAAATGTGATTGCCCATTACTTACAAAGACTTTTTGCTCAGGTCCTTGATATGATTGCTGGAATGGGGGTTGTTGAGTTTGAACCAGCTCTGGTTGTTGAACCATTTGCTGTTGACCAATACTGGATGATTGACCAAGATGAGGAGTCACAATACTTGTTTGATCCTGAGTCGCTCCAGATAAGGAGGCACTAACCTGAGGTTGTGATTGAGTCGTTGAGACAAGAGGCTGTTGTATCGCAACCTGAGGCTGTTGGGGTTGACATACAACATGTAGCGCTTGTACTTGCGACGCAGTCACCATAGCAGGTATAGTGGGAATATTCGACACAAGGTGGACTGGTTGCATTGAATATACAACCCTTGGTTGCTGAGGCAGTATTGGTACCCAACTGCTGGATGTAATTCCATTTTGACCTGAACTTTGTTGTAAACTCCCATATGATTGTTCTCCAGGAGGGAACAATGAAAAGGCATACTGCCCTCCATATGGTGGCAATCCAATACTTAAAGGGTAGATTGGCCTTTGAAGACACATTGGATCAATTTGTTGAGTTTCAACATAAGAAATACCAGATGATAATTCGGATGAAGAAATAGGAACTAACCATGTCGTCGAAATAGTCTCTGGTTAGACTCCATATTGTTGTTGACAATTTGCCGGGACAGATGGTATACCAGCGAACATCGTTGGAGTAGCAGCAAGAGGCTCTGCCGCTGCTGCGTCAGATGACACAGTCCTGGATGTCAACGGTTGTTCAGACATATTTAGTCTATCCAAAAGATTTTCTAGCGATTCTACAAGAACTTACGATGAAAAGAGATTAACTTTGAAGATCAACGAGGGAATGGTGATGATTATTCCGTTTAAAATAAATTTTAACGACGCTTTAGACACAACTTGCTTTTTCAATTTTAAAGAGTCGAGAAAAAGCTAAAGATGACTCTAGTCTCCTTCGATGTTTTAACGAGCCCGAAGTGACAAATGCTCGGATGGACTTTTTCCCTTATAGAGTCTGAAAAAGGCCAAAAGGAACTACTCTAGAGTTCTAGGCAGAGGGTGTGCCAAACTTTTCGCAAAACCGTAGAATACTTTTTAGGGTACGGGCGATCGATCTTCCTTAATGCTGTGTTCAGTGCATTGCGATCAGTAGGGCGGCCGACACGGCTTCCTAAGGATAAAGGTTTTATGCCTATAGGGGTCTCCCAATATATACGCGACGGTACGTGGGAGCACAATCCGTACTGGCGCTGTCGTCCCTCAGGAGGAATCACCCACCATCCACGAGATCGATGTAGAGCCTCAAACTTGCACTTGATTATCCATCATTACCTACAGCTTTTCTTCACTTATCCCTCTCTTTTGCTCTATTTTCCGCCCAGATCATTACATTTGATGTCTCTAAGCATAATTAGTTAACTTTGCTTATGTTTTACTGTTGGTTTAGATTTTTGACATATAAACAGAGTTTCCGTAGCTGTTCAGCAATTTCGCAGCTGTTCAGCAATTCCGCAGCTGTTCAGAGATTCCGCAGCCTTTTTGTTGTTTGATATGCTCCACGTGTCTTCTCAAGGAACGAGCCACATGGGCATGTTGGGTTGGATGTACACATGGATCGTATGCTATTGGTTGAGCCAAACCAGTCACGTATGCCCTTGGTCAACGCAGGTACTCCCTCGGTCAAACGGTCAAGTTCTAAACGGTGGCATGAGAGCCGTGAACAGTTGGGACACGGAACCGTAGCTGGCACCTCCTCCACGCCACGAGGACAGCTAAAGACAGGATCCAAGCATAGATTTGTCTCCCATGATGACCGTTTCCCTTAAAAGTGCACGGAGTTACCTACGTGTTTGATGCACAAGCTAATTAGCTAAGACTGCGTGTTGCTGCGTAGTTAATAGGTTAGGCTGTAGTTGCTTAATTCACATAGAGAGTAGTTGCCTCTGTGCTTATAAATAAGCGTGTGCTAATGCTTGTAGATTAGCTTTTTGAGTATTGTAATTGTTGCGCTGATTCTGTTATAAAAACTCTGTTTTAGAAGGCTGTTCCTACAGCACTTTTCACTGTATTTTGACATGCTGGTTTTATAAAAAGAAGACTGTTCTGTTCACCTTTTCGTAGCTGATCTTTTAAGTTGGTTGCGTGGATGGAGGGCCCCCATCTATGACAGCCCGTGTACATAGTGTTTGGTTTCATTTTCATGCTTTCAGCAATCTTTATTTCTTTCATCATGTATGATAGTGTACCATTTGATCTTATGTCATTTCATTTCCAGCCTTTATTTTAAACTGATCAGTATTGTTCTTTTGCAGGTTTTTAACCCGGGATTGTTTTTGTCTTTGTGTATTTGCTTTATATCTGATGGTATTTTCAGTTGACAGATTCAAAGTTGCTGCCTTTACTCTATTTTCATAGCTGATTTCTAGTTTAGTTTCTCAAAGTTGTATGTTAACACCTGGATGGTCTCTTTATCATAAATTGTTCATCTTTAAGAGATCAGATTACTAATAAATTACAGCTGGCTTTGAGTACTTTTTAGACTAATCTTTAACTACTTTCTAATCGTGCTTCACATAATTCCATGTGCTGAAAGCAGAGAGTTAGGAAGAGCTGAACATTATAACTAGTCTTTAAAGTAGATTTTTCTTATTTTTGATCACTTTTTAAACTCATCTCTAACTACTTCCTAATCGTGTTTTACATAGTACCATATGTTGGAAGCAGAGAGTTAGGAAGAGATAAACATTATCATTGGTTTTTAAAGTGATTTTCTTACCTTTTTATTTGCAGCAGCATGAATGGTGTCTAGTGCCATTAGAAAGTGGTTATTTGCTTTCAGTTCATTTCAAGTTATTTATTTCTTTCAAGCTTTTTCTTTGCAAGTTTAGAAGGTAGTTAGAAATCACCTGTAACACACACTCACTCATCTAGAAATCACCTTACACACACACTCACTCATCTGTTTATAAAAACTCCATTCCATCTTAGGAAGATAAATTGACCAAAAACAACACCCCCAAACGACAAAAAGATCTAAGAGGTTGCTTAAGTACATATAGTACACCTTCACTTCATCAGCTTACGAGCCCCGGGTTGACAATTAATGACATCAATTTAGAAACACTAAATTGACTAAACAATCGACAGTCACCAGGCTTAACGACGTCGGAACACGTCTCTAGCCTAGACCTCTATGTTGTGCGTTATGTTGCAAAGCATTGTTAAGTTCATTCAATTTATTTTAGGTTGATCTTTTTAGAAGTTTGCCTTTCAAGGTTCACCACGAGATGTATGATACAATTTCCTAAATGCAGTCTAAAGATGATAAGCAAGCTTTATATCTTTTCAACTTTGAAAATCCTAGCTACTAAGGGAAAAGAAAGACACCATCTTTTCTCAAAGAGCAATCAGCACACTCTAATGCACTTTTCCTAAATCCAACATGCAAACTATCAGAATGCAAATGCACAATGTAGGTGTTTGTTTTCCGCTTTCTTAGTATTGATGCCTACAAAGAAAGCTTTTTGTACAACTTTGAATTTGCTTTTAAATGATCAATACAAACAAGTTTACTTTTTCGAAATCAGAGAGGGTAGAAGAGATTACAACACTTAACGATTTTCGAAATGAATACTTGCTTCGACACTTAAAAGAGACAAACTCAAAGCAATAAGCAAGAGTAAATGTATAATCAATCTGCAAACAGCCAATGAACTCTCTTCTAAGATCACAATCAACAGATCTGAATCAAGGGCTACAGGATGACTATTTCACTCATGCAAAGGAAAACTGTAAATGATGCCACAAACACATAAAAACACTCAAAGTCTTTTTGTACAAAAGGAGGCAGAATCTAAGCAGAGAAAAGGAGTTATTAGACTGGTACCTATGCTGGTTACAGGCTGCAAAAATCAGAGATCAAAACAAGGCAAAACAGAGCAGAGAACCCTAGCTGCACAAGGACAAACTGGTTCAGCGCAACCTCAACACAGGGGTTTTGACATTCAGCGTAGGTAACCTTCACGGGACCTGCGTTGAAATGCAGAATCCCTTCACTGGGTCTGCGCTGAAGGAGAAACTCTCGTTTCCCTCAGGTTCTGGGTCACAAATTTCTACTTAATCAACTGTTTCAGGCCAAATAAAAGCAACAAGCAAGGTGTAATCAAAGGGATGCTTTGAAGGGCTACTAAGATCTATCACAAGGATCATAAAATCATTTGTGAATCCATTGTTCATATCATAGACAAGTCCAGTAATTGGATCAAAGCAGCAACTTTCTACTTTGCATCCGGGAAAGATGCAGTTCGATTGTTGCTGTCAAGTCTATGAAGCAAACAATGATAGAAACACAAACAAAATGACTAAACAAATCTCCCCAGCGGAGTCGCCAATTTGTTGTGGGGAAAAATGCCTATGCAGGACGATCCTATCCACCTAAGGTGTGACAGTGCCTTAGCAACAAACGAGTATAGCTATTCTGGTTTGTTCCTTTATGAAATGTGAAAGAAGAGAGATCAATAGACTTACCGGTGTCTTCCGTTTGTCCCTCGATCCGGTCTCTCTTCTCTTTGGGAGTTCACAGCTACTTGCCTTCTTGCTTATCCAGCTTCAACTTCCTGCAAGATCACAAGAGAACAACTACTTGCGACAAGAGAACAGCTACTTGCGACAAGAGAAGAACTCTACACAAAGACAGATATTCACATTCATAACTAGTTTAGGATTAGAAATAAACCAAATACACTAATACATTCATACATAAAAAATACATCAGCATATAAGAGAAACCAAGATAGCTTTATTGATGAATAACAAGGTTCAGGAAGAGATACAACCCAGATGGCTCCAATCCAGCATCTCCTTCCCAGCAAATGGAATTCCTATCTTCAGCCCCTTCAAAGCATTAAGCACCCAATGATTCCAATCTCAAACCAACAACAATTCTTTGCAATAACAAAATTCCAGCCTCTAGATCTCATGGAGGAGAGATCCATATATAGATGTTTGGAGAGAGGATGAGTCAGCTTGAGATCTGACTAGTGTCCTCTCCCTCTGTCAGTTCTTGAGTCCACTTGGAGGTTCTTGCTTCCACTTGGAGATTTGGAACCTCTTACTCATCACCAGTCGAATTCCCTGAGGCAAGTGCCATTTTAGAAGCTTCCTGGGTCTTGACACCTTGAGAAATGAGTCTGCCACTTGTCCATTCTCGTTCAGCGCAGGTAGCTAGTGTTGCAGTTGACATTCAACGCAGGTAGCCAGTGTTGGCTTTGACATTCAGCGCAAACAGCTAGTGTAGCCACTGAAATGATCCTGAATTGACTTGTTTTTGAGCAGTTTCTGGTGGAGAACTTCTGTGAATTGCTGTGGTTTGTTAGCCTTGTTCCTCTAGGGATAGGAACAACATGTTTAGGGACTTTGGATCCCTTAGATTATGGACTTTTCATGCTCAATGTTGTAAGGCACAAAAATGTCTATAACACCCCTATAGTCACGATACTCAACCAGCCTTGTGTTCGATTGCAGAGGAGACCAGCAGAGTAGGTTCGCCTTAGGCCTTCTCCGTGTCCTCAGCAGAAAAGATGATGCATATGTTGGGGTTCTGAACACCCACAACATCGTTTAAGAAAAAGGAATCTGATCTCTCTACTACAATCCCTTCGACTCCTACAGTCACGGGTTCAACTAGCCTGACTAGGCAGTTGAGGTTGGTGTGCCCGAGGCCTTACTATTCTTCAACTAATCAAAGGACCTATCAACATCATTTTTGTCTGTGGGCATGCCAAGGGAAGAGTTAGGACCTATTAGTTTCTGTCCTTGGGCGCGTTGTCACACGAAATGAGTCGTTCTTGCAGACAAGACCGACCTCCTTAGTATCTAACGATATCTAGTGACAAGCAAGCCAATCAAATCCTATCTTTATCTAAGTATGCAATTTATAAACAAAGGCAAACAAGTGTTTTAGGCCTACCTTGGGTCCAATGGAAGCCTCGCTCCGTTGATCCAAATGAGCTCCCTTGTAGCAAATCTGCAAACACAAACAAGCACACAAATTAAATAGCACCTGAAAAGCCAATATAATAAAGCATACTTATTATGATGATCAAGATTCATAAAAGTTACAAATCACATAAGACAATTTGTTGAGAAAAATGAATCTGATTGTATTAATTCAAATCAAAGAAGAACTTTACAACCTATGCCTTGATGCTGTACAAGCTCCTCCCAGGGTCCAAGAAGAAGTCTCCTCTACTTTGACAAGTTTCACTCTCTTCCCAATGAAGCCAAAAGTTATGTTATCTCTCCTCTCAAGCTTAACTAGGAAGTCTCAATTCCACCAGCATTTACCCTAAAAAAATGTTCAGCTTCTAACCTCTCTAGCAACCAGCTCAATGCCTTAATTTATAGTGCAATGGAGGAAAGTTACTAGGTCCTCCTTCAAAGGGATAAAGCCCTCCTTCAAAGGGATAGCTCCTCTCATCAAGGGATTAGCTCCTTCTCATTTGGGATGCATGAACCACCTAGGAGCGAACAGTCCACGTCAGAATTCCTTCTAGAATCATCTAGAATTAACCCAAAGTGAGTTTTTTAGAATAAACTTGCACCTTTTTTACTTTCACAGGGGTCCGCACCCACTCCTTTAGAGACAGAGCGGGCAGGTCCACAGGTAACATGAACAGGAGGTGCGGGACCGCAAGCAACAGTGAGATAAAGTGTGGAACCAGATCTTTATTGATTTTTAAAGGTCTTTCTCTCATTTTCAAAGCTTGACATGAAGAGCTGAGGTTTGAGACATGCTTAGGAGGACAATATGAATGATGATAGACCCATACTGACTGCAAATAGTCATGGTGACAATATTTGTGTAACAGATTGCCCCCTAAAGTGCGAAGTCTATAGTAGATGAGGATTTCATTTATCATCTAGGAAGAGTGAAGTACTTTATCATTTCGAGGATCATCTTATGGAGAGCCCAGTTGGAACCTGTAAAAACATTCAATGCAAAATATATATATGAGATCATGTCATCGCTGAGGTAGGCATTCCCATACTCAAATCAAAACTGACTAGAAAACTAACTACTACTCTGATATAGGAATGATCTTGTAATACATCACAAGTATAGACACATGTAGACACAGTATGGACACAACCATTTGTTTATGAATAGTCCACGTGGAAACTAGATCCAGGGTCTTCATTTCTACTTTCCGAAACAGTACGATTCTATCCATGCGAATGAATGTGTTGAAGTCGAACATGGTAGAAACCACTTGATTACCAGTCAATGATGTAAACTGTTAACAAGTGTGAGAGAAACCACTAGTAATGTAAATGGCTCTCAAAGTACTCAGTACAATCCATGAGATGTGAATAGATGTGTTGATGTCGAACATGTCACGGAGTCCTTTGATCGAAGGTCAATGATGCAACCTATCGTCGAAGGCGAGAAACCTGCCATTGAGGCATGCAGATCCCAAGGTACTGACGATTTCTAGATCATCTTTCTAGATAATGAGCTGAAGTCAATAGAAAGCGATCCGTCGTAGGCAAGCCCACAACACGAAATCATAGATCAAGTTTGAAGAAATTTAGTTGCAAGGACTGACTCAGGGATGGTCAAGATGGATGACAGATATTTTGTAGATGAATGGCTTATTTTCACTGACCTCTTGAACACATAACGACATAGCAGATGGTTTGGTGACAATTGACCCAAAGTTAATACCCAGAAACTGGCTGAAAACTTTCAATATGGTTTGATCAACTGTTAGGCAAAGGATTTCCCAAGCCAGGTGAATAAAATTGTCGTGTTCAAGAGTGGTTACAAAGTATGACAAACAGGCTCATTTTTCTCTCTTTTCCCCCACCATTTCTGGCAAGTACCTCTTTATTTTTTGACAAGCTTGAGGAGGATAACATTTGCTTGATTATAAGCTCATCCTTCGGATGAGTCAAACTTAGTTTAAATTCGGACCCTAAGAAGGAGTGGTTCGTTCCTATTTGTAATTGAATAGGTCCTTTACTATTAAATTTTAACGAGTCCAGTATAGGAGAAACTCAGCATTTTTCAATTTTAGAGAGTCTGAAAAAACTTAAGAAAACTCCATGGTTGTCCTTTTTCGTAAATTTTTGTCTCCCAAGCCCGAAAAAGTATAAAATAATACTTGAGAGAACCGCTTGATCATTACAACCAAGGAGTAATTTTCATAGTTAGTGCCTCTGATCCGAAAAAGTAAAAAAGCGATCAAGGACACATCGTTTTATAACCAATATCGAATTTGAAACGACAAAAATCCGGCAATCTTTTCATGCTTTTACGATCAGAAAAAGAGTTGTAAGTGGACTGTCTTTCTAGTTCTGTTTTAACGAGTTTAAAAAGAAAAACTCAGCAATCTTTTCATGTTTTAGGAGTCAGAAAAGAGCTTAAAGGTGACTCTAATATTTTTTCGTCGAAAATGACCGATTTCACCTGAAAAATCTGTTATCCTGAACAAAAAACTCAAACATTACTCATACCTGTTTCAAATGGATAAAAATGCTGCAAAAGTTACTTCTTTAAAGTGAAACATAAACAAATTAAAAACTCATTTATTCAAAAAACTTATAAAAAGGGCTTTTGTAAATTCATTTTTACCGTTTCAGTTTTGGGTGAGAAAATAGAGCTTTTGGTCAGAAACTTCCCTTGAAGATTGCAAAAAATCCGTCTGCTGGAATCGAACATCGTCTCCTCCAGGTAATCCACATCATCCTACTCTTTCATTTTATCTGTTTCAAATTTGTTTTTAGGTTTTAATTTCATTTTTCAAGGGTTTCTTAGGCTATAAACCCGCGCGCGGGGGCCCGCAGGCACAACACAGGTAACCTGCGGACCCCGACTTTTCGTAATGGGAAAAAAGTCAGGGGTCTGCACCTGCCATGAAGGCAAGGTGTGGACCCACGCACTGTCTCTAAAAGAGAGGGTGCGGTCCCCAAAGCGAGGGTTTTTAAACCTAAATTTCTCAATTTTTACCCAAAAACCTTGCTTTTAGACATTCTAATTCGCCTTTTTGTTGAATGTAGAGTATACATCATGCTTGATTGGCGAGAATGGGAGCATGAGGACGTAGATCTTGCCGCGATAAATCATCAACCTTCGATTGATGCATTGAAGGCATGCAACTTATACAAATTCTGGGCCATACCTGGCATGAGGGCCAAGGTGGACTTCTTGCAGTGGCTGGTAGACAGGTGGAGCATATTTGACCAGTGCTTCTTCATTGGTGGTCACCAGCTCGAAATGGAGCTGGAAGAAATTTACTTTTTGAATGGTTTGCCTAAGAGAGGTGAACAATTGACTCTATTTGGGACTAGGCCAGGTGGCCAGTCTGTCGATAGCCTCCGGCTAGAGTTCTGTAACAACTAGACTAGAGACAAAGGGATAGATATCAAAACCATATCCCTTCCTAAACTCAAGGTAATAGCGTTTACTGTTACCAGGCTCTATGGGAGCGCAGCACTACATGTAGCCACAGGATCCCAAATGCGGATGGCAGTTGACTGCTTTCGAGGCAGCATCTTCAACTGGTGCGATGCTGTGTTGGATAATATAAAAGGCCAACTGACTAGAGCCAAAAACGGACAACTGAAGACCTTTGTATATGGTGCTTTAGTCATGAGCTTTGGTTTGGAGAGGGTCCCAATGTTGGTCCCACAGCACCTCACTGTTGGAGTTGGACTTCCTCGAGAGCCCAAACTGATGCGATGGGTTGCAGTTATGGCCTGTCATCCTGAGGAGGGGGCGGAAGTCGTTCGATTCACTCCTGAGTATTTCCATTGGTTGGAAAACTAGGTATTTGCTATTCAGGACTTTCCTTACGCTGGGGTAGATTTTCATGGTGACCCAAACATGGCTCTTCCACCAGGAGAGCAATGGGATGACTAAGGTAAAATCATTTTCAACATTTCCTAATTAATTTTTTTTTTGTTTTTATCTCATCCCAAAATTGATAGTAGAAGTTTCTAATGCAGATGTGGGTCCACGGCGACCAGCCACTCTCCGGCCTTACGAGAGGAAACAACCAGCTGCAATGGCACCAGCCCCACAGGATGAATCAACAGAGACCTTGGCCGAATTGGAGAGCCATCTAGAGTGTTTGACAGGGGACATTTCGGAGACCGGCATAGATGACATTCCTCTTAGACTTCAGCGCTATGTGATTGGGGTCCCAAGACCTTTCAGGAGGTTCCTTTGTAAGGTGGCCCGTACAGTGGTTTCTTATCGAGATCATCACCAGTGATAGGATGATCGCCTATTGTAGACACATATGACATTTTTTGCTTTTTGTACTATCATTTTTGCCGATCATAAGGTGTTTTTCAACCTATGATCGAAGACGATGTATATTTTGACACACTCCTATATTATACTATATCACTATTACCGGCTTATCTTGTAAAACATGTTATGGAATGCTTTTAAATTTACTTGTATGATTATTGCAAATGTCTACTTAACATTCGAGAAGCAATTGCATCTGCTAATATATTTAAATATCTTGGAATATGCTGATATTCCATATAATCAAATTCACATTCCAAGAGAGGCACTCCCAAAAATAATCTCAATAACACTGGATTTCTAATGCCATATACTCTATTAAGTTGTAATACAACGAGTTCAAAATCTAACCTCACTATCAAACTTCGAATCCCAAATGAAATAGATTCAGATAATAACTCAAGCACTGCACTATACTCGGCAATGTTGTTCGTTGTTTGACCGAGGCTTACCCCATGCATAGATACCAACTCATCAGAGGGCGAATAAATAACCCAAGCTGCAGAAGAAATGTTCCGTGTATTATGACAAGCACCATCAGCGAAACCAATGTATGTTTGGAGAGGTGTCGATATCTGATATATCAAGAGTAAAACCAAGATAAGCAGGAATAATGACAAGAAACACTCTCTAAGCTAAGCACACTTTTTAACTAAAATACACCAACTAGAAAGAAAACTAACCTAACTAAAAATCTCCACACCCAGATTTTAAGCATAATACCTCTTCAGGTAAATACCATTTCTGGGTTTACCTAAAGAGACCCCGTCAAAGTCTACCAATTCATAGGCCCCTTTTGCTAGCTTTTGCTTAACAACATAAGGACCATGCCACATGGGTACGAATTTTCCAGTGCATAATTTATCATTTGCTTGACTGTACAATAAGACTAGGTCTCCTTCCAAAAAATTCTGAGGAGTTACATTTCGATCATACTGAGCTTTAATACGTTTGGCATGAGTTTCGATCACTAATGCAACATCACGTCGATTCTCATCTAGCTGAGCCAAGTATAACAAACGTTTTTCCTCTTTGGAAGTGGCTGGAAGTAACTCGATGGCCATTTGCAATGACGGGATTTCACATTCAATGGATAACACAGCTTCCAGACCATAAACTAGTTGGAAAGGAGTGAACCCGGTTGACGTTTTTATTGAGGTTCGATACGCCCAAAGCGCTAAAAATAGCATGTTATGCCAATTCGACCTATGAATCCCAATGATTCGTCGGATCATGATGACTAGAACTTTGTTGATGGCTTAAACCAGACCATTATCTTGTGGATAATATGGAGTTGAACTATCGTGACACAAGCCAAGTTGGCCTGTAAGTTCAGTCATCATAACGTTTCAAAAATGACGCCCATGATCAGTGATAATTGCTTGTGGAACACCAAACCTAGCAATTATATGATTGAACACGAAAATCGCAGCAGTTTTTCCGTCTGCCTCAAATGTAGGCATCGCCTCGGCCCACTTGGTAAAATAATCTACCGCAAGGATGATATACGCATGCCCCTTGGTCGAGTGAGGGTTACATGTAATAAAATCGATACCCCATTTCGCAAAAGGACCGACAACAGTTATAGAGTGGAGAGGAGCAGGTAGAGCGCGCATCTTTCGATCAAAAATTTGGCGGTTGTGGCATTTTCGAACCGCGTTAATACAATCTTTAAACAAAGACGGCCAGAAATAGCCAGCGCGCAATATCTTTTGGGTTGTGGCAAACCCAAACATATGACCGCCACATGCTCCAGAGTGACAGTCATTCAGAACCCTTTCAGCTTCCTCATGAGTTAAACAACGTCGAAAAACAAAGTCTGCCCCACGACGATAAAGAGTATCTCCAATAATTCTGAATTGTTGGGACTGGAATCGTATTTTTCGACGTTCTGACCTTGAAATTTCTGGCCGAAAGGATTGGGTCTGGAGATAAACGATGACATCCCCATACCATGGATCTAAAGTGCTGATTAGAAACAAGGATTCATCCACAATGGACTCCTCTGCCACAGTTTCCGTGTCAGCACCTGGGAAGTCACACGTTAACTCCGCAAAAAACTAAAGATTTCTTCGACTTAGACTTTTCAAACTCCAAGTCGAACTCCTGTAGGATCACGATCCATTTGGAGTACTTGCCCCCTAGCAATTGTTTGGTCAAAATATAGATCATAGGGTTGCAATTAGAAATTACTGTAGTCTTGCATAGTAAAATGTAATGACGAAAACGTTGGACAGCTTGAACAACTGCCAATGCCAATTTCTCCACATGTGAGTATTTTAGCTCAGTTGGATTTAAAGTTCAACTAAGGTAATATATCACATGTTCAGTACCGAATTCATCTTCCTGAACTAACACCATTCCGATGGTGGAATGGGAGGCGGCGAGATAGAAGAAGTAGTCCTGGTTGTAGTTGGGAGGATGCAATAACGGTGCATGGGTCAACGCATGTTTTAGTGCATCAAAATATTTATCAGCTATCTCATCCCAAAAGAATGGAGTATTCTGTTTCAACAACCAGGTAAAACCCTTTGTGATCTCGTCGTAGTTAGGAATGAATCGACGTAAGAATTTTACTTTCCCTTGCAAACTTTGGAGTTGGCGAAGACTCGAAGGAGGAGGCAATTTGACAATAGCTTCAACCTTCAAGGGATCGACGTGAATGCCGGCTTTCGAAACAAAAAACCCCAGTAACTGACCCGTTTCTATACAGAAAATGCACTTGTGTGGATTCAACCTAATTCGATAATTCCTACACCTCATAAATATTGCTCGTAAATGGATGAGATGATCAACTCGATGTAGTGAATGAGCAGGTAAATCATCGAGGTAGGGTTGCACAATGTGCTTGATATCATGAAATGCGTAAGACATGGCCCTTTGAAAAGTTGCCCCGACATTCTTGAGCCCAAAAGGTAATTTGCAATAAGAAAATGTCCCCCATGGACAAATGAAAGCCGTTTCTGGTTGATCAACAGGTAGAATATTGATTTGATTGTATCCGGAAAAACCATCCATGAAGGAGAATATTTCACTACCGACATAATCATCAATGATTTGATCGATATAGGGAGTTGGGTAATTGTCTTTTGGACAGGCTCGATTAACATCCCTATAATCGATACATATTCTTATTGTCCCTTGCTTTTTGTTAACAGGAATAATATTCAATACCCAATTCGTTAACGGAATCGGATAAATGAAACCTGCTTTGAGTAAATATTTTTCAACTTCTGCTTTAATAGCAATAGCTTTTCGTGGGTGGATCTGACGCAAACGTTGTCGGATGGGTTTAGCATTCGGGTAAGTTTTGATTTCATGAACAACAATTGCTAGGTCAATTCCTAGTATTTCCTCATATGACCAGGCAAACACGTCATGGAATTCTTGAAATAGGGCCTTATGTGTTTGAATTTCATCTTCCGTACAAGATGCACCTATATGAATGTTTTCAACAATTCCAGGCTTAACCGAAATATCAATAGGAATAGTTCGAGAAATATTTCCCAAATTTAACTCAGAATCAAGATTTTTCATTGGATTCTGAGGTTCCTTGACATATTCAGTTGTAAAAATAGATGAAAAATCATTTTCAAAATGATCAATCTCAGGTAAAAACGAAGATCTATGATGAAGATCTTCCCATGGTAAATCATCGACACATAGGATTTCATGAATTTTCTCATCAGTGTGAACAAGTTCGGAAAACGTTGTTGAATCCGAGTTTGATGTTGAAAGTGATTCCTCATGGACCACATTCATTAAGTCAATTTTGGTTGAAGATGGGTCGGAAAACGATTGCACGGCTTGATACACAATTTCATATGGAATCAAAGGCATAACATCACCAAATGAGTCTATCTCAGATTCGGAAGGTACGATCCAAGGATCATCATAAACAATAGTGTCTGACGAAATCATATGAATGGTTGCAGTAGAAGACGATGTGTTGATAGGAGGAAAAGGAAAAGTTCCCAGTAAGCCAGAATCTTTAATTAGTCCTACTCCAACATCCTTATACGGGATAGTTGTTTTGCCGACATGCTGAATACTTTCAGAAGAGGCTGGGTCGGACGAAAAGTAAGTCAGTTGGTCTATAGTTATGATATTTCCATTATGTGGGAACTTTATAAGCTGAAAGACCGATGAAACAACAGCTTTCATAGTGTAAGACCAACTACAACCCAAGAGAAGGTTGTAATCTAGAGGGGCATCAACCACCTCCACATCTAGATTAACAGTTTTTCCTTCAACCCCTATAGCTAAATTCTGTAGAATTCCAAAAGAATGAAACCCACGGCCATCAAAGGCATTTAGAATCATCGGGGATTGATTTAGTATAGGAGAACCAAGCGATCTCCAACATTGTATCGACATAATACACGTTGAGGCTCCCTCATCAATCACAGTCCTATAACAAGGTCTGTTTTTTACTAACACTGGGATCTGGAAAGCCATTTGATGAGGTAAGCACGGTGTACTATTTTCTAGATTGAAAATTATAAGGTTCGAGTCTTGAATGTCAACAGCTCCTATAGTCGACAATAGTAATTTACACTGTGCTGGGCATGATTACAACACTTCCAAAGCCGACATTGCTGAAGGTGAAACAGCCAAATCTTCAACAATGCTATAGTTCTGAGCCGCTCTCGCATGTGGATTGAAAGCTGACTTTCGAAGTATACCCTTGGTGGGCAGTTTGATTACTAAGTCTATGTTAGGTTTCTCGATCTGTAGTGGATCGGAACCGGGAGTTGAAGTTGATGGGTTCGAATGTGAAGATTCTACTTCTTTACCATCAACAGGACTTTTACTACCATAATCACGCGATTGAGTCGCAATCCTAACATGGGACATCATCATTATGGGTTCTTCGGAAGCATTTGAGGAAGAACCTATCATCTTACTGTCTTGACTAGGAAAAGGATCCTTCAAAATAGCAGGCGTTTGGGAACCTTTGACAATTTTCGCAACCTCTACACGATGAGGGCATTCTCTTGTAAAATGCTCTTTGTCACAAATGAGACAAGGATAATGAGGTATGCGTTTCTCATCAGTTGATTCCGCTTTTTCTGGTTTCTCTTTGGAATTTTTATCTGTTTTATTTTTCTTCTTCCCTTTATTCTTACCGCCAGATTTTGATTTGGTTGTAGATGACTCTACAACATGAATATCGGTAGAAATTTCAACGGAAGAATATCCTGTTGGGGAATCTGGTAAAGTTATGATAGGAGAAGAATTCTTGGAAGATTTCTTCTTACTTTTGGTATTAACCATACCAATCATACCATCAGTGGCATGAGACCCTGAAGGAGCTGCAGTTATTTGATTTTGCTTAGGAAGATCGGGGATTTTCTCATGTAACGTACCTAACTGCGTATAAACTAAGTCAAGGTACTGAGCTTGAGCAATTACTTGCTCCTTAGTAACGACTCCGGCCTTAGCTACATCTTCAGTGATCTTTGGTAATAAAGATTTTACAAACCATTCAGCTAAGATCTGATCCAGAATAAAAACTTTTACTAAACACTGCTGACGTCTCCATTCATGAATGTGATCTGAAATGTAAGTGGACGTTGACTACTTTAATGAAGTTAATAATTCCGTGCCATTGTCATATCTGACTGGCAACTGAAAATGAGTTAAAATGAAGTAGCTAACTGACTAAAGTTATAAAAAGTGGCTCGCGGTAACTCAATGTACCACTTGGCCACAAGACCAATTAGAGTGCATTGGAAAAGCCTTAAACGGATTGAATCATCTGAAATGGAATTAGATGCACACCAAAGGTGATAAGTCATCACATGGTTTGACGGGTCCTCTCCTGATTTGCCTTCAAACTTAGGAATATCACTAGGAAACTTATTAGGCATTGGCGGCCAAAACGGAAGATAGTTAATTGGATCATTCATAAGGCGTGACAAGTCAGGCAAGTCCAAAGTTGCAATGAATGGTAACTGACGATTAGGGTCCCTAAAACCCTGGGTCATGAGACCAGCCCCAGGAGGAGGATGTCCAGGATAACTAGGAATTAGAATTGCATTTGGGATATTATATCCTCCCGGAAAACCAGGATTAACTAGACTGTACTGGGGTTGTTGAGGTTGTTGATATGTATACCTAGGGTACGGTTAATACTGATAGACTGGCTGCTGCACAACAGGACCGAATTGGTACTGTCCTTGGTACGGTTGATAAGTAATTTGAGGTTGACTTGTGACAACCGTACTTGGACCAGGTTGTCCTATAGGCATTTGAACCGAAGTTTTAATTGTGGATCCAGACTGGGGTAAAGATGTCTAAGGAGTTTATATAGGAACAGTAGAAACCGGAGCTGTCGATACTCCAGAAGTAGGTGGGGTAGATTGAACAGATGTTGCAGCAGTTGCAGCAGTCGTTTGAGGTGGAGTACGAGGCATACTAGGCCCAGGCTGAGAAACTACAGAAGGTGCAGAAGTTTGAATAGTAGACTGGACTGGTTGCTGGGGTGAACCAGAAACCAAGGGTTGTCCAGTTTGAGATGACAACTGTACATTTTGTTGCAAGACCTGTTGAGTTTGAGATGGATCCCACACTAAGTTCATTTCGGGGTACGGACCCATAACAGGTTGAGAATATTGAGGACCATAACTGGGTTGAGGGTAGGGTTGATAATTCAAAGGTACGTTTCCAGCTCCTTGGAAAAATGATTGACCAGAAGGTGGTTGGAAACCTTGGGTTGGGTACTGACCTTGAGGTTGATAACCTTGAGGCACGTACTGATACTGGGGTTGACCTTAAGGTACATATTGATACTGGGGTTGACCTTGAGGTACATATTGAGTCTGGGGTTGACCCTGAGGAACGTAATATCCCATAGGTATGTACTGTCCTTGAGGTTGGCCCCCAGGCAGAAATTGGGTACCTTGAGGTTGCCCCCCAGGCGATAATTGAGGACTTTGAGGCTTCCCCCCAGGCGGTAACTGGCCACCTTGAGGTTGAGGATAAGGAATAGTACCTGACATCATAAGAATATCTTCTACACTCAACGGCTTAGTTCCAATATTTTCAGTTAATAACCCTTGTTCAATAGGTTGAGGAGATGCTCCCGAAAAAGTACCAATAAGTGACTGATACTGAGAGGGAACAAAAGGACCGCCGTATAAAAAGGTTTCTGGAGATTGAGAAAACATGGACGACTGTCTTGACATATTTAATGGAGGATAGTAACCCCTAGGTGTTGGGTTAAAAGGAATACGAGGTGGTGAAAAACTTAGTCCTGGGTTTTCCAAAAAATTGGTCAATGAAAGATACCAAGCGTTGCTCCTAGGTGGACTGTAAAATATTGATTCATGCTCCCTAAGTTCTATAACAGGTTGATTTTTGGGGATAGGGATACCTTCTTCTTTCGGAGTAGCAAGTTCTTCAATAGCTATAAGTCCAGAAGGAAGATTTTGGGTAATTATTCTTTCTACCCTGGGTAAACCAGGACCGCTAGAAGTTGGAGAGGCAAATCCCGATGTTGGCGTAGTAGTAAATTCAGTTTTAGGTTCGGATATATCAGGCTCCTCACCTAAATCACTAGTAGATGAAAAACTACCAGTAACTTTGGAAACAGAAACAGATTGTGGATTATAATATGCTACTAGAGCTTGATAATCAAGATGTACCACTAAAGAAGTTTCTCCTTCTTCAGGTGACCCAACTCTACTATCTCTAGGAGTTACAAGGGCTCGTAACCCTTCAGGCTGGCTCAGTGAAAACTCAAGAGGTTGGCCTCGAAGTCTACGGGACTTCCTTGGTAATTCAGCCACGATTAAATATTTAAACTACTTCACACGCAAACAAAGAAAAATCTCAATGAAAACCACCTAAAGCCTCTAAAGAAACAAACAAATTGAATCACATGCCTAAAGAATCTAGGAGATCAAACCACACACAAATAGTAACTTTCCGTACTGAAAACACTAGTTGGTGATGAAATCCAACGTCGCAGAGTTCAATACAGAAATGGCGGTTGGAACAGTTACCCTGGAAACATGCTTAATGAATAGACTGGCACAAGTTTCTCCACTAAACCGTCTCGAGTGAAGATAACCCCCCAGAAAATCCAAGTGAGTCTAGGCGACGTCTGCTCTAGGTACAGTGGGATCTTCTCTCCACTGTCACCTTAGGAAAGAATCCTATAGAATATGGTCACTATGGTTACCAACGGAAACAAATATACCTGGGGGAACAGTCTACGATCCGATACGCACGCAAGGGCAGAGTAATAAGCTCAATCCCCTTGAAGGCTCCTTGACATAATCCAAGGTTTACCAACAAGGGACCCCAGGCTCCTCGACAATGGTTAATCTGAGGTTTACCGTTTTTAATATGTGAATATCTGGCGTCATTCCCAATGAGGAAGGATTGATTCCCACACTGGTTCGGACAGGATCTCGTGCTTCTCCTTTAAGAGGAGCTTTCCCAGCGCATAGATGTAACAATTGGATTTTTCTCCTACCACAAGATACAGCTACTTGTTTGTTTTACTGTCTTGGAGAGTTAATTACTCCCTACTCCAAGACACTAGACTAATCTATATTGGTGTAATAGAGCCCTAGAAATAAAAAGATTACTAGATAGATTTTACTTTAAGCGTTATTTTTATTAGTTTTTCTTTAAGTCAAGAGGTGCGGAGATGAAACTTATGGTGTGAAGACTCGACTCGAAATCACTAAAAAATGCACTTAAGATGATAAGCAATCTTTTCCCTTCAATGAATTTCTAGCTAGGAAAGAGTTGAGAATGCAAATGCTTGTAAACACAAATCTTTTCCTTAACAAACAAATCAAAAGAAGAGCTTTTTTTCTTTTCCAATGCACTCAAAAATGAGACAACTAGTTATGCTCACAAAAATTTCCCTTTTCTTTTAAACACTCAAATACTACAAAAACAAACTTTTTTCAAAAGAGATTTTTTTTATTTTTATAAAACACTCAAAACTATGGAAATAACTAATCTCGAGATCTATAAATTCTAAGAACTATTTGAAGTAAAAGCTTACAAGATGTCTTTTCAAGGATGTTTTACTTAGCTATAAGCAAACTAAGGACTAATTTGTCCAGAATCACAAATCAATCAAAAAACAACCAATTTTTGTTTTCTTTTCTAAAAATGAAATCCAAACTTTTAACACAAGTCTTTTCGAAGTTTCGCAAAGAGAAAACACGAGATGGATTGCTCAAAGGTAGATTTTTCAAATGGTCAGACTCATAAGAAGGCCAGTAAAAACCAAGGTGATCTGAGGCTTCTAAGGCTTCTAAGCTCTGAGCTACTACAAGACCAAAATGAAAATCAAGCCCGGTAACCAAAACTTCTAGGAATTTCACCTAAAACCCTAATACCAATGGAATTAACCTAAGAAAATTTCCTGACAAGTCACATGTAGGTCTGGGCAGGGGATAACAACACCTAAAGAGAAAACTAAGCTGATTGAAAGAGAAAATCTTAAGCTTTCCAAAATGTTGACAGGGTCCGCAGGCCTGCAGTTCACACAGGTGCGGTACCGCTCTTTGTGAAAAGCAAAAGTGTGGATAGGTCCGCACTGTGTTGCAAGCCGAGGGTGCGGTCCTCTCCCAAAAGTATGAAAAACAAAAAATAATCCAAGATCTACTAAATGTACCCAATTCCACACACAACAAGCCAAAAACAAAAACAAAAACACAGTTTCTCAAGTCAAAGTAAAGCAAATCAACAAATCAAGTCCCCAGTGGAGTCGCCATTTTGTCACACGGAATGAGTCGTTCTTGTGGACAAGACCGACCTCCCTAGTATCTAACAATATTTAGTGACAAGCAAGCCAATCAAATCCTATCTTTCTCTAAGTATGCAATTTATAAAGAAAGGCAAACAAGTGTTTTAGGCCTACCTTGGGTCCAATGCAAGTTTGTGGAAGCCTCGCTCTGTTGATCCAAATGAGCTCCCTTGTAGCAAATCTGCAAACACAAACAAGGACACAAATTAAATAGCACCTGGAAAGCCAATATAATAAAGCATACTTATTATGATGATCAAGGAATTCATAAAACAAATCACATAAGTCAATTTGTTGAGAAAAATGAATCTGATTGTATTAATTCAAATCAAAGAAGAACTTTACAACCTATGCCTTGATGTTGTACAAGCTCCTCCCAGGGTCCAACAAGAAGTCTCCTCTACTTTGACAATTTTCACTCTCTTCCCAATGAATCCAAAAGGTATGTGATCTCTCCTCTCGAGCTTAACTAGGAAGTCTCAATTCCACCAGCATTTACCCTTAAAAAATGTTCAGCTTCTAACCTCTCTAGCAACTAGCTCAATGCCTTAATTTATAGTGAAATGGAGGGAAGTTACTAGGTCCTCCTTCAAAGGGATAAAGCCCTCCTTCAAAGGGATAGCTCCTCTCATCAAGGGATTAGCTCCTTCTCATTTGGGATGCATGAACCACCTAGGAGCGAACAATCCACGTCAAAATTCCTTCTAGAATCATCTAGAATTAACCCAAAGTGAGTTTTCTAGAATAAACTTGCGCCTTTTTGACTTTCATAGGGGTCCGCACCCACTCCTTTAGAGACAGAGCGGGCAGGTCCACAGGTAACATGAACGGGAGGTGCGGGACCGCAGTCAATAGTGAGAGAATGTGCAGAACTAGAACTTTATTGATTTTTAAAGTCTTTCTCTCATTTTCAAAGCTTGACATGAAGAGCTGAGGTTTGAGACTTGCTTAGGAGGACAGTATGAATGATGATAGACCCATACTAACTGCAAATAGTCATGGTGACAATATTTTTTGTAACACGCGTCAAGGGAAGAACTTAATTGTATATCAGGTTTGTGGAGAAAATATTTTATGGAAGATATATGTTTTCTATGGGGGAAGACATTGTAATGATTTTTATTAAATTTGAATAACAATAGTAGTTACTTTGAATCTCCTGTATCTCATGCTCTATATCTCCTGTACGCTTTACTGTTGAAATTACCTAGTGAACGTGAAGGGAAATATGAATGTGGATTGGGTGCTTAAAATGTGAACGAAAAGACGGATATCTAGAAGGAACTCGACTAATAGTCATGTCTGATGCTGCATGGGGTTTATCAATTGGAAAGTTCCTAGAGCTTAATTTCTCTAATCATGTTGTGACAAGTAGAGTTGTGTGGTCATTCATTACATCGAGACTACCTTCACTTTTATAGGTATGCCATTGGATTCGGTTGCTTTATATTTTGCAAGCATATTTCATGTTATTTTTTTATTTATTTTGACCTTGTGATATGTTACATACTTTATGTAGCTCTTGATTTTTCCAGAGTACCCATAATTTTGTCTTATGGTCCATTTCCCGACATCAAGATGCCTAGGCATTCATATGTGGATTTTATATAGACGTCAAACTATTCATTTTGCCAAGTATACCATAAAAAATTGAAATATGAGAATGCAAAGTCAAATCCTGAAAATTATTTGCCAACATGTAAATCACAGGTCTACACAGTTATATCGTTGTCCCCTTACAAATTGATTTTCCATTTGTCAATGGTGCAATGTTAGCATAAAACCTCAGATTAGAGAGCAAGTGGCAATGTTGGCCATTCATTTCCAGGCATGAAAACTCACTAAATGTTTGAACATTGAAGTGCTTGAGTTTATTTATGCTTAGGGTTAGATGCAAAGCTATGTGCAAGGAAACCAAATCAAAACCTCATTTATGCTAAATTCAACTGATAAACTTTGAGAAAAATATTAGCATGACAGGATCCAAGCTAAAAAAATTGAGCAAACGCAATAAATCCTTATATCAAAGAAAAGGAATGCAAGCCAATTTGGAATGGGCCCCTTTTAAATGGACGACCTGTAGATAATATCATACAAACAACAAATCAATCTAGAGATTATGCCATCTCACATGGTTGACCTGCAGAACAAATCTGTTTGTAACAAAAGATGAAGAAATTAACTCATTGAAATAAGAAAAAAGAAATTTAGTTCTAAAGGTAAAGATATACAAGTCCTAGGTTGCAAGTAAACAGAAGTTAGAGGATAAACTCAAAGAGACGATTGGAAAAGAAAATAAAATGCCCTAGATGCGTTCACAGGGCATGGAGTCTTATCTTGATACTCAAGCAAAAGCCATTTTGCCTTGTATTTCTGATGTTTTGACACATTCCCTGGTGAATTCTTGGAAAACATCACTCTAGGATGCTGGATTGTATAGAAATCAAAGAGAGGATAGACCAGTATTAGATCTATCCTAAGTAATGCAACTAAAAAAAAATGAAACTTCAAAGCTCAAATCTGAGGTAAAGAATAAAATTCTAAAAATAGTCAACCCCAATACTCAAAATTAGCTTAAACATTTTCACAGTGAAACAACATAGGAACACTCCATATCTTACTCGCGTTTGTTGATGTTGCACTAGCTCCTTCCTTCAATGTAATGTGAATGCTCATAATCCTTTCTATTTCTAACTTGGGACTAAATGATTAAGAGACAAGAAAAATTTCATACCAATAGTGAGGAAATGAGAGTTTTATTCCATTTCCGACCATGTATAGATGAGAGGAGTGCCATCCTATTATAGAAAGAGATGCATCCGAAGCCATCATTACAAAACCATGTGCCATCATGAAATGGTGTGCTCAATACAAGCGGTAAACAACTAACTCCCAACTAATTTCATCACATGTGTGGACCTCTCTTAGATGTTAGGTGGTGCACTCCAACCCTTTCCCACACTTGAAGGTCAAAATAGTCAAACAAAAGAGTGTCTTACTCCTTTTGGCCAACAAACCCTATTCTTTCCCACATGTGAGGGTCAAGAAAGGGTCAAAGCATTAGTGCCTCCACTAAAGAGCTCATAAACATTTACAAATAGTCTCCCACATTGGAGAGAGAGGAGAGAGAAATGTTGAATTTCCATGATCTTGGGTCTAGGATAGAGTCTTAAAATATCTGATGCTACCAAACCAAGAATCTCAACGATACTACTTTGCATAGTGGAATATAAACAACAATAAATCACACATGCACAAAATATGGAAAAAATTTTACTATTTTGTACAATAACCCAACATTGTTATATTAAAAAACATATAATACAACACTGTAGGGCTCTTGTACCAAGGATAATGACCCTCATACATCCTCTAGCACAAGAAACAAAACTCGGACTTGGTGTCAGTCCATTGACAACCAATCTGTCCTCAACAAGATACTCTAACCATTTGGCTGTCGCATGCTCTCTCAGCTCCTCTCAGTCGTACCTTGTACCTGCTCGGTCCTTCAGCCCCCGATCTACAACTCCTGCCTCTGTCAATGCTCCAAGTCCATTTGGACACTGAATTTGGGTTATCCAATCTGCTCATTAGTTGTGCCTTCATCCATCAAGACCACAACACATCAAGACTCCTGTCGAGTTGTTCATGACTGCACTTGTGAAAAACTCTCAATTTTCCCACTGCTGCTCCTCAGATACTTTGGGACTTCAATCCACTATGGTATTTTTTCGCTGCACCAAGGAAGACCAAGACAGGAAACAAAGGGCTACCACTTATCCTTGCAAGGTGTCCATCTCCCATAATGAACACGAGCTAGGTGGACTGCCCATCGTTTGTTGTATAAGTCCTTCTCCACACAGAAGTCTCGGGCTCCACAAACTACTCTTGGTTGATCAAACCCTTGAGCTCAACAACTGCCTCTCTTGAAACCAACTTTGTCCATCAAGGTGTTGCTCACTGTGCTCCAACTTGGACACCATAAGTGCCTAATCATGTCCACACTTGCTCTTCTCTTACGCTGTCCTCCAACAATCCATGAAAGACCAAGTCCATGTTGTAGCATCTGCACTTAGTTAGGGCATCTCCACACTTGGAAGACCCTTACACATGGATGCCCACAGACTCCACCATTCCACCCTTTGCTCTGTAATAGAGGAGCTATTGCACAAAATCTTCCACCCTTTGCTCTATAATAGAGGAGCTATTGCACAAATCTGGGCATCAACAACTTGTCCTCTCCTAGGACACCATCAACCATGTGATCTGCTCCTAGTTGGAGTTCCTTCATGCCCAAGGCAACTCCAACAAATGGCTCCCATGGGCTGCAAACTAACCGATCCAATATTGGTCACAAACTGTGACCCAACACAAGGCAAAACTGGAGAATTAACATACCTTTCAATTGTTGTTCATGGACTGAATTGAAGTCTGGTCACTAGTTATGGCATCCTTGTAGCGCACAACAACCTACCATTTGAGATCAAAACCTCCACCAAAGATTGAGGCCTCCTCAAATATACAAGCCTCTGCCACTTTCTGTCTTGATAGGCACTTACAACACCTAGATTAGGCTTGTTTAGCCCTCCAGATAGCCACCATAAATATGTGGCCTAGTCTCCACAAGTCTATGATCTCCGCGACCTGTTCTAGCATGAGAACCCACGTCAACTAGACCAAAACAATTTCACTTGAGTGTGGCTATCCCTCCTTGAGAGGCTGAGGTAGTTTGTTGCTATCCTAGCCTCCAAACAAGCATCAAACTTTCTTCAAGTATTGTGGCTGCCCTAGATCTCCACCTATAGGTCTACGACAGCCTAGATTTGGGCTTTTTCACCCTCAATCGAACCTTCAAATAGGCCCAATCCCTTCTCCTTTCACCTGCGTTCACACCTTGCCTTACTCGACCTTGTTGTGGCATGAGACAACCCTCCACACAGTCAAAGAGGCACCCAAACCAACCCTAAGACCTCACATTGTTCTATCCTCTTCTCCTGTGACAAAACAAAGGTATCTCCCTCTTCATCGAGTTGTTGTCCCTCCTTCTTAACACTACCTTAATGTTACTCTCTTTGGATGTGTAATAACCTCACATATCACCCTCTATTTATATCCAAAAGAGGGGATCCTTCCAATATCACTGTAGGGCTGTCCAGCTGTTAAGGAGGCTTACTAAACTTAAGCCGACCTTAACTCATATGGTGCCAACCCAACATTAGACTTCAAAAATTCATAAATCCTTAACGACAACTCGGAATCGGATGATTCTCATTGCATTAGAATCGTCTCACCAAGAGCTATCATCCTCATCCATCGCATCTCAAAGAATCGTCACGGTTTTGGCCCAAACATCTATGGGTGAAAAATCCTAGGCTTGGGTTCAAAGCCCACAAGTTTACCTATGGCACTTGGACCTCCAACCCTTGAACACTAGGGCTTGGAGTACCTCCCAAGTTACATAAAATTCAATACTCCTTATTAGCGAGGGAGGTACTTCCAAGGCTAGGAGGTAACCATCATCATCCGACAAAACTAGCCCATTTAGCATCCATCACTGTGGCATACCCTGTAGAATGAATCTGAAAATCTAGGTAGTGCTTCTACCTCATCGCATGCGAACCTAAATATCCCAAACCTCCATAGGGGTTGCTCCCTCTGAGGCTACACTCCCTCTGAGCCTACATGATCTCCATTGGCTCAGTCCTACAAGCACTCATCCTCCTGGAGCAAATACCACTTGTGAAAATCCTAAAAAAGTGGCTATAGCAGACTTCTAAGGTAGTCGAGTGCAGCAGCACATGAAAGGAAGGAGGCCGTAGAGTTTTGAGGGGAGATTGACCATTGTTGGAGGGTTGACATGGACTACAAGTGTGCCCTAACCAATACCCAGATCTGAAGGTATGCACAATATTTTATAAGGTATGTTGTTTCTCTTATGTTGCTAATTGTTCGTTCCTAGTTTGGATCAGATTGGATGGAGGTCGTAGTTGGATAATGATTGGTACATGCTACAAGCAAGTTCATCAACAATAGATGCATGTATGTTAAGAGGAGCAGTAGGGGGTTGCAGGGTAGTTGGTCATCTTCTTGAGTTGATGATTTGCTACAGGATGTAGTGTCCTAGAAGAGGACAACTTTTGGAGGACCGTTAGCAGCCAAGAGGAAGGGTAATCATAGTGGTTGGATGCCCTAACTAGTGAGTAGATGCTATAGTAGAGAGATATGTATTGTTTATGTTTGATTGGTTTTGTATCGAAATTTATGGACTGATGGAGGGCAACATGAAAGTGGTCCATATATGAGTCCTAAGTGCAGTGACCTAAGAAGGACTTTAGGCCTACTAGAAGTGGCAGAGTTGGCGGAGCCTAAAGAACAACTTGTGGAGGATTGTAAAGGCTTGCTTCAAGCCCTAAGGAACAAATCTCTTAAAGGACTAAGGGATTGTTAGAAGAGGCAAAAGAAGATCTCAAAGGTATGATCATCTAGGAGCAGTTTGTAGCCCTAGACTTGCCTTATAGAGAAGGACATTTATAGCAAAACTTGTGTGGCCCTCCATGCCCTAAGTTCATTGTTGGAGAAGGACATTCAACAGTGATAGTGGGAAGCCCTCTAGCCTAAGTGTGCCCTCATTAGGTAGCACAAGAAGGCACTAGTGGGAAGAAAGTCCCAAAAGAGATGAGGAGCAGCAATGGGCAGTTGAGAGTTGTTCACAAACGGAATTGTGAACAACTCAACAAAAATCTCGATGTGTTCATGTGTTGAAGGACTAACAGTCAACGAGAGAGTAGGTGGAGCCAAGTTAAGTGACCTAATGGTTGTAGATCGAGAGTCAAAGGACTGGGGAAGTGTGTTCAAGGTATGACCGAGAGGAGATGAGAGAGCGCTACATCAACCAAATGGTCAGTGTATCTTGTTCAGGGTAGATTAGTTATCAAACTGACTGACGCCAAACCCTAGTTGTATATCTTGTACTAGTGGATGTTGGGGCCATTATCCCTGGTATGAGAGCCTTAAACAATTGTATTATCAGTTTGATTAATATAACGAAGTTGGGTGGTTGCATAAATTTGTAAAAAGTTGTATATATTTTGTCCACTAGTAGATTTATTGTTGTATATTGTTCCATTATGCAAAGTAGTCTTGTTGTGATACTTGGATTGGTATTGAAAGTGATTTAAGATTCTATCCTAGACTCTAGTATTGTGGAAAAACAACATGAGGTAGGTACTCCACGTAGGATACCTAGAGTATATCTCTCATCATACCATTTCCCTCAAGGAAATGTTTGTCCATCAGACCATTCTTTTCAGAGTACATGTGACATGGGATTTTCATCCTAATCCATCACACTACATGACTTAAGAATGTCTGTCCAAGATGCTTATCCAATCCACCATTCTCCTTATCCATGTCAATGTACTTGACTTAGGATATTAGTCGTAATCTATCACAGTACTTGAAACAAGGAGAACCACGCTAATTCAAATAATCGTTCTCCCTATCCATGATGCATGCACTAGACTTACGGTTGTTAGTCCTAGCCTAGTACATGACATAGGGAGAACTAGTGTTGAAACATACTCCCTCTCAACTTGAGAGGAGAAATCCATGCTCACTCCCTCTCAACCAGGGATAATTCATCAACAAGCCTCAGCTTGTGTCAGAAGTACTCATACAAGAACACAAAAATATCGTCACCATGATTATTTGCAGTCAGTATGGGTCTATCATCACTTGCATTGTCCTCCTAAGCAAGTCTAGGACCTTAGCTCTTCAAATCAAGCTTTGAAAGTGGGAGAAAGACATTAAAATTCAATGTAACTCTGGTTCCACACTTTCTCTCATGGTCACCTGTGGTCCCGCACCTTCTGTGTACAAAAGTTGCGTACCTACCGGCTCTGTTCCTAACGGTGCAGGTGCAGACCCCTGTGAAAGTCAAAAGGCACAATTTTTATCTTAAAAAACTCACTTTGGGTTAATTCTAGAGTTTTCTAGAGGGAGTTTTGACGTGGATTGTTCGCTCTGAGGTGGTTCATGCATCCCAAAAGAGAAGGAGCTAATCCCTTGACTAAAGGAGCTATCCCTTTGAAGGAGGGCTTTATCCCTTTGAAGGAGGACCTAGTAACTTCCCCCCATTGCACTATAAATATAGCCATTGGGATGAGGACTAGAGAGGTTAGAAGCTGAACATTTTGAGGTTAAATGCTGGTGAAATTGAGACTCTTTGGTTGAGCTTGAGAGGAGATATCACATACCTCTTGGTTCCATTGGAGAGTGAGTGAAACTTGTCAAAGTAGAGGAGAGATCTTGTTGGACCATGGGAGGAGCTTGTACAGCGTCAAGGCAAAGGTTGTAAGGTTCTTCTTCTTTTGAATTAATACAATCAAACTGATTTTTCTCAACAAGTATCTTATGTTATTTGTTTCATGGACTCCTTGACTTTCATGTTAAATATGTTTTATGCAATTGGTTTTTCAGGTGCTATTTAATGTGTTTGCCTTGTTTGTGTTTGCAGATTCGCGAAAAGGAGCTCATTTGGATCAAAGGAGCGAGGGCATCCACAAGCTTGCGTTGGACCAAAGGTAGGCCCTAAAAACCTTTGTTTGCTATTGTTTATTGAAGCATATTTAGAGAAAGATAGTGTCTGGTTGGTTTGCTTGTCGTTAGGTCTTCTTTAGATTCTAGGAAGGTCTATCTTGTCCGCAAGATCGACTCATTCCGCGCGACAAAATGGCGACTCCACTGGGGACTTGATTGTTTTCTTTGTCTATGCTTTGACCTAAGAAACTGTTTTTCCTGTTTCTGTTTTTGACTTGATGATTGTGGGATTGGGTGAATTTAGTTAGTTTTGAGTTAGTTTTTATTTTTCATAGTTTTGGGAGAGGTACGCACCCTCTGAGTTAGGCACAGTGCGTACCTAAATTGCTAAAGGTATCAGTGCCCGTATAAGGCAGGTATAAATGCTAAAGTATCTGTTCCAGTATAAGGCAGTTCTAACTGATAAAGGTTCTGTGCCTGGCCAGGTAGAACTTATAGAGGTTCTGTCCTGTTTCATAGGTCCTAACTGAGGTGAAGGTAAGGTTCCTCCTTTCTGGTTGTAACTAGGTAATCTAAGAGGCTCTAGGTGTAGTAACTCTATTAATTCGAAGATGGCAGCTCATAAAGTGTTGTCCGATTACTTTCAGTCTCCTGCTATGACTGGCTCTGACTGAAAGTATGTCTCTCACTGTACGCACTTTTCCTTTGTGCACAGAGCATAGACGCACTTGTGTAAACAGGTTGCCTGCGTACCCCGTCAAAAATTTGAAAAATTTTAAATTTTCCTCTTTTTTATCAATTTAGAATTTGTTTATAGGTTTTAGCCATTGCCCAAACCTGCTTGTTCCCTGTCAAAAACTTTCCTTGGTTTGATTTCATTAGCATTAGGGTTTTAGGTGGAATTCCTAGGAATTTTTCTTGTTGGGTTTGTTTTTCGTTTTTGGTTGTGTAGTGGCTCTGAGCTTAGAAGCCCTAGGGACCTCAGAATACCTTGGTGTCTACTGGTCTTCTTGTGAGTCTGACCATTTATGAAATCTCCCCTTGTTGAGGAATTCGCTTTGAGTTATCTCATTTCAAAATTTTGAAAAGCTTGTACTTGAAAGTTTGGAATTTTCATTTTTACAAAAAGAAAACGAAAGATTGGTTGTTTTTTGACTAATTGTGATTCTGCATAAATTAGTCCTTAGCTCACATTTAGCTAAGTAAAACATCCTCAAAAAGACTTTTAGTAGGCTTTGAATTCAAGTAGCTTTTTATAGTTTGTAGCTCTCAGTTAGTCATTTTCATTAGTTTTGAGTGTTTTATTTACAAAATATAAAAAAAATCTCTTTTGGAAAAGTTTGTTTTTGTAGTGATTGAGTGCTTTGAAAAGAAAAGGGAAATTTGTGTGAAATAGCTAGTTGTCTCGTTTTTGAGTGCTTAGGGAAAAGCTCTTCTTTTAATTTGTTTAATTGAGAAAGATTTGTGTTTACAAAGTATTTGCATTCTCAAACTCTTTCTTAGTTTAGAAGTTCATCGAAGAGAAAAGATTGTTCAAATCATCTTAGGTGCATCTTTTTAGTGATTTTGAGTCGAGTCTTTACACCACGAGTTTCATCTCCGCCACCTCTTGACTTAAAAAACAACCACTAAAATTAACGCTTAAAGTAAAATTCACTTAGTAACATTTTATTTCTAGGGCTCTGATACACCAACTTAGCTTAGGCTAGTGTCTTGGAGTAGGAGAGTAATTAACTCTCCAAGACAATAAAAACAAACAAGTAGCTGTATCTTGTGGTAGGAAGAAATCCAATTGTTGCATTTATGCTCTGGGAAAGCTCCTCTTAAAGAAGAAGCACGAGATCATGTCCGAACCAGTGTGGGAATTAATCCTTCCTCATTGGGAACGACGCCAGATATTCACGTATTAAAAACGGTAAACCTCGGATTAACCATTGTCAAGGAGCCTGGGGTCACTTGTTGGTAAACCTTGGATTATGTCAAGGAGGCTTCAAGGGGATTGAGCTTACTACTCTGCCCTTGCGTGCGTATCGGATCGTAGACTGTTCCCCCAGGTTTATTTGTCTCAGTTGGTAGCCTTAGTGACCATATTCTTTAGGATTCTTCCGAAGGTGACAGTGGTGGGAAGATCCCACTGTACCTGGAGCAGACATCGGCTAGACTCACTTGGATTTTCTGGGGGGTTCACTTCACTCGAGACGGTTAAGTGGAGGAACTTGGTCCAGTCTATTGATTAAGCAGGTTTCCGGGGTAACTGTTCCGACCGCCATTTACGTACTGAATTCTGCGATGTTGGATTTCATCACCAACTAGTTTTCGGTCCGGAAAGTTATTGTTTGTGTGTGTTTGATCTCTAGATTCTTTAGGCGTGTGATTCAAATTTGTTTGGTTCTTTAGAGGCTTTAGGTGTTTTTCATTGAGATTTTACTTTGTTTGCGTGTGAAGTAGTTAAAAAATTTAACTGTGGCTGAATTACCAAGACAGTCCCGTAGACTTCGGGGCCAGTCTCCTGAGTTTGTAACCATGGCTGATTTACTGAGGAAGTCCCGTAGACTTCGGGGCCAACCTCCTGAGGAAGTCCCGAGCCATCTTGAAGGCTTGAAAGTCCTCGTAACTCCTAGTGGGAGTAAAGTTGGGTCACCTAAAGAGGGAGAGTCTTCGTTGGTTGTACATCCTGATTACCAAACTCTAGAAACAGGTTATAATCCTGAAACTATTTCAGTTTCCGAACTTCCTGGTAGCTTTTCATCTACTAGTGATATAGGCGAAGAACCTGAGATATCTGAACCTCTTACTCCAACATCGGGATTTGTCTCTCCAACTTCTAGTGGTCCTAATTCACCTAGGGTAGAAAGAGTAATCACCGAAAATCTTCCTTCTGGTTTGATAGCTATTGATGAACTTGCTCCGGAAGAAGAAGTAGGCATCCCTATCCCTGAAAATCAACCTGTTATTGATCTAAGGGAGCGTGAATCAATTTTTTACAGTCCACCTAGAAGTACTACTTGGTCTCTTTCTTTGACTAATTATTTGGAAAACTCAATGTTAAGTTTTTCACCACCTCGTGCTCCTTATCATCCTAGAGGTTTTTATACTCCCGTAAATATGTCATGTCAGTCGTCCATGTTTACTCAATCACCTGAATCGTTTTTGTACGGCGGTCCTTCTGTTCCCTCTAGGTATCAGTCACTTTCTGGTACTTTTTCGGGAGCATCTCCTCAACCCATTGAACAAGGGTTATTCACTCGAAGTAATGGTGCAAAGCCGTTGAGCATAGAAGACATTCTTATGATGTCAGGTTCTATTCCCAATTCTCAACCTCAAGGTGGCCAGTTACCGCCTGGGGGGCAGCCTCAATTAACGCCTGGGGGGTACACAATTTGCATCTGGGGGGCAACCTCAAGGACAGTACGTGCCTACGGTACAATACATTCCTCAAGGTCAACCCCTGACTCAATATGTACCCCAAGGTCAACCCCAGTATCAATTTATACCTCAAGGTCAACCTCAGTATCAGTACGTGCCTCAGGGGTATCTACTCCAAGGTCAGTACTCGAACCAAGGTTTCCAACCACCCCAAGGATCTTATGTACAAGGGACGGGAAATGTACCTTTCAATTATCAAACCTACCCTCAACCCGGTTATGGTCCTCAATATTCTCAACCTGTTATGGGTTAGTACCCCGGAATGAACATAGTGTGGGATCCATCGCAAACTCAACAGGTGTTGCAGCCAAATGTACAGTTGTCATCTCAAACTAGACAACCCTTAGTTTCTGGTTCACCCCAGCAACTAGTCCAGTCTAATATTCAAACTTCTGTACCTTCGGTAGTTTCTCAGTCTGGGCCTACTGTGCCTCGTACTCCATCTCAAACGACTGCTGCAACTGCCGCAACATCTGTTCAATCTACCCCACCTACTTCTGGAGTATCGACAGCTCCGATTTCTACTGTTCCTGTATCTACTCCTCAGACATCTTTACCACCGTCTGGATCCACGATTCAAACTACGGTTCAGATGCCTGTAGGACAACCTAGTTTAAGTATGGTTGTCACAAGTCAACCACAATTCACTTATCAACCGTACCAGGGACAGTACCAATTCGGTCCTGTTGTCCAGCAGCCAGTTTATCAGTATCAACCGTATCCTGGGTACACTTATCAACAACCTCAACAACCCCAGTACGGTTCAGTTAATCCTGGTTTTCCAGGAGGATACAATATCCCGAACGCGATTCCTATTCCTAGTTATCCTGGATATCCTCCTCCTGGGGCTGGTCTCATGACCCAGAGTTTTAGGGATCCTAATCGGCAGCTACCGTTTATCACAACTTTGGACTTACCAGACTTGTCGTGCCTAACGAACGATCCAATTAATTATCTTCCATTTTGGCCGCCAATGCCGAATAAGTTGCCTAGTGACATTCCCAAGTTCTAAGGTAAATCTGGAGAGGACCCGTCGAACCATGTGATGACTTACCACCTCTAGTGTGTGTCTAACTCCATCACAGATGATTCGATCCAACTTAGACTTTTCCAGCGCACTCTAATTGGTCTCACGGCCAAGTGGTACATTGAGTTACCGCGAGGCACTTTTTATAATTTTAGTCAGTTAGCTACCTCGTTTTTAACTCATTTTCAGTTGCCAGTCCGATATGACAATGGCACAGAATTGTTAACTTCGCTAAAACAATCGACATCCACGTACATTTCAGATCATATTCATGAGTGGAGACGTCGACGATGTTTAGTGAAGGTATTTATTCCGGATCAAATCTTGGCTGAGTGGTTTGTAAAATCTTTGTTGCCAAGGATGACTGAAGATGTTGCTAAAGCCGGAGTTGTTACTGAGGAGCAAGTGATTGCTCAAGCACAGTACCTTGACTTGGTCTATACTCAGTCAGGTACGTTACACGAAAATATCCCCGATCTTCCCAAGTCAAATCCAATCACTGCAGCTCCTTCGGGATCTCATGCCGCTGACGGTATGATTGGTACGGTTAACACTAAAAGTAAGAAGAAGTCTTCCAAGAATTCTTCTCCTATCATAACCTTGCCTGATTCCCCGACAGGAGATTCTTCTGCAAAGGTTTCCGCCGATATTCACGTTGTAGAATCATCTACGACTAAATCAAAATCTCGTGGAAAGAAGAAAGGAAAGAAGAAGAATAAAACGGACAAAAGTTCAAAAGAGAAATCTGAAAAGGCGGAATCCAATGATGAAAAGTGCAAACCTCGTTATCCATGTCTCATTTGTGACGAAGAACATTTTACAAGAGACTGCCCTCATCGAGCAGAGGTTGCGAAGATCGTCAAAGGTTCCCAAACTCCTGCTGTTTTGAAGGATCCATTTCCAAATCAAGATAGCAAGATGATAGGTTCTTCCTCGAGTGCCAATGAAGAACCCATATTGATGATGTCCCATGTAAGGATTGCGACTCGATTGCAAGATTATGGTAGTAAAAGTCCTGTTGATGGCAAAGAAGCAGAATCTTCTCATTCTAATCCATCAACCTCAGCTCCCGGTTCCGATCCACTACAGATCGAGAAACCTAATCCAGGTATACTTCGAAAGTCAGCTTTCAATCCACATGCGAGAGCGGCTCAGAATTATAACATTGTTGAGGATTTAGCTGTTTCACCCTCAGCAATGTCGGCTTTGGAAGTGCTGCAATCATGCCCAGCACAGCGTAAATTACTTTTGTCGGCTATAGGAATTGTTGATGTTCAGGACCCGAACCTAATAATCTTTGATCTAGAAAATAGTACATCATGGTTGCCTCATCAAATGGCTTTCCAGATCCCAGTGATAGTAAAAAACAAGCCTATTCATCGGACTGTAATTGATGAGGGAGCCTCAACGTGTATTATGTCGATACAGTGTTGGAGATCGCTTGGTTCTCCTTCACTAAATCAATCCCCGACAATTCTTAAGGCCTTTGATGGCCGTGGGTTTCATCCTTTTGGCATTCTACAGGATTTGCCTATAGGGGTTGAAGGAAAAACCATTAGTCTAGATGTGGAGGTGGTTGATGCCCCTCTAGACTACAACCTTCTCTTGGGTCGAAGTTTGTCTTACGCTATGACAGCGGTCGTTTCATCGGTCTTTAGAGTCATAAAGTTTCCACATAATGGAAAGATCGTAACAATAGACCAGCTGGCTTACTTTTCATCTGACCCAGCCTCTTCGGAGAGTATTCAGCATGTCGGTAAAACGACTATCCCATACAAGGATGTTGGAGTAGGATTAGTTAAAGATGCCGGTTTACTGGGAGCTTTTCCTTTTCCTCCAATCAACGCATCATCTTCATTTGCAACCATTCATATGATTACATCAGACACTATTTTTTATGACGATCCTTGGATCGTTCCTTCTGAATCTGAAATAGACTCTTTTGGTAATTCCATGCCTTTGAGTCCATATGAAATTGCCTATGAAGTCGTGCAGTCTTTTGCCGACACGTGTTCAACCGAAAATGACTTAATGAATGTGGTCCGTGAGGAATCACTTTTCACATCAACCTCAGATTTAACTACGTTTTCTGAACTTGTTCACTCTGATGAGAAAATTTGTGAAATCCTATGTGTAGATGATTTACCATGGGAAGATCTCCATCACAGATCTTCATTTTTACCTGAGGATGATCGTTTTGAAAATGATTTCTCATCAATATTTATGAATGAATATGTCAAGGAACCTCAGAATCCAATGAAACATCCCGATTCAGAGTTAAATTTGGGAAACATCTCTCGAACTATTCCCATTGACATTTCGGTTAAGCCCGGAATTGTTGAGAACATTCATATAGGTGCCTCGTGTACAGATGACGAAATCTAATTATATAAGGCCCTATTTCAAGAATTCCGCGACGTGTTTGCTTGGTCCTATGAGGAAATGCCAGGAATTGATCCCGCGATTGTTGTTCATAAGATCAAGACTTACCCGGATGCTAAACCCGTCCGGCAACGCTTGCGTCAGATTCACCCATGAAAAGCTGCTGCAATTAAAGCAGAAGTTGAAAAACTGTTGAAAGCAGGTTTCATTTATCCGATCCCGTTAACGGATTGGGTATCGAATATTGTTCCGGTTAACAAAAAATAGGGAACAATAAGAATATGCATCGACTATAGGGACATTAATCGAGCTTGTCCAAAGGACAACTACCCAACTCCTTATATCGATCAAATCATTGATGATTGTGCTGGCAGCGAAATATTTTCCTTTATGGACGTTTTTTCCGGATACAATCAAATCAACATTCTACCTGCCGATCAACCAAAAATGGCTTTCATTTGTCCATGGGGGACATTTGCTTATTGCAAATTACCTTTTGGGCTTAAGAATGCCGGAGCAAATTTTCAGAGGGCGATGTCTTATGCGTTTCATGACATCAAGCACATTGTGCAACCCTATCTCGATGACTTGCCTTCTTATTCACTACATCAAGATGATCACCTCATCCACTTACGAGCAATCTTTATGAGGTGTAGGCATTATCGTATTCAGTTGAACCCACAGAAATGTGTCTTCTGTATAGAAACAGGTCGATTGCTGGGATTTGTACTTTCAAAAGCCGGCATTCGCGTTGATCCCTCAAAGGTCGAAGCTATTATCAATTTGCCTCCTCTTCCGAGTCTTCGCCAACTCCAAAGTTTGCAGGGGAAAGCAAACTTTTTACGACGATTCATTCCTAACTACGCCGAGGTTACAAAGGGTTTTACACAATTGTTGAAACAAAATACTCAATTTTCTTTTGATGAGATAGCTCAGAAATCTTTTGATGCACTCAAACACGCGTTGACCCATGCACCAACTACAACCAGGATTACTTTTTGTATCTCGCCGCCTCCCATTCCACCATTGGAATGGTCTTAGTTCAGGAAGATGAATTCGGAATGGAACATGTGATATATTACCTTAGTCGAACGTTAAATCCAACTCAGCTAAAATACTCACATGTGGAGAAATTGGCATTGGCAGCCGTTCAAGCTATCCAACGTTTTCGTCACTACATTTTACTACGCAAAACTACAGTCATTTCAGATTGCAACCCTATGATCTACATTTTGACCAAACAATTGCTAGGGGGCAAGTAATCTAAATGGATCGTTATCCTGCAGGAGTTCGACTTGGAGTTTGAGAAATCTAAGTCTAAGAAATCTTTAGTTTTTGGAGAGTTAATGTGTGACTTCCCGCGTGCTGACAAGGAAACTATGGCAGAGGAGCCCATTGCGGACGAATCTTTGTTTCTAATCAGCACTTTAGATCCGTGGTATGGGGATATCATCGTCTATCTCTAGACCCAATCCTTTCGGTCAGAAATTTCAAAGTCGAAACGTCGGAAAATTCGCTTCCAGTCTCAACAATTCAAAATTATTGGAGATACTCTTTATCGTCGTGGGGCGGATTCTATTTTTCGACGTTGCTTAACTCACGAAGAGGCTGAAAGGGTTCTAAATGACTGTCACTCTAGAGCATGTGGCGGTCATATGTCTGGGTATGCCACAGCCCAAAAGATATTGCACGCTGGCTACTTCTGGCCGTCTTTATTTAAAGATTGTACTACGGCGGTCCGAAAATGCCACAACTGCTAGATTTTTTATCATAAGATGCGCGCTCCACCCGCTCCTCTCCACCCTATAATTGTTGTTGGTCCTTTTGCCAAATGGGGTATCGATTTTATTACTTGTAACCCTCACTCGGCCGGGGGGCATGCGTATATCATCCTTGCGGTAGATTATTTTACTAAGTGGGTCGAGGCGATGCCTACATTCGAGGCAGACGGCAAGACAACTGCAATTTTCGTGTTCAATCATATAATTGCTAGGTTTGGTGTCCCACAAGCGATAATCACTGATCATGGACGTCATTTTCGAAACGTTATGATGATCGAACTTACAGGCCAGCTTGGTTTACGTCACGATAGTTCAACTCCTTATTATCCACAAGCGAATGGTCTGGTTGAGTCCATCAACAAATTTTTAGTTATCATGATCCGACGAATCATTGGGATTCGTCGGTCGAATTGGCACAACATGCTATTTTCAGCGCTTTGGGCGTACCGAACTTCAGTAAAAACATCAACAGGGTTCACTCCTTTCCAACTAGTTTATGGTTTAGAAGTCGTGTTACCCATTGAGTGCGAAATCCCGTCACTGCAAATGGCCATCGAGTTACTTCCAGCTACTTCCGAAGAGGAAAAGCGTTTGTTATACTTAGCTCAACTAGATGAGAATCGATGTGATGCTGCATTGGCGATCGAGACTCACGCAAAACGTATGAAAGCTCAGTATGATCGGAATGTGACCCCTCGAAATTTTTCGGAAGGAGACCTAGTGTTATTGTATGATCAAGCTAATGATAAATTAGGTGCTGGAAAATTTGTTCCTATGTGGCATGGGCCCTATATTGTCAAGCGAAAGCTAGCAAAAGGGGCCTATGAGTTGGTATACTTTGACGGGGACTCTTTAGGTAAACCCAGAAATGGCCTTTACTTGAAGAGGTACTATGCTTAAAAGAATGGGGTATGGAGATTTTTATTTAGGATAGTTTTTCTTTCTAGCTGGTGTGTTTTAGTTTAAAAACAAAAGTGTGCTTAGCTTAGAGAGTTTTTTTTCGTCATTATTCCTGCTTATCTTGGTTTTACTCTTGATATTGCAGATGTCGATGCCTCTCCAAACATACATTGGATTTGCTGATGGTGCTTGTCGGAATACACGGAACATCTCTTCCGCAGCTTGGGTTATCTATTCACCGTCTGACGAGTTAGTTTCTATGCATGGGGTAAGCCTCGGTCAAACAACAAACAACATTGCAGAGTACAGTGCAGTGATTGAGTTATTGTCTGAATCTATTTCATTTGGGATTCGGAGTTTGATAGTGAGGTTAGATTCTGAACTCGTTGTATTACAGCTTAATAGAGTGTATGCCATTAGAAATCCAGTGTTATTAAGATTATTTTTGAGAGTGCGTCTCTTGGAACGTGAGTTTGATTACATTGAATATCAGCATATTCCAAGGTCTTTAAATACATTAGCAGATGCAATTGCTTCTCGAATGTTAAATAGACATTTGCAATAATCATACATGTAAATTTAAAACCATTCCATAATATGATTTACAAGATAATCCGGTAAGAGTGATATCTATATATATATATATATATATATATATATATATATATATATATATATATATATATATATATATATATATATATATATAGGGAGTGTGTCAAAAAATACATCGTCTTCGATCATAGGTTGAAAAACACCTTATGATCGGCAAAAATGATAAGTACAAAAAACAAAATGTCACATGTGCCCACAAAAGGCGATCATCCTATCACTGGTGATGATCTCTATAAGAAACCACTGCCCGGGCCACCTTGCAAAGGAACCTCCTAAAAGGTCCCGGGACTCCAATCACATAGCGCTGAAGTCGACGAGGAATGTCGTCTATAGTGGTCTCAGGAATATCCCCTGTCAAGCGCTCAAGATGGCCCTCCAACTCAGCCAAAACCTCTGCTGATTCGTCCTATGGGGCTGGCAAGGGTGCAACTGGTTGTTTACTCTCGAAAGGCCGGAGAGTGGCTGGTCGCTGTGGACCCACATCCGCATTTTAAATTTTTACTATCAGTTTTGAGATGATGCAAAAATAAAAAAAATTTAAATAGAAAAGTTGAAAAGGATTTTACCTGACTCGTCCCACTGATCTCCTGGTGGAAGAGCCATGTTTGGGTCACCACAGAAATCTATCCCAGCGTAAGGGAAGTCCTGAATGGCAAAAACTTGGTTTTCCAACCATTGGAAATACTCAGGTTTGAACCGAGCAACCTCTGTCCTCTCGTCCGGGTGACGGGCCATGACTGCGACCCATCGCATCATTTTGGGCTCTCGAGGAAGCCCAGCTCCAACAATAAGATGCTGTGGGATCAGCATATGAACCCTCTCCAGGCCAAAAATCATGACCAAAGCCCCATAACCAAAGGTCTTTAGTCGTCTACTCTTGGCCCTGGTTAGTTGGCCTTTCACATTGGCCAGCACAGCATTACACCAGTTGAAGATGGTGCCTTGAAAGCAATCAACTGCCATACGCATCTGGGATCTGGTGGCAACATGTAATGCGGAAGCTCCGCAAAGTCTGGTGACAGTAAACGCAATCACCATGAGCTCAGGACGGGATATGGTTTTTATGTCTATCCCTTTGTCTTTAGCCTGGCTGTTTCAGTACTCTAGCCGGAGGCTATCGACAGACTGGCCACCTGGCCTAGTCCCATATAGAGTCAAGTCCTCGCCTCTCTTAGGCAAACCAGTCAAGAAATAAATGTCCTCCGGCTCGATTTTGAGCCGGTGCCCGCCAATGAAGAAACACTGGTCCTGTATGCTCCATCGGTCAACCAGCCACTGTAAGAAATCTACCTGAGCTCCCATGCCAGGAATGGTCCAGAACTTGTACAGTCCGCATGCCCTCAAAGCATCAAGTGAAGGTTGATGATTCCATGCGGCGGTATCCACGTCCTCATGCTCCCGTTCGCGCCAGTCTAGCATGATATATTCTCTGCATCAAGAATAAAGATTAATTAGATTGCTAGAAAACTTGTTGATTGGTCCATTTTTGAGAAATTTTGGGTTCAAAACCCTTGCGGCGGGGTACGCACCCTCCATGTTAGACACAGTGCATGGGTCCGCACTTTGTCTTCACGGAAGGTGCGGACCCCGAGCTTTTTCCCAGTGGAGAAAAAGTCGGGGTCCACGGGTCCGCAATGGTAAACCTGCGGACCCCCGCGCGCGGGTTTTGCGCCTAAAAACCCTCCAAAAAATGAAATGAGGAACTAAATCAAAAAACTATATGGTTGAAAATGAAGAGTAAGATGATGTGGATTACCTGGAGAAGACAGCGCTCGATTCCGACTGTTGGATTTTCCACAATCTTCACGGGAAGTTTTCTAAGCAAAAGCACTATTTTCTCACCCAAACTCGAACGGTAAAAATGAATTGACAAAGGCCCTTTTTATAAGTTTTTTGAGTAAATAAATCACAAATCTATTTATGTTTCACTTTGAAAAGGTATTTTACGACATTTTTATCCATTTCAAACAGGTATGAGTAATGTTTGTGTCTTTGTGCAGAATACAGGATTATTCAGGCGAAATCTATCATTTTCAACGAAAAAACAAGTAGATTCATCTTTAAGACCTTTTCTGACTCCTAAAACATGAAAAGATTGCCGAGCGTTTCTTTTACACTCGTTAAAACGGAATTAAAAGACGGTCCACTTACAGCTCTTTTCCGACCGTAAAAAACATGAAAAAATTGCTGGATTTTTGTCGTTTCAAATTCGATATTGGTTATAAAACGACGTGTCGTTGATCGCTTTTTTACTTTTTCGGATTAGTGACACTAATAATGAAAAGTACTCCTTGTTTGTAAAAGATCAAGCGGTTCTCTCAAGTATTATTTTATACTTTTTCAGGCTTGGGAGATACAAATTTATGAAAAAGGTCAACCCTGGAGTCTTCTTAAGTTTTTTCAGACTCTCTAAAATTGAAAAACACCGAGTTTCTCCTATACTGTACTCGTTAAAATTTCACAGTAAAGGACCTGTTCAATTACAAACAGGAATGAACCACTCCTTCTTAGGGTTCGAATCTAAACTAAGTTGGACTCATTCGAAGGATGAGCTTATAATCAAGCAAATGTTATCCTCCTCAAGCTTGTCAAAAATAAAGAGGTACTTGCCAGAAATGGTGGGGGAAAAGAGAGGAAAATGAGTCTGTTTGTCATACTTTGTAACCAATCTTGAACATGACACTTTTATTCACTTGGGTTGGGAAATCCTTTGCCTAACAGTTGATCAAACCACATTGAAAGTCTTCAACCGGTTTCTGGGTATTAACTTTGGGTCAATTGTCACCAAGCCATCTGTTGTGTCATTATGTGTTCAAGAGGTCACTGCCAATAAGCCATTCATCTGCAAAATATCTGTCATCCATCTTGACCATCCCTGAGTCAGTCCTTGCAACTAAATCTCTTCAACTTGATCTATGATTCGTGTTGTGGGCTTGCCTACGACGGATCTCTTTCTATCGACATCAACTCATTATCTAGAAAGATGATCTAGGAATCGTCAGTACCTTGAAATCTGCATGCCTCAATGGTAGGTTTCTCGCCTTTGACGACAGTTTACATCATTGACTTTCGATCGAAGGATTCCGTGACATGTTCGACATCAACACATTTACTCACATCTTTTGGATTGTACTAGGTACTTTGAGAGCCATTGACATCACTGGTGGTTTCTCTCACACTTGTTAATAGTTTACATCATTGACTGGTAATCAAGTGGTTTCTACCATGTTCGACATCAACACATTTATTCGCATGGATAGAATCGTACTATTTCGGGATATAGAAATGAAGACCCTGGATCTAGTTTCCACCATCCAGGCTGCGAGGAATTTTGTATTCATTATGTTGTGGACTATTCATAAACAGATGGTTGCGTCCATACTGTGTTCACACGAGTCTATACTTATGATGTTTTACAAGATCATTCCTGTATCAGACAGTAGATAGGTTTTCTAGTTAGTTTTGATCTGAGTATGTGAATTCCTACCTCAGCGATGATATGATCTCATATATATATCTTACATTGAATGTTTTTACAGGTTCCGACCGGGTTCTCCACAAGATAATCCTCGAAATGATAAAGTACTTCACTCTTCCTATATGATAAATGAAATCCTCATCTACTACAGACTTCGCACTTTAGGGGGAAACCTGTTACACAAAAATATCGTCACCATGATTATTTGCAGTCAGTATGGGTCTATCATCACTTGTACTGTCCTCGTAAGCAAGTCTAGGACCTCAGCTCTTCAAATCAAGCTTTGAAAGTGGGAGAAAGACATTAAAATTCAATGTAACTCTGGTTCCGCACTTTCTCTCATGGTCACCTGCGGTCCCGCACCTTCTGTGTACAAAAGCTACGTACCTACCCGCTCTGTTCCTAACGGTGTAGGTGCGGACCCCTGTGAAAGTCAAAAGGCGCAATTTTTATCTTAAAAAAATCACTTTGGGTTAATTCTAGAGTTTTCTAGAAGGAGTTTTGACGTGGATTGTTTGCTCTGAGGTGGTTCATGCATCCCAAAAGAGAAGGAGCTAATCCCTTGACTATAGGAGCTATCCCTTTGAAGGAGGGATTTATCCCTTTGAAGGAGGACCTAGTAACTTCCCTCCATTGCACTATAAATACAGGCATTGGGATGAGGACTAGAGAGGTTAGAAGCTGAACATTTTGAGGGTAAATGCTGGTGAAATTGAGACTCTTTGGTTGAGCTTGAGAGGAGAGATCACATACCTCTTGGTTCCATTGGAGAGTGAGTGAAACTTGTCAAAGTAGAGGAGACATCTTGTTGGACCCTGGGAGGAGCTTGTACAACGTCAAGGCAAAGGTTGTAAGGTTCTTCTTCTTTTGAATTAATACAATCAAACTCATTTTTCTCAACAAGTATCTTATGTTATTTGTTTCATGGACTCCTTGACTTTCATGTTAAATATGTTTTATGCAATTGGTTTTTCAGGTGCTATTTAATGTGTTTGCCTTGTTTGTGTTTGCAGATTCGTGAAAAGAAGCTCATTCGGATCAAAGGAGCGAGGGCATCCACAAGCTTGCGTTGGACCAAAGGTAGTCCCTAAAAACCTTTGTTTGCTATTGTTTATTGAAGCATATTTAGAGAAAGATAGTGTCTGGTTGGTTTTCTTGTCATTAGGTCTTCTTTAGATTCTAGGAAGGTCTATCTTGTCCGCAAGATCGACTCATTCTGCGCGACACTTCCCTTACATCAGCAACCAAGTTCTTAGAATAATGAATGATGACTTTAAATAATTGTGGACAATAAGTTACCATTTATATTCCATTGAATCATTTATGATATATGAATCAATGTATTTCATTATTGAATTTCAATTTGAATTATATATATACACACACGTCGATGTCCACTGTCTCTTCTGAATTTTCCTAGAATTTGATGGTTCTCCCACACGTCTCCCTGAATTTCCTTAAAATGTGAGGGTGCTCCTACAAGTCCCCTATGCATCTCTCTGTTCCCACATCCCCTGTCTTATAAACTTGGTGGAACATTGGGGAACATCATCCACATTTGTTGTCGCTGTTCTAGATCCCAAATTCTTACATTAGAAAATCCCGATGTATTTCATATTTGATAAAATGTCAAACAACCACTAGCATACAATCACAAATTGAAGGCTTTGCTTGCTTTTGCTACTAATACCAACATTCCACAAAAGCGAAGGCCTATAGAGTCATTGTCACATAACCAAACAAAATTATGAAGTGAATATGAAGACTTCCCTAAGGATCACTTATATTCACCCTTTTCCTGGGCTTGTTCATCTTAGATCTATGCTTTGATTCCTTACATTTTCAAAGCTTCGAAAAGCTCTGAGCTATCCAAGAGCTCACGAATGATCAAATCTCTCCCAAATTTTGAGCTACCTGATCCTTCATAACACTAATAGTTGGAACCCTTGGAGCTACTATTTCTTTTAGACTTTCGTACTATTTTGTACTTGAAACTCAATATGGAGTAGTGGCACAATTTGATGGACTGCAGAGATAGTAAAAGGGTGCATATCGACATAGCATGTTAGATTGTAGAAACAATGAAAGGGTGCACTATCTAGAGTGTGAAAAGTGGAGGATGAGAGACTGTCATTAGGGAGTACTTGAGCAATATTGACTGCATGATGCAATTGGCTGTAGGTGAGACATTACCCTTGTGGAGTTATGGCCCCAGTTTAGGGGAGACCCATTGCTGAGAGTTTTAAAGCAATGTGGTCTATAGCTGGGAAGAATGTCGGAGGTCTGTAACCAAATGGTGATAAATTATGCTGCCCAACTTTATGTGTCTAATTCATCTATGGATATTAAATGTATGTACCTGTTATGTATGCTTTTTTAGCTACTTGTACTTAATATGGAATGTATTCTATTTGAAGTGATTGTGCTGAATATTGAATGCATTATGGTACTGGCATATTGTTTAGTTAAGTATGTTGGCAAGGCCAGCCTGATTATGCTTAACAATACATCATCGGCCTAACTACATGGGGTACTAAACCCTCGATGAATATTCTTGTAAGGTTTAAAAAGGGAAATATGTTAGGAACCCCTGTTGGATCAACTTGAGGAGGAACAATAGACATATGCCCTATAGGGATAGGAAGGAATTGGAAGATTGTCCTTGACTGGAAACATAATGAGTTGAGATAGCTACCTGCCTTTATTTAGCTAGAAACCATACCATAATTGCTAGACAACCTCCAAGAGTCTTTTTGTTGTTATGAATTTGTAAATTGTATGTGTGTTAGTATAAGGATGAAATCCCAGTTGAAGGAATTCTATGGGGCATTGCTTTAGGGGCAATCAACCATAACATTGACCTCTCAAATTAAATTGAATAGGGCACAAGGCCTATGATGTCTGTTTGAAAAGGAGAGAGATATCATAGGCAAAATAAGTAGGAGGCCGATGGATTTTAATCCCTGGAAGCTATATGCTAATGGCTTAAACTACCTAAGAAGTGAGTGCCTTTTAGGCTTAGGAGGACTTGGGTTCCTTTGAGGAATTTTGGAGCAAACATAAACCAGGCAGAGTCAAAATGAACCAATAAGGGCAGGTTGGAGAAAACTTGTTTAAGCCTATAAATATTCAGAAAATTCAGGGATTGAGTTTTCAAAGATTTGGGGATGGATGGTCTGAGCGCCAACCCCTAGTCACATGGGCCAGCAGGGGCCATGACCGAGGCTTAGCTGCTAAAGGGACTTAATTGTGGGAGATTGGATCAAGAGAAATTCTTGTATTCTAAATGTGGGTTAAGGTGGCCTAGTGGTTGGTGGAATTGTTCACTAGATAGGTCAAAAGTTTCATAATTTGGTGATAAGTTCATTCTCCTGGTGGGCCGGTGGAGTCGTTCACTAGACCGGTCAAAATTTTCATAACTTGCTGATAAGTTCAATCTCCCAGTTAGGCCGGTGTATTCATTAACCGGATTAGGCATATCGCTTCTAATTCTATGTTTTAGTCTTCCGAAGGTTTGGTGATTAGTTGACAGAAATGGAATCTGATGGAAATGGGAGTCCTGTTAGTTGACAGTCCATCAACTAGACTAGACCAAGTCACAGAAGACAAGGTGTTAGGAAAGCACAATGGTTGTAGTTTCTTCAACCAACCCTATTATCACTGACATTGCTCATCTTGCAACTCCTAGGGCTCCAAATTTGCATCCTAATAGTCCACTGTACTTGAGGTCTTTTTAGGGTTTCAAAAAAATGCCCACTTAATGGTACCAAACTTGTACTGTATTAGGGTTCCACAAATCTACCCTCTTATCGATCCTCTCTTTGTCATTTAAATGACTAAACTAGGGCTTGTTACACAGCCTACACTTTTTTTGTTTGCCTCCTCGGGTATGACAGAATATTAGGGATTTTCCTAGCATCCCACCCAACAACAGTTCCACTAAACTGTTGTTCAAGCACTGCATACACTTCTAGATCTACTTAGATATAGGGCTCTAAGTCTACCCTCTACTAGGGATTCTTCACAGCCACTATCAGTCCATGATTGACTGTCCATAGGCTGCTCAACAGTTGTCATTCACTTTATTTATCGTACATGCCCTAACTTCTGCCCAATTGCTCATTCTACTGCACATTCACTGAAGTAATATGCTGCCCTGTTGATGATCTAACTTTGGGACAACTCGTTAAGAACCTTAACTATATCTTACTATATTTGCCTTTATATAGGGCTTATTCACCTCTATCCTAGTACCTTCAAGGCACATATTGTCTCTAGCCCAAAGTCGGGCTCTTATTCCTCATTGTAGAGACCACTCCTTTTCTGTTCAGAACCACATTGCTCTTCTCTGATTGCAGCCACCCTAACCTTCAAATCCATCTGCATAGACAAGAATACAAGTGGTAGCATTGTCACAGGGTATGAGATATAGTCTCTAGGGGTCTCAACCCTCCTTTTTCATCATGAATCCGAGTGAGTGTGGTACAGACTTTGGGGCTGTAGCAACATGAAATAAACCCTCAGAACGGATCACAAAAATATGTCCTATTAACTTTGATCTAACAAATCACATCTCCTTGTATATGTTTCTCCTTGACGACATCTTACTAGATCTCCAAGACTCGTTCAGATCTCATCTCGTTTGTAAGTTTCTTGGCCCAATCTAGGGTAGCGACAAACTAGCAACGATCTTCTCCTTGGACCCTGATCTCATGCACATTTTTCTTCTGCAGGATGTGGTCTTGCACTAGCATTTTGCTAGGCTTCTTAACCCTCCAAAACAGGCCTTATGGCTTTCCTGTAATGCCCAGAAATCCTATATCTTATAGTAGAGAGTCTACTCTTCAACACGTGCCAGGAGATGCCTTCTAACTCGACCATCTAGTTTCTCATGTTCTGCAATGTACCAATGTCATGTTTCTTCTTTACAGACTTGAGGAAAGTGGCATTCCTTTGCTCAAATTTCACTTGAGAAATATGCACCTGTGAACGTTTTTCTTTTTCTTCTAGTAGCCCTACTATGTCTATTTAGCCTCCATAATGACTACATTTCTACAAGATTCCTTGATAGAGATGATCCATTTCTCTCAAAACTTGGTTTCTTTATCATAAGAATAATTTCTCCATGAGCATGACTAGATTTAAAAACCCAGCTTACTCCTTGAGAACTTTCTCCTTCTTGACAAAAATCTTATGGAATCATTTTATTAGAATGGATCAAGTTATGACCTCCTTAGTAGCAAACTTTCCAAGAAAACATTAAAAATGTGGATGAACTTGGCAAAGACTTGGCTAACATTACAAATATGTATAAGATTTCATTTTTTCAATTTAATTAAAACTTAAACCCACAATAAGTTTGCCTTCTGATAGTGCATGCTGGAACAATATTCTCACTTGGAGAAGTGCAATTAGAAACCTTGTTTGAGAAAAATCATTTTATTTCATGGTTTAGACGAAATTTTTTGCTCTTGCATAGCGTATTTTGTCTATTCCAATCTTAAATGAAAAAATCACTCATTTTTCCTCTTGTTAACTTTTAGCTATAAAGCCCCTCTTGTTAGTTTTTAGCTATCAAGTGAATTTATACACTTGTTTGAATTTTTTTTAATAGGGATGATCAAGAAAGATTAAAATATGTAGAAAGTAGGAGTTACACATTTGAGTACGGTCAGTGCTTCCATTTGTGAAATTATTTTGTGACTGAATATCTATTGTTGAGAGGCGAAATTATGGATCAAAAAGTGAGATGGAAGATGAAGCAGCAACAATGAAACTTGTGAATGATTGTGGTCGAGTAAATAGAGCATCTACTCAAAGTTCTGTGAAGCTTCATGAAATGGGACCACAAATGACTTTGCAAATTATGAAAGTTGAAGAAGGCCTAAGTTCTGGAGTTATCATCTTCCATGAATTTGGTTTGTTGCTTGTTTCCCTTTCATTTTTTCTTATTTAGTGATTCCATATGATGTTGAATGAATAAATACTAGAATGAATAATAAGTATGATTGTTCTCGTTTTCTAGAAGAAATGGCCTTTATTTGTAAAACCAGGTTAGGCCATAAACTGGAAATGGTTCAATCCATAGCCATGAGAAATTCTGGTTATTTTTCAGAACTTGTTTCATTCGATGGAGAAAATATCCTTTTGAATTTATCTCTAGGCTCAAGTTATTTCTCTCAGATTTTGTCAATATTTATCCTATTTAGTGTGTGCTTGGGTGCAGTCAGTGACCAATGTCCACATTTTCTATTATTGATCCTCTGTAAATTTGAGAAATTTCTAACACAAGATTGTTACAAAGAAAATTGATTGCGGGATAAGCATCTAGGTGAGCTAGGACTTCCTTCTAGTTTGTGCGTAATGTTAGATGATGTGAGATGACCAAACCAGTTTTTATTTAATTTGCAAGAATTCTGTTGAATGGTGATTGAAAATAATTATGTACATGTTTAATCATTAGCTTTTATATGTTGGACAACATCATGAATAGGGATCTTGTTTTATTATAAACATAGTGAAGAGCAGTTCAATAACATTTCTGTACATCTGCTTCATATTGTCAATATAGTGAATAAGTTACTTTTTTTTCTTGGATGCAGTTAAAAAAACACCTGAAGAGGTCAAAATGTTAAGAGAAAACATAGAACAGAGAGAGGCATTACGGAAACAGAGGAGAGCTGAGCAGGAAGAAAATGTTCATCGGAAGGAGTAAGTACCATAACCTTCAGAAGATGTGTTGTAGTTGTCAAACATGGGGATTTTATGCTATAAAGGTTTTCAATGTTTGGTGTAGTAGTCTTACTGGCATCTGTCTACATATAAAAGTTTTCAGTGTGTGGTGTAGTAGTTTTTTGGCATCTGTCTATATCAGGATGTCTGGATATCTTGTATTTGTCCTTCTGGTGCAAGAATATTTTTGGAGTTGTCAAAGGCATTTGGTTGGCTTCTAGGCACCTGAAATTAGTAGTTATACATTGCTAGGACTCAGAACACCAGGTATTTTGAGTTTCTACAATAGAGGTAAAATAATGCATTCCTACTGAGAAGCACACAATTATGCAGATATACAACATTTGGCTGAAATGGTGGTGAAATTTATGTGCCTTTCAGTGAACACATCCGTTAGCGTTTTTTGTGGAACAATGTTGTTGGTCCCATTAATTTTCATTTCTTTGGATTAAGTAGACAATGTTGCAAAATTGCAGACTTGCCAAGCAAGAATTAAAGTGAAAGCCAAATTGGATGAATCCTCAAGAAAGGCTTGGTAAAGCCTCCAACTTTTTTAAAGTAGAAAGATTCATCATGGACTCTTTCTCAAACATGCAACTGCCTCAATAAAGAAACAAATAATCTTTTAGGTAGTTACAACTTCTCAAGACTTCTACAAGGAAAGAGTCAGCAATAATAAATTAATTAATCTCCAGCCAACTTCACATGAGTAAATCCCATGCAACCAACTCCCTAGATGAATGTGCAAGATGAAGTGATCAAGTCCTGAAATACTAAGTGGGCAACCTCAAACAAAACGAATCTAGGGAGATAAGGGCCAACAGGCTTAATGGATCGAGCAGAAGAATGAACTAATTTTCTTGGCCATTGGACAAAGTAGAAAATAAATAGAATTGGGGGTTCCATCCATTTACACCCTCTGGCCATGGTCTGAGTGAGCATCCCTCAAACATCAATCTAGTTGTCCAAGCCTTTAATCTTATTTCTTGCCTCTGGTCTGAGCATTAATCCAAGATAGTTTAGCTGGCTAAATAGAGTTAGGCAGTGCCCTCCTTTAGTATCCTATCCAAAAGCCCCAGTTGCATTGTTCAAAAGAAGGTCCCTACTTCCCCGGTTGAGTAGAGCTTCACCCTTGCTTGATAGTAACGTATCAAGATTGGTTAGTATGTTTCCCACGACCCCAGTTGAGTGAAGGAGAATCAGCTGGACCACCCGAAGTTGTCTATTCTGGTGCCTCCAGAAAGAACTGTGTTGGATTCAGAAATAACTCTATTGGCTAGGCTATTAGCCAGCCTTCTCTAGCCCACACTGGCCATCCTATTGAACCCCCTATAAGAGGTAGGAGTAGTGATTATTTCTTGTCATCATACATTTTGATATGCACTACATTATCTATGTAATACTAGATAATCCATTTAGCTATCATGATTGAATGGACTAGCTTCTAGAAAAGCCTTTGAAGGCTGAAATCCCATTATATTTTTTGTGTTTGTTGATAACTGCTTATCATAGACCCATCTAACAAGTGTTGGGTTGTGTTATATTCTTTCCAAGACTAGCCCACATAGTTAACTGGGGGGTTAGATGGGGGGTGGAGCCCCACCTTCGTTGCGCCAATTGTGTAGCAGGGGGGTCACAGGGGGTTTGACAGGTGTAGGTAACCCCACTCTATAGGGTCTGGGACAGTGCCGAGGAAAATTTTGGTTTTGGAACCTACGTTAGGTTGGGCGGACCCACCTATGGTTTTGCACATGATTTTCGGTCCATGGTTTTGGACGCGATGGTTTTCGGTCCATGGTATTGGATGCTTTGGCATGTATAAATATGTATTATCACATTGAAAGGAACATAATGAAAAATCAAGCTGGTAGTCATGGTTTTGGGATCTAGGGGAAACTTCTCTATGTATATGTGTTTTATGTGTTATGCTCTCGCATTGTTTATTTAATGTGTTTTAGAATTCGTATCTAGGTAATTTCTGTACGGGGTTAAAACCTACAGTTGGTATCAAATTTGTTTTTGGCTTCAAGGGGACGCCTTTGTTACTGAGGGGTTTCGCTCGGGCCTGTGGTAGACCTTGTTCAGTGGGAGATCTGCGAGATCGATTCTGGTGGTGAAAGAAGATGGCGAGCAGTGGAAAGATAGAGATCGAGAAATTTAATGGTCAGAGTTTTGAGTTGTGGAAACTCAAGATGGAGGATCTATTGGTGGATAAAGATCAGTGGATCATGGTAGATCTGGGTACTAAACCAACAGGATTGTCCGATGAAGAATGGAAGAATTTGGATCGGAAGGCAAAGAGAACAATATGATTGTCTGTCTCAGATTCAGTATTTTTGAATGTATCAGGGGAAGCTATGACGAAGGCTTTGTGGGACAAGTTAGGGACTTTGTACCAATCTAAGTCTCTGGTGAATAAACTGTTCCTGTGGAAAAAACTGTATAACCTGAAGATGAAAGATGGAGACTCGGTGACAGAGCATCTGAATGAATTTAATACTATGGTAAGTTAGTTAGCCTTTCTTGATATTAAAATTTCAGATGAAGATAAGTGCATCCGTTTGTTGTGTTCTCTACCATATTCGTGGGATAGTCTAGTTATTGCAATAGGTAGCAATGCAACTGCCTTGCAGTTTGATGAAATAGTCTCATCCTTGCTAACGGAGGAGATGAGATGGAAAAATATGGAGAGCTAGAATGGTGATGCCTTGTCTGTACGAGGATGGTCCCAGAACAGAAACAAAAATAAGCCATCGAGTGGGAGATCTAAATCTAGAGAGAGATCTAAATCTCTAGGAAAACCTGTAAAGGTGGTGTGCTGGAAATGCCGAAAGGAAGGGCACTACAAAAGGGACTGTAAATCTAAAGCTCTTGATAAAGGAAATGGATCTGATGATGCTCCTTCTGCAGAGGCGAAAACCACCTCAGATGAAGGTGGGGTTGTGTACTTTGCTTCTTCAAGTACACATGTAGATCATGAGGCATGGTTGATTGACTAAGGTGCATCCTTTCACTTCACTCCCCATAGAGAGTGGTTCTGTGAGTATGAGAAATACGATGGTGGTGATGTCCTCTTAGGGGATGATAAGAAGGCTAGAATCGTTGGTCGCGGAAAAGTAAAGTTGAAGTTGCAAGGTGTAATGGTTAGAACACTTCCGGGTGTTCTACATATTCTTGCATTGGGCAGAAATCCGATTTCTGTAAGCAAGTTGGATGATGCAAGTGTAAAAATAGTGTTCGAGAAGGATACCTGCAAGATGGTTTGGGGAGCACTAGTATTGATGCAGGGAGTTCAGATTAGAACTTTGTACAAGCTGCAAGGTGGCACTGTTGTTGATGGGTGCAACAGTTCTATGGTTCCTGAAAGTGGACCAGAAAATCTAGTGGTCTCTGGAGAGAAGACCATGCTATGGCATCAAAGGCTTGGACATACTGGAGAGAAGGGCCTTTGAATACTTCATGGTAAAGATATGGTAGAAGGTATGAGTAATAGCTCTCTGGATTCTGATTTCCATGAAAATTGTGTATATGGGAAGCAGAATTGGGTGAGTTTCCCCTCTGGTGGTAAGAGCGCGAAACATATATTAGAGCTTGTGCATAGTGATGTGTTTGGACCAGTGAAGGTTCCATCACTGGGTAAGTCTGTGTACTATGTATCATTTATAGATGACTTCTCAAGGAATACATGGATATATTTCCTTAAGAATAAATCTGAAGTCTTTGACAGGTTTAAAGAATTCAAGGCTCTGGTGGAAAACCAAACAGAGAAGAAGATAATGGTGTTGAGGACAGATAATGGTGGAGAGTTTTGCAGTAAGGAATTTGAATAATTTTGTAAGAAATGTGGTATAGCATGGTAGAAGACTACTCCATATACACCTTAGAAAAATGGAGTTGCAGAAAGAATGAACAAGATGTTGATGGAAAGGGCAAGAAGCATGCTCAGTGATGCTAGGTTAGGACAGGAATTCTAGGCAGAGGCGATGGAGACAACATGTTACTTGGTCAATAGATCAGCTTCATCAACGTTGGAGGATAAAACTCCACAAGAGGTATGGACTGGTAAGAAACCCTTTCTTTCACATCTGAGGGTATTTGGATGTGATGCATATGTACATGTTTCAAAGGAGAAACAAACCAAGTTGGATAGTAAATCTGAAAAGTGCATCTTTATTGGGTATAAGGATGGTTTAAAGGGTTATAAGCTTTGTAACCCACTAACAAGGAAGGTTGTGTACAACCGAGATGTGGTGTTCAGAGAGGTGAAAGATGTTATTAAACATGAAGTCCAACCAAAGGAACCTGAGAAGATAGAGTTTGAGCTAAAGGAGGAAGAATCAGACTCTACAACAGAGGAGGAATCAGAAGATGAAGAGCCACAAACTCCAGGTGTGAGAAGATCAATTCGAGAAAGAAGCCAACCAGAAAGGTATAGTCCATCTAATTTCTGTTCAAATTTTGCTTTATCTATTACTGATGATGATCCTAGAACTATGAAGGAAGCAGTAGATTCATAGGATCGAAAACTATGGAAAGAGGCCATGGTTGATGAAATGGCATCTTTGCACAAAAATGAGGCTTGGGATCTAGTGGAGTTTCCGGCTGGAAGGAAACCCATTGGCAGCAAATGGGTGTTCAAGAAGAAGAAAATGCAGAAGGAAAGGTGGAGAAATAGAAAGCTCGGTTGATAGAAAAAGGCTATTCCCAAGTGTAGGGAATTGATTTTGGTGATATTTGTTCTCCTGTTGCCAAGGTAACTTCTACTAGATTGCTTTTATATGTTGCTGCTGCTTTTGATTTTGAGGTAGAACAGATGGATGTGAAGACAACATTTCTTCACGAGGATTTGGAAGAGAAAATCTACATGAAGCAACCTGAAGGCTTTGCGGTGAAGGGTAAGAAAGAACTAGTATGAAAGTTAAAGAAGTCTATGTATGGGTTAAAACAGTTGCCAAGGACGTGGTATCAGAAATTTGATACATTTATACGGGGACTTGGCTTCACCAGAATCAAAGAAGATCATTGTGTGTATTTTAAATTAATTGGTGACCCTGTTATTTATTTGGTCTTGTATGTGGATGATATGTTGTTGGTTGGAAATGACAAAGAAATTATCCAGGATTTGAAGACCCAATTGTCCTCTAAATTTGACATGAAAGATCTTGGTGTTGTAAACTATATTTTGGGCATGGAAATTAAAAGAGATCGGGCAAAGAGGAAGCTCTGGTTAAACCAGAGGAAGTATGTCAAGACAATATTGCAGAGATTTAATATGCAGGATAGTAAACCAGTGAAGGTTCCTATTCCTGTAGGTGTAAAGTTACCTGTTGAATAGTGTCCCAAGACATATGAAGAGGAAGAGGACATGTCCTGTGTTCCAGATGCAAGTGCAATCAGTAGCCTAATGTATGCAATGGTCTGTACTAGACCAGACATTTCACATGCAGTGGGAGTATTGAGAAGGTTTATGTCAAAACCAGGGAAGGAGCATTGGACAGCAGTGAAGCGGGATTTCAGGTATTTGCGTGGCACTAGTGATTATGGTTTGTGCTACCAAGGAAGACCGGGATTAGACAGAGTGTTGGATATTCGTGGCTTTGTTCATGCACACTGGGCTGGAGATCTGGATCAAAGAAGATCTACAAGTGGGTATGTGTTTAACCTATTTAAAGGTGCAGTCAGTTGGATGAGTAAGAAACAATCTGTAGTGGCACTATCAACTATAAAGGCAGAATATATGGCAGCCACTCATGCAAGCAAGGAAGCAGTTTGGTTGCAGAGATTGTGTTCAAGTATGGGGTTAGTACAGAGAGCTATAAGGATAGACTGTGACATCCAAAGTGCAATTTTCTTGGTAAATAGCCCTGCATATCATTAAAAGACAAATCACATTGATGTTCAGTATCGCTATGTGAAAGATATGATAGAAGAAAAAAAGGCGTTGCTAGTAAAGGTGGACATTTTGAAGAATACTACAGATGCATTGACAAAATCTATGAGCTCTGTGAAGTTCTCATGGTGTAGAGAAACAATGGGCGTTGCAAGGTTGGATAAATGACTAAGCTCTCTTGTGGCTCCTTCTGGAAAGAAAACAACAAGTGGTAGAATGTTGGGTTGTGTTATATTCTTTCCACAACTAGCCCACGTAGTTAACCGGGGGGTTAGAGGGGGGGCGGAGCCCCCCCTTCGTTGCACCGATTGCGTAGTGGGGGGGTCACAAGGGTTTTGAGGGGTGTAGGTAACCCCATTCTATGGGGTTTGGGGTAGCTCCCCAAAAAATATTGGTTTTGGAACCTATGTTAGGTTGGGCGGACCCACCTTTGGTTTTGTGCATGATTTTCGGTCCATGGTTTTGGACACGATGGTTTTCGTTCCATGGTATTGGATGCTTCGGCATGTATAAATATGTATTATAACATTGAAAGGAACATAATGAAAAATCAAGTTGGTAGTCCTGGTTTTGGGATCCAGGGGAAAATCTCTGTGTATATGTGTTTTATGTGTTATGCTTTCACATTTTTTATTTTATGTTGTTTAGAATTCGTATGGAGGTAATTTTTGTACGAGGATAAAACCTACAACAAGGTTTTCAAGCTAATATTAACTAGATCAGAAGTTATGCAATCTAAGCAGACATGGTACTCCTTTCAACTTATCATATACATATGCCTTATTATCCCAATACAGAACCATGTGCTCCATGGCACTAACTTCGTCTGCGTTGGCCATTCTCCAATCCTGATGGCATGCATATTTTTCTTTTCTGCTCCAGCACAATTGAAGAATGCAAGGAATGCAAGAACTTTTAGTGTAGGTCACCCATTATTCTTTTGTTGTTGTTGTCAAAATATGTCTTATATTTACATAAAAGTATTTGCAAACAGAAAATCAAAAGGTGGAGCTTATATCAGTATCCTCTTCTGTAAGACTAACAATGCAGAAATAAAGCCTGTATAGGTTACCAAATCTAAATATTGAGCAACTCTCATCAATAATGCACCCTCAGTTAATAGCTAGTGATGTACCTCATCACACCACATGGAACAAAAAGTTGACAATTACTAAATTCTTGCTCAAAAAAAAACATACACTTAATCTTCCAAGGGAAAATAGAGCAGAGACTCTCAATCACTACCAAATCCCAATGAAGGAAGAGTGGACCAGATAGCTACAATTACCAAACAAGGCAGCACACTAGTAGCCCTGCATTGGAGGTGAACTAAATACTGGTCCTGATTATCCTTCCAAACATATTAGAAACAATGCAATTTGTTTTCTCACCTCTCTTCTAGATCAATCGACACCCCATCTTGCATTGAGAGTTGGAGCTAATAGCTTCTATTAAAGCAACCAAAATTAAGGCATTTGTGGTTGATACTACTGCAAGGAATGACCAAAGCTCCACCTCGCATCCCTGCAAAATAGCTTTGATGTCACAATGTTATTTTTCAACATGTCGGGCAAGGGATGAGCCCCCCCATCCTTGTGGAAGATTTTTATTCCCACCATACTTTGACCACATGGATGATTACATGATTTGCTCTAGATGTTGAAATTGAGTCTTACTAGGCAACCAATAAGATACATAATAAATGTGTGAGTCATAGAAGATCTGTCTAACCCTTGTCAACTTCCCATCTAATGTGAGGTCCTTATGATGCCAAAATCAAGGCTTACTCTGAAATTGTTGAAGACATGGTACACCAATCTTGGATAGCCATTGGAGAAAGCCCCACTTCAAATGCAATGCCTAGATACCTCACAATTACCCTGGGTCAAACATAAGTCCGAGCTGTGGGAATCTAGTAAGCTGAGATTCTAACTCTAACAACCAAAAATTTGTCTCGTGGTCACTAATCACAAAATCTAACATAGAGCCAAAGATGTACAAACATGTATGAGCACCATCAACCAAACTCTGCTTAACACTCATAGAAATAAATGATCCATTAGCAAAATGATTGTTGACCATGTCTAACTCATTAGGATGTAAGATTTCCTTCACATACCCCTGAATGCCAGCAACTTCAAATAGGTGATTCAAGACATCCACTGTCAAACATACAAATTTGGGGCAAAGGGGTACTCTTGAAAAATAGATTGATTCAACAAAATTTGAGGGGATAATGAGTTATTAACAAGGAGAAATGTTGATGCATTAGAGAGTAGTGTGTTCACCATGGCCACATATCATGGTCCAAAGGCCAAGAAAAACCAACATGTCTATGATGAAGCTCCAATCTGTAGAAAACGAGGCTGCTAGCCACTGTCTTGAGCCCATTCCAAAGCCTCTCAAGTCTAGATTATGTGTCTAGAATAATTGGACCCTGTACAAAACCTGTCTGCTCTTGTTGAACTACCTTCCATGCAATTGAGTGTATTTTTAGAGCCATTGCTTTAGCCATGATCTTGTATGAGACACCGAGGAAAGTAATGAGCCTCCAACCTCCAATGGTGCCCCTAGATACATTCTTGGTAATGAGTTTACTAAGGCCTTGATTGAGATATTTAGATAGCCTTCTAGAAGAGAATTCTTTAGCTGTCAAACAATAGAAATCATCTTGTATTGTGTCCAACATGGCCTTGTAGAAATCACAATGAAGGCCATCCATTCCTGATGAAAAAATCACAACAAAGGCCATCCATTCCTGATGAAAAAGAGCAAAAGGATGTATCTGGATTCTAAACTCTTACCAAAATAATGTCATCTTGTATGACACTCAGCTTATTGGATGATTTAAGTCAAGCAGTGCATTTATATCTTAAAATTACCCACTCAACTTGGTGGTATATATACTACAACTTGTTGGCATTATGACTGAGATTTGACACAGGTATTGTCCTTGATGGCAACTCACTCAAATGACAAATCATAGTTCAGCAGGTTAACAACTCAGAGTTACAGATCAGACTTCACAGAATGAGGAAAGAGAAGTATACATAGTTTCACCTTGAAAAAGTAGCGTATACACGTGGCTTAACAAACCAAAAGGTGCGTATAATGTACACATGCAGTTTCATAGAAGAAAAGGCGCGTACATGTTGGAAATCTATGTTTTGGTTTGTGGTATTTGGTCCATGGTCTTTTGATCCATGGTATTGGTCCAAAATATCTGATCTGAAGTATTGATTCTAGGTATTTGGTCCAAGGTATTGGTCCTAAGTGGTTTTTGACCATGGTATTGAGAAAGGCCTAAAACTATATAAGGAGAAGAAGATCATTAGGCCAAATGTGCTCAAGGATAGAATATCTTATGATGAGCAAGATCTAATGTACAGGTTATTGGGCTATGGTGCATAGCTGGATCTGAACCAAGGATGAATCTTAGCGCTTGATGAAGGATACAATCTAATGATGGGTCGAGACCTTAAGGCTTGAAGTGAAATATCTTTATGTGGTTTGATCATTTATCTGAATAATTGACGCATGTTGTAGTTTGTAAATATGATGATCTAAATTGTTGTGATGTTTAAATCATCATTTGCATATCTGTACATAGGTTCACTTTGTAAAAGGTGTGTATACATGTTGGTTCTGCATATCAAAACAACGTATACATCTTAAGTTTGATTTACATATCTATACGCAGGTTCGTCTTAAGAAAGGAGCGTATGCACGTAGGTTCGACACAAGGAAGTAGCGTATACCTTGTAAATATGTTATAACTGCTTCTGTTTGCTGTTGCAGTGTTTTGGGTTCTGGTTACTGTATTTTGGTTACAAAATTCTCAAAGATCAGATTGAAGGGTCGTCAAAGTGGTTGATTGTTTCAGTGGTGAAAAGGAGATTGATTGATGCAGATATATTTGATTATTGAATGATGTTATTGATGGATCTAGTCTGAATATTTATGAAACACGATCCCTGAAAGAAAAGAGAAGGTTGTAGCCTTCTGTGGGACGGAAAGAAAAGAGAAGGTTGTAGCCTTCTGTGGGCTGGCACCTACTTACTAGTAAACATATTAGCTAGTATAAGAGCTAGGGGGTTGTAGCTCCCTTCCAGGAAAAGTTGGAGAATGAGAGAAGGTTGTAGCCTTCTGTAGGTAGAAGCCTGCGTATTGGTATAAGTCTGCACTAGTACAAAAATTGTAAAAAGAAGTTTCTTATTATTAAAAGAAGATAGAGACGATTGCAGTAGGTGGTTTTCACCCACATTGGGTTTCCACCTTATATCTTGTGTTCATGTGTGTGATTTATTGTTTTGTTTTACTGCACCTGGTTGTTGTTTATATGGTTCTGATGCACTGATTAAAGATCAACATATGATGAATTAACTAAATCTTAAGTTTTCAGTATATACGCTAGTTTCCTTAACCACAGTTGCGTATACATGCGAGTTCCACTAATTGAAGTAGCGTATATAAATCTGATTATGGAAATGAAAAATTATTGACTTGATAATACTAATTCACCCCCCCTCTTAGTATTATTTCCAACAATTGGTATCAGAGCAGGTCCTTTTGAAGAAACTTGATCGCTTGAAGGAAGATCCATCATCATGAGTAATCAAGAAATAGAGGGATTCATCAGACCTCCAATCTTCGATGGAAGCAACTTCATTTATTGGAAGGTAAGAACTATAGCCTATCTTCAATCTCTTGGAACAGATGTCTAGGAAATCGTGGAAGGAGGATATACATTTCCATCAGCAATTCCTCCAGATGCGGCAGTTAAAAAGCAATATGAAACCAATGCCAAGGTTGTTAATACATTATTGGGAAGTCTATAACAATCAGAATTTGTCAAAGTTATGGAGCTCAAATCCGCCAAAGAAATATGGGACAAAATCATTCTAAGCTATGAAGGAGACACTCAGGTAAAACGTGCAAAACTGCAAACTCTCATAATTCAATATGAAACTCTCAAAATGCACATTGATGAAATTATAGCTAGTTACTTCTTACGTATAGATGAGATTGTTAATTGCATGAAGAATTTGGATGAAGAGATAAAAGAAGTTACTTTAGTTGAAAAGGTTTTAAGATCCTTGTCTGCTAAGTTTGAATCAAAATTATCTGCCACAGAAGAAAAGCGGGATCTTCAGACTATTATTATGACACAACTGCACGGGATCTTAAATACTTTCGAGATGAGAAAAGGAGGTCCATCAGATATGAGAGAAGCCCCATTTAAATCTTTAGGAAAGGAAGAACTTAATCAACTAGGACATATTTCAGATGCAGAAGAATAATCAAACTTTGTCAAGAACCTTCAATGGGGTTCCGGAAGATTTAGAGGTAAACTACCTTTCAAATGTTTTTCTTGTGGAAGAGTTGGTCATTATGCTACCAAATGTCCTCATAAAGATAAGGTTGATAAAGGTAAGGAATCTGCAAAATGGAACAGAAAACAAAATGTAAGTAAAAAGAGCTACTATACTCATGAAGATAGCGGTGATTTATCAAATAGTGATGAAGATGAAAATAGCAATGACTATAAACTTCTGATGGCTTATGAAGATGACGATTTTCTAGATGCTTTAGATGAAGATGACCTTTATGAAGAAATATCTAAACTCAAAATTTGTTTAGAAGAAAAGAGTGTGATTATAGATACCTTGACATTCCAACTTACTAAAATAGAAAAACATAATGAAAAGCTAGAATGTGAAATTGTGGGTCTAAGAAAGGATCTTGAGAAGAAAAAAGCTCTCAATCTTAGATTTGCTAAAGGATCAGATACCTTAAATAAAATTATCAAAGTGCAGTGCTCTCCTATGATAAAGATAGGTCTTGGATACTCTGAAGAAATATCTCAATCACAGAAGTCGTCAACCTCCACTAAAAGCTATCGTGATGCAGCAAAGAGCAGTGAACAGTTCGAAAATAGTCAGCAAAGGCATCAAGCGGATCACCAGGTGAATCTGGCTCAATTTACTTCAAGAATGAATAGAGGCCAAAATCAACCTCGGGTAAACCACACTCAATTTTCTTCAAGGAATATCAATCAACAGGTCAGTAGAAGGAACTTCAAATACAATCATTAGGTCATTATATTCAATAATAGCAGGAACTTCTTTAATGGTCAATGTTTCTCATGTCATAATTTTGGACACAAAGATGCTCAATGTGTTTCTTAAAAAACTATCATGACTAGAGAACCACGAAATCAAATAAATGTGACAAGGATCAAGAAAAGTTCCTATAATAGCTTTTCTCTTCTTGAAAATGAAATGGAATTCTCAATCTGTAACAACTTTGGCGATGAAGAATCTGAATGCAGGAGTAAATTTCAGAAAAAAGCTCAAAAGGAGAAAACTCCATTGAATCCCAAAATATGGAGAAAGAAAGAATTGCAAACAGAACGATGTGGTATAGCCTTATATACAGAAGGACAAGAAAACCAGAGGTACATCGACAGTGGATGCTCAAAACACATGATAGGTGATAGAGAAAAACTACACTCATATAATTCCTTAGAAAAGGAAAAGAGTGTCTCATTTGGAAATGACACTCCCGCTGTCATAAAAGGTAAAGGCTCTGTTTTCTTGAAAGAAAAATTTAAAGCTAGGAATGTTATGTATGTTGATGGCTTAAAGCACAATTTGTTTAGTGTGAGTCAAATATGTGATCAAGGAAATGAAGTAGTGTTTTGATCAGATGGATGTGTTGTTCGTGAGCTTGATATAGGAGAAACCGTGATTAAAGGGAGAAGAAATCCAAACAACCTATACATACTCAAGGGAGGACAAAAATAGTGCTATCTAAGCAAAAATGATGAACATTGGCTATGGCGCAGAAGATTGGGGCATCTAAGTTTTTATCAAATAAGAAAAGCATGCAAATTCCAGGTGGTTCGTGATCTTCCTGATATCAACATTCTAGAAAATACAATAAGCAAATCATGTCAATTTGGTAAGCAAACCAGATCACACTTCCCTAAAAAGGAAGGATCGACTAGTAAGCCTCTTGAACTTGTTCATACTGATTTATGTGGACCATCAAGGAAAAAGTCACCTCGTGGAGAAGAATACTTTATATTGTTCATTGATGATTTTTCCAGAATGTGTTAGATAGGACTTCTAAAGCATAAAGATGAATCATTCAAAAAGTTCAAAACCTTCAAAGCTTTGGTTGAAAATGAATCAAATCACAAAATCAAATGCCTCAGATCTGATCGAGGAAGGGAATTTACTTTGGATGAATTCTTTGACTTTTGTGAAGAACATGGAATAAAAAGGCAATTCTCCACCGCAAGGACTTCTCAGCAAAATGGAGTGGTAGAAAGGATGAATAGAACTGTTCAACAAATGGCTTGTGCTATGCTAGATGAGTCTAGAACTCCTGCAACCTTCTGGAGTGAAGCTGCATTCGCTGCCGTCACTATTCTCAACCAAGCAAATGTTCAGGTAAACAACACTCAAAATCCACATGAAGTTTGGTATGGTAAGACTCCTACCGTAAAATACTTCAAAGTTTTTGGAAGCAAATGTTACATCAAAAGGACTGATGAAAAACTTGGTAAGTTTGAACCCAGAATAGATGAAGGCATTCTCCTTGGTTACTCTTCCCAAAGTAAAGGATATAAATGTTATGATAAAAGAATTGGGAAAATTATTGAAAGTATTGATGTTGTGGTTGATGAAGCATGCAAGAATCCAAAACAAATAAAAACCCAAGATTATGAAGAAGATGAGGATTATCGTTCCACATCAAATCCCACTAATTCTGAAGAAGAAACCAATGAAGCACTAGAAGAAGCGATAACAATAGAAGAAAAGACTCCATCCAGATATGTTCAGAAAAATCATCTAGAGACTCAAATTTTGGGATAGAAAGAGGCAAGTGTGCAGACATGAAGAACTATTATAGAAGCTTCAAGCTATCTTGCATTGCTATCCTCCACCGAACCTCAAAATATAAATGAAGCATCCAAAGATGAATGTTGGTTCAAGGCCATGAATGAAGAACTTGAGCAAATTGAAAAGGATAATACTTGGGAATTAGTTCCTAGACCTCATAATAAGAATATCATAGGAACTAAATGGATATTCAAAAACAAGCTGAATGAAAATGGAGAAGTTATTAGAAACAAGGCCAAACTTGTTTGTAAAGGATATGCTCAACAAGAAGGTATAGATTTTGAAGAAACGTTTGCACCTATTGCTAGACTTGAAGCCATAAGAATGTTCCTTGCTCTTTCTAGTTATCAGAAATTCAAAGTATACCAAATGGATGTAAAATTTGCCTTTCTTAATGGAGACTTAGAAGAAGTCTATATTGAGCAACCAGACGCATTCAGTCTTGGAAATGATGCAAAATTTGCATGCAGACTCAGAAAGGCTCTCTATGGTCTAAAACAAGCTCCAAGGCCCTGGCATTACCGTCTTGACAAATATCTCCATCAACAAGGTTTTTCAAAGGGATCAGCTGATAGCAATCTATATACAAAGATTGAAAATAATAAATTGCTAATAATTGTTGTGTATGTTGATGATATCATTTTTGGAAGCAATGAAGAAGCCATGAGTTAGAATTTTGCTTCGATAATGCAGTAAGAATTTGAAATGTCCATGCTTGGTGAGCTTACATATTTTCTTGGTCTACAAGTTCAACGAAATAAAGATGGTATTTTTCTGTCACAAACCAAATATCTCAAACAGATCTTGAAAAAATATGGCATGGAAGATTCTAAACCAGTATGTACCCCAATGGTAACAGGATGCAGTCTCAGCTCAATAGATGAATCAGAAACATTGCATCAACAAACTTACAGATCCATGATTGGCAGTCTACTTTATCTAATAGGTACTTGACCAGACATCATGCATGCAGTAGGAATAGTTGGAAGATTCCAAGCAAATCCAAAGGAATCACACCTTTACGCAGTCAAAAGGATTTTTAAATATCTTCAAGGGACACAAAATTTTGGTTTATGGTATCCTAGAGATACAAATACTACCCTTCATGCATATATAGATGTAGATTGGGCAGGAAGCGTTGGTGACTTAAAAAAGCACTAGTGGTGGTGCATTCTATATGGGTTCCATATTAGTGTCTTGGTTCAGCAAGAAACAAAGTTCAATTGTATTATTTATAACTGAAGCAGAATATGTGGCCGTTGCATCTTGCTGCACACAACTCCTTTAGATGATGCAAACATTGCGAGACATTCAGATCACATGTACTCCACCCATATCCATTCTATGTGATAATACAAGTGCCATCAGTATTTCAAAGAATCTAGTCATGCATTCCAAAACCAAGCACATACCCATCAAATATCATTTTCTATGTGAACAAGTGCTTGAATAAAAGGTCAAATTGGAGTATGTTCCCTCCAAAGAACAGGTTGCTAATATATTCACCAAACCACTTCCCAGAGATACTTTTGAATATCTTAGATAGAAGCTGGGAGTAGTTGATGCATCATCCTACTGTTAAAACCTACCTGTTTCATAAAAAGGTGGTTATATGCGAGTTTCATGAAGCGTAGTCACATACATACACTGGTTTCTGTGGATACAATAGCGTATATGTTGGTTTGAGGAAAAGTAGTGGCCAGACTCAGGAAGAAAGGAGTGTGATATGGTTTAGTGAATTATCTACTCTGCTTGATGATGGTTACAGTTTGTGGATGACATGTGGAAATATGTTGGCTCTCATAAGTTGTGGATAACTTTATGAATATCTGTTTTATGATGATGCCTTGATAACTCTTCTATTATATGAAATGATCAGATCTGACAGTGATTATCCAGCACAGGTTCAGGGGGAGCATATGCTTCTAATAATGCATTGTTGGCATTATCTTAGAAGATCGTGGTATAGAATCACATAGTTGTTTTTGTTTCAAGCGGAACAGGTTCAAGGGGAGAACATGGTTGCTGGACTGAAGGCTAATTGAAAAATGTTGCTGATGATAGTTGTTGATGACTATCATAGTCTCGGTCTCTGTTATATATGTCATGTATATTTTCTTATGAAAAGGTCATGAAATGAACTATTTTGTTACCCCACTATGCATGTGATGGATGATGTAACGTTTTTGTTTTGACATGTATAAACAATTGGTATATCGCCACTTGGTTGGGAGATGGATGTATGTATGAGTCATTGGTGATAGGAAGGTCATTTATGATGTATGTATAGAGTCATGTTCTTCTTTTAGAACATCTTTTTGTAGACCTTGCCTATATTTAGGGGGAGCATGGACTCGTTCATGAAGCTCAATCAGCACACTTCAGCATATCAGAGAATTCAGCATGTACTTAGGGGGAGCATGACCCTTTGCCCTTGATGACAAAGGGGGGAGTGACTTGAGGTTGCCATCAAGTCCAAAGGGGGAGATTGTTGGAATTATGACTCAGATTTGACACAGGTGTTGTCCTTGATGGCAACTCACTTAGATGACAAATCATAGTTCAGTAGGTTAACAGCTCAGAGTTACAAATCAGAATTCACAGAATGAGGAAAGAGAAGTATACGCAAGTTCACCTTGACAAAGTAGCATATACACACGGGTTAAAAAACCAAAAGGTACGTATAATGTACACACGCAGTTTCACAGAATGAAAGGCAAGTACATGTTGGAAATCTAAGTTTTGGTCCATGGTATTGGTCCAAAGTATATGATCCGAAGTATTGATCCTAGGTATTTGGTCCAAGGTATTGGTCCTAAGTGGTTTTGGACCATGGTATTGAGAAAGGCCTAACACTATATAAGGAGAGGAAGATCATTAGGTCAAATGTACTCAAGGATAGAATATTTGATGATGAGCAAGATCTAGTGTACAAGTTATTGGGTTATGCTGCATAGTTGGATCTGAACCAAGGATGAACCTTAGCACTTGATGAAGGATAAAATCTAATGATGGGTCAAGACCTTAAGGCTTGAAGTGAAATATCTTTATGTGGTTTGATCATTTATCTGAATAACTAGCGCATGTTGTAGCCTATAAATATGATGATCTGAATTGTTGTGATTTTTAAATCATCATTTACATATCTGTATGTAGGTTCACTTTAGAAAAGGCGTGTATACATGCTGGTTCTGCATATCAAAACAATGTATACATCTTAAGTTTTATTTGCAGATCTGTACACAGGTTCATATTGAGAAAGGAGAGTATGCACGCAGGTTCGACACAGGGAAGTAGCATATACCTTGTAAATGTGTTTTAGCTGGTTCTATTTGCTATTGCAATGTTTTGGGTTTTGGCTTGGGTTCTAGTTACTGTATTCTAGTTACAGCATTTTGAAAGATCAAATTGAAGGGTCGTCAAAGTGGTTGATTGGTCTCTAGTCAATTTAGTGTCCTAAATTGCTCTACATAAATTATCAATCCGGTTATCGTAAACTGATGAAGTGTGGTGCACTATATGTGCTTAGTTAACTTTTCACTTACTTTGTTGTTTTATAGTTTATGTTGTTTTTGGGGGTTTTGTTTCTCATGCTTAAGGAAATTAGTCTAAGAAAGAAAAGTTATGCTTCTAAATGAAATCTCTAAATGTTAATGGACAACTAAATCTAATGACTTTTAATGTTAAAATCTAATTTCTAAAAAATGATCGAACCAGGCGTTTCACAGACCTGCTCCGAAAATGAACCCTGGCTGCTCCGTTGCCGCCTCCATTCCTTTGGCCGCCGTTTGGCCTCTGCTCAGCCTTGCCGAGGATGGTGATGCATGAGTCAGTCACAAAATTTCGGTCTCTTCCTTCTTTGCTAGTCCGTAAGTTTTCCATTCTCTTCTGAGAGCTCCCCTCACCCTCTTTTGCTCCGCACAAGACTTTGGAGCAACCAGATCTTGACCCTATGTTGCTGCATCTCGTTACCGCCGGCCCCTTCAGAATGTAGCTTTAGCGGCTAAGGACGAACATGCAGAATCTTTTACTGCTTTTCCACTGGCGGCGGCTCTTGGGAAGAAAATTTATGATTTGGAAGGCTGCTCCTTACCATTGGTACCTCCTCTGTCCCCCCAGAATAGTCGATTCTCAACACTCAATCTTCAGAATCTCTTCAGATCCCTGGATCTGCTCGGATGGAGCAACTGGAAGCTATTTGGGGCGAAATGCAATGACAAACTTAATGACATTTGGACTCTCTCTTCATCTCCTCTCAAGCCCCTGTGACAAGGTCAGGAACGAAGGCCCTTCAAAGCACATGCCTCCTCATGTCTCAGATCTGCATAGGAAAGCAGAACTCTGACTTCTCTGCCTCGTTTCAGATCCACATCAGGCTCATCACTGGCAAAACTCTGCTGCAATGGGTGAGCTCGTCGGATCTAGTGCAGAATCTCAAGCATGCTCTGCAAATCAAGTTGGGGTTACCTTCTGCAGCTCAACGACTTCTCCACGAAGGTAAACAACTCGAAGATCTTTATCCCCTTTCTTTTTACAGCATTAAGACAGATGCCTCCATTACTCTTACCCTTCGTTTGAGAGGGGGAGCTACTGGACAGTCATCTTCAGCTGCGGCTTTTTCTTACAAAGATGTTGTCCATGCTCAGAAGCCCAAGAAAACAGCTCCTCAAGCTCAGCCTCCCAAACCTTTTTTGGTGGACAAACTAGAGGAAACCCCCTCCATTGAAATAATGCATCCTTCGCTGGATGAGCAAATCCAAAAGTATGCAGAGGATGCCATCATTTGCAGGTTCAATGGGCTATGGCCTCGCACATCAGATCTCTACCAATGGATTCACTCTAACTGGACCAACAACTGCAAGGTTCTTCTCTGCTCAAAGGGTTTCTTCATTGTAGTATTTGCTTTCAGTGAAGACTACCAAAAAGCATTAACTGAAGGGCCATGGTTTTGGGGCTCAGCAGGTTTATTCCTCACCACTTGGTTCCCGAATTTCAATCCTTCTTCAACAATCATCACCAAGCTCCCCATCTGGGTCAGACTTCCTAATCTCCTGGCGCATCTATGGCACTTTGCTGTATTCCAAGGAATCGGCGACACTCTAGGCCGCTTCCTAGCCACAGACACCTCTAGAGGGGAAAAATGCATATACACCTTCGCCAGAATTTGTGCAGAAATAGACATGAGCAAAGGTCTACCGGATCAGATAAATCTCAAAATTGGAGACTTCCATTGGACTCAGTCCCTAGATTACGAGAACACAGCGTTTCGCTGTTGAAATTGCCATCACACAGGGCACCTTCAGAGCTCTTGTCCCTCGATGCCGGCCCAAAAGAAGAAAGCCAATCCTAAGCCGAAATCGAAAAGCTGGAAACGTCATGATCCTCCTCCCATAGATGATTTTGATTCCATCTCAGATGAAGAGGAAGGGGATGCGGAAGGAATGGATACAAAGCAGGCACAGGATCCGCCTTCGACTGGTCTTGAGGATTCTTCTGTCCCACCAATCTCACAAAAAAGAACTCATGAGTCCTCCCCCTCGGATTCAGACAAGGAGACCTCTCCGTCAGCCCAGCTCAGTTTGCAAATCATGCCAGCACAGTAGAGTCATCTTGATTGGGTCGAAGTTGGTAAAAAGAAAGGAAAAAAATGCCAAATAGTTGATTCTACCCACGTTGGGTAGAATCCTCTGTTCTTCTCTTGTTTCTCTGTTCTTCCTGTTACTTCTTGCTTAGCACTGCTCTCTTCTTGGTTTCTCTTTGGGGCCGAAGTGGATAGTCAATCCTTTCCAGCTGCCCGTTTTCCTGCTTCTCTTGGATGTAACTTCATATTGTACCATACTTCCACTTAATAGAATTAGTTTTTACCGAGAAATTTTTTTTTTCTAAAAAATGGAGAAAAAGAAATGAGCATTAGATAAAAACAAATTAAAACTTTGAAGAGTTAGATTAATCTAAGCTAGCAAAATGTCTATGAAATGAAAGAAAAAATGATAATAGATAAATGAAATGGAAAGCAAATACAAAACATGTAACTAAATGAAGTGTTTTGTCACTTTGCTATACAATTTTAGGAGGACTATCTCCTTGTGCTAACATTTTGAGGGACTTCATACTTCATTATTCTAAGAAACAATAAACATAAAAATGTAGAGAAAGACTCATTCATAAATGAAATATTAAACTAACATCAAATCTACTATGTGCTCTAATGCTCCAAGCACCAACTGGAAAATAGGAGGACTACTTTCTGGACTATTTTGTTAAGCATAGATTACACAATTAGATAGATCTACAATCAACCGGTTGAACACACTTGCATGATTTAAACTTGCATAAATGGAAAATCTAAAGTATTAAACTTGAAAACAATAAAATGACATACTTGAATGAAATCAAAACAAAACTACAAAATAAAATCTACTCTACCTTACATTCTAATATGCTCCATGACATCTCCTACTTCACATCTCCTTCCATGTTGGGAACTTCAAATATTTATTCAAATTCTTCAAAATTACAAAGTACAACAAGTTGAGCTAATAAAGTTTACAAAGCTTTTAAATAAAGGAGAGAGATCTCCTATTTATACAAAAGGATTAGAAGTCATCTCATTAATGAGAGTCCATGAATCTCTTCCTATACCTCTAGAGTTATAATCAAAATAAGAAATGATAAGACACATGTCTTCTTAAAGTTTCAATACAAATAGGAAATGTGACACATATCCTCATGATCCCATGATCCTCTCCACTCAAATTCGAATTTGGCCTTAGGATTCCACATAAAGGTCTTCTAGAAGCTTCCTTTTGACCTACACATGTCAACAATTTCATTCCACTTGTTAGGTATAAGCATATGCACATTATTTTCTAATTTTTAACCACAAATTCACTTAAAAATGCTAAGAATTAATAAAGTTTGGAAAAACATAAATGTGATCCAATAATGATGAAAGTGAGATGAATTTAATGACATGGTAGTGAAATGAAGGTGAAATGGAGGTGATATAATGGACATGATAGTGAAAGTGTAATGGAAATGAATGACAATTTCAAGACCCAACGTACCCCCCAACTGAAGCTATTGCATGTCCTCATGCAATATATATTACATTAATTCTTTTGATCCTTGAGTTTTGGCTTAACTTTGCATGATATCATTTGATAACTTCATACTTATGCAAAGTGTTTTACTTGAATTACATGGTTGGTTCTTGTATTACAACCATATTTTGTTATTCAATTTTGATCTTTGAACTTTACATAATGATAATTTGATTATTGTTGCAAAGTATATCTTTATTGGATTGCATCATGGTTGGTTTTTGTGTGACAACCATGATTGTGATTGTATCTAATTATCCTTTAAGAACTTTAGAAAAGCCATTGTATGCTCATAATAATAATGTAATAGTTAATATATTTTGGAAGTATGTGGGCTTCTGAATATGATATGAACATGGCAAGATATGAATATGAATGTATTCCCCCCCCCAATTGATGGTATTGGCAATTTTATGAGATGAGGAAGAGAAAAGTTTTTCCAACAATTATTATTCTAGGTTCTTATGGAATTCTATGGTAAAAAGTTAGAAAATGACGTACCTTAACTTACCCTTTGGAAATGGATGAGTTGTATGTGTGGTGGCTACAAACTTCTAATCATAATCTTTTTCAACTGGTTGGACAAAAAGAGTCATGGATAAAAAAGTCAAGATGACTTTTTATTGCTTCTACTAAAACTTGTTGAATCTGCTCCAAAATGCTGAAAATAATAGTCTTCATGCCTTCAAAACTCATTGGCACAATTCCTACTATGTGAATAGATGTTCTGATGTTGAACATAGCAGGAATTGTGCCACTAGTCAACACGAGAACTCTCACCATTGATGACAATGAGAGTCAAGATGCCCAAACACATCTTGCTAGGTAAGAATAAATTTGCCGATGTCGAGTCACCTAGAAGATCCGATGAACAAGGGACATTAATGTATTCCCATTTTCCGTTGGCATGAGGACTTGCCATTAAGGCATGCAAGCCTCAAGGTTTTTTTGCAAAGAATTTAGACTAAAAGGACTATGGACTCAATAATTTGCATTGAAGCAGGGTTTATTTGTGAAACGAAAATGATAGGAAAGGGAAAATGAAAATGGAATATGGCAATGGAAAGTAATAATGGCAATGGGCAATAAGCATGTAACAGAGCCTCTTGCTTTTATTTATGGGTTAGGAGTGGACAAAAAGTAATGGAAAGTGTATGCAAATGTAAATGGAAAATATGAAGGGAAATGAGGTGAATGGTTTATTCTGAAGTATGGATGTAATGGAGACAATAGTATCTGAAAGTTTTGCAAGTGCTTGGATCTTATTTTGCATTAGCATGTGCTCATGCATTGATGTTTCTTCTTTGTTGTTGATCATCGTCTTATGAAACAAATTGGTCTTTAAGAGAGACACTATTCACTTGTAATCATTTGTCCTTCCTCTTGGAACTTGCAAAAAAAAATAATACTTATTCTGCAATGGAATGTAAGACTATTAAAAGAGAGAGGTGATCAATATCTCTAGTTATGATATCTACACACAAAACTAAGAATTCGTATTAATGAAACAAGTTCACGAAGGAAAACCAAAAGAATTTATACCTATTTCGGAATTAGTGCCTCAAGTTAATTGTTATATCTTTTGAGCAATTTCTTCATTCTTGGCTATTTCAAAATCTAATGATGGATTTCTCATTGTGTAGATCTCATCGATATCTTTTCAACGATGCTTAAATCATCGAAATCTGATTAGTATGAGAAAGTTAGGCTGATTTAAACAGTGAGGTATTTTAGCTGCAGAATTGATGTTTAGCTGTGGAATGGCTTTCTAGCTACAAAACGTGCACAATTTCTATAGCTAAAAATCTTGAACAGAAAGTTAGCTATCCATTTTTCATCATCAGTCCAAAATTAATCAATACTTTCCAGAAAAGTGAGCAAATAATCTACTCATTTCATTAATTCAATTTTTTTTTTTTTTTTTTTTTACCTGTGAACCTTTTATTTTGTTTTTCATTTTTCTCCTTGAAGTCAGGGAGATCATGCGGTGACATAGTGATAACACACACCTCAAAATTCCTGCCTTGATGTTTTCCAAGCTACCCATGTATTCATTTTTCGCTCTTGACACATGAAACCTGCAAAGGCATGAAAGTAGCTGCGAAATAGCTGATTAGCCGCGAAATGTGGTTGCGTTCTGTAGCTAAAAGATAGCCAAGACATTAGCTTTCTGATTTAAGTTATTGGAAAAAAAAATTTATGTAGCCAAGTACCAGGGAGAAAGACCAAGATCGCTACTAGTGCACAAGACCAATCATTCATGAGCCTCTGTTATCTACGATTCTTCAAAATTCCCTTCACTATTTGGGAAATGAGTGATTGCATAAAGAGGACTATGTATGTGCAGTGAAACAACTGGTAAAAAAAAAAATTGAATATGGATATGGAATGACATAATAGATGGAGGTAAAAACGACTATGAGTATGGGATGAAACGACTATTCATGCAGGGTTTACGAAACAGAGTAGCTGCATGCATAAAATGTGTGGAAACAGAGAAATCAGGATAGTTGTACACATAAACAGAGTGACTGTTATACAGTATGCATGAAATGTATGAAAAATGGGGTGATTGTATGCATAAAAAGGCTGCTTAAAAAACTATGTGTAATAAATGAGAAATCGGGGTTTTGAAGAGTCGTATTGAAATGTGTTATTTCATGACTCTTACCGTTTAATAGGTGTGCTGGAGAAGTCCGGTTGAGTACGAAATCATTGAGTTTAAAACGAAGGTTGAATCATGAGACTGTTAGCATTAAATATGGAAGGCGTGGTGTAATCAGGATTGAATGCCACAACATAATTAGTTTCCAAATCGAATTTTCCTTCCTCAAGTGTGCTGTGTTTAAACAATGTTCTGTACATTTAATAAAATTTGTTTTTTCCTCATGCAGCATGCCAAATGGGGCTTTAGAGAACCAAACAATTTTCCCAAACCGTTACGAAATTCTCCAAACCGTTTTTAGGTTATCTAATTGACCCCGTTCCGAAACAACCCATGTTTTTGTTTTTCTGAATTCATTTTTATTTGGCCGGAATTTGCTATTAAAGTTTGACGTTTTTTTAGTTCTGATTTTTTCTGGCAAATGCGTCTTCTGTAAAATCAATTTAGAGTTTTCTCCAAATGCAATTATAGCATAGAGAATAGCACCAACAAATGAACCAGCCAGTGGTGTGTTCTTGGTAATCTGAGCAGGTGCATTGGTGTACTATTTCATCATATGTTTCAAAGAACATCTCATCAACAGGTCCAAGAAGAGCTATTCCCAGTTGCAATTCTACCTCTGGTTGATCTGTTTTTGCCTCAGCCGAAACAAAAGCTATGTACTTCCATTTGGGGCAACATTATGTGAATAAGAACAAAAAATACATACATGTCAGACTTGCATCCAAGTTTCTTCTGAGGCAGATTTATCTGTATTAATTGGGAGGTGAAGATCTTGCAGATCCTCCGTTGATTGCAGTAAACGAGAGTCAGCTCCATACAGAATTGTTATTTGTTTTATGCAAAGATCGGGATCAGATTCGAAAACAAATATTTGGTGCAAATAAATATTGAACTATGAGCAGAAGTTGAACTACGTAAACTAACATGAAAAGTATATCAGTCAACCAAGCCTAAGATTTCATCGATATGTGTTTTATTTGCAGGTTAAATGTTGAATCCCAACCATGGAAGCTTCGACCAAATGCTTCAATTCTGTTTCCATTTTTTTCTTTTGAAATTGTGAATTTTTATAAAAATGATTAATGATTCTCAATTTTAGGAAACTAAGGCTTCAAAGTGAATGTACTAAAAACAGGACTTTGAGTATGGTCTTATGATGGTTTTTTATTGATCTGGGTTGGGTGACTAGGATAGAATCCATGTCGAGACGATTCCAGAGATGCCCATGTGGTCGGTTTCTTCGTTTGACGCCTGTAACCTGCTAAACCATGGAAGTAGGTATGGAACACATAGTTAGCTGCAGAACAGGGCTACGTTCCATAGCTAATTTGTAAAGTATTATTTAAATAGGACACAACATTTTGAGGGTCACTACAAACCATAACCAGTCAATCTGGACAACTCAATCTATCAAAGCCGTTGGATTTTTTTTTATTGTTTTTTTTTTCATTGAATCAAATGAAATGATGAAAATATTTTTTTTTAACATAAAAATTATTTTTTTGATCCTCCAGATCACACAAAATGCAGGAGGAGAGCATAGTCAAGAAATTATTAACATTTTTAGATGTAAAAAATAAAGTCTCTTAATTAATCCTCGGCAATGGCACCAAAATGTCTAGTCAATTTAGTGTCCTAAATTTCTCTACATAAATTATCATTCTGGGTATCGTAAACTAATGAAGTGTGGTGCGCTATATGTGCTTAGTTAACCTTTCTCTTACTTCGTTGTTTTATAGTTTATGTTGTTTTGGGGGGTTTTGTTTCTCATGCTTAAGGAAATTAATCTAAGAAAGAAAAGTTATTCTTCTAAATGAAATCTCTAAATGTTAATGGACAACTAAATCTAATGACTTTTAATGTTAAAATCTAATTTCTAAAGGAGGGAGAAAATGAAATGAACATTAGATAAAACAAATCAAAACTTTAAACAATTAGATTAATCTAAGCTGGAAAAATGTCTATGAAATGAAAGCAAAAATGATAACAACTAAATGAAATGGAAAGCAAATACAAAACATGTAACTAAATGAAGTGTTTTGTCACTTTGCTATACAATTTTGGGAGAACTACCTCCTTGTGATAGCATTTTGAGGGACTTCATACTTCATTATTCTAAGAAAAAGTAAACATAAAAATGCAGAGAAAGACTCATTCATAAATGAAATATTAAACTAACATCAAATTTACTGTGTGCTCTAATTCTCCAAGCACCAATTGGAAAATAGGAGGACTACTTTATGGACTATTTTGTTAAGCATAGATTACGTAGTTAGATAGATCTACAATCAACTGGTTGAACACACTTGCATGATTTAAACTTGCATGAATGGAAAATGTAAACTGTTAAACTTGAAAACAATAAAATGACATATTTGAATGAAATCAAAGCAAAACTTCAAAATAAAATCTATTCTACCTTACATTCTAATATGCTCCATGACATCTCCTACTTCACATCTCTTTCCATGTTGGGAACTTCAAAGCTTTATTCAAATTTTTCAAAATTACAAAGTACAACAAGTTGATCTAACAAAGTTTACAAAGCTTTTAAATAAAGGACAAAGATCTCCTATTTATACAAAAAGATGAGAAGTCATCTCATTAATGAGAGTCCATGAATCTCTCCCTATACCTCTAGAGTTATAATCAAAATAAGAAATAATAAGACACATGCCTTCTTAGAGTTTCAATACAAATAGGAAATGTGACACATATCATCATGATCCCATGATCCTTTCCACTAAAATTCGAATTTGGCCTTAGGATGCCACATAAAGGTCTTTTAGAAGCTTCCTTTTAACCTACACATGTCAACAATCTCATCCCACTTGCTACGTAATAAGCATATGCACATTATTTTCTAATATTTAACCACAAATTCACTTAAAAATGTTAATAATTAATAAAGTTTAGAAAAACATAAATGTGACCCAATAATGATGAAAGTGAGATGAATGTAGTAACATGGTAGTGAAATGAAGGTGAAATGGAGGTGATATAATGGACATGATAGTGAAAGTGTAATGGAAGTGAATGACAATTTCAAGACCCAACAATTCATTCAGTGGTGGAAAGGAGATTGGTTGATGCAAATATATTTGATGATTGAATGATGTTATTGATGGATCCAGTTTGAAAATTTATGAAATGTAGTCCCTGAAAGAAAAGAGAAGGTTGTAGCCTTCCTGTGGGTCGACACCTACGTACTAGTAAACATATCAGCTAGTACAAGAGCTACGGCGTTGCAGCTCCCTTATAGGAAAAGCTGAAGAACAACAGAAGGTTGTAGCCTTCTATAGATAGAAGCCTACGTAGTGGTATAAGTCTGCACTAGTACAAGAATTGTAAAAATAAGTTTCTTATTATTAAAAGAAGATAGAGACAATTGCAGCAGATGGTTTTCACCCACATTGGGTTTCCACCTTATATCTTGTGTTCATGTGTGTGATTGTCTATTCTATTTTACTGCACCTGGTTACTATTTATATGGTTCTGATGCACTGATTAAAGATAAACATATGATGGATTAACTGAATCTTAAGTTTTCAGTATATACGCTAGTTTCCTTAACCACAGTTGCGTATACATGCAATTTCCACTAACTAAAGTAGTGTATATAAATCTGATTATGGAAATGAAGAAATATTGACATGATAATACTGATTCACCCCCCCTCTCAGTATTATTTCCAACACAACTTTCGATTATCTCCTTTTCAAATATTAACATTTTTATGATACATGTTAACTGTGTGAACATTGAAGAAATTCCTAAATGGATTTAATTAAATATTCAACATATAGTGGTAAGACAGTGGTACCATAATTGTGTTATTTCAAAGATTTGACTTCCATATTTTCATAAACACAATGTCCTCAATAAATAGTAAATATTTATTTGTATAGACACTTATGTTTAGGATTATATTTCTATTGGAGTAGTTCTTTATGTTTGACTATAATCCTGATGTTGACAACATTTAGCCGACTCTTTTCATCAATTTCTCATAGAATATGCAAAAGGAAGCGATTGTCAAACTGTGACTAAAATTACATTTCTCATGATTTCATTTTTTATTGTTCATGACAAGATAATCATGTTGCAGCAATAAGTTGTCCTACATTTTGTTTCAATTTGTGTATTATTTTTTTCCTCCCCTTTTTTTACGAGGATATAGATTTCATTTTCCTATTGATGGTATAGACACTTGTGTTTAGAATTATATTTTTGTTGGAACGTTTCTTTATGTTTGACTATAATCCTCATGTTGACAAGATTTAGCTGACTATTTTCATCAAAAAGCTCATAGAATATGCAAAAGGAAATGATTGTCAAATTTTGGCTAAAACTCTTGATTTCATTTTTTATTGTTCATGACAAGATAATCATGTTGTAGGAATGAGTTGTCCTACAGTTTGTTTCAATTTGTGTATTATTTTTTTCCTCCCCTTTTTTTACAAGGATGTAGATTTCATTTCCCTGTTGATGGTTTTTGCATGTATCTTATCTAGCCCCAAATGTTGGTAATGGAGTGGATATTGGGAAGTAGTTGGGGACACAAACTCTATCAGAGGCTAATGTTACAATACCACTTCCACCTGGTACCAGAAAAAAGTTACATTGTATGTGATGTAAATAAGAGTTATCTAACAATAGGGATGAAAGGCAACCTCATGTCTTAGATGTAAGTCATTTATTTGTGTTTCTTAGCTGTAAGTCATATGTTTGATTTTCAGCTTTATCAGATCAATTATTTCACTAATCCAATATGGATGGCATGTATTTCTCATGAGTCACTGGATGTCAATTACTTGACATGGTTGATATAACATTCAATTCTAGGCCAATTGTATTTTAAGTTAGAGATTACATTGATTAGAAGAATATTCATATTTTGATTGGTTTATTGGCAGTTTGATTTAAAAAAGTTTTATAAATCCTATGTGGATGTTATTTTTTTAGGGTGAGCTCTTTGCACCAGTAATGTTAGATGAGTCCATCTAGAACATTAGTATACATCAAGCGCATATTTGGCCTTCGTTGCATATTTGTTATTCTTTATATCATTGATGGATGGTTATTGATTGATGTAAAATAGAGGATGGGAAGGTCCTGTCAATTCTCTTGACAAAACAAAATCAAATGGAGTGGTGCAATTGTGTTGTAAAGGGTGAGAAAGAAATAAGTACTTGAAAGATAGAACCCAAGAATAGCAAGCTATCTAATTTGGATCCAGAGACATGACAAACCGTGAAAAGAAATGATGGTATTGACGAGTCTTCCTTGCTGATTAGCTTTAATTGTTAGACCACTGCACAAATTTTAGTTATCTACAATGGCAATATTGACTAGCTTTAGTTGTAACTTGTATGAATAGCAACTCTGGCCATTGTCCTGTTCTTTTTCTATGATTTATTTTGATTTTCTAACTCCAACTAGTTTGTTGTGAAACTAATTAAATCTTTGATGACAGACATATAGTTTTTAAAGCTCTTTTCTAAATTTATTTCTTGAGCAAATTTTTCTTTTTACTTTAGGTACCATATATTGCTACTGCGTGACATATGTTATGATATAATTGCTTAGATAAATAGACATAAGTGTTTTACAATGTACAATCTTTTTTAAATATGAAGAAACAAGATTTCTAAATACAAAGTTTATTAATTAAGAATATCTTTTTGACTTCTTAGCTAAGTTATGATTATATTTTAGTAGGGAATTTTGTGTACACTGATGTTGTGTTGTCTCTTTGGTTTCTGTCAGGTAACAATGATTAATAAGGAATGTGTTCTTGAGCAACAAACATACATCTTATTCTAGTATCGACAAGGATCTCCACAATTTTCAGGCATGGCAACAAAAAAATAGAGGTTAGTGGGACCTCCAAAGTCCATGTTGGATGAATTTATTACTAGTGATGATTATGATTCCTTGTCAGATAAAGAATGTCACAAGTCAAATTCAAATAAATAGAAGCAACTCAAGAATGAAGGTGAAATTATTGCTTTCTGTCCAAGTGAAGTCACTGGAACACCTTAACAAGATAAGGTGTTTAAGTCTAGCGATATGCCCTCTCCTACAATAGATATGCAAAATTTTCCCGTGTTTCCATGTTTCTCAGCTAAAAAAATTTGTGTTGTGAAATCATTTTTATTTTCAAGTTCACCAGTAGTTGGCAAAAGTACTACAGAAAATTATTCTGTGAGTGAGAAATGGGCCTCAGAAGAATCATATTTAGGTATTTGCAAAACACAGGCAGTTGATAAAACACCAACACACAGAGAAATTGATGACTAAGGGAATGAGGACATGCCAAAGTCTTCAAAGAAAACTAAAACAGAGGGGGATAAAATAAAGCCAAGAAAAAAGTGATTTTCTCAAGATGCCAAATTCAAATATGATATGTTCACAAGGTGCCCCTAGTTCTATTAATAAAATTCTGAGTAATGGGTTTGGTAGTTGTCATTCTCGTCTTATGTAATGTGTTCAACTTAATCATAATATTTTTCAAATTACGTTGAAAGAAAACACTCCACATGCTAGAAAGAAAAAGAATTCGCCAAACAAGGAGCATGTTGTGGGTAAAAGGGAAAAGCATGTTGTGGGGATTAAGACCCCTATAATAGGGGAAAAAGTTGGTCCTAAAGCCAGAGGTGACACAACTGTTGGCTCATCTAAGAATTTTGGTTCATCCACACTTAGGGAACAATTAAACTCTTATACCCTAGATGTTGATCCATAAGCCTTTGAACTGGAAATTGAACAAATGACCCAATATACATGCAAGACAAGTGAAGTAAGACTAAACAAAAAATTAGATTTGTCATCTTTCTCTTCATCAACGTAGTGAGAAAGACACCATTCCCTGGATGCGAACATGCAGAGATCAAAATGAGTCAAGGGTTAGTTTTCAACTCCATCTTTAAAATTCATGAACTCCATGTTTTATGGATTTTCTAGTTCAAACTTATGAAATCTATTCACTGGATTTTGCTATAGAAGAGGTTATTAATACTACAAAATATAGATGTCTAGGCATGGAAGGTAGTGATGGATTGTGTTGTTGAAAAAACAAAATTTACATTGCTGCTGGTCATTGTTATTTGTGATTTAGTATCGACTCCTTTGTTTCAATAGAATTAAATCCATTTTGTTCTGGCAAATAATTGAAGACAATGTTTTTTTCCAATGTTTTGTTATCTTAAGCTGAATTAAATAATGTCTTATTGTTTGGTGTCCACTGTCGACTGCTAAAAAGAGATATTCTTACATTGATAAGTTTCAAACTTTTTCATTGGTTGGTTGTTGTCATGTTTTGAGTGCGGACTTGTGAAACTCTAAATTACATATTTCCTTGGTCATTGTCTTCTTCTTCTTTTTCTAGTGGTTCATGGTCCCTAGAGATCTATGTTACATTTGCACAAAAGTTTAGATATCATTCAAATATCTAAAATTTTTAATTTTTAATTTGAATTTATACGTGATAAAGGAAAGACAAAGGTCCCAATTATAAAAAGTCACCCAATAGCAATAAGTTTTAGATTCTTTTTTCACTCAAATTGTAACATATTGCATATGTCTTCATCAATGCTCTTCTTCCATATGTTATTCATTTACTATGTTTCTTTTACAACATCTGATGCAATTGATAGTTATAGGTCATTTATAGACTATAAATGTCTTCAAATTTTCACTTCTAATTGAGTATTCAATTGAACATATTGAATTTTTTATATGTAACTATTTTCCCCTCTACCAACTTTTCATAACTTCCATGACTATTAGGTAGTGATCTGTAGTGTTAATGTTATTTTTCTTGTTTAGTAAAAGATTAGCCAAGACTTTTCTAAGTTTTATAATTTGTTGAAAGTTGTATAATTTACAATTTATAAAGTTTCAAGGTCTAATTTTTTAAATTCTAATTCTTTAGAGGGTGCTATCTCAATGGAAGATCATCTACTTTACAAGTAGGAAGTTGGTGGTTCGATTCCATCGTGCCCTGATATTGATATGGAATGACAACGATTACTTTTTGGTAACAAAGGCTCTTTTGACCATCACCAATGAGCTTATGGTGACGTTTTTCGACCCTCACCATAATATGAAATGGTGACCGCCAATGAATGCCACCATATATACACATCAATAATGACGACCATGAAAGGTCTATCACCATAAATCATTGTTGTTGATATGAAATGGTGACGATCACTATCTGTCATTATAGTCATTATTTGTGATGGACCTTGAATGTCACCAATGAGCTTATCATGATATTTTTTTACCCTCACCAAAATATGAAATGGTGATGGTCAATGAACATTGCCAAATATATGCATCAATAGTGATGACCATGAAAGGTCCATCATAATAAATCATTGTTGTTCATATGAAATGGTGATAGTCACTATCCATCATTATAATGATTATTCATGACAGACCTTGAATGTCACCAAAACACCTATACGTTTGGCGATGCCATCTTTAGTGACATTCAATTTTTTGGTGACCAAGGCTAAAGTTCGTCACCATTGCTCATATGAAATGGTGACGGTCACTATCTGTCATTATAAATCAATATTGGTGACAGATCTTGAACGTCACCATAACACCTATACTTTTGGCGACACCACCTTTGGTGACGTTCAGTTTTTGGTGACGAAGGCTCTTTTGACCGTCACCAATGAGCTTATGGTGACATTTTTTCCCCTCACCAATGTTCTTTTTTCTTGTAGTGCATCCATCACATCATATTTAAGAGAAAATTCTAAGGTTCAAGTAGTGGAACATCACATCGAGCATAAACAACAAGTTCTCCAACTCTTAAAGGATAACCTCACATTGGCGCAGAATAGAATGAAACAATAGGCAGATCAACATCGCAGCGAAAGAAGTTTTGATGTAGGTGACTGGGTATTCCTACGGCTACAACCATATAAACAAGTGTCCCTCAAGCAAGCTAAGAAGGATAATAAATTATCACCAAAGTATTATGGTCTGTACAAGGTGTTGCAAAAGATTGGTACTATGGCATACAAATTGGAGCTTCCTGTAGCTTCCCAAGTGCACCCAGATTTCCATGTTTCATGTTTAAAGAAGGTTATAGGTCACAATCTCCCAGTTCAAACAATATTTCCAGAACTTGACAAGGAAGGAAAAATCATATTGGAATTGGAAGCAGTCACAGAAACGAGAACTCTACAACTACAAAATCGATCAATTTCGGAGTATTTCATTAAGTGGAAGAACTTATCCACTAAACATTCCACATGGGAGGATGAGAATTTTATACAGAAGCATCCAGAACTACTCAAGCATTGAGGACAACGCTTTTCGGAAGGAGAGGGACACATTAGGCCCCTATAATACTAGTGACTCCCCCATTACTATTGTCATTGTATCCCTTATTGTTATTATTGTGCCCCTATTGTCCCCATAGTGTTATTAGTATGCCCCAAAGAAACCCACTATTGTTATGTTTGTTCCATTATGTTATTACTGTTATGTCAGCTTGATTATATTGTGACCCCTTAGACTCCTATATATAAAAGGGAGGTTTAGTCATTTTTATCATCCAAGAATTTTTCATTTATGTAATGTAAAGGAGGCTAACCCCTTGAAGAGGCTTATTTCTAAGGTGTTTATCTATCTTTTCTATCTTTTCGTGAACTGGTTTCATAACATGGCTGAGCTGAGATCTGCATTGGGTTTGCGCCACGATGGCTTGACGCCATATTACCCTTTGGCCAATGGCCAAGTTGAAGCTGTAAGCAAGGTCTTGGTTGCAATGCTTCAGTGTACTATTGGGATGCACAAGTCAAATTGGCATCTCATGCTCTTTTAAGCTCTATGGGCCTACCAAACTTCAACCAAAGACGCAACTAGTTTCACACCATTCTAGTTGGTCTATGGTTTGGAAGCAACATTGTCGATCGAATGTGAGATTCCTTCACTCAAGTTAGCTGTTGAACTCCTCCCCGGAACATCACCTCAAGAGGAACACCTCTTATATTTAGAATGACTGAACGAGACTTGTTGTCTTGCTACCTTGGTCACCGAAGCACAAAAGAAACGGGTCAAATCCAATTTTGATTAGTCGGTCTCCCCTCGCGCATTCTTTGAGGGTGATTTGGTCTTATTATACGACCAAGCTAATGATAAGCTAGGGGTAGGCAAGTTCGAACCTATGTGGGATGGGCCCTATATTGTGAAACATGTTTTGCAGAAAGGATCCTATGAGCTTATTGATTATGAAGGAACTACTCTCGATAAGCCCCAAAACAGGCTTTACCTCAAAAGGTACTATGCCTAGGTCATCCTGCATGGTTACTTATGTACATTAGTGTGTGATTAATTTTTTTACAACATGGTTTTGTGTGATATTTTTCAAACAACTTTCCTGCTTACTATGTTTTTCTTACTTTGCAGATGTTTGTGACTCCTCACGTTGGTTTCACTGATGGTGCTTGTCATAGTACTCGAAACCTATCGTCCGTGGCATGGGCTATTTATGACCCTAACAGTGAGTTGATTGACCTTCAAGGTATCTGCCTAGGTCACACAACCAACAACATTGTTGAATACAGTGCAATCATCGAACTATTGTCAGAAGCCATCGCTTTGGGTATCAAAGAATTGGTTGTGAACCTGGATTCACAACTTGTCATCCTTCAAATCAATGGGAAATATTCCGTTAGGAACCCTCAAATATTTAGAATGTATCTTTGTATCCGTCTATTGGAAAGACATTTTGATTACATTACATATCATCATATTCCTAGGCGTATGAATACATTGACAAATGCATTAGCTAATTACATGTTGGATAGAAATTTACAAAACATGTAAAAGATAAAACAAACCATTTGTACCATAATAGATAGGAAAATACAACATTTATATATATGGTCAGAATGTTTGATACATCAAAACCCCAAAAATAATATGTGTGTCTAAAATAACATCGGCGGCTTGCGGGCCTCATACATTTGTGGCACGTAGGCCTCAAAAAATATGTAGGTACTGGACCTAGGAACTAATCAGCATGGTGATAATGATAGCATGAGACGGTTCATGCAACATGACTCAGCAATCGACAGATCTGGTCTGAGACTCCCATCATGTGTCTCTGGTACCAACAGGGCATGTCTCCTATCCGAGCATACTCCGAGATACCATGAGTTAACCCCTCAAGCTTCCTCGTGATCTTCTCCTCGTTGTCACTCCCTTCCTGATAAGGGACAACAACATCGATAGGGCAGGAGACACGCTTGGCTATCAGGGAAATTCTAGCTGGCCACTCTGGTCCAACATCTCCATAAACAAGAGAAATGTTATAAACACATATATACCAAAAACAATTTAAAAATCTCAAAATTAAAAATTTGATTTTTTACCTTCGTCATTGAAGTCCTCTTCATTTGGTAAGGGAATGTCTCGATCTCCATGGAAATCAGTGCCACTATATGGCCAGTACTCCACAATGATCTTATATCATCGTAACCATGAAAATAATGCAGGTTGGTATGACATATGCTAACCCCCAGTGATCCTAGGCATCAAACGACTCCAACAGGCCATCCGCAGATCGCGTGGCATAGGAGGATCCACCTCAGTCAGTTGATATTGGAATAGTGGTACTCATTCCAGGAAGAAGGTCACAAGTACAGATACGAAGAAAAATTGCTTTAGATTCCTCGCCTTGGCTTTGGACAACTAGCGCTTGATGTTCATCTTCATGGTCCCTACCTAGTTGAAGATCGTAGGAGTTGTGCAGTCAATACCATAAAGGAACTTCGACTTGTTAGTCTCATGTTATGCCTGGGACCCTGCCACTCGGTTGATAGTCAATAGAAGCACCCTTAGTGTCAGATCCTGCACACTAGAAATCTCTATCTTCCCACCCTTGAATTTCAAGGTCTCACGACTGTGTTAGGAAAGCATGCAAGATATGCTTGCCCCGATCCGATGTGGTGCATACAAGTTCATTGGCTTACCTCTGTGAGATAGTTCAGTGATGAATTAAATATCTGAAGTTTCCAACTCCAGCTCCTGGTCACCAATGACAAAAATCTCTTGATTAATGTCCCAAAGGCTTATCAGGTATCGAAGAAACTCGGGTTGAGCCCGCATACCTGGCGTAAGGAAGAATTTGAGGAGCTCTTATGCCCTCAAATCCTCTAGGCAATTTGGGTTATTCATTGCCTAGGTGTCAACATTTTCATGTTCCCATCCACCATTTTCGACGATTCTCTCTTGCAAAAGCCATTAATTTGAGTCAATAATCACCTTGGTACATAAAATTCAAGATTAAACGGTCAATTTTTTAGAAAATAGGGTTTTTCCCTATCCATGGCACCGACATGCCTATTTTAAAAATAATTGCATCGATCTACATGGATGGCTTTGTTAACCACCCTCGGCCAGTGTGATTCCATGCCTAGAAATCGCACTGACCGAGGGCGAAAAAGATTTTCAAAAACCTCCCTAAAAGTCCAAAAAGATGGCTAAAGCAAAAATAAATAGCATGCAAATGGAGCTCATGGCTTCGGCTATTACCTGGAACTGGCAGTTCGTCGATTGACCTCCTGGATATCTCGCAATCTGCTCTAAAAAAATTCGGGAAAAAGTGGGTAAAAAGTCTTCATAGCAAAGGTAAAATGGAAAATGGTAAAAATATAGTTACTTTCCCCCTTTTTATTCATTTTTTCATGAAAATATCAGTTTTGTAAATATTTTGACCTCTTTTTCTTCAAGGACTCGATAATACACTTTACCTTACTTGTGCATCGACAAGTGATGGATGTTCGACAATGATGATGAGTCATGTTTCATCTCTTCTCTCGACTCGTTAAATTCATATGAAAAGATTTCCGAGTATTTTTTGACCTTTTGACTCGTTAAAGAGAATAAAATCGGGAGGTCCACTTTCAACTCTTTTTCGACCCTTTAAAAGTGAAAATATGGCTGAGCCCTTTTTGTTTCGAACTCGTTAATGGATGCAAAACACTGTGCGCCCACTAAAATTTTACCCCTTTTTCAGGCTGGGAGGCACTATTTATGAAAAAGGTACTCCGTGACTGAAATGGTCAAGCGATTCTCTCAAGTATTGTTTTCTACTTTTTCAAGATCGAGAGACACAAATGTACGAAAAGGGACCATGTGGAGTTTTCTTTTACGTGTCTTTTTCAAACTGTCTAAACATGAAAAAAATACCGAGTCACACCTTTGTCATACTTGTTAAACTATTAAATGACATCAGATTCGTCACCATGACAAACATGAGATTCTCCTTCCTGGGGCTCATTAAACTTACTAGGTCAGATTTGTCCGAAGGATGGACTTACAGTGCATGCATATGCTATCCCCTTCAAGCTTGCGATTAAAAAAAATTGGGGTACCTGCTAGAAATGGTGGGGGAAAATTTGGAAATCTATTAGTCGTGTCAATAGCTTACACTTGAACATGACACTCTTTGCTTCGTGTCAGGTTGGGACATCCTCCTTTGCATCATTGACCTTCCTGGGTTTGGGCCATTCATTTTTGTCTTCCATTTGATCTCTACCATGTCATCATGACCACCGATCCTATGGATCCAAAAGCTGCCAAACTTCCAGTTATGTCGTCGATGTGTTCAATTGTTGTCCTTTTGCAGTTACACTTACCTCTAATTCTATGTATCATCTAAAATAATTTTGCATCCACTCGTCTCATGTCAATGACATGGGATTCATTATGGCCCTCCTTCGACATGGTCATTTTCCATCGACTTCAACTCATTATCCGAGAATTTGATCGAGAAACTCCCTTCTAGTATCTTAGATATTGCATGCCCTAATGGCAAGTTCTTCACACACGATGACAAGTTCACATCATTGGCTTTCGATCAAGTGATTTCATGGGTGTTCGACTTCAGTTCCTATATTCACATTCCATGAATTGTGCTGATAGTACCTTGAGGACCATTGTTATTATTGGTGGTTTCTCTAGCGCTTGTTAACAATTTACATCATTAACTGGTAATCAAGCAACTTTCTAGCATGTTCAATGTCAACACATCTATTCTCATGCTAGGATCTATACTTTGATCGGGTCGTGTTGGAGCACAAGACCCTAGACTCAGATCACGAAAGTCTAGGTTACGAAGTGATGTGACATGGTTATGATGATATGCATGTCTCTCTCAGATGGTTGGCTGTGACCAAACCATGAGTTATCATATGTGGTCCTTATCATTATTGGATGGTTGCGACCATACCTTGGTTTTGTTATGATCTTCTTTGACGGATGGTTGCACCCATACCTGGATCCATTTACATGATCATTCTCAGGATGGTTGCATCCATGCCATGATTCATGTATCATTTGATAGAGATCTCAATTTATGTATATGTAGATATACTTGCTTGTAGGTTTTCCGATGGTAAACCGGTTCCCCGCACTTACTTATAAAGCATTTCATCCCACACTCCAGCTCAACCTTCACGCTTTAGGGGACATCTGTTACACAACATTTTGTAGTTGTCCTTGTACTCCCTATTCCTTGATCCTGAAGGACCTCTATAGTCAACCCCGCATGCTTTTCCTTCATGAAGAAACTCCCAGTGTGTCCCTCTTCACGAGCAAATCAATTCCCTTTTGCGCCATTTCCCCTAAAACTTCTTTTTTTCCAGTTTATAATACTTGTGCTAATGGCCTTTGTCTCCCTCATGCTGATGTGCAAAGATTAGAGCTACTCCTTGCGTCGACTGGAGTGACTAAGTTGTGTTTTAGTCGCGCCTACTACAGTGACTGAACTGTGTTTCAGTTGCGGCAGTCCTGTTATGGAAAGTTTTTAAAATTATAGCTAAAGCTTCCAACTATAAAAGCTCCGTAATGGAAGTCTGGTAAATGGTTTAGCCGGATGGGGTCGAGGATGACAGTTTGAGCTCCTTTCCCCTATAATGATGGAACTACCTCAAGAGATAATTCCTTCTCCCATAAGAAGAGGATCCATATCCCATCCATATTTCCTATATAAACCTCCCTTCTTCCCAGGCACAAACCAGGTAGAGTGTTATAGTTGCAGAGTTTGTGGTTGAGTGTTGATGCTATTTTGGTTTGGAGTAGACAAGCAAGCTATTAGTAGTTGTAGATATCTACTTGTGTGAGGGAGAAGTGTGTTTTGGTTTGGAGTGAAGCCTAAAGGGAAGAGCTTTAAAACTATTGTTGTTTGAAGCCATCATGGAATGCTAGCAGAAGTGTGTGGTAACTTGGTCTTGTAAGAGGAATACTGCAACATCAAGATGAATGGTTGTAATCTGTATTTGATATTAATATATGAAACTCTCGATTGATTTCCTACATGTTTGGTAATATTACATATTCATGGATTAATGTTTTTTGACTTATTAAGTAGGTTAAATTGCAATTTGTCTATTATTATATTTGTGTGTTGTTGTTGTTTACTTGTTTCAGGAGCTTGAAGGAGGAAGTGAGAGATTGTTGGAGTGAGCAAGCGAGCACATCATCAAGCATGATAAGCGACCAAGAGGTAGGCCATCTTGATTGATTCTATCCTAAGGAAATATTCCATAGAATGTATATGTTGTAGCTAGACCAATTATCGAGCTAGAGGAATTCGTTCATGTCTACACTTACATTTTACTTCACCATAGTACTATCACTCTTCACTTAAATCAAGGTCAAGACATTCATCTACAAGAACTATTGTATGTGCCCCATTTGAAGAAGAACCTGGTCTCTATTTCTATGATGGAATATAAAGGCTTCAAGGTAGCATTAATTGATGGAAAGGTATGTATTTGGAAAAGAACCCCTAGGTATGCATTCATAATTGGATTTAGGGTTGATGGTCTCTATCAATTTGGAGGAATTCCTACAGGAGACTTGACTTGCGATACTTCTCTTCAATCAAAATTATTGCACTGGAGATTTACCCACCTTCATTACAAATCCTTACCTAAGGTAAGAAAGATGGGAACAGGTATGCATGATTTCAACATGAATCATGAAGGATTTTGTTAGGTTTATGTAGCTGAAAAACTTATAAGGGGCTCATTCCCTTCAAGTGAAAGCTAAACTATCGATATTATTCAATTGGTTCATTCTGCCTATCTGGTATGTTTCCCATAACATTATTGGGAGGATACTTATTCTATGCAAAATTTGTGGATGACTTCTCTCCCAAAATGTGGATCTATTTCTTGAAGAAGAAGGATGAAGTGTTCAAATGGTTTCGTTCTTTCAAAGCCTTGGTGGAGAATCAAATAGGGAAGAAGATAAAAACATTGAGTACTGACAATGGAACAAAATATGAATCAAATGAAGTCAATGAATTTTTTAGAGTGGCTAGCATTAAGAGGGATAAAATCGTTTCATACACTCCCGAGCAAAATTAGTTGCTAAATGGAAGAATCAAACAATCATGGAAGAAATTGTGCCATGCTCCATGATCAAGGTATACCAAAGTTATTATGGGGAGAATCCTCCAACACTACCATGTATGTTCTAAATAAGAGCTTGCATCAAGCATTATATTTCAATACACTTGAAGAATTTTTCACTCGTAAGAAACCTGATGTTTCTCATTTTAGAATATTTAGTTGTCCCGTGTATTTTCTTGTGCCTAAAGAGAAAAGAAACAATTTGGAAGCATTTGGGAAGAAAGATATATTTGTGGGCTACAATGAAAATTTAAATGCATATACAATATGCGTGTCTCGTCAAAGAGATGTGGAATTAAGCCATGATATCACCTTTGTTGAAGAAGCTACCCTTGGGAAATCCATAGATATCCCCATTCCAAGGAAGGATAATGATGATGCTATAGAAAAGCAGGATGAACCTCCATCAGATGAGCCTATGCCCAATGTTGTAGTTTAGATGGATCCCATTGATCCACCTCCTAGTGATCCCTCTACTTTAAGTAAAATACCTTTGTGGCTCAAAGACACTCTCAAAGATGCTGAAGGACATATTTCTCCAAGAGGGAAATCTCATGAAAGTAAGAAGCCACACAAGTATAAAGGGTACTTAGCTACTATGAGTAGTATTGTTTAAATCGAGCCATGTACATTTGAAGAAGCCATAAAGAACCAATTCTAGAAGGATGCGATGGATGAGGAATATGAATATATCATGAAAAATTATGTATGGGATGTGGTGCCTAGAACAAAGGACAATTTTGTAGTCACCTCAAAATGGCTATACAAAATTAAACATGGAGCGGATGGGAGTGCTAAAAAATATAAGGCTAGGTTTGTTGGTCGAGGCTTTTCTCAAAAGGAAGGAGTGGACTATGATGTGATATTTACACTGGTTGCCTGATATATCACTATTTGATCTATTATTTCTCCCGTTGTCTCTCAAGGATGGAGCCTACATCAAAGGGATGTTAAGAATACTTTATTGCATGGCTCGCTTAAGGAGGAAGTCTACTTGGAACAACCTTAGGGGTTCGAAGTACAAGATCTTAGGAAACATGTATCCAGGTTGAAGAAAGCCCTCTATGGGTTGAAGAAAGTCCCTAGGGCTTGGTATGGGAGCAATGATAGCTATCTTATGAAGATGGTATTGACAAGGAGAAATGTTGATCCTAACCTATACTTCAAGGTTGAAAAGGACATGCCTCTCATTTTGTCCCTTTATGTAGATGATTTCTTCTGAATGATGCAGACCATCTCATTTATCAATGTAAGAGGTAGTTGGATTCCAAGTTCAAGATGAAGAACCTAGGACTATTGCACTACTTCCTAGGCCTAGAAGTCTGGAAAAATATAGGTGACATTTTTCCTTTCTCAAGGAAAATACATAGTCAAGTTGCTTGAGAGATGTTGGATGGTGGATTGCAAGTCTATGTCTACATCAATGGAAATAAACTTCAAGAAGCTATGTGGAAGTGTTGTTGGGCCCGAACTAGAAAATATCTTTGAATATAGACAACTTGTGGGGGCCCTGATGTTCTTGGTAAACTCCCATCCAGAAATATGCTTCCCTATGAATATGTTGATTCAATTTATCGTCGAGCCTTATCACATACATTGGATTACAACTAAGAATCTCTTGAGATATCTCCATCACAACTAACTATCAACTGAGAGACATTGACGGGAATTTGAGGCTACATGGGTATACTTATGCTGACTAGGGTGGAATTATATTGGATCGAAAAAGCACATCTAGATTTTTCTTCTCATTGGGGTCTACCTCAATTTATCGGATGAGAAGGAAGAAAAAGTCGGTTTCTCTAAGAACTGTCGAGGTTGAATGCACTATAGCTAGTATGCCCTATTGTGAGGCTATTTAGTTGAGGAAGCTCTTTAGTGAGCTATTTTACCATGTGTTCGATAACACCATGATATTCTTTATAAACCAGAGTTGTATTCACCTTTTATAAAATCTCGTGTTCCATGACCACTCTAAGAACATTCATATAAGGTATCACTTTATCCGATATATGGTACAACATAGAGCAATAAGGTTCCAAAAAATCAGGACTATTAAGTAGGTCACAAACATCCTCACGAAGCCCTTAATGAAGGTAAAATTCTTAGCCTTTCAAGAGAGACTTGGAGTCGTGTAAATACCCTCCCATGAGGGTCATGCTTGAGTTCAAAAATTTAAGCTCTGGGAGCTCCTAGGGGCTTGGGGTACTTCTTGGAGCTATGAGCAACCATAGGGTGAGTGGTTCACCTTCCTCTATTGGTGTGTTGTGTATAACATGAGTGGCTCACCTTCCCCTGTGTTATCCCATGATGATTGACATGTGTGTAGGGTGAGTGTTTCACCTTCCCCTATGATTGATCATGCATGTGTGTAGGGTGTGGGGTTCACCTTCACCTACAATTGAAATATGCATAAGATGAGTGGTTCAACTTCCCTTGTGTTATCCCATGATGGTTGACATGTGTGTAGGGTGAGTAGTTCACCTTCCCCTACCATTGATGACGCATGTGTGTAGGGTGAGCGGTACACCTTCCCCTACAATTTACATATGCATAGGATGAGTGGTTCACCTTATCCAATGTCATATGAATACGATGAGTGGTTCACCTTCTCCTGATGATGTCCCATCATACATCCTACCCATGTAGTCAGGGACTCATGGGAAGTACCTCTCATCTAGCCAATGCGTTGGGAAAAGTGGATAGGGACCATATCACTACTGATGGAGGCATCTTCTACTATCATAATCCCTATCTCTAAGACGTGTGGTGTTCAAAAACTTAATCTTGGATAAATTCCAATTGAGGTTCTATCTCTAGATTGACTTTTGTTAGTGGAGAGAGGTAAGGTCTTGTTACTCCCTCTTGATTGATTCTTCTTCATTATTCATATTAATGTTCTATAGAACAAAGATGATATGAGATAAAAAGATGGTTAATGATGACAATATGGCATGATGATCAATGATGATGGATGTATTAGTTGGTGGAATTCTACCTAGTTGAGATGGAGTGTTAAAATTGGAAACTAGGGCCAAATTCCACTTTAGACAACTCATTTGATGGAGATGATGATTGCATTAAATTCCTCTTTTCAATAGGAAAAAAATTCACCTGAATATCATAAAATTTAGAAAAGAAGAAATGTGTTTTTGAATTTATGCCCGCACATGTGTAAATTGTCAAGGTCGTCATCATGATCATGTAGGCTCACGAAGCCCAAGAGAAATGTCACTTCACCCTTGGCGACTTGTATAAATACAAGTGACCTCTCACCTGATTTAGCATCATCATCACTCACACATTCTTATCTCTCCTTCTCCCATTGGTTTACACAACTATTGGGAATTCTCCTTCTCTCACACGTATGGAAAGGAGGACGAATTTAAGACAGAAGTATAGGACCAAAATTTTTAGGACATGACTGAAGTTTGACCAAGGACTGTTTGACCAAGTTTTTCTGTAATTTTGGAGGCTTGACTCTGTTTGACTAAGCCGAATTAATTGGCACAGAAAATGATATTTTTCAGCTTGTTTGACCTGTGTTTACCACAGGGTTGACTTTAGGTTGACCAAGTTTGACCACAAATTTTATGACTATTAGGGCTGACTTTAACCATTGCTGGAGGTCACATTTGAATGCCTTTGAATTAGCTGCAAAGTGGAAGTTTCTCTTCTACGTTGACCATATTTGACTTTATAGTTAGGACCGAATTTGACTGCAGTTGACTATAGATTTTGATAGGGTTGTTTTGAGTTTGATTTGGCAAGTCAACTTTGACTTTTTGTACTATCTCTCTACTGAACATTTGATTTAAGAATAAGAAGAATTGATCAAATATTTTTCCCCACGTTGGGGTTTTTTCCCTGGCATCCGCCAAATCTTGTCCTATTATCTTGGTTTTTCTGCTGCATTTTATTTTATGTTCTATCTATAGTTATTTTCAATATGATTGATGGTTAATGTGGTTTCTATTGGAAAATTAAATTGGAAATTATCATTGGGCTACTAAAGGAACATTGAAATAATTTAGCTAATGCATAGAACATATCATTTTTATCGAAATTTAATAGTAACTCTACCACTACCAACAATCAATAAAGGGGATCATTTTCCTACTCCTTTGCTATTCTGTTTCGCTTCGCAAGCTTGTTTCATGTTGTTTTAGTTTATTTTTTTTAATGAATTTTCTCCACTTAATTCAATTCTATTTTAGTCCATGCTTAATTGCTAACATCACTCATTGTTTGTATATTTCCTTGTAGGGAGGGACCAACTACAAGAAAGGTGGATTTGGGAATCATATACTACCAAACACACCATACAATAAGGGTCATGATCATCATATCTCTAAATCAGATGAAGAAGAAGCTCAATTTTTGAGGAAGCTAAAAAATTATTTAGAAAATATAAAGGTAAGATACATTCCAATTTTTTAATGTGGTAGAAAATATCATTATTCTTAGTCCCTAGGGTGCCAATGCATGAACCTTTCTTTTCCTTGTGCCAAGAGTGCACCCTAAAAGCATTTGTGAAGATGAAGCACCATGGGGGACATATCCATCACAAGAAGTGTGATAATAATTGCAAGAAATGTGAAATTACGAATAAGAAGGTATCAAAAACTTAGAGCCTATGTTAGGTCCTGTTCACATGGGTTGTAGTAGTGGGTGAGAGGTTGGAATCAACCAAATGATAATAAATGCATGTGATAGTGGTAGTCGAAGTGGTGGACATATGAGAAGAGGTTGAACATGATGATGGGGGATTGAATTTAATGAAGGCCATGTTGTGGGCCCAACCAATCGGTGGAATGAACAAATGTTGAGTGACCAAATGGTGGAATGATCGGTGCAAGTGAGACGACAGGGTCAACCCAACCTTAAGTGCACAACATTAGTGATATGAGCCGTACTGAATAAACTAAAGGAGGAATTGTGAAGAAATTCTTGGAGAAACTAAGGGATCATATATATAAACAAATAAAGGTGGGGAGAAAACAAAACTGATCAAAGAAGAAACAAGTGAAGACAAGTGAAGGGAATATATAGAAGGTTTAATGGAATAGATAAGGGTTTGTGGTCATGTAGGCCCAAGGACACTTGGAATTAACTATATCACACACTAAATTGGATGACACTAACTTAAATGGGGTGTCAAATGATGCAAGCAGGGTTTTAGGAATGGTAAAAGGTTTTTTTTCATACCTTGTGCTTTTTTTGCTATATATTCCTAAAAAGTGAGCCTTTTCCCCAAACACTATTGCTATGGGGTAAAATGCACGGTGTATGGAGAAATAAAACTACCCTCAAAGGCCTTCCCAGGACCTTCGATAGATTGGAAGATTATTTTGCAGATGATACCAAGTTATACACATGTTCATAGACAAATATCAATTAACAAAGTACGGAAAGAAGATTACCTCAAGTCTCCTTCTAGATTTGTTTGGAAATCACAATGTAGCCAAGCGGAACTCCCTCAAAGCAAGCTCCAAGTAAATTCCTGCACAAAGGAAAGGCAAATACAATCACCGCATACAACCTTGAAAACCAATATATGAATACACAATGAACATATATTTTCATACAACTAAGCTACTCATATAAACAAGTATCAACTGAAAAACTTAATGAACTATGTTACCGACACCATAGGGTAGGGAACACAACCGCAATTTTGTATTAATAACGAAAGAGTGATTACAACCATTTGTTGTATCAGTCTTCCTTTGCCCCTTCCGCTTCTCTCTCTCTCCCTTCTTGCTCACTTCTTTAGATATGAGACAGTTCTCAACATCTAAGTAGGCTATCCTTTCAAATGCTCTGGCCCCTTTCACAATGACCCTCTCATTGCTTATGTAGCAATCGAGTTAGGGTTGCCAAGTTCCTCATAGAGTTCACTAGGGCAAAAGCAATGAACTTGCCCTACTTTTTAGCTCTTTCCCATTTGCCTCCTTTGTTCAGATTAGAATTTCTCAAAATAGGTCGATTTTAGATATTTTCTTGCTTTTCTTGAGTGTTTTTAGGAACAAATATCTAGATATTTGAGAGTCAATTTGTTCCTTTGACCCTTGGAACTGCATCGAGTTTCACTAACGTTGCCCCCTGCCTAACAACTTGAGTTAGTAGGGTCACTAATGCACCCTTAGGCTTGGTAACAAACTTTATAAAGCAGGTTTTTAGTGTGCATCCAACATTAGTGTGGAATCAAGGCTTGTAATTGTGGTCTTTGCTTCAGTCATCCTTTCTTTCCCCTCTGAGTTGATGAGGAGGTCATTTTGTTGTATAGCAGATTCCCCCCTAAAGTATGAGATCAGAGGCTATGACAATGGTCGAAATACTTTACTTAAACTATAATTTTCCTTGTCAAAATGAGAGAGAGAAGCTTCGAGCGACAAGGGAAACCTGATACAACACATATATATAAACTGCTAAAATCATGTCCTGAATCTGGAATTCCCATGCTGAGTAGCTATGTCAGAGTGATTTTCTCTAAAGAGATATGATGATATTGGCTGCTCATAAGCACAATGCAGGTCCAGTGTCATAATAGGATCATCCTGAAATAATTGTCTCCAAATAACAATATCTATAGCTTGGGAGAGGAAACAAGGTTGAATGATGCAAGCCTCTACCCAAGGTCTTGATTTCCGCTTCACTGAACAACACAGATCAATACATGTGAAAATATTCGTTGACGTCAAACATGCATGAAATCATCTGATTACCAGTAAATAATGGAGACCGTTAACAGACACAAGGAAGACCACCGATAATGGTGATGGTCTCCAAGATGCACAGTGCAATCTAATGAGTGTGAAATATGTCTTTGTCGTCGAACACCCATAGAATTGCTCAATCAGGAGCCAATAATGAGGACCCCTTATCAAACACAAGGAAACCTGCCACTAATGTCTGCGGTTACTAAGGCACTGAATGTGTTTCTGGGTTATCTTCCTACATAGAGTGTTGAAGTCAATGGGAAGAAACCTCTCGAAAGGTAGGCAATAATGTGTCCTACATCAGTTGACACGAAACGAGACAAGAATAATTTTGTTTCTTGGGGAATCTTTTGAGAATTTGGGTCTAAACAATGGAGGGCATGATGAAAGGATATGTTTGATCGGTTGATGGAGGAAACAAATGGTTAACCCTTGAACAATAGAAGGCATGACAATGGTATTAACCAGACAACACTAGACTCATGAACACCAAAGAGCATTACGATATGGAGATGCAATCATCACGGTATATAGGCTAAACTCATAGGATGGTATGGTTCATATTGAGAGGCCATCAAAAGGAAGGTTTATCTGAGGGAGTGCCATGTTCAAGGGAACGACCACTGCCAAATCACGCTTTCTAATACGGAATACAGTTGTATTGTCCACTTTCCCCGTTTGATTAATTTTATGAGTCCAGACAGGTAAACTCATCGATCTTTTCATATTTAAAGAGTCTAAAAAGGGCTGCAAAAAGAACGACTCTTTGCCCTATCTGATATGTTTAATGAGTCCAGAAATGCAAACTTGTCGAATTTTTCATGTTTTAAGAGTCTGAAAATTATCGTAAAAAGAATGACTCTATATCTTGTCTGTGTAATTTAAAGAGTCTAGACTAGACAACTCGGTGGTCTTTTCACATTTAGAGAGTCTGAAAAGAATGTAAAGAGAAAATCCATGGTGGTCCCTTTGTCATAGTTGTTAACCAGGTGCGATAAAAAGGTTAATAGTATACCCGGATCAGTTACTTTTCTGTTAGTTAATCTATTAAATCCGGATAAATAGAAACCTATTTTCAATAGATGTCGACCTCATTTTGTTACGAGTACGAGGCGTCTGACTAAACTCATTTTTCATCATGAATTTTTAATGAGACACGCGATGACAAACTCAATACCTTCATCAAAATTTTTAATGAGTCAAATGCAAAAAACTCAAGGTATCTTTTTCAGTTTAGTGAGCGAGAAAAAGAGGTAAAACAACTGCTCATTCCTTCTTCATGGATTTAACGAGCTCAAAGGAGGGAAAACTTAGGGATTTTTCGATTTAAGAGTGAGAAATGGTCCCAAAAAAGAATGTGCTCTAGCTGCTACCATATATTTTTAATGAGCCCGGTGACAAAAACTCGGGATTTTTCAGTTTAACGAGTGAGAAAAGTACCTAAAAGAATGCTCAGGTCATCTTTATAAAGTTTAACAAGCCTAAAGACAAAATTCAAGATTTTTTCGGTTTAAAGGCTGAGAAAAAAGCGCCTAAAAAGAATGCTCCATTGGTCTTTTTCAGTTTAATGAGCTAGAAAAAGATCAAAAAAGAGTTACTCAGACCATCGGTGTATAGATTTAACGAGCTCAATGATGAAAACTCTGAGATTTTTATATTTTTTAAAGAGCAATAAAATATCTCAAAAAGTGCTCTATTGAGAATTGCATAAAATTACACAGCACATGCCTAGTGCAATACTAGGCATAATACTTTTTCAAGTAGAGCCCATATCTAGGCTCCTTGAACAGGACTCCTTCCCGTCTTGCAGTTCATATGCCCCCATGGGGAGGACTTTCTTTACGATATAGGGACCTAGCCAGATGGGTTGAAGCGTGCATGCCTCCAAGAGGTCATCTTTTGGATGATAGAGTAACATAAGGTCACCCTCTTGGTAAGAACAAAGCTTAACCTCTTTCAGAAATTGGGATTGTACTCGGTGCTTGTGAGCCTCGAGTGCCAAGTTGGCATCTCGACAGATTTTATCTAGCTGTTTAAGGTATAGTAAGCATTTGTCCTCGGCAATAGTGTCGGGGGGTTCAACGACTATTTCTAGGGAAGGGATCTAACATTCCATGGGTTTTTCATCGTCATAAAACTGGATCTCATGTGTGAAAATAGATGAATTAATGTCAGGCATTTCCTCGTTAGACCCACTGAATACATTGTGGGATTCCTCAAATAGGCAGGTGGAGCTCGCAATTTCCTTAGGATTGCAATCCTCCCTCATCTGGATGTTTTTCACGATGCTTATCTTACAGAAATATCGATGGGCAATGATTTGGAAGTGTCGCCCATGTTTCCTTCAGCATCCAAAGTTTGGATGGTTGTATAGGGTGAGGAAATGATTTTTGGTATGTTAGGGGATAGGATTTGAAGAGGCATCATGTTCGAATCAGATATTGGAACATGATGGTGCCAATCCTCCCAATGTTTCTCTCCAAAACTCATGATTTCCTGAACAACGTCATCCGTAGGTAGGACTTGATTGAGTGGATCTAAAGGAGGAGCGGTTATGGGAAGGGCGGTGGTACTGTCGGTAGTAACCAACATGACTGGAGATGTAGATGCAGATTGAATGGCTTGGTAGGCCAATCCAGTGGGTGACAACGACATCTGTTCTTCGAATGTGTCAAGGTCTGAAGGCGCTAGTAGGATCCATGGATCGGTTAGTTCATGAGGAAAGGATGAAAGCATGTTGACCGTCTGTGAATTCTTCGGCGGATGAAGAGGAAAACAACCCAATAGGGAAGAAGCCTTCAATAGACCGGTACCTAAACTGACATAGCAGTCAGTTCCATCTCCTACTAGGGGTACAGAGCCACTTGGTAATGGTGAATAATCAGGGGTGCAGAAAGACAATTGATCTATTGTAACAACCTTTCCATCCAATGGAAATAGGATGATGTGAAAGATAGTAAATACGACAACCATCATGGCATATGTCCAACTACGACCCAACAAGAGATTATAGTCAAGTTTTTTGTCTGTGACGTCTACGTCCACCATTATAGTTTTCCCATACAAAGTGATGGGGAAACTTGCTAGGTATCCTTTTGGGATAAAGGTGTGGCTGTCGAAAGCTTTAAGGGAGTTCAATGGCAGGGATAGGGTTGGAGAACCTAGGGTGAGCCAAAATGAAGCCGACATGACGCAGGTAGAAGCACCTTCGTTGATGATAGTTTTGTGTATACCTTTACCTTTCGAAGTTATATGCACCTAGAATGCAAGCTTGTGAGGAAGGGGAGGTTTACACTTGTCCATGTCAAAAATAGCAAGCATGGAATCCTTTGGGTCAATACTGTTGTGTTGGGCATGTTTGTAATGCTTCGAACGCCAACATAGCTGATGGTTCTTACGCCAAATCTTCTATGACGTTGTAGTGTTGGGCGGCATGTGAAGATGTATTGTGCATTGTGTGTCAAAGTACCGATTTTGGGGGTCGAATTACAAGGTACTCAACCGGCCTTTCGATATGCAAATCATTGGGCGACGGTGGGTTTTGACCTAAGGAAGGTTCTGTTGCAGGAGCGACAGGAGCTCCATAAGATTTGGCTCTTGTGGCGAGTTCTACCATTTCAAATGTGTAAACGGTAGAAGATCCTTCACCAGCTGAAGGATGTTGCGAACCATCATTTCCCCCTTGTGGGGGTTGTGGTTGTTTTGCAATAAGATTTTGCTACTGCTGAGTGGGAAAAGGATTCCTAAGGACAACAGGGGTCTTACCAGAATCCCTTTTGGCAAGGTATTCTGTGCATTCCTGAAGACGTGGACAACGCCAGGTCGTGTGGTCTTCAGCACAGAGTTTGCATGGATATCTGGTGGGTTTACGCTTTTCCTCATCAATAGGTGTAGCGGCCTTCTATTTTAGTTTTGGCTGCTTTGTTGACTGCTCTTTAGAAGGAGTGGTCTTTTTCTTATTCTTCTTGTTCTTGCCACCGAATTTTTGCATAAAATGCACAGAGTTTATCGCAGTGGTAGGAAGAGAAGTCATATTGGTAGAGGGGTCCACTCTCAACTTGGCAATGTGACCACTGAGTTGTTTTACAGCAGCCCCAGAGGTTGCGCCAACAATCCCGTCAGCGTGCGCTTCGAGGTGTTGAGTAGTGGAAGCATTGGGGTTACCAGGGGCATTGGGGATTATGTCATAAAGGGTGCTAGACTATGAATATATCAGATCTCAGTGTTGGGCACGACGTATGGATTGGTCTTCTGTGACCGCACCACCTAGAGCGACATCTCTAGTGATTTGTGGGAGTAAGGACTTGCAGAACTAGTCCATTAAGAGAATGTCTGGGATGGGAGCTTTGACTAACCTCTGCATACGTCTCCATTCATGTATATGATCAAAGATGTGGGTGGTGGTATCCTGACGAAATGAAGTGAGGAGCTCTGTCCTAGTCTCATAGCAGATGGGTAGCTGGAAGTGCTTCAGGAATTCCATCGCTAAAGCATCAAAGGTGTTTACTGACACGCGTGGTAACTCAATATACCATTTCGTTGTGTTACTAGTGAGGGTGCGGGGAAAAAGACGTAACCAGACACTATCATCCACCATATAGTTTTAAACACACCAGAGATGGTAGGTGGTGATATGGGTGCCTGGATCCTCCCCTTGTTTTCCATCGAAATTTGGGATGTTCATTTGTATCTTATGCAGGATCGGCGACCATTGTATGTTGTGATAGATGGGGTCATTTGTCAACTTGCATAAGTCAGGTATATCTAATGTAGCCAAGAAAGGTAGACAGTGGTGCCCCTGACATAGACCATGGTGATGACGGATGGCTTGAGGGGCTTTGCACTCCTCCCATCGTTTGGTTCCCCATATTATACATGGGTTGCGTGGTGTAGCAGTTGCTTTGAGGTATGGTGTTGTAGAGTGGATTTCCACGAGGATTTTGATACTGGGGTATAAAATTTCCCCCAGTGTAAGCAGTGCCCCCTTGACTCATTTGAATATGTGAGTAGGTTGCCCCCATGGATTGGTTGGGAACCCCTTGAGGATTCCTGCCTGACACAGAATTAACCATTTGTCCTTGATTGACAGAGGGAATGCTCATGTCAATTATCAACTAACCATGCATGCCTGAGAACAGACGGGGAATAGTTACATTCCCTATTGGCATGTGCATATTGGGAACCCCCCCAGGTATATGAATCTGGGAGTTTGAACCGTACATTGGCGGCCGACCATATTGTTGGTAAACAGGAACCACACCCATAGTTTGCATTGAGTGTTATAGGGAGCAATGTATGTGGAACTTGTCGAAGGTATGCAGTTTGACACCATAGGGGTGGAACCTGGCATTAGCTAGGTTCCACTTGTAGAGGGTGTCATGTGAGTGGTTGTACCTAGGACAAATGGAATAACGGGATTTGCCATTACCGGTGTTGTGGTGACTGTCAACTAGGGAAGTGGTGAAGGACCAAAAGTGTCCCTAAAGTTCCACAACTCGTTAGTCGTCGACGGGATAGATGGAAATGTTCCAACTATTGAAGTAGGAAGTATAGGTACCACGGGAGCCAAGACAGGTTCCAATGGATTCATGAACGAAGGGTTAAAGGGAGGAAGAAATCCTCCAACAAACTTGAATCGTCGGTTGTCCAAACAGATCTCATCTGAGATGTAGGAGACTGATCCCCCGAAGATGGGGAATTCGGTTCAGTGGAACTCAGCGGATCTTGCGCAATGAGTGGAGGAAGTCTTAATAATCGTCTAAAGTGACGACAAGGGCCAGATGTAGCCATGGTGACTGTTAATTTTTATCAATAAATTTTATCGTGATATTCGTTAAAATCTCAAATGATAGCACTAAGGTACATAAAAAAAAATATAAAAAATACACTAAATGGATCAATCAACAAACATAGGGAAATTACATTGTTTGATAGGCACCAATCACTAGAGATGAAACCCAGTATCTCAATGAATAACAGAGAAGGATGGCCAGATGTATGGTTACAGTTACTCTAGACCTTCGCCCAAACCTCAGATTGAGGGGCCAAGTACTCTCGTGAAGATGAGCACCCTCCCAAAAACTGAAGACGGAGTAGATCCATCCGTGTTAGGTACCAGGACAGCTCGTCCCAGTCACCTTGTGTAAGTCCCTATAATTTTGGCCACTAAAGACACCTCAGATCACATACACCACTGAGGAGGACATAGTCGTAGACAACACACTGTGTGGGCAGGATACCTGAGTCCCTGACTCAGTTCCAAAATCCCCGAAGGGATCCCCAATACACAGAATACCCAAAAAATTTGTAAGAGAAGGTGGGCTACCTTCACTTACAGTCTGATGTTGTCTCGTATTTCGCTCCGCTTTTACTGGAGTGGTCCCAGTAGTATGAGTGCAGAAGGAATCTTTTTCTCTTTTAATGACACTAGTTTGGTTTTCGACGTTGGGTAGTTCACTCACATGCTTATCCCAATATCCTAGCTTAACTAATGTTTGTTTGCTCAAATAAAGAGTTACTGATTGATTTTATGTAGTTTTTATGTGTACTTGATTATTGTCTTCGGTAGGGGAGTTGACGTATGAAATGTGATGAGACTCTTGACTTTGTCAGAGTCAGTCTGGTCAGTCCTCCGTCAGAGATCAAAACTCTTTATGCATTTTATTTTTAGGTGTCCTGCTCCATTCACTCAGCTGCATTCCGCTAGGGGCATGCCATAATTTGACAGAGAAGGTCATACTAGTCATTTCCCCTCATGTCTGGCTCCTGCTGGCTTATGTCTTTGTGTCAAATAATCAAAAAGTCCATAACAGTCCAGGTGTGGTCCTTCAATGGACAAAGGTCATTTTTGGTCATTAGGTCTGGGAATTGGTCAGTTTGGTCTCAAAATATGCCCAGTAAAGCCATGCAGGCCAGAGTGATGCTCTTGCAAAGTAATGATCCACAACTCTCCATCATCTTATTGACAAAAATCGACGGTTCTTCAAAACTCTGTTTTGAAGAAAAGTCCAACAGTGCTATTGGTGACAAAATTTTCAAAAAGAGTCGACAATTGATTTCTTCAGTTGCAGTCATGGTTTTTGTGGCCAAAGTGCTCTGTCATGCAATCCCTACGAAAAGTGTCGAAAATTTCATCATTTGAGCCCAAAATCCAAAGAAAAAGTGAAAATCAGGGTGAATTAAAGTCAGTGAAAAAAGTGTTGAAACAAGACATTAGAAAGGTGGGTTTTTGAAAAAGTTAATTTAAAAATGACCTCCAAGCCTATATACACAAATATCACCATAAAACAAGCTCATTGTGCAAGTAAGGCATTGGAAGAAGGGTGCAAGGTTGTGAGTTGAAGAATTAGAGCAATTTGGAGCAACTTTGTGGGATCTTAGAGCGCGCGGCGCACACAGGCAGGAGCGCGGCACACTCACTGGGCACGGCACACAGAGCCTGTCGACCATTGAAAATTACCACAGGTGCGGCGCATACCCAGCGTGCGGCGCACTGGGTTTTGCGCGTGGTGCACACAGACCAAGGGCCGAAAACACTGCCAAATCACTCCAAATTTTTGTGGAGCTCTGCTATTTGCAAGATTGTCAAAGCAACTACCTGCTTCATTTAAATCAAAGGGTAGCCTATATTCAGTTTACAAAACAGTATTTATGGCATCCAAGGTTTGATCAGAATATGAGGAGGAGACCCACAGTGATACAACTTCAAGTGAACAGGCCCCCAGGAGACATCACCGGAGTGGAAAACATGTTAGAGATGAGCCAAACACCCTCATCGAGTTGCAGGCATGCCCTCTTGCTATGTCTTGTTTCTAGCACTTAGCATGTTTTGAATTTTGTCAGAGGGTGGAAAATGTCAGAGTTCGTCATGAGTTGGCCCGTCTTTTTGCACTTCACCTACATGGAGGACAGTCTATCTTGGCTGGGGTCACTTTCACATTGACACCCGAAACCATATCAGTGGCAACAGGCATGCCAAACATTGGAGAACAGTGGCATAAGAAGATGAAGGTGGAGAGGCATCATTATGAGCCTTACATTAAGGCCAGCTGTTTGAGCCAGCTCACGAGAGTTTTTCCATTCAAACTTTTGAGAGATGAGTATGCTCCGCTCATGAAATTGATCATGAAGTACTTTAGTTGTGAGGGGAGGTTTTCTCGCATTTATGCCTATCACATCAGGTTGCTCATGCACTTTACCACGGTGCGGATGATGAACCTCCCATTTTTCATTTGCGGTAACATAGAGAGGATGAAAAATTTCATGCAGCACAAGACCCCTCAACATCAGCTCAACAATGTTTATCACTTTGCTCTGATCCAGATTTCAGTGGACCATCAGTTGGGATTGCAGGTATTGCTTGGGAGGACTTCATCTCCCGTGACTTCTTTAGCACTCAATAGGTAGTATCAGAGGCAGAGCATGAGGTAGGTGGCCCATCCCATTAGTATGAGTGACATGAGACTACTACTATGCCAGTATACATCACCTATCAGAAGGACAGTAGACCTTTGTTTGCAGCAGGAAAGTGAGTGTTATCTCCACCCGGGGTGGAAGGGGCCTTGTTTCCGACATCAGCATCATAGGAGCAAGGCAGAGGTGAGGAGCCAGTGCATGATGAGGGGCCTTCAGGTGAGCCATCAGGTGAACGAGACACTGAATTCATTCTCCTTCATGATGATGAGACAGACACAGAGCCAACAAATGAAGAGCTTAGAGAGGTCATCTAGGAGCAGCAGTTAGAGATTGAGGACTTGTCCCTTGATTTGGAGAGGACCAAGTGGAACATGAAGTACTTGGAGTAGAGAAACAAGCATCTTGAGGATCAGTGAATGATCATGGAGCTACAAAACATTCGTGAGCATCGCCAGGCTGCACAAAGGAGAGGAGTTGAGCTCACGCCATTGGAGCAAGAAATCAATGAGGACCGGGAGGCCAATCTCGAGAGAGTCAACATCCACCTAGAGAGACTGCTGGAGAAGGCCAACAGAGACAAAACCATACTAAGGAGGATGGTTTATCATTATAGGGCACGAAACATGAGTGCAAAGGCCTGGATAAGGAGCTTGAAGGCAAAATTGAGCAAAGCAACGAAAAAGGCAAAAGAGGCAAAAGAGCAAGATCGGCTTCGAATATTCACTGAAGCTTCCTTGGCATAACATAGCACTTCATAGAGGACCCCCAGCCCAAATTTCAAGAAATTTGCGGAATTTTTGGTCACATGGTAATTTTTTGGGCAAACAACAGGGATTTTCTCCCAGTGCGCGGCGCTAAAATTCTAGAGCTCCAAATGAGGAATGGTTTTCATTTTTGGATTCAGCATGGAAAGTCACGACTACTGGTGTCCGGACAAGAAATTTTGGCAAGGTATGAGTCTCCAAAAGGTCAAAAAACACCCAACAATGGCCTCTCTGCCACTTTTTTGACACATAGGAAGCAGTGTTGGGAGATTGAATATTTGGAGGGGCAAATGAGCACCAAATTCAAAATTCTAGTGGCGTTAGAAATCAGACAGGTCAAGCTTTCCAACAAGCCCATTTGGGCACATTTTGGACACCTGCAAGTGCCCCAAAACAGGCCCCAAAGTAGCGAGGCATACAAAGAAAATGGCGCGGCGCACAGAGGAAAAATTGCCCACTTTGCTTCTGTTTCGCGAAATTTTGGTTCACAACTTCTCAAGTGGGCCCGCTCATCTACACTTCGGTTTTTTGGCACCAAAGGTGGCATTTAAAGTGTTTTATATCTAGATTGGCTTCTATCCAAGTGGCGAAGGAAGGCAAACGGTCATCCAAGCCAAATGTCATGTTTGTAGCGTTGCACCTGTAGCTGATGGTTGGCTCTCCATCTCCATTTTGCAATGATTCGAGTAACTCCCCAACCCTTGGGTGTTCTATCTCTTCCTTACACATTCTATATATTGTATGCAAGCTATTTGCAAAGGGTTGGTTGGCTTGTAACTTTTGGGAGACTATGGGAAAGAAACTCTGCTTCTTCACTGTGTATTTTTTGACAGAGAATTAATGAAAGGCGACGGCTCTATTTCATGAGATTCTTGTGGTTGTGAGTGTAGAAAATGTGTCTCTTATGTTTTCATATGTATTTCGTTATGTTTCATAATTCAATTCATGTTCATTTCCAGTGAAATTTTCTGAGTGAGACTAGGTAGAATTCAATTTTATTGCTCTGCCTATGGGAAAATTTCATGTTCAGTGTTTTTCTTCTATTGAAAAGGATCCATGTAACTATGCCTTTTTCACTTTCTTTAGCAATCTATTCATTCCGTGTTACCTCAAACTAAATTTCTACATTTTCCACCTGCCTTGCCTCACAGAATAATCTATACCTTTGTATTAAATTCTCTGTTCCTTACTGACCGTTGGTCCCATACCATCCCAGAAGCTCGGGCATTCATGAAAATGGTTTCTTGTATCCCTATTCACTTACTAGACTAAGATCAATATTTCACTGTAAGTCATCTCAGACCATTTTTGCTTATATATTCACTGAGCGTGACTCGGAGAGAGCCTTCTCCTGTTCTGGTAGGGCTAGCTACCAGACTGAGCATGGTTTGTGGTTACCCTAATTTTTTCCTTCCTTCAGCCTAAGGCAAATTTAGGTGCTAACATAGTGGCTAATCCACTGGGGAACAAACTAAAATCAAATCCCCTTGTTTCATAATAATTCTAAGCTCCCAAATGATGAGCTTAGGATTGGAAAGGCTGAGTAAGTTGGTTGTGTCCTGTGATTTTTCTCAATAGCACGCTGGCTTTGAGATGATATACCAGAGCCAATCCAGACCCGGATCCTCCTCATATCTACGAAAACCCCAATTTGATCCCGAGACTCCTTCGTCAAGAAAGCACCATAACTCCCGTGTTCAAACCCCATTCATGTCTCGACATTTTTGAGTATCTTGAAGAGCTTGAGTTTGACGAACGGTTTGAGACATCATTGTTTGAGTCTAAATCCGAAAGGGTTGTTGATTACACTGTCCCCAATCTGCAATTTCTTGTAGACCTCAAAACAGAAAGGGCTAATAGGTTAATTGATAATTATATTGCAACACAGCCCCAAACTCCAGTTGCAAGCCCCTTACAAAGTATTCACACTCCTCCAACACCTCCAAGGCCAAATCCACCGAGAATGATGGCTGCCCATTTCGCACCCCTTGTTCTGCCCCAAGTTCTAGATGATATGCCAACGGATTATCAAATTAAAACACCGTTTTTTGATGGCACTCCTAACAGCATTACTACTTAGCAACATGTGGACAAAATGGTAGATTTCTATGAACTCCATGAGATCGATGTGGAGAACGTGGCAATGAGGCTCTTTGTACAGACATTTGCAGGTGATGTGAGGAAATGGTTCAGAGGTTTGCCGGTAGCAAGTATCACTACCTTGGCTGAACTACAAAGACAATTTTTAAATCGATGGGAAGTGAAAAAGAATCCCCTTCAAATTATGGCTGAATATGAACAAATCAAACGAAACGATGGTGAGTCGGTCCAAGATTATTGTGTCAAATTCAATTAAGTTTACAACGAGATTCCAGATCATCTAAAGCCTCCTGTGGGACTAGCTATGATGAAATTTCTGGATGGTTTTGATGCTGACATTGCCTACCAATTAAGAGAGAGAGAACCAGCCACAATGGAAGACATGCAGAAAATTGCGGTCAGCGTTGAAGCAAACCTGTTGTCCAAACGAGCTAGAGCAAAAGCAGAAAAGAAAACACTGTGAAAGAAGAGTCCTCTTCAATGGATCAACTACTCAAAAAGGTAGAGCAGATGCTTGAAAGGGTGAAGCTCGACAAGCCTGAGCCACAAGTTAGGAATCCTAACTTCCGTGGCCAGCAGCAGCCACAATATAGAATAAGGCAGAGAGATCAGCGAACCCAAGAGCAGACAGCACAACAGCCGGTACAAACCCCTTTGCAGCAAAATTTTGTGCATGGGCCAGAGTCAGATGAGGACGGAAACGTAATAGGTGAAGAAAACCACCTCTTTACTCCAGATGAGCTGCCTACTTACATTACCGAAGAAGAAGAATGTGCAGTGAATTCAGCTGCACACAAAGACACAAATTTCATTCTAGCTAGTGACACTGTTTTAGAAGAAGAATCAAAGGAGTATCAAAGGGGGTATATGAATGCTCTATTCGCACAGCAGTAGTGATATTCACTTAGAAACAGAGATATGCCAGCCAAACTAGTTCAGAAAGGGAAGGAGGTTGAAACAGCAAATAATGATTCATTAACTACACAAAGAAAAGGAAAAGAGGTGGTTGGTCCAGAGAGCAGCAAATCAAAATCAGCAGAACAATCACAGTAGCAAACTACATCAAAAGAAAAATAAAGGAAAGAGATCCTAGTCAAAGAGGTAGAAAAGACTCCCGCTTTTAGCTTAGAGAATGAGATTTCTAAGTTAAAGGTATCCATCCCCTTGACTGAAATAATGAAGAACAACAGTTATAGAGGACAAATATCTAAGATGTTGAATTTGGACCCAAGGTCTGACATGGTAAATGTAGAAGATGATCAACCTGAAATAATTTTTGGACCAGCATCGAATGGCGAGTCTCCTGATAGTGATGTGCCACCCTTTTACATCAGTTTAAGATTGCATGATTTTGTGTTACACAATGCCATGTTTGATTCTGGAGCTTCTCACAATCTCATGCCCAAGGCTATCATGGATAAGCTTGGTCTCGACATCACCCGACAATATCATGATCTCTATTCATTCGATTCCAGCAAAGTAAGATGTATAGGACTCATCAAAGACTTGGTTGTAAGTTTGGATCAGCTTCCCATGAAAAATGTTTTGATGGATGTGGTGGTAGCAGATATTCCTCCAAGGTTTGGCATGCTTCTTTCCAGGTCTTGGGTAGCGAAATTGAAAGGGACACTACAGCTAGATTTCTCCTATGCAACAATCCCAGTGTTTGGACAAATGAGGAAGTTATATCGGGAACAAAAAATGAAATATATGATCACAAGCAAGGAGAAACCTATAAATCATCCTATTAACTATGTACATACAGATTTAGAGTCTTTTGTTTTGTTTTCAGATAGTTTAAATGATATAGATAGTCAGATAGTAGAAGCAGATGACATTCCGGAAATAATAGAAAATTTCAGAGAAATTTTGAAGAAAGAAGGACAAGAAAAGTAGGAAAATTTTGGGCAATCAGCTGAAAGTAATGGATTGCAAGGTGACAAGGCACAACCAACAGATTTCCAGCAATTACAAGAGGAGGAAGAAGGCTTGTGGACCATGGATTTTGATGGAGCAGTAGGAAATGATGGCACTGGAATTGGAATTTGGGTACGCAGCACTTTCTCCACCCCAAACAAAGTGCCTAGCAGCGTGAGGGTTTGCTCTTACAAGCTGGCCTTTGAGTGTTCAAACAATGAACCTGAGTATGAAGCTCTGATTGCTGGCCTGAAGATTCTTATAAAGCTGAATGCAAAAAGGATTTCGGTATATGGCGACTCTGAATTGGTAATAAAGCAGGTCAGAGGTGAGTATCAAGCAAAACATCCTAGGATGTGGGCCTATCATAATATAGTTTTAGACATCTTAAAGTTATTTTCAGAATACACCTTGACATGTGTGCCTCGTATACAAAATAGTATTGCTGATGCTCTTGCCAAGGCAGCAAGCAGTTTGAAGATCCCCATGAACTCCAGCAATAAATTTGAAATCCATGTCAAGCATCGTCCAACCATTCCAGACAATCAGCAATATTGGCAAGTGTTTCAAGATGATGAGGAGATTAAGGATTTTCTGCTAAACAAAGGCAAGTTCAAAGAAACCTCAATTGATGTAGAAAACGATGATGGCAAAGGGAATGGTACAGAGGAAGTGCAGATCAATGAAATGGACGTATTGCAGCTGAAGAATTACATTATTCATAAAGGCTTGATACCTCTAGAAGAACTTTTTGATCAGGATTATGTAGCCCGCAAGCCAACATTACAACCAATAGAGGAGGGTGTAGAAGAGGTCAACATCGGTACAACTGCCAATCCAAAGTTGGTAAAATTGTCTAAAGCATTACCGCCAAAGATCAAGGATGAATACATCATTTTGATGGCTTCATTTGCAGATGTGTCTGCTTGGGATTATTTTGATTTAAAGACCTATGATACAAATATTATTGAGCACACAATACCCATCAAGCCCAATCAAAAACCATTTAGACAGAAGCTGAGAAGGATAAATCCAAAGTTGCTTCCATCTATCGAAAAGGAAGTAAACAAGTTGTACAAGTTAGGTATCATTGTGCCCATCATATTTTCAGATTGGATCTCTATCTTGATGCCTGTACGCAAGAAGACAGGTGAGATCCGCTTCTGCATTGATTTCAGAAACCTCAATAAAGTTTCATTGAAGGACAACTATCCACTGCCCAAGATGGACCATATACTTCAGCGAGTAGTGGGGGCATCTCGTATGTCACTGCTTGATGGTTATTCTGGATATAACCAAATTTCTGTCCACGAGGATGACTGAGACAAGACAGCATTCACCACTCCATGGGGAACCTTTCATTATGCCAAAATGCCTTTCGGTTTAAAAAATGCAGGTGCCACATTTCAGCATGCAATGGACTTGGCTTTTGCAAATGAGAAGGATGTGTTTTTGGTGGTGTACCTGGATGATTTGACGGTGTTTTCCAAATCTGATGAAGAGCACATGCATCACCTAAAAACTGTCTTTCAAAAGTGCAGAAAATATGGTTTATCGTTGAATCCTAAGAAGAGCTTTTTCGCCATGGACGAAGGCAAATTACTTGGGAACATTATTTCAAAGGATGGCATTCGTATTGACCCAGCATGTGTGCAAGCAATTCAGCAAATCGATCTACCCAAGAATAAAAAAGAGATACAGTCGTTCAATGGTAAGACGAATTTTCTGCGCCGCTTTGTGCCTAATCTTGCCGAACACTTAAGAGAGATGACCAACATGCTCAAGAAGGACAACCAAGTGAAATGGACAGAGGAGGCTATAAAATCTTTCAATTTGGTCAAATTGGCCCTTTCTTCAGCTCTAGTTCTGGTCAGCCTGGACTACACTCAGGATTTCATATTGTTTTCATTTACTTCTGAACACACTATGGAAGCGGTATTATTGCAGAAAAGAGATGATCATGAAAGACCCATTGCATTCTTCAGCAGGGCTATAAGAGATGCAGCTTTAAAGTACAACATAATTGAGAAGCAAGCGCTGGAACTTGTGAAGGCATTGAAGGATTTCTGGGTATATATCCTACATTCTCACATTCTGGCCTATGTTCCTAATTCTGCTATAAAAGATGTTTTAGTGCAGACCAATTCGGAAGGGAGAAGAGGCAAGGAAAGTTATGGAGGATTTCCATGGAGGAGAATGTGGTGGACACCTTTTTTGGAAGTCAACAACGAACAAAATTTTGAGAGCAAGGTACTACTGGCCTACTTTGTTTACTGATGTGTATAAGATGGTCAAGCGCTGTCATAAATGTCAGATTTTCGAAGGAAAATAGAAATTACAGCCTTTGCCACTTAAGCCTATCGAGGTGAGCGCTCCTTTCCAACAGCGGGCGTTGGATTTCATTGGGGAAATTCATCCCGCTTCTTCTGGACAACATAGATGGATCCTTACAGCGACATACTATTTCACAAAATGGATTGAGGCAGCTCACACCAGACAAGCTACAGATACGGTAATCATTTCATTTCTCGAAAATAACATCTTGTCTCGCTTTGGTTGTCCAAATAAGTTGATCATCGATAATGCAGCAACTTTCAAATCAAAGAGGATGGTAGAATTTTTTCATAAGTATCACCTCATTTTAGGTCATTCAACTGCCTATCATCCGCAAGGTAATGGATTGGCAGAATCTTCGAATAAAGCATTGGTCAACATCATCAAGAAGCTGCTGGAAATAAATAAAAAGAGCTAGAATAAGAGGTTGGTCCATGCGCTTTGGGCAGATCGGATCAGTCAGAAAAAATCCAATGGTATGTCACCGTTTGAGCTTGTTTATGGAGCTGACACAGTATTCCCCACCTCTCTTACTACCTCGGTAGTCAGAATTCTTCAGGAGGCAGGAAGTGAAGAAGATCCCATGCAGAGAAGGTTGAATCAAATGATCCACTTGCAGCAGACAAGAGAAGAAGTTTTCAAGAACACATCCAAATTGCAAGAGAAAATAAAGAAAATCTATGAAAGAAAAGCAAAGGCAGATAAATTTCCATTGGATGATGTGGTGCTGAAGTGGGAATGCAAGGAATGAAGAAAAAGGTAAGCACGGAAAGTTCGAGAATCTTTGGAAAGGTCCTTTCAAGGTTGCAGCATATAGGGGTCAGAATGCCTTTCTTTTGAAGGAAATGAATGGGGAAGATTGTCCAGGAGGGCCAATCAATGGTCGGCTGCTCAAGCGGTACCACTGCTGATTTATTAACGCTGCTTCCACTATCATTGTAAATACCATTTTTATTTCAGTTTGGTTTCACTTTGTCAAGTCAGTTTTTGAGTCATTTCAATGTCAAGTTTGAGTCAATTTCTTGGTGATTTCAGTTTCATAAATAAGTCAGAGTCCTGTGTTGTTTGTCAAAATGATGACTCCATAGACCAATGGACAAAAGGCACTCTCTAGCTCCTCCAGAGATCCGCTATTCTTGGCACCTCCAAGGAGCTACCATCCCCCATTGGAGCCAATGTTAGAGTCGGTCTGGTCAGTCCTCCATCAGAGATCAAAACTCTTTATGAATTTCATTTTTAGGTGTCCCACTCAATTCACTCAGCTGCATTCCGCTAGGGGCATTCCATAATCTGATGGAGAAGGTCATACTAGTCATTTCCCCTCATGTCTGGCTTCTGCTGGCTTATGTCTTTGTGTCAAATAATCAAAAAGTCCATAACAGTCCAGGTCTGGTCCTTCAACGGACAAAGGTCATTTTTGGTCATTAGGTCTAGGAATTGGTCAGCTTGGTCTCGAAATATGCCGAGTAAAGCCATGTAGGCCAGAGTGATGCTCTTGCAAAGTAATGATCCGCAGCTCTCCATCATCTTATTGATAAAAATCAACGGTTCTTCAAAACTTTGTTTTGAAGAAAAGTCCAACAGTGCTATTGGTGACAAAATTTTCAAAAAGAGTCGACAATTGATTTCTTCAGGTGCAGTCATGGTTTCTGTGGCCAAAGTGCTCTATCATGCAATCCCTACGAAAAGTGTCAAAAATTTCATCATTTGAGCCCAAAATCCAAAGAAAAAGTGAAAATCAGGGTGTATTAAAGTCAGTGAAAAAAGTGTTGAAACAAGACATTAGAAAGGTGGGTTTTTGAAAATGTTAATTTAAAAATGACCTCCAAGCCTATATACACAAATATCATGATAAAATAAGTTCATTGTGCAAGCAAGGCATTGGAAGAAGGGTGCTGGTGTTATAGACATTTTCGGGCACTGCAACCCCAAGCATAAAATTTCCATAAACCAAGGGCTCCTAAGTCCCTAAAAGTGTGGTTCTAACCCCTAAAGGAACAAGGTCAACTAATTACAGCTTCTCCCAGAAGTTCTCCATGAAAAACTGCTCAGAACTGGTGAAAACAGGATCATTTGAGCTGCTCGATAGGCAAAGTGCGTTGCATCTCACCTAAGTACACTCTGTGGGTGTGTTGCATTTCAAAAATCCCTTCTATGGGGTGCGATCGGCGAGAAGTGACAAATGGTAGTGTCAATCCGTGAGGTGGAGAGGCATGGAATCTTCCAGAAACTTCTCCTGTGACACTTGCCTCTCTGAATTCGACCAAGGATGAGTAAGAGATCATCAATCTCCTAGTGGAAGCAAGAACTATCAGAGGGAAGACACTAATCAAATCACAAGCTAACTCATCTCCCTTACAGATATCTATATATGGATCCCTCATCCCAGAGATACACAGGTTGGAATTTTGCATCTTGTAAGGAATTGTTGTTGGTTTCTTGAGACAACATCATAGTGTTGGGTGATCTAAGCTTTGTATGAGGTGAAGAAGGGCTTACTTGCTAAGAGGATGATGCTGGGTTAGAACAACTGGTTGTAACTCCCTTGGCTCTTTCTTGATTATCAATAAAAGCTATTCAAGTTTTCCTCCATACTCTTGTGTCTTTTATGTTTTATGCATTTGTATGGTCAATTTACATCTGATCCTAGATTGTTTAGGATTATAGATCCATGTTCTTATATAGTGTTATGCTACTCTGGTTCTACAGGTACTCTGTGAAGCTAGGAGTACAAGGAAGCAAGTAGCAAAGAACTATCAGAAGAGAGAGGAATCGAACTAGGAACCAAGCGCAAGACAGAGGTTGGTCTCCTTTGTTCTTCTCTCATCTATATTTCATAAAGGAAAAATGAAAGTAGCTTTACTTTGTTTGTTTCTAAGGTAGCTACCACACCTTAGTGGGATAAGCAGCTCCGCATAGACACTTTTCCCTGTAACAAAATGACGACTCCACTGGGGAGCGACTAGGTTGTTTGTTTATCTTCTTTGTTGTTTATTTTATAAACTTACAGACAGAACCTGAAGTCGAGCCAGGTAGCTTTCGAACTGCATTTGCTATGCAAATGCAAAGTATATAAATGTCGTTTCAGTCAATCTCCGGGTTTTTTTTATGAATTAAACAACTGATTTACAAACTCTCTAATTGCCCTTGTGGTGGCTCTAGTAACCTCCTTAGATCTACCCTTGATTGTTGATTTATTGATTACCATTTGCTCGGCCAAAACCCCTGAACTGAACTGCAAACTGTGACCCGGAACCCAAGCAATGTCTCGTCTCTGGCCCAGCGCAGGCTCTGTTCTGTGAATCTGAAATTCAGCGCACTTCTCGAGTGTAGTAGGTGCGCTGCATTTCAAGTTCACTATGTTACAGTTGCGCTGATCAAACTAGGCATTGTTCCTGAGTTTTGGTTGCTGTGTTCATTATTTTCAACTTTATTCATGAATTTTGCTACCTGTAGTCAGTGTATCTCTATTTGAAACCCTTTTCCTTGCTGTTATTCTGCCTCCATTGTGCAAAGAACTATAAATGTTTTTGTGTATTTGTTGAGTCACTTTCAGTTCTCCTTTACAAAAAAGTAACGTAGTTGTACTGTCGTTTCTCGATTTGAAAGTGTCGTAAGTGTCGTTTTCAATCGTAGAAGAGAGTCTGATTGCTCTTGATAGTCGATTATTCTATTACTATTGTATTTGATCTGAATTTGTAGTTTTTCTAGTGTCGAAAGCAAGTATTCATTTCCGAATCATAAAGTGTTGTGATTGTCTTCATTTTTTATTTTGAAAAGAAACTTGTTAGTAATTGTCACTTGAAAAGTAATTCAGATTTGCGCATTAGCTTTCTTTTTATCTTTCACATACTAAGAAAGTCGAAAACAAATACATGCATGTGCATTTGCATTTAGACTGTTTTCTTGGTTTGATTTAGGACAGTGCATATAGTGTGTGCTCTTTGCTCTTTGTTGAAAGAATTTTGTCTTTCTTTCCTTAGTAGCTACGATTTTCATTGCACAAAGAAGATAAAAGACTGTTTATCATCTTAGATTTCATTTTAGGAATTGTACATCTACATCTCGCGGTGAACCTGAAAGGCAAATTTCTTAAGCAAGATCAACTATAAAATAAATTTAATGAATCTAACAACGCTTTGGAACCTAACGCACAACATCTAGAAGTCTAGGCTAGAGATGTATTCCAACGTCGTAAAGCCTGGTAACTGTTGTTCTCACTGATGGTTCGGTGATTCCTCCACTTTGAGACGATAAGCGCCAGTACGGACTTGTGCTCCCACGTACCGTCGAGTATATTTTGGGAGACCACAATAGGCTTAATCCTTTATCCATAGGAAGCCGTGTCTGCCGCCCTATCGATCGCAATGCACTAAACACAGCATTCGGGAAGATTGACTGCCGTACCGTAAAAAGTATTCTGCAGTTTTGCGCTTGGTTTGGTAATCCCTCTACCTAGATTTCCAGAGCAGTCCCTTTCGTTCCTTTTCAGACTCCTTAATGGAAATGGTCCATCTGAGCACTTGTCACTTCAGGCTCATTAAAAATCGAAGGCGACTAGAGTCATCTTTTGTTTTTTCTCGACTCTTTAAAATTGAAAAAACAAGTTGTGTCAAAGTGTCTAAAATTTATTTTAAATGAAATAATCATCACCCTTTCCTACGTTGATCTTAAGTTGAGAAAATGGAATCCACCAATCAAGGAATTCCCCTTGGAGGAAATCCTAGTCCCTTCTCCTCTTGGGGAGATGTTGGTGCACCCCATATGGCCACATTGTCGCTTCCAGGATTGACAGTCAGCTTGCCCGTATGGCTATTCTCAACCTTTGTCATTCAGAACACCGCAATTCCTGAACAATCGAGTCAACAACTAGATGAATCCTGAGTTACCCCTCAACCCTCTACTTCCTCCAATTCTTCCTCTCCTCCTTCCTCTTCGCTCGATGGGGCTGGTAAAGCCAAAAATCAAGTATCTGAGAAGAAGAAGGAAAAGAAGAAGAAAGAGAAGAAGAAGAAGAGCCAAAAGCAAAAGGGGGCAACCAAGCATCGTCTAGCGAAAATCCACACACTGCACCGACTAGGCCTAAATCACCATGTGTCATTCGCAAAGGTGACCACTATCATCAAGATTGTCCCTGCATCCCTCGGATTTTAAGGGACTGGTCTCCTCATTTGCACAACCCGGTGTCATCAACCTCTGATGATCATGTTGAAAACACACCGTCGACTAGTGAAAGTGAAGCCCCAGGACAAAAAGGAAAATATAGATTTGCTTGTAAACTGTGCGAAGGCGATCATTCCGTCCACCGTTTTCCCTTCTTAGATGAGGCTAAAAGATTTTTGGATGATCGTCCGGTTTCACCGTTACGACTTCCTCCTGGATATAAAAAACTCTTGCCGAGTCCGTCACTAGTTGAAAATCCGGCTGATCCACCCAGGTGGTTGGTCGAAGCATCTATCATTGAAGATGAACCATCTGAAATCATACCAGACGAAAGTCAAAAGGTCGAGGTGGCAGTTGAGCTGGTCTTGCCTTCAGAGGTTCCATCTTCAGATGATACAGTCACCGAAGAGAACAAGGATGACACCGTCCAAATTATTTTCGTAAGCACAGACTCCGATGAACATGGGGGCAATTTACCCATTCCTTTACCGCAGGAAGGAAGTTCGTCAGAGTCGTACCCGGCTGTCTATTCGGTCCCACCTCCAAGCAACCTAGTTGTTTCCTTTGACCGGAATCAACTAAGTAGACCCTGTTTACCGGCTAGTGTACCATTCCGAATTATTGCTCAAATATATAGAATGGTTATGGCTAGTACCATCATAGGTGAAGGGGCTTCTGTGAGTATCCTTTCCTCGACTGCTTGGAAAGTGCTTGGTTCGCCATCGCTTTTGCCTAAGATGAGAAATCTAACAGGCTTTAACAAAGGAACCAGTCGACTGTTAGGGATCCTTCCCAATGTGCCCATAACATTGAGAGGGAAAACCATTCACATGAACATAATGGTAGTCCAAGGACCCCTGGATTATAATCTACTCCTTGGACGAGACTATATTTATTGCATGGGAGCCATTGTCTCATCACTCTTTAGAGTAATGTGTTTTCCGCAAGAAGGAAGAGTGGTCAAGCTCATAGACCAGCTTTCATTTCCTAGATCACACATAGAAAATAGTCATATACCATCCCTGAATGGTCTTTTCACACAAGGAATGTCTCATCAATCTCCAGTCCGTCCACCTGATGAGCGCGAGTGATTCGGGGGACATGACTAAAACCCAGGGGGCATGCACCCTGGTCTACTTCGGCAGGAAAACTTCACATATAGGGTAGGGTTCCGCGAGAGATATATGACTGGTCTGTACTCCCGTCCGTGATTGGAAGAGGGGGTTAGTCTGGAATAAGATTCTCTCGTCAAAGTTATGTGAGTGGATTGTCTCACCTTTGTCTATTTCGGTAGACATCGCCGAAGAAGTGTTTTTTTTGCGCTGTGAATAGAACAATCTTTGGTAACCTGAAAGAGGTAGACCTTTCTTGATAAAACAAATGTTTTGTCGGTGATTTGAAGGGTGACCTTGAAACTATGTTTTATACCTGGGGGCATGCAAACCTTTTGGTGTGCAAGCGAAGAGCGACCATTTATCTATTTTTTGGATTGGTCGTTTCCTAACTTCCATAAAGAAAGGATGTGGGGCAAAACTCTAAAAATTGGCATTATCATATATGAGACATTCTTATTATACGACTGGATTTATCGAGCAGTTTTAGCACATAGTTCAAGCTTGTTAAAAAATAAACATAAGTCATGAGCAAATGTTTCTGCCCACATTTAAGCTCATTAAAAAATGAACTATTTCCGGGTAAATAACCATCGTGAATGTAGTACTTCAGCCTTTAAAGCCTTGGTCGTGTTCTCATCATCACCTCCACTCTGTATTGGCCGATCATTCACCTCCATTTGATTGTTTACCCCTTTTTGAGGAATAGCTGCGAAGAGTGATCCCACTAGCCATCCTTGTAACACTGTCGTGATTGGAAAATTCCAAACCTTACCTGGAATCAGCTGCTACCCAATTTTATCACTCGTTCCTCAAAAAAATGAGTCTCCTTTAAGCTCTTTTCAACTGACTCGTAAAATATGAAAATATTCCCGAGCCATTGGCCTCTCCAGCTCGTTAAAGGGATCGAAAGTGCTATCCCTCCTTTAGATTTTAATCTTTTTGGACCTGAGGGATTATTACACAAAAAGATTGAGCGCTTGTTTTGTTCGGCTCGTTAAAAGTATCGAAAATTCATCCCTTTTGTATTGTTTTATACTTTTAATGACTTAAGGGATTAGATGACAAAAAAGGAATTTTGGAGTTCTCTTTACGTCCCTTTTCAGACTCTCTAAAATTGAAAAGGACCGAGTTATCTCTGTCATTAAACTCGTTAAAACCTAATAGCGACAAACTTGTCCATAGAAGACAAGAACGAGTTTCACTATCACTAGGCTCGTTAAAACATAGCGATGGGTTTGCTCGAAGGGAAAATTATAGAACAAGAGTATGTTATCCTCCTCAAGCTTGACAAAAATAAATAGGTACTGGTCAGCAATGACTGGGGAAAAATTGGGAAGAAAACTTGAAGAAACTTTGTTGGTATCAAGTCGCTCTTGAACATGACACTTTCACTCCGCATCCAAGTCGGGTTGGGTTGTTTCATTAACCGGTCACATCACCATAGTCCCATCACACCATCCACATTTGGGGTTAATGCTACCAATCCATCACGTCAGTGTCGCCGATATGTTCAAGAGAAGTCATTCAGAGAATTCACCTGTGTCTCACCCGCTATAATACATTTACGCTCCATTCTTTCATGACCGCCACCCTGAACCTTATATCACCAGATCGTTTTCACCTCCATTAAAATCATTTGCTTCGTTCCATGTCATTGATGTGGGATTCATTAAGGCCCTCCTATGATGGATCGCTTCTTGTTGACATTAGCTCATTATCCAAGAAGTCGATCTAGGAACACCCCGTTCAGTACTTTGAAGCTTGCATGCCTCAATGGCAAGTTTCTCACTTCCGGCGATAGGTTTACATCAATGACCTTCAACCGAAAGATTTTGCGTGGTGTTCAACACCAAGTCCTTTATTCACACCACGTGAATTGTACTGCAGTACCTTGAGGTTCATTATCATTATCGGTGACTCCTCTCGCGTCTGTTAACAACTTACATCATTGGCTGGTAATCAGACGATGTCTTTCCATGTTCGACTCCACAACATCTCTCACATGGATCGACTTGTACTTCGAGTGAAGATCAAACGAGATTGAAGACCCCGATCTAGTTTCATCCATCTGAGCTGTGATATATATTCAGGGAAATAAAGACATCAAATGTACATCATTGCTACACAGATAATCATCCAATCAAAGGGATGATGGCTCTACCAGAATCATCAGTTTGCACTCAGACGATTGTCTGTCCTATGTACATGAGAATGAATTTATAAAGATGAGCATGGGAATGCCCGCCTCAGCTAGATCATGAAAAACTTATGAAGATAATGTATTGTATTGTATCTTATTACAGGTCTCCTCCCAGCTTGAAAGAACTTCGGATCCTCATAATAAAGCATTTCACCCGACATCAAAAAGATTAAGGACCTCATGCTTTAGGGGGCAACTATTATAGACATTTTTGGGCACTGCAACCCCAAGCATAAAATGTCCATAAACCAAGGGCTCCTAAGTCCCTAAAAGTGTTGTTCTAACCCCTAGAGGAATAAGGTCAACTGATTACAGCTTCTCCCAAAAGTTCTCCATGAAAAATTGCTCAGAACTGGTCAAAACAGGATCATTTCAGCTGCTCCATAGGCAAAGTGCGTTGCATCTCACCTAAGTACACTCTGTGGGTGCGTTGCATTTCAAAAGCCCTTCTATGGGGTGCGATGGGAGAAGTGACAAATGGCAGTGTCAATCTGCGAGGTGGAGAGGCATGGAATCTTCCAGAAACTTCTCCTGTGACACTTGCCTCTCTGAATTCGACCAAGGATGAGTAAGAGATCATCAATCTCCAAGTGGAAGCAAGAACTATCAGAGGGAAGACACTAATCAAACCACAAGCTGACTCATCTCCATTACAGATATCTATATATGGATCCCTCATCCCAAAGATCCACAAGCTGGAATTTTGCATCTTGTAAGGAATTGTTGTTGGTTTCTTGAGACAACATCATAGTGTTGGGTGATCTAAGCTTTGTATGAGGTGAAGAAGGGCTTACTTGCTAAGAGGATGATGCTGGGTCAGAATAACTGGTTGTAACTCCCTTGGCTCTTTCTTGATTATCAATAAAAGCTATTCAAGTTTTCCTCCATACTCTTGTGTCCTTTATGTTTTATGCATTTGTATGGTCAATTTACATCTGATCCTAGATTGTTTATGATTATAGATCCATGTTCTTGTATAGTGTTATGCTACTCTGATTCTACAGGTACTCTGTGAAGCTGGGCGTACAAGGAAGCAAGTAGCAAAGGACTATCAAAAGAGAGAGGAATCGAACTAGGAACCAAGCACAAGACAGAGGTTGGTCTCCTTTGTTCTTCTCTCATCTATATTTCATAAAGGAAAAATGAAAGTAGCTTTACTTTGTTTGTTTCTAAGGTAGCTACCACACCTTAGTGGTATAAGCAGTTCTGCATAGACACTTTTCCCTGTAACAGCAAGGTCGTGAGTTGAAGAATTAGAGCGATTTGGAGCAACTTTGGGTGATCTCAGAGCGCGCAGCGCACACAGGCAGGAGCACAGCGCGCATAGAGCCTGCCCACCGTTGAAAATTACCACAGGCGCGATGCACTAGGTTTTGCGCGTGGTGCACACAGACCAAGGGCTGAAAACACTGCCAAATCACTCCAAATTTTTGTGGAGCTCTGCTATTTGCAAGATTGTCAAAGAAACTACTAGCTTCATTTAAATCAAAGGGCAGCCTAAATTCAGTTTACAAAACAGCAGTTATGGCATCCGAGGTTTCATTAAAATATGAGGAGGAGACCCACAGTGATACAACTTCAGGTGAACAGGCCCCCAGGAGACATCACCGGAGTGGAAAACATGTTAGAGATGATCCAAACACCCTCACTGAGTTGCAGGTATGCCCTCTTGCTATGTCTTGTTTCCAGCACTTAGCATGTTTTGAATTTTGTCAGAGGGTGGCAAATGTCAGAGTTCATCATGAGTTGGCTTGTCTTTTTTCACTTCACCTACATGGAGGACAGTCTATCTTGGCTGGGGTCACTTTCACATTGACACCCGAAACCATATCAGTGGCAACAGGCATACCAAACATTGGAGAACAGTGGCATAAGAAGAAGAAGGTGGAGAGGCATCATTATGAGCCTTACATTAAGGCCAGCTGTTTGAGCCAGCTCACGAGAGTTTTTCCATTCAGACTTTTGAGAGATGAGTATGCTCTACTCATGAAATTGATCATGAAGTACTTCAGTTGTGAGGGGAGGTTTTCTCGCCTTTATGCCTATCACATCAGGTTGCTCATGCACTTTACCAAGGTGCAGATGATGAGCCTCCCGTTTTTCATTTGCGATAACATAGAGAGGATGAAAAATTTCATGCAGCATAAAACCCCTCGACAGCAGCTCAACAGTATTTATCACTTTGCTCTGATCCGAATTTTGGTGGACGATCAGTTGGGATTGCAGGGTATTGCTTGGGAGGACTTCATCTCCCGTGACTTCTTCAGCGCTCCACAGGTAGTATCACAGGCAGAGCATGAGGTAGGTGGCCCATCCCATCAATATGTGTGACATGAGACTGCTACTATGCCAGTATACATCACTTATCAGAAGGGCAGTAGACCTTTGTTTGCAGCAGCAAAGCGAGTGTTATCTCCACCCGGGGTGGAAGGGGCCTCGCTTCCGACATCAGCATCACAGGAGCAGGGCAGAGTGAAGAGCCAGTGCATGATGAGGGGCCTTCAGGTGAGCCATCAGGTGAATGAGAGACTGAATTCATTCTCCTTCATGATGATGAGACAAACACAGAGCCAACAAATGAAGAGCAGCAGTTAGAGATTGAGGACTTGTCCCTTGACTTGGAGAGGGCCAAGTGGAACATGAAGTACCTGGAGCAGAGAAACAAGCAGTTTTAGGATCATTGAACAATCATGGAGCTACAAAACATTCGTGAGCATTGCCAAGCTGCACAAAGGAGAGGAGTTGAGCTCACACCACTGGAGCAAGAAATCAATGAGGACCGAGAGGCCAATCTCGAGAGAGTCAACATCCACCTAGAGAGACTGCTAGAGAAGGCCAATAGAGACAAAACCATACTCAGGAGGATGGTTTATCATTACAGGGCACGAAACATGAGTGCAAAGGCCCAGATAAGGAGCTTGAAGGCAAAATTGAGCAAAGCAACGAAAGAGGCAAAAGAGTAGGATCGGCTTCAAATATTGGATGGAGCTTCCTTGGAATAGCATAGCACTTCATAGAGGAACCCCAGCCCAAATTTCAAGAAATTTGAGGAATTTTTGGTCACATGGTAATTTTTTGGGCAAAAAATAGGGATTTTCTCCCAGTGGCGCGACGCTAAAATTCTAGAGCTCCAAATGAGTAATGGTTTTTATTTTTGGATTCAGCATGGAAAATCATGACTACTGGTGTCTGGAAAAGAAATTTTGGCAAGGTATGAGTCTCCAAAAGGTCAAAAAACACCCAAAAATGGCCTCTCTGCCACTTTTTTGACACACAGGAAGCAGTCTTGGGAGAATGAAGATTTGGAGGGGCAAATGAGCACCAAATTCAAAAATTCTAGTGGGGTTAGAAAGTAGACAGGATAGGATTTCCAAAAATCCCATTTGGGCACATTCTAGACACCTACAACTGCCCTGAAATAGGCCCCAAAGTAGCACGGCACACGGAGAAAATGGCGCGACGCACAGAGGAAAAATTGCCCAATTTGCTTCTGTTTCGCGAAATTTCAGTTCACGACTTCTCCAAGTGGGACCGCTCATCTACACTTCAGTATTTTGGCACCAAAGGTGGAATTTAAAGTGTTTTTTCTCGAGATTGGCTTCTATCCAAGTGGCGAAGGAAGGCAAACGGTCACCCAAGCCAAATGTCATGTTTGTAGCACTGCACCTGTAGCTGATGGTTAGCTCTCCATCTCCATTTTGCAATGATTCGAGTAACTCCCCAACCCTTGGGTGTTCTATATCTTCCTTACACATTCTATATATTCTATGCAAGTTATTTGCAAAGGGTTGGTTGGCTTGTAACTTCTGGGAGACTGTGGGAAAGAAACTTTGTTTCTTCACTGTGTATTTTTGACAGAGAATTAATGAAAGGCAGCGGCTCTGTTTCATGAGATTCTTGTAGTTGTGAGTGTAGCAAATGTGTCTCATATTTTTCATATGTATTTCGTTATGTTTCATAATACAATTCATGTTCATTTCCAGTGAAATTTTCAGAGTGAGATTAGGTAGAATTCAATTTTATTGCTCTGCCTGTGGGAAAATTTCATGTGCAGTGTTTTTCTTATGTTGAAAAGGATTCATGTAACTATGCCCTTTTCACTTTCTTCAACAATCTATTCATTCTGCATTACCACAAACTAAATTGCTACATTTTCCGCCTGCCTTGCTTCACGGAATAATCTATGCCTTTGTATTAAATTCTCAGTTCCTTGCTGACTGTTGGTCCCATACCATCCCAAAAGCTCAGTCATTCATGAAAATGGTTTCTTGTATCCCTATTCACTTACTAGCCTAAGATCAATATTTCACTATAAGTCATCTCAGACCGTTTTTGCTTATATATTCACTGAGCGTGACTCGGAGAGAGCCCTCTCATGTTCTGGTAGGGCTAGCTACCAGACTGAGTGTGGTCTGTGGTTACCCTAATTTTTTCCTTCCTTGAGCCTAAGGCAGATTTAGGTGCTAACAGACTCAATAAATCATGCAAAAACAATGCTTTGAAAAAAAAATTCAATTTGATGCAAACAAGTTGTATTCTACATATTCATATTTTTCACATATTCTTAGTTTCTTCCATGCATCTTTAGTATTTCAACACATGCATAACTAAAAGATTCTTTTCCAATGTTTCCTAACAACAACTTGAAACCAAAATGAAGCAACTTATAACCGGTTAAATAGAAGGATGAATAGAAATTGTGAGTCTTTCTTTCAGAAAAAATGTTTTTAAGAGAGAAAAAAAAAACTTTTTTCCTAAAAATAAATTTCTAGGACACCAATTTTGCTAACAAAATACTATCATAGATCTTATTTCAGCCCATGAGAAGATTTCCTATCCCTTTTGACCCACAGACATATCTGAAAATCAAGGTATTGGGAGACTAACGCTCTGTAACAGTGGCTATAGAGAGTTAGTAGGCCCACTAAGACTCCCTGTGAACAGGCACAATGCTTTATAAAGCTCTGTGTAACCTGCTAACCTGCATTAGTGTAGTAAATTAGTCAAAAGAGGGCTTTCAAGATCAGATTCTGAGATGAATGTATACAAGCAAGATGTAGCAAGATTCTTGGTGGGTCAAAAAGGGATTGCAGAAATATAGGGAGCTCTCAGAAGGAGGAGAGAACTGAGAAGAGTCTGGGTAAATTGGGAACTAGATGTATAGTCCCCAGTGGTGTTGCCAATTCTGCTATCGGGTAAAATGCTCGGTGTATGGAGAATGAAAACTACCCTCAAAGGCCTTCCTGGGACCTTTGATAGACTATAGGATTATTTACAGATGCTGCCAATTTATACACATGTTCATAGACAAATATCAATTAACAAAGTATGGAAAGAGGATTACCTCAAGTCTCCTTCTAGATTTGTTTGGAGATCACAATGCAGCCAAGCAGAACTCCCTCAAAGTCAGATCCAAATCAATTCCTGCACAAAGGAAAGGAAAACACAATCACCGCATACAACCTTGAAAACCAATATATGAATACATAATGAACCTATATTTGCATACAACTAAGCTACTCATATAAACAAGTATTGACTGAACAACTTAATGAACTATGTTACCGACACCATAGAGTAGGGAACACAACTACAATTCTGTATTAATAACAGAAGAGTGATTACAACCATTTGTTGTATCAGTCTTCCTTTTCCCCTTTCGCTTCTCTCTCTCTCTCCCTTCTTGCTCACTTCTTTAGATATGAGATAGTTCTCAATAGCTATGTAGGCTATCCTTTCAAATGCTTTGACCCCTTTCACAATGACCCTCTCATTGCTTATGTAGAAATTGAGTTAGGGTTGCTAAGTTCCTCGTAGATTTCACTAAGGAAAAAGCAATGAACTTGACCTGCTTTTCAGCTCTTTCCCATTTTCCTCCTTTGTTCATATTAGAATTTCTCAAAATAGGTCGATTTTAGATATTTTCTTGCTTTTCTTGAGTGTTTTTAGCAACAAATATCTAGATATTTGTGTGTCAATTTGTTCCTTTTACCCTTGGAACTGGATCTAGTTTCACTAACGCTGCCCACTGCCTAACAACTTGAGTTAGTAGGGTCACTAACACACCCTTAGGCTTGGTAACAAGCTTTATAAAGCAGGTTTTCAGTGTGCAACTAGCATTAGTGTGGAATCAAGGCTTGTAATTGTGGTCTTTGCTTCAATCATCCTGTCTTTCCCCTCTTAGTTGATGAGGAGGTCATTTTATTGTATAACAACTATTTGTATTTGATAGTTATTAATGAATGAGAAAGCTAGAGGGAAATTTAAATAAATTTGTGTGCATGTACATGATGATATTAATGTTTACTTAATGTATTGCATATGATCCTCATGTTTTTTGAATGGAAGAAGATTAACAGAAGTAGAAGTGATAATACTATTATTGCTCTATATTGATGAAACAATGCACATAATATAATATAGAGATTACATGGGTAATATATTGTGAGGCATAATATAGGTGGATTAAAACTATGCTACTCTAGTTATTTTTCAAAATAGCTTATGCCACACCCTCGAGGGATCACGGTACACCCACCATGGCACCAGGTAATCATGGGATGGCCTAGGGTAATGAAAGGTGGATTGGGAGATGATGAGCCTCATCATTGGGTAACTATATGGACCTTCATTCACCTTCTATATTAGTCAAATCAACTATTCTCAAAACTTATTCCATGTTTTGATTATATTTTGTTTAATGAGATGAGTCAAAGTGAGATATTATGCCTAGTGGACTAATGTGCATTAATGTAGGTTTGTGAGAGAAAATAAGGGAATTTTGGCAAGATTAAAGGCTGAAACTCGAATGGGACAAGGAAGAGAGAATGTAGGAGGTAAATCCTCCTCATTTAATCCTCCCTCATTCGAATATTCCTCCATCCATCACACTAGCTCGGAGTACAAGCAGTCAAGTCATGAAGATCAAAAGGTAGCCGAGCAAGTGATAGTCAAAGAGTTAGTTCATCTCGGGTTTGGGAGTCGAGCCTCCCTAGATTTAAGGAATTCGTTGGAGACTTCAGTTGTATGAATAAAGAGGCTTAGAGGCTAATTAGGATTTGAACTTTTGTTATGAAAACACTAGTTATCTTTTAGCTCCAAACTTGTGGAAGACATTGCTATGTAATTTTTTGTTTTGATAATGAGAATCAGCTTTTTCATGATCCAGTACTGAGTTAACTCAAAGGGCTGAAGATTTTTGGTTAGGTCCCTACCCTAGCATAAAAGTCTCCTCTTCTTGTATATGTATGCTTAGATTAGTTTCATAGATTCATGGTTAAATTGTCCTTAGAATAATTTCATTGCAAGTAGTATAGATTTGATTGGTTTGTTTATGAGTTTGCTTCCCTTTGTGCTTTACTTCAGCAGTAGGTTATAAGGGGTAAAAGGAAAACCAAAAATCTATCAATAGGTTTCTTGGCCTCATTTCTTCCTTCAAGGATCATGATTTGAAGAAAGGACCCCTATGTAGCCCCAAAAAGATAGATTTCTACTATCTCATAGAATTTAGAGATTATTGTACTTGAACCAGCATTTGATTAGTTTGTAAGTGTAGGATTTAATTACCATTTCCTCCATTTTCAGTCTTACAGTAGATCTCATCAACGATTTAATTTTATTCTGCAATTTCCCTCATGCATGAAGTAGACAACTAGCTCATTAAACTTTATTTTTCTAGCTTAGTGAAATTCTTCTTGTTTGCATGAGTTTTGGGCAAATACCATTATTTGATGTAGTGTAGTTGTTTAAGAAGTAGAGAAATATTTCATAGCAAGCAACCTCCTTCCAACGTCATCCATCCAAAATCATTCCTTGCTTTCACCAAGACCTTCACCAATTTCATCATTTTACATGGAAACTTATCCATGCATGTTGAGAAAATCCAACGATCTCCCAACCTTGGTTTTGAGTTCTAACTGATCCTAGGCATTTTCTCACTCCATTCCACCCACCAACCACCTTCCTTAAGCCTTCCATCACCTACAACACCCATCGTTTTTCTTGCGGCTGTATCCTGTAGAAATACAGGGAATCCTGTAGGTTATTAGGACATCCTGTAGGTTTTCCTATAGTGGTCTATTTTGAGGGAAAATTGAGGGAAAACCTCCGGGAAGCCACAAAAGGTCACCTAAGGGTCTCCTAAACCTTCCAACTATCCACCAACATCCCTAAACCACCTACCACATCACCAAAAGAGATTATCTTTCACACTTGTTTTTCCATAAAAAGAATAAAAATAAAAAAACAGATTTATTTTAGTCCTTTACATGCAATAGTAGTGATGTTTGATGTTTTGAAATTTCATGCTTATGTAGTAGCATTTCATACATGTTAGCTTCGCATTCTTGTAAAGCATAGTTTCTCAACAATTAGTTAGGAAATGGTGTGTTTTTAGCATTGGATTTCAGTCCTTTTCCTTATTGCGGTAGACAAGCTTTCTCTTAGAGTAGATTTGTCTTTCTTATATCAGTAATCAAGCTTCTTCTAAATCCATAGAAGTCTGGCTTGAAAACCATAGCGGTCTCTCGCCAGCTGAACATTGAAAAAAGGGAGAACCATCACTTTTACTTGTGTATACAATACTGTCACCTCCAAGTTTGTACAAACCCCAGGTTGATAAAGTAAAGCTAGTAGCCCCAGGAGTTGTAGCATTCTTGTTGCAATACTGGTTCTCATTAGGAGATACTATTCAACATGTTTGTGAAAGTTGAGTAGTTAAATAGTGCAACATGATGGAGAGGTATGTTGAGTTTTTTTTGTTCCTTTTTGTTGATTTTTCCTTGGCACTTCAGAATGAGGTATATGTATAAAACATGATCGCAGAGACTCTATAATGCCACAACAAAAGCGCTTTGCATAGTGAAAAAAGTATGATGGTGTATCAATGAAGTACACAAAAATTTAACAAAATAGAACTTCCTTGTATTACAAATTTAATATGAAAAAAAGGGCTCTCATACTTGCGATCATGTCCCTCACAATTAGCTGTGATACAAGGAAACTAGGGCTCAATGTCAACAACGCAATAATCAATCTGGCCAAGAAAAAGAAAAAACCTGACTTACTTACTGAGGAAATACTTACACCAACCCTTTTAGTCAACTTGCCTTGAACACGTTGTAGGTCATTTTGCCACCTATACACACAAAGAATACTATCTCCCCAATACCTTTCCCTTTAGTTTCTCACAAGGTCCTCTATGTTGCAATGAATTTTGCATGTAAGGAGTTATTTCTCCACAACCCTTTATGTGAAAAGTATCACCAAACAACAAAAGGAAAAATGGGTAATGGATAGATAGATCAAACCCAACATAATGCTCACACATTCAACATACAAATAATTCTAGATGTTATAAAGAAAAATCATGCACCTCACCTCCTTGTAGGTTGGTGAAGGGTTTTGAGTTCACTGCAAAATCCCAACGCTCCACTCAAACAATTTTCTTCATCCACACTCGATCTCAACACCTACACACAACCACAAAGACTCAAGGATGGCAAGTGATATTCATCATAAGGTCATCAGCTCTAAACATCATAGAATGAATATATGTAACCACTGCAAACATGTCAATGCAAGGAAGGAACATAGATACCTAGTAATCCAAAATCAAGTTACAAATATACCTTTCCCCCAGGCCACCTCTCCAAAATATGGCAGAGTCTCCCCACTACAATAGGAAAATGTCCATGAAAAACCAAGAATCTAGCAGCATAAGCCTCACACACTATATCTCTCTTAGCAGAAATTTGATGCTAAATAATAAACTCTAGATTCTAAAGACTCTAACTAGCCTCACCCTCTCAAGTGGTCCAGTATAAATAGGATGAAGAGAGATCCTAAGAGGATGAATGTGGACACTTAGGATGATGATACATTTTATAAGCTTATAAACGATAAGCCCTGGCCAAGTTGAATAGATGTTGAATTGAACTAAACTGCTAGGAACCATGAGACTCAAGAAGGATTCCCTAGTCGCAGGCACAAAATAGGGAGAAATATACTACAGATTATCTAAAAAGGCAAGCTTCTAGTAACTAAAAGGTTCTAGTCACTATGATAAGCCATCATCCATGTGAGTGGGTGTCATGAATGACAAAAACAAGGTCTAAGGCCTAGAAAAAGGTCAATTAGCATGATTTCTCATGAACACTAACCCTAGAAAGGAAAATAGGTTGAGAACACTATGCTACTTCAGAATTTCTTCACATATTAGCTCATTAATTTTCCGTCATTCGGTGGCAATGCTACTCCAAAGGTCATTGATATTAGGCCAACACATTATCCCTCCAATAATGGTCTAGATATCCTAAAGGTCTACCTACTTACGGTCTCCTCAAATGACCTTCTAATAATGGTTTGACTTCTGAATTGACATTATACACATGCTTCAAAACTAGGTCTTCACCATAGCTATCTTTCCTCCACCAATGGCTATTCATTAGACCTTCAAAGCTCTATCCAAACACATCATAGTGGAAAACGCTTCCACATACACCATGTAATAAAGTTAATAAAGGAAAAATAAGATGAAGGTCTTAGGACACATATTTCAAGCTAAATATTGGGAAAAAAAATCCTAGTCGGTGTCACTTTTGGTTTATTATGGCTAAGGAAATTGGAAAATTCATTAGTGAAGGGAAAGAGGCATCAATTGACATTTTATTTATGAAAATAAAGGAAAATAGGATAAAATGGAAATAAAGGGTCACAAATTTTCATGAGATGAAAATTGGAGGAAATAAAGAGTAAAATGAAGAAAATAGAGGCCTCAATGACAGAAAGGCTTCTAAGGATCCATTCACAACTTTTTCTAGTTTAGCTTTTGTGAGTTTAGTTTTGGAGCTATCTTTTATTCCCTCATACCATTGCACACGAAGAGAATTCTTGGAGCACTCTAGAATTGGGGAAAGGAATGCAAGGAAAGGCAAGGAAAGCAAAGGAAAGGTAAGGAAGGTTGGATCAAGAAGCTTTAGTAGGAGGATTTGGAGATAACAAGTTGCATGTGTGATTTCCTAGATAGTTTGTGAATGCACGATACATGCATTTGTGTATTTGGGTCTTTTGTTGTCATTTCCATCTTTTTTTCTTGGTGTGACATTAGTTTTAGCCTTGCCTTACCATTTTTAGATAACCATCATGTGATGTGATTATTTTTTTGTTGAGCTTTGGATTGCCAAAAGGTATTGGCACTGGGTGAGGTGGTCCCAGAATAATTTGTTGGGAAAAATACTGAGAGTGTGGGGGGGTGAATCAGTATTTTCAAATCAATAACTTTTTACATTTCATATTCAGATTTCTATACATGACTTTACTGAAAGGAACCTATGTGTGTACGTGACTATTCTTAATACAATTAGTGTATATCCAGTGAACTTATAATTCAATTAATTCATCATATGTTTGTCTTCAGTGAGTGCATCAATGCATTATTAAACATTAGATAAATAGTAACCATGTTCTGTAATAAATAAACCATCACACATAAAAAACACACATGAACACGAAGATTTAAGGTGGAAACCCAATGCAGGAGAAAACCACCTATTGTTGTCATCACTATCTTCTTTTTAATATAAAGAAAAATTTGCTTACAATCCTTTACTAGCACAAACTCATAGTAGTATGCAGGTACCCACCTCTAGAAAGCTACAACCTTCACTTGTTCTCAAGCTTCTACTACAAGGGAGCTACAACCCCCTAATTCTTGTACTGGTGTAAACTTGTACTAGTACACAGGAACCAACCTGAAAAAGGCTACAACCTTCACTTTTTCTCCAGCTTCTACTGGAAGGCAACTTTAACCCCTTGATGTAAACACCAACTACTACTGGTAGGAAGCTTCGACTTCCTCATTGAAGGTTCCAACCCTTAGCATCTTTCATGGACTGCATTTCATCACATTTTCAGACTGGATCCACCTACTTCAACACATCATAACTTGTAGGCCACATTTCATAAAATTTTCATACTAGACCTATTATCAACACTTAAGATCAATATCAAAAATCAAATTGTAACTCATCACTGTAACACTGTCATTTATATCTAACAAATTTGAATCAATCAATCACTGAAACCCAATCATCAATATATGATATAACTAAAACCCAATCATTTATTTCTAAATAAACCAATCATTGAAAATTTTGATACAATTGTATCAAACAATCATTGAAACCTTTAACACAACTGAATCACCCAATCATCAATTTCTGATACAACTGAATCAACCATTCACTCAAAACCCAATCATTCGAAACTTAATTAAAATTCAACCAATCAATTCGAACAGTCAGATCACTGTAACTATACATAGAAATGAACTCAGAAAACTGTAGCAACAACCAGAACCAACTGAAATCTCTAAAAACATATGTCAGAATGTATATGCTACTTCAATGAGGACAACCTGTGTGCACACACCACTTTCTGTAACCCAACCTGCATATACGTCTAAAGATACTGAATCATAAAACTTTTGAACCAAAAGCTGTACTAACCAAAGACATCCTAAAGATCTACTTTCATATTACAAAGTTCTAAACATATAGCAGCAAGGATCACCCTTCTTACTCAATCAATCAGTCAACCAGGCTCAGTCTTCTTATACAATTAGTTTAACTTCACATATAATGAAAACATCATTGAGAAACAGTTTTAAAACAACAACACTGATCAGATAGATTAGTCATTTCTGAACAAAAAGCCCTTCCTCTAGATACACTACTTGGACGTACCGAATTCTCCTGTTTACGCGCCTTCACCGAGGCGAACCAACATATAGATCTGAAAATAATGACTTATAACTTTGCAAATTTTCAAGACTTCAGATATACCCAGATCATAATATTTAAAGGATAAAACATGCGTTAGCACAAAGATCTAGCCTATCCATGATCAAATCATACAATGATAAGTCATTTCAAGTCTCATAATCCTAATCCAACATTGTATCCAAGGGTGCACTAGATGTTTCATATCTATATCATAACCATAGCCCTTACAACACAAAATACACTACAGATAGAAGTATTCATGAAAAGCCCTTTCGCTTGCCCTTAATCTTTTGATCTTCCCCTCCTTATATACTTAGAGCCTTTCTCAATACTATGCAGCAAAAAAACACTTAGAACCTATGGTATTCTTAGACGGGATCAAGTAACCGTTATTCTGCTCAATATTGTGGGTTGATACCATGGTATTGACCCTTGGTATTCTTTAACCTTAATTTTCCATCCCATATGCGCTTTTCCTTCTGTGAAATTGTGTGCATATGTTTACACACCTTTTATTTTTTGTACCAGTGTGTATACACGACTTGGACTAGGTTAAACAATGTATACAACTTAAAACATTCTCTTTCCTCAATTTCTTGATTCTGACCTATAATCCTTTGTCCTATCATCCTGTTCTTATGTGCCATTACTCTACTACCTCTAAATTGACCTGTCACAATGTGAGTTACCATCATACATCACTTTATCATTTCTGAACTCACCTATGGATACAACTGGTTATCATATATGTGAGTTGCCATCAAGGACAACACATGTACCATAATTCCAACAATCTTCCATATCAAGCTTCTGATTCTGATCCATAAACCTTTGACCCATTATTCTTTTGCATCATTCAGTCACCTCTGATCTGACCTGTAGATTCATCTAGTTACCATATACTTGTTCAGTTACAAGTGAGTTGCCATCAAGGACAACACATGCATCATAATGCCAAAATTACCCCCCTTTGGACTTGATGGCAACCATATTGGTGTTGATCACTTCAAGTTGTATAACTTGTTAGATATATCAAACAACGCCAAGATACTCTCTGCCTTTGACATCAAGGGAAAAAGGTTGACCAATGTTAAATGAAGACTTCCATATATGAACTACTGAATATGAACACTGATCATGCTCCTCCTAGGCACATGCTGAATTCTCTGATCAAACTCCCCCTGCTCACATGTCGTAATCTTGCTTCCATTGAGCACATGTTGAAATATCTGATGGATAAAAAATGAAGTACATGACTCTATGAATTAACTGAGTATGACCTTCCTATCACCAAGGACCCCTACTTACATCAATTTCCCAACCAAGTGGGGATACATATTTTACACAACCACCAAACCAAGTGGGATATATATTTGACATGATCTCAAAAGTCCATACATGACTGAATATAACAATTATTACATCATAGATCTTTACATGACCCTTTCATCAAATGATATACATGGAATTTATAACAAAGACCAAATGCCTAAACAAGACCATCATAATTATCAACAACTATCATACACCATATATGATCTGCACCATAAACATTTGTCAACAACATTAAGAGTAACAACCTGTATATGTCCATCATCAATTCACAAGATAAGACAATGTAACTTTAATATCATCAACCTGTGACTAAGTTGCCTCATATAGATATCAACTCATCATCTTGACCTTATCAAGATCAACTTTCTCCTTTTCTTCGTTAGAAAAATCATTTATCTACATCCTTCCTTGAATCAACTAAGCATATTCCATATCTCCGAGCAGTGACACAAAATCCATTCTCATCATATCATATATATGTGAAAGAACCATAGTCATCATCCATGATCACAACATCATATTCAGATCATCATAGTAGGAACTACATGTTCTTTTCACAACAATCCTCAATATATCAACCGTGTATCATTACTAGGGAGTTTTCCAACATCCCACATCTTATAAGAATCAACCATGATAAACATATGTGTGAACCCAACCTATCATTGTAAGGTAAGAAGTCATCATCATTATGTGACTAAGTAAGTGATGTCTCCAAATATCCATGTCTTCATAAAACCTACAAAATCACCATTCTCTTTGCCAACCAACAATATTTACGAATATGAAACTTAAGTAATCATCCATGTATCCAACATAGCGATAAAAATATGTATCTAGCTTCTCATTAATGTGCAATGAAAACCGTGAGATCACATTCACTTTGTCAAACTTTCTTTATACCATCAAGTGCAACAATCCTCAACCATGTGAGAGTCAAGAAGTATAGGAATCCTCATTCATAACTACACCATATGAAATTTATGCATCTTTGAAGGCGCGATGGCAACATCATAACAGAAATGAGTGACACTTAACGTCATCAAATAATGAAGATGTGTACTCAAGCTTTGTTATCCTCCTTGAACTTATGAAGATCACCTTGTAAGAAACATAACTATATGCATCATCAAAAGGGTCATCCTCAAATCTTATCAGAAGCATCAAAACAACTAAGTGGCTCAAGCAAAGTATTATATGTGATTTCTTCATAGGCAATTCATGACCGGAGCATAGCATGAGGTATCACTTAAAAACTTTAACAACATAAGCATTCTCACCATTAACAAGAATAATTTTGTACCAAAGACTTCTAACATAATGCCAAAAATGCATTATTACAAGCATAACATATTCTCCCCCTGAACCTGTGCCAATTGTTCACTGTCACATCTAATCATTGCATATATCAGTAATAATCATCAAGGCATCATCACCAACCAGTTATACATCAAGTCATCAACAACTTATGAGGGTCAAAAGTACTTATAAATAACATCCACAAATTGTAATCATCAACCATCAAAACAATAAAGACAATTGATAATTGTTTGTACCATATCAGACCCTTTTTCTAAGTCTGTCCCATTTCTTCTTCATCAAACCAACATATACATGACTGTACAGTTTCGAACTTGCATATATGTATGACTTGTCTTCATAAGATCTGCGTATGAAAATTGGAACACTGAAATTTCATACTTTCAATTCCCCTGGAGTCTATTCTGATTGTACCTGATCCTAGAACTTTTGCTGAAACATCAGTTCCAAGAATATCATTATCATGATGGTTCTTCATTAGAGACTCCATTTTACTTTTGTATTCAATCATGTGATTAGAACATTCATCTTCATATTTGAATGAACAGACAACAAGACCACACCTTATATGATCTTCCTTTTCTAGATTCTTGGTGGATTCATCTTTTTTAGATTTTCTAATATAAATGTGCTTATTTGATTGCTTACCATATTGTCTATGGCGATCTATAAAATTGTCCTTGAATTCTTTCACTATATGCCCAAACTTGTTACAAGCATAACATATTATATGCTTCATATTCCTTCTAGCAATCAATGTCTTTGTGACCAAACATGTTGCAAGAAAAACAATATCCCTTAAAGTACCTGGAAGCTGATGATCTCTTTGTGAGATGGTTATTAGCTTGAAACATTCTACTTTTGCACCTAGCTGCAACATGTTCAAAATTATGATAGATAGAACATTCAAAATTATTCATCATAGGAAAGAATTGATTAGCACTTCCATAGGTAAGAGTAAATCATTTTCTTTGAACACTTTCTTTCCTTGGTTATTGATGGGGTTGCCTCTTACCTCCTTGTTGAGCATTTCAGATTTTGCATTAGAATTCGTTGCGTCATTTTGTGAGCTACATTCACCTTTAATAGTTTCATGAAAACAAGACTAGATTTGATGGAAGGAGACCTTTGACTACTAAGAATATTATCCAAAATCTTAGTGCTATCTTGAAATTGTAAAAGTTTATCCTTTTCTTCTAATTTACCTTTTAGGATATTTACCTCAACCTGATCCTTCTCTTCCTTTTCGAGATATTGCTTCTTCATGATTTCTTCAACTTTTCTTCCTTCTTCCACTTGTTATCTTAATTTGAGAACCTCATTTTCTTGTTCTTCAAATTCTTGAAGTAGTTATTCATTCTACTTATTTGAATTTTCAAGATCTTCTTTTAGAGAGACGACCATAGCTTCAAGAACTTCGCAGTAATTGGTTCTTTCTTTTAGTTCTTTGGTTGTTGTATCATTTTCATTCACTTCATTTCTAAATGATGTTACTTCATCATGTAGCCTTTGACATTGATATTTCTTTTCCTTGTAATTCTTCCTTATTTTGTTTCCTTCCTCCAACTTATTTTTTAACCTCGTAACCTCTTCTTTGTAGGTATACTCCCTTTTGTCAAATAGATCTTGTTGATATCTAATTTTATCTATAAACCTTTTAGCTGTTATATTTATTAGATTTCTTTCACTTTCACCCATAAGAACAAATTCAATTATTTCACTGTCACATTCATTATCTTCAATATTGCATGAACAAAGAAATGTATCACCAGAGGACCAAAAATTAGTACCTGATAATTCTTTTTCTTGTTCATATTCATTCCGAGGTGATTCTAAATCTAAATAATTTCTTCCACCTAGTAGTCAATTGTCTCTCCCAATTTAATTGTTCCTTTGAGATGTCTTCTTCTTTTGAGGTTCTTTCTTATTTTACTTCTTTCCCGTTGTTATAACAGATATCCTTCAAGTGATCAAGCTTCTGCCAAAGGACCCACTCTGATACCAATTCTTGGGAAAAATACTAAAAGTTGGGGGGGGGGTGAATTGGTATTTTTAAATCAATAATGTTTTACATTTCATATTCGAATTTCTATACGCAACTTTACTAAAAGGAACTTGTGTGTGTACATGACCATTATTAAGACAATTAGCATACATCCAATCAGCTTATAATTTAGTTAATTAATCATATGTTTATCTTCATCCAATGCATCATTGCATTATTAAACATTAGATAAATAGTAACCATGTGCTGTAATAAATAAATCATCACACATAAGCAACACACATGAACACCAAGATTTTAGGTGGAAACCCAATGCGGGAGAAAACCACCTGCTACTGTCATCTCTGTCTTCTTTTTAATATAAAGAAAATGTTTTTTACAATATTTTACTGGCACAGACTCATACCAGTATGCAAGCACCCACCTGTAGAAGGCTACAACCTTCACTCGTTTTCCAGCTTCTAATGGAAGGGAGCTACAACCCCTTGGTTCTTGTATAGGTATAAACTTGTACTAGTACGTCGGCACCAACCTGAAGCAGTCTAAAACCTTTACTCGTGCCCTAGTTGCAACTAGAAGGGAGCTCCAACTCCTGATCTAAGCACCAACTAATACTGGAAGGAAGCCTCGACTTCCTCATTGAAGGCTCCAACCCTTAGCATCTTCCATGGACCAGGTTTCATCAAATTTTCAAATTGGATCCACCTGCTTCAACACATCATAACTTGTAGGAAACATTTCATCAAATTTTCATACTCGACTTATTATCAACACTTAATCTCAATATCAAAAATCAAACTGTAGCTCATCACTGTAACAATTTCATTTATCTTTGACACACCTAAATCAATCAATTATTGAAACCAAATAATCAATCTCTGATATAACTAAAACCCAATCATCTATTTCTGAATAAACCAATCATTGAAACTTCTGATACAATTGAATCAAACAATCACTGAAACCTCTAACACAACTAAATCACTCAATCATCAATTTCTGATACAACTGAATCAACCATTCACTCAAAACCCATTCATCGACACTTAATCAAAATTCAGCCAATCAACTGGAAGGGTCAGCTCATTGTAACTAGTACACAGAACTGAAGTCAGAACACTGTAGCAACAACCAGAACCAACTGTAATCTCAAAAATCATATGTCAAAATGTATATGTTACCTCAATGAGGACAACTTGCATGTATATGCCACCTTTTGTAACCCAACCTGCTTATACCTCTAAATATACTGAATCATAAAACTTTTGAACCAAAAAATGTACTAACCAAAAACAGTCTGAAGATCTACTGTCATATTACAGAGTTTTAAATAGATAGAAACAAAGATCATTGTTCTTACTCAATCAATCAGTCAACCAAACTCAATCTCCTTATAAAATTAGTTTAACTTCATATATAATGAAGACATCATTGACAAACAACATTAAAATAGCAAAACTAATTAGATAGATCAGTCATTTCTAAACAACAAGCCCTTCCTCTGCACATGCTACTTGGAAGTGCCGAATCCGTGTGTATACACACCTTCACCAAGGCAAACGAATGTATAAATATGAAAATAATGACTTATCACTTTGAAAGTTTTGAAGAATTCATATATACCCATATCATAGTATTTAAAGGATAAAACATGTGTTAGCACTTAAATCTAGCCTATCCATTATTAGATCATATGATGATAAGTCATTTTAGCTCTCATGATCCTAATCCAACATTGTATCCAAGGGTGCACTAGATGTTTCAGATCTATATCATAACCATAGCCCTTGCAACATAAAATATAATTTTGATAGAAGTATTCATGAAAAACCCTTTCACTTGCCCTTTAGCCTTTTGATCTTCCCCTCCTTATATACTTAGAGCCTTTGTGAATACTATGCACCCAAACAACACTTAGAACCTATGGTACTCTTAGATGGGATCAAGTAACCATTATTTCACTCAATATTGTGGGCTAATACCATGGTATTAACCCTTGGTATTCTTTAACCTTAATTTTCCATCTCATACACAATTTTCTTCAAACTGTGTTCATACGTATACGTGCCTTTTATTCTATGTACCAACGAGTATATGTGACTTGGACTAGGTTAAACAGTGTATACAACTTAAAATATTCTCTTTCCTTAATTTCTTGATTTTGATCTGTAATCCTTTGTCCTATCACCCTATTCTCCTATGCCATTACTCTATTACCTCTGAATTGACCTGTTATAAGGTGAGTTGCCATCATACATCACTTTATCGTTTCTTAACTGAACAGTGGATAAAATTGGTTATCATATATGTGATTTTCCATCAAGGACAACACATGTACCATAATGCCAGCAATCTTCCATATCAAGCTTTTGATTTTGATCCATAAACCTTAGACCCATTATTCTATTCCATCATTCTGTCACCTTTGATCTGACCTATAGATTCATCTAGTTACCATATACTTGTTCTGTTACAAGTGAGTTTCCATTACTAACAACACATGCATCATAATGGCAACACAATTTCCAAGGGTTGGGGGTGGAGTTGGTTTAATCTCTAGGAAGCCCTTGACATTTGGGTAGAGACATAAAAATTCCTCAGGGTAATGGTGAAAAATCTCTGAGTCATCCAATATTGTTTTTAGGCTTAGTGATCTCTCGATCGGTTTTGACAGGATTATCGTAGAGTGAATATGGATGTGGTTTAATCTCTAGGAAGCCGTAGTTGTTGATGTCTTGAGACCCCACATTCATGCTTGGAATATAGAAAGAGGGTGATTGTCTGAAAGTGTTAAGTTTAATTAACAATAGTATGTTCTATGCTTAGCACAATTACCTCAATTTTCCTTTAGAAACCCATTGAAAATTTCCAATTTAGTTTTCCAATAGCAATCATACTAACCATAAATCACATTGACAATAGTTGTAGATAGAACATGAATAACAAAAATGCAGAAGACAAGCCAAGACAATAGGACACTAGATTTGGCGAATGTAAAGGAAAACCCTAATGTGCGGAAAAAACTTTGATCAATTCTTCTTATTATTATATAAAATGTTCAACAAAGAGAGAGAGAGAGTACAAAAAGTCAAAGTTGTCTTGCCAAATCAAATTCAAAACATTCGTGTCAAATAATCATTCAACTGTAGTCAAATTCATCCCTAACTAGAAAGTTAAAGATGCTCAATGAAACAACAAAAATTTCCCTTTGAAGCTCGGTTAAAGGCAGTCAAACTCGACCTCCAATAGTTTTCAAACTTAGCCAAAAACATTCATAAAATATGTGATCGAATTTCGTCAACCTAAAGTCAACCCTATGGTCGAATAGGCCTATGGTCAATGTAGGTCAAATATCCCAAAAAATCTCAGTTTTTGTGCCAATCAATGTGGCCTGGCCAAATAGAGTCAAACCCTCCAAAATCATAGTCAAACATGGTCAACCAATTCGTGGTCAATGCCAGTCAAATTTTAGTCAACTACTAAAATTTTTGGCCCTATAATTTAGTTTCAAATTCATCCTTCTTGCCACATGTGTGAGAGGAAGAGAATGCCCAATAGCTCTATGAACCAATGAAACAAGGAGAGAGAAGAATGTGTGAGTGATAATGATGCCAAATGAGGTGAGAGGTCACTTGTATTTATACAAGTTATTGAGTGTGAAGTGACATGTCCCTTAGGCTTCATGAGCCTACATGATGATGTGGTTGACCTGAAGAATTTACACTTGTGGGCATAAATTAAAAAACACACTTATCCTTATCCCAATTAGATGATATTAAGATTAATTTTGGTGCTCTCGAAAATATTAACTCAATGCAATCATAATCTCCAACAAATGACTTGTCCAAAGTGGAATTTGGCCCCAATTTCCAATTTTAATACTCCCTTTCAATTAGGGATAATTCCACCTTCCAATCCATCCATAATCATCGATAATCATGCCATTATGTCATCATGTACGATCCATATATCTCATCTCATCACTGCTCTGATGAACACTGATATCAATAATGAAGAAGAATTGATCGAGAGTGAGTCACAACACCTTACTACTCTTCACTAACAAAATTTAGTCCAGATGTAGAACCTCAATCAGACTTGATCCCAGATCAAGTTCTTGAACACCATGCATCTTGGATGTAGGGACTACGACAATACACGATGCATCGATCAGTAGTGCTATTATCCCTATCAACTTTCCCCAACTCATTGAACAGATTAGAGGTACTTCCCATGAGTCTTGGAGTACACGAGTAGGATGCTTTCTAGGGAATCAACAAGAGAAGGTGAACAATTCATCTTGCTCATATGCCATCGGAGAAGGTTAACTACTCATCCTATGCATATGTCAATCGCAGGGGAAGGTGAATTACACACCCTACACACATGTCAACCATCATGGGGTAAAACAGGGGAAGGTGAAACACTCACTTTGTACACAACACACCAATAGGAAAAGGTGAACCATACACCCTATGGTCGCTCATAGCTCCAAGAAGTACTGCAACCCCCTAGGAGCTCCTAGAGCTAATTTTCCCACTCAAGCAGGACCCTCTTGGGAGGGTCTTTTCATGGATCCAAGTATATCTGAGAAGGGTAAGAATTTAACCTTCCCAAAGGGATTTGTGAGGATGTTTGTGACCTGATCATCAATCCTAATGTGTTGGAGCCTTATTTCTCCACATTGTACCATGTCCCAGAGAATGTGGTACGTGAAATAAATGTGCTGGGATCAGTTGTCGAACACAGGATTCTCTAAAAGGAGAATCCCACTCTGGTTTTTTTAGAATATAATTGTGGTATCCAACAGGTGCTCAAATAACTCACTAAAGAGCTTCCTTAACCAAACAACCTCACAACAAACCATACTAGCTACAATGTATTCGACGTCAATGGTGCTCAGAGAAAACGATTTCTACTTCTTGCTCATCCAAGGAATTGAAGAAGACCCCAATGAGAAGAAACATCTGGATGTGATTTTACAATCCACCACACTTCTAGCCGAGTCATCATCAGTATATCCATGTAGCCTTAAATTCCTGGTAGTGTATCTCAGTCTATAGTTGATTGTGTGACTGAGATATCTCAAGAGATTCTTAACAACAATCCAATGTATGTGATTAGGTTTGACCATAAATTGACTCAACGTATTTACAACAAAGTATATGTTCGGACGAGAGTTTACCAAAAACATCAGGGTCCCCTCAATTTGTCTATATTTAGAAGGGTTTGCTAATTCGGGCCTAACAACACTTCCACATAGCTTCTTGAAGTTGAGTTCCATCAGAGTAGAAACATATTTGAAATCCACCATCCCACATCTCTCGAGTAATTAAACGATGTATTTTCCTTGAAAAATGGAAATATCACCTTGATTTTTCCAGACCTCTAGCCCTAGGAAGTAGTGAATTAATCCTAACTACTTCATCTCGAACTCGGAAGACAAATCCCTCCTTCATTGATAAATGAGAGTGTCTTCAAGTGTCAAAAATAGATCATCTACATAAAGGAATAAATGAGAGGGATGTCATTTTCAACCTTGAATTATAGGTTAGGATCAACATCATGTTGGCATTGTGATACAAGTGTTGTTCTTGATGGCAACTCACTCACAGGTCAATTCAGTTTTGGTAAAAGGAAACTCACAGTACAACATGTATATTCAGAGGTAACAGGGCAGTTGTATAGAAGAACAGGATGATGGAACTAAGGTCTACTGATCTGAATAAAGAAGGTAAAGGAAAAGGTTAATGTAAAGTAGTTTAAGAAGTATACAGAAGTCTACCTAGTCAAAACAACATATACACACTGGTCCATAGAACAAAAAGAGTGTATATGTATACACGCACTCCCATAGGGAGAAAAAAGTGTATATGTTGGAAAACCAAGGTTTTGATCCAAGGTATTTGGTCCAAGGTTTTGTTCCAAGGTATTTGGTTTGAGGTATTTACCCTAGGTATTGGTCCTAAGTGGTTTTGGTCTGAGGTATTGATAAAGGATCTAAGTATATAAGGAGGAGAAGATCAAAGGGCTAAGTACACAAGGAATGAATATCATATGAGGTGTTAAATAAAAACAAAATGTGCAAGTGAATGGGTTTCTAAGGGATACTTCTATCTGAAGTATATTTTATGTTGCAGGGGCTATGTTTGTGATTTGATTTGAAATACTTTGTGAACCTTGAATTCAATATTGGATCAGGATCATGAGACTTGAAATGGCTTATTATTGAATGATCTAATATTGGTTGGGCTAGATTTGATTATGTACACCTATTTTATTCTTTAAATATCATGATCTGGGTTTTTCTGAAGTCTGGAGTGCAACGAAGTTATGAAGTAAGTATTTTCATATCTATACATTCGTTCGCTTTGGCGAAGGTGCATATACACGCTGGTTCGGCTCTTCCAATTAGCATATGCAAAAGAAAAGCTTGATGTTCAAGGATGACTGATCTATATGATAAGTGCTATTGTTTTACTGTTGTCTATCAATGGACTCTTATTAGATCTAAAAGTAAAATTGAATGAATAAGGAGTTTGATATCTGATTGACTAATTGTATAAGTAAGAAGGGTGATCTTTGATGTTGCCTGTGTAAATCTCTGTAAATAGACAATAGATGGTCAGTATATTGCTGGTTGGTATATAATTGATTCAGAAGTTCAACGTTTCAGTAGTTTTGAAGATATACATAGGTTTGATTACAGGAAGTAGTGCATACACGCAGGTTGGGTTTAGTAAAGTAGCGTGTACATTTTGATGCATTATTTTTGAGGTTGCAGCTATTTCCTATGTTCAACACAGTGTTCTAGTGACAGTGATCTGATTGTTTAGATTAATTGATTGCTAGTTGATGCAGTTTGAGTTTCAAAGTTTCTGATGGGTCCAATATGAGAATTTGATGAAACGAGGCCTTCATGTGTATTGTTGCGTACCATGAGAATCAAGTATAAAAATTTATGAAACGTGGTCCCTAGAGGAGGAGAGAATATCTTAGCCTTGTATAGGTCGGTGCCTACGTACTAGTAATCACATTGGGTAGTACAAGAGCCAAGGGGTTGCAGCGCCCTTCCAGTAGAATCTGGAAAATGAGAGAAGGTTGTAGCCTTCTATAGGTGGGTGCCTGTGTACTGGTATGAGTTTGCACCCATACAATATTGTAAACATATTTTCTTATTATTAAAAGATGATAGAGATGACAATAATAGGTGGTTTTCACCCACATTGGGTTTCCACCTTAAATCTTGGTGTTCATGTGTGTTTCTTATGTGTGATGCTTTATTATGTTTTATTGCATTGTTTAATATGTTACTGATGCACTCGTTAAATATCAACACATGTTAAATTGTCTAAATCACAAGTTCTCTTGGTATACGCTGGTTTCTCTAATCAGACTTGCATGTACATGCTAGTTCACTTCATAGAAATAGCGTATGTATTAGTTTTGGAAATAAAATTATTGATCTGATAATACTGATTCACCCCCCTCTCAGTATTATTTCCAACAATTAGTATCGGAGTAGGTCCTTCAGAAGAAGCTTGATCGGTTGAAGGTAGATCTTTCAAGATGAATAATGACGAAGGCATAGGATCCATCAGACCACTGATCTTCAACAGGGGCAACTTATTATATTGGAAAATAAGAACCAAAGCTTATCTACAATCACTTGGAGTAGATGTTTGGTAAATTGTGGAAGAAGGATATCAATTCCCAGTAGCAATTCCTACAGACTCTGTAGGTAAGAAGTTATATGAAACCAATGCCAAAGTAGTCAACACATTATTGGGAAATCTGTTAGAATCAAAACTTGTCAGAGTCATGCAGATCAAGACAGCCAAAGAGATATGGGGCAAAATCATTAAGAGCTATGAAGGAGACTTTAAGGTAAAACGTGCTAAGCTTCAAAACCTAAGAATTCAATATGAAACTCTTAAGATGCATAGTGATGAGAGTATTGCTAGTTAATCTTTACGCATAGATGAGATTGTTAATTGTAGGAAGAATCTGGGTGAAGAGATAGAGGAAGTCGCTTTATTTGAGAAAATTTTGAGATCCTTGTCTTCTAAATTTGAGTCAAAAGTGTCTGCCATAGAAGAAAAACAAGACCTTCAGACCATCACGGTGACTCAACTTCATGGAATCCTAAATACCTTTGAATTGAGAAAAGAAGGTCCATCAAATATGAGAGAAGCCACATTTAAAGTATCAACAAAGGGAAAAGAAAATGAAGAGCACCATGAATCAGGACACATTTCAGAAGAAGAAGATGAGGTAAATTTTGTCAAGAAGCTTCAACATGGTTTCAGAAGATTCAAAGGTAAGCTACCTTTCAAATTCTTTTCTTCAAGTAGAGTTGGTCACTATGATGCTAAATGTCCTCATAAAGATAAATATGAAAGAGGGAAGGCATATGCAAAAGGCAATAGAAAACAATTTGTGAATAGAAGGAGTTACTATACGTATGAAGATAGTGATGGTTTATCTAATAGTGATGAATATGAAACTAACAAGATTATAGACTTCTCATGGCCTATGACAATGATGACTTTTTGGATTCATCAGAAGAGGAAGATTTTCTTGAAGAAATCACTAAACTCAAAATCTGTTTAGAATAAAATAATATGATCATAGATACTTTGACACACCAAATTGTTGAAAGGGAAAACACAATGAAAATCTAGAATGTGAAATTGTGGGTCTAAGAAAATATCTTGAGAAGAAAAATCTCTCAATATTAGATTTGCTAAAGGATCAGAAACTTTAAATGAAATTATCAAAGTTCATCATACTCCTCTGATAAAGACAGGCCTTGGATATACTGAAGAATCATCTCAATCACAGAAGTCGTCAACCTCCAGCAGAAGCTATCTTGATGTAGCAAAGATGAGTGAACAGTATGTCAATCGTCAGCAAAGTCCTAAAACTACTCATCAGGTAAATCATACTCAATTTACTCCAAGGATGAATATCAATAGAAGCCACAACCAACAGGTAAACAATGTCAAAATATTCTATGATCGCAGAAACTTCTTTAATGGGAAATATTTTTCATGTCATAACTTTGGACACAAGGTTTGTCAATCTGTTGCCTACAAAACCATCATGACTAGAGAAGAAAAAAATCAAAGAAGTAAAACATGAATCAAGAAAATTTCCTATAATAACTTTCTCCTCTTGAAAATGAAATAGAATGCTCAATATATAACAACTTTGGTCATGAAGAATCTGAATGCAAGAGACAATTTCAGCCAACATTTCTAAAGGAGAAAATGCCATTAAATCCAAAGATATGTAGAAGGAAGGAATCTCAATCAGAAAGGTGTGGTATAGCTTTGTATGCAGAAGGACAAGAAAATCAAAGGTACATCGACAGTGGATGCTCCAAACATATGACAGGTGATGAAGAGAAACTTCATTCATATAATGCTTTAGAAAAGGAAAAGAATGTATCATTTGGAAATGACACCCCATCTGTCATTAAAGGTAAAGGCTTTGGTTTCTTGAAAGAAAAGGTTAAATATGGAAATGTCATGTATGTAGATGGTTTAAAGCATAACTTGTTGAGTGTCAGTCAAATGTGTGAACAAGGAAATGAAGTGGTGTTTCGATCAAATGGATGTGTCCTTCGTGAACTTGATAGAGGAAAGACCATGATCAAAGGTACAATAACTCAAAACAACTTATACATACTCAAAGGAGGACAACAACAATGTTATCTAAGAAAAATAGATGAAATCTAGCTATGGCATAGAAGATTGGGACATCTAATATTTTCTCAAATAAGAAAAGCGTGCAGGCTCAAGGAAATTCATGATCTTCCAGATATCAGCATCCCAGAAATACCATATGCAAACCATGTTAAATTGGTAAGAAAACTAGACCTCACTTCATTGAAAAGGAAGGGTCAGCAAGTAAGCCCCTTGAACTCATCCATACTGATTTATGTGGATCAACAAGGAAAAAGTCACCTCATGGAGTAGAATACATTATTTTTCCAGGATGTGCTGGATAGTTCTTCTAAAGCATAAAGATGAAGCTTTTGAAAAGTTTAAAGCCTTCAAATCTTTAGTTGAAAATGAATTAGATCAAAAAATAAATGTCTCAGATCTAATCGAGGGGGATAATTCATATCAGATGAATTCTTTGAATTTTGTGAACACCATGGAATAAAAAGGAAAACATCCACCACAAGAACTCCTCAGAAAAATGGTGTGGTAGAAAGGATGAATAGAATAGTTCAACAAATGGCTCGAGCTATGCTAGATGAATCTAGAACTCCTGCAACCTTCTGGGGAGAAGCTAAATTTGTTGCTGTGACTATTCTCAACAAGCGAATGTTTGGGTAAATATCAATAAAACTCCACATGAAATTTGGTATGGTAAGCCTCCTACTGTAAAACACTTTAGAGTTTTTGGAAGCAAATGTTTTATCAAAAGAACTAATGAAAAACATGGCAAGTTTGAACCCAGAGCAGACAAAGGTATTATTCTTGGTTATTCTTCTAGAAGTAAAGGATACAAATGTTATAATAAAATACTTCGGAAAATTATTGAAAGAATTGATGTTGTAGTTGATGAAGCATGCAGAAAACCGGAACAAATGAAATCAATAGAGGAATATGACAATGAGGAAGATGGGGATTGCTTTCCCGCATCAAATCAAAATGATATTGAAGAATAAACCAATGAAGCACCAGAAGAAGATACAATAGACAAGGAAACAAAGCCATCCAGGTATGTTCAGAAGAATCATCTAGAATCTCAAATTCTAGGACAAAAGGGGGCTGGTGTATAGACAAGAAGAACTCTTATGGGGACCTCAAGCTATCTAGCATTACTATCCTCCACCGGACCTAAAAATGTAAATGAAGCTTTCAAAAATGAATGTTGGGTCAAGGCCATGGATGAAGAACGTGAGAAAAATGAAAAGAATGATACTTGGGAATTAGGTCCTAGATCCCATGATAAAAATATTATAGGAACAAAATGGATATTTAAGAACAAGCTTAATGAAAATGGACAAGTTATTAGAAACATGGCTATAATTGTTTGTAAAGGGTATGCTCAACAAGAAGGTATATATTTTGAAGAAACTTTTGCACTTGTTGCCAAACTTGAAGCCATAAGGATGTTTCTTGCTCTTTCTAGTTTTCGGAAATTCAAAGTATACCAAACGGATGTAAAATCAGCCTTCCTTAATGGAGATTTAGAAGAAGAAGCTTATATTGAACAACTAGAAGGATTCATTCTTTGAAATGATGAAAAATTCATATGCAAGCCCAAATAGGCTCTCTACGGTCTGAAACATGCTCCAAGGGCTTGTATTACTGCCTCGACAAATATCTACAGCAACAAGGCTTTACAAAAGGCTCTATACATATAAATTCACGCACAAAGATTGAAAATGATAAATTGCTAACTATTGTTGTTTATGTTGATCATATCATTTTTGGTAGTAATGAAGAATCAATGAGTCAGAATTTTTCTTCAGTAATGCAGCAAGAATTTGAAATGTCCTTACTTGGTGAACTTACTTATTTTCTTGTTCTACAAGTTAAGTAAACAAATGATGGTATCTTTCTTTCACAATCCAAATATCTCAAGAAGATCTTGAAGAAGTATGGAATGGAAGATTCTAAACCAGTATGTACTCCAATGGTAACAGGATGTAGTCTCAGCTGTAATGATGAATCACGAGCAATAAACTAACCAGCTTATAGATATATGATTGGAAGTCTGCTTTATCTAACAGGTACCAAACCTGACATCATGCACCCAGTAGGAATTGTTGGAAGGTTCCGAGAAAATCCAAAGGAATCACATCTCCAGGTAGTCAAAAGAATTTTCAAATATCTTCAAGGAACCCAAGACTTTAGACTATGGTATCCTAAAGATACATACCTTACTCTTTATTCATACACGGATGCATATTGGGTAGGAAGTGTTGATGATTGAAAGAGCACTAGTGGAGGTGCATTCTATATGGGTTCTAGGTTAGTGCATTGGTTCAGAAAGAAACAAAGTTCGATTTCTTTATCTATAACTGAAGAAGAATATGTGGCTGTTGAATCTTGCTACACACAACTACTTTGGATGATGTAAACTTCGCAAGACATTCAGATCACATGTACTCTACCCATCTCCATTCTATGTGATACTAAAAGTGCCATTAGTATTTCAAAAAATCCAGTCATGCACTCCAAGACCAAGCACATACCCATCAAGTACCTTTTTTTACGAGAAAACGTGCTTGAACAAAAGGCCAAATTGGAGTATGTTCCCTCCAAAGAACATGTTACTGATATATTCACTAAACCACTACTAGAGAAACATTTGAATATCTCATACAAAAGCTGGGAGTAGTTGCTGCATCATCCTACTGTTAAATCCAATTTTGTAGAGGAAGGTTATTATACGTGGGTTTCATGAAGTATAGTCGCGTATACGTGCGGGTTTCTATGGCTAAAGGAGCATATATCTTTCTCTAACAGAAAAAAAGTGGGTCAAACTTTGATATGGGTGCTTTGTCTAATGTTGATGATTATAGTTTGACAATATGCATTTTTCATTGATTTTTATTAGACTGACAAAGATGCCTTGATGAATGACTTGTTGACTATACACAGGTAGCACAGGTTCAGGGGGAGCATTAGCCTTCACAAGCATTCTGCATTGTTGGCATTATGGTTGTTGAGTCCAGCTACAGCTTCAGATATTTATACCATTTGTTGTTTAATTCATGTAAAGGTCTAGGGTGTGATATGACTTCTAATATATTTGAATGAGTCTTATTGGACAAATGATGTAATTTGTATCCCCACTTTGCATGGGATGGATGATGAATATTTATTGTATTTATGTCATGTATAAACAATTGGTATATCCCCACTTGGTTGGGTGGATGAGTCAAATGTGGTGTATCGCCACTTGTTTGGGTGATTGATGTATGTATGAGTCATTGGTCACAAGGAGATCATACTCACTTAGTTGAGTTATAGAGTCATGTTATTCTTTTGAATCATATCTCTGCAGACTCGGCATGTACTCAGGGGGAGCATGGACAACATAATGTATATCAAAGGAGGAATGGTGCTTGGCCTGCCCTTTGCCCTTGATGTCAAAGGGGTAGAGTATTTTGGTGTTGCATGTTATCTCTCATAGTTTCTACAGCTTGGAGTAATCAACACCTTCATGGTTTCCATCAAGTCCAAAGGGGGAGATTGTTGGCATTATGATACAAGTGTTGTTCTTGATGGAAACTCACTCACAGGTCAATTCAGTTTTGGTAAAAGGAAACTCATAGTACAATATGTATATTTAGAGGTAACAGGGAAGTGATACAGAAGAACAGGAAGATGGAACTAAGGTCTACTGATCAGAACAAACAAGGTAAAGGAAAAGGTTAATGTAAAGTAGTTTAAGAACTATACATAGGTCCACTTAGTCAAAAAAACATATCCATGTTGGTCCATAGAAAAAAAACAGCATGTACATATACATGCACTCCCATAGCAGGAAAAACACGTACATGTTGGAAAACCAAGGTTTTGATCCGAGGTATTTGATCCTAGGTTTTGCTCTAAGGTATTTGGTCTGAGGTATTGACCCTAGGTATTTCGTCCAAGGTATTGGTCCTAAGTGCTTTTGGTCTGAGGTATTGATAAAGGATATAAGTGTATAAGGAGGAGAATATAAAAGGGCTAAGTACACAAGGAATGAATATCTTATGAAGTGTTAAATAAAAATCAAATGTGCAAGTGAATGGGTTTCTAAGGAATACTTCTATCTAAGGTATATTTTATGTTACAGGGGCTATGTTTGTGATTTGATCTGAAATACTTTGTGCACCTTGAATTCAATATTGGCTTAGGATCATCAGACCTGAAATGACTTATTATTGAATGATCTAATATTGGTTAGGCTAGATCTGATTATGTACAGCTATTTTATTCATTAAATATCATGATATGGGTATGTCTAAAGTCCAGAAGTGCAGCGAAGTTATGAAGTAAGTATTTGCAGATCTGTACGCTAGTTCGCTTTGGTCAAGGTGCGTATACACACTAGTTTGGCTCATCCAAGTAGTGTATTCAAAAGAAAATATTGATGTTCAAGGATTACTAATCTATCTGATCAATGCTGCTATTTTACTGTTGTCTATCAATGAAGTCTTCTTAGATCTGAATGTAAAACTGAATGAATAAGGTGTTTGATATCTGACTGATTGATTGTATAAGTAAGAAGGGTGATCTTTGCTACTGCCTATGTAAAGCTTTGTAAATAAACAATATATGGTCAACATATTGCTGGTTGGTATAGACTTGATTCAAAAGTTCAATGTTTCAGTAGTTTTGAAGGTATACACAGGTTTGATTAGAGGAAGTAGCATATACATGCAGGTTAGGTTCAATAAAGTACCGTGTACATTCTGATGCATGATTTTTGAGGTTGCAACTGTTTCCTGGGTTCAAGACAGTGTTCTGGTGATAGTGATATGATTGTTCAGATTAATTGATTGTGGATTGATGCAGTTTGAGCTTCAAAGTTTCTAATGAGTCCAGTACGAAAATTTGATGAAACGAGGCCCTTATGTGTATTGTTATGTACCAGGAGCATCCAGTCTGAAAATTTACGAAACATGGTCCCTGGAGGAAGAGACAAGGTCATAGCCTTCTTTATGTCGATGCCTACGTACTAGTAATCAAATTGGCTAGTACAAGAGCTAGGGGGTTGCAGCTCCCTTCTAGTAGAAGCTGGAAAACAAGAGAAGGTTGTAGCCTTTTGCAGGTGGGTGCCTGCATACTGGTATGAGTCTTTACTAGTATAAGATTGTAATTTTTTTTTCTTATTATTAAAAGAAGACAGAGAGAACAACAGCAGGTGGTTTTCACCCACATTGGGTTTCCACCTTAAATCTTGGTGTTCATATGTGTTTCTTGTGTGTGATGTTTTATTCTATTTTACTGCACTATTTAATAAGTTACTAATACACTTGTTAAAGATCAACACATGTTAAATTGTCTAAATCACAAGTTCTTTTGGTATACCTTGGTTTCTCTAATCACAGTTGTGTGTACATGCTAGTTCACTTCACAGAAGTAGAGTATATAAATCATTTTTGGAAATGAAATTATTGATCTGATAATACTGATTCACCCCCCTCTCAGTATCATTTCCAACACATCGCTCCTTGTAAATACCGTCTTCATAAGATAGCTATCAATCCTCTCATACGAAGCCATTAAGGCTTGCTTCAACCCATAGAGAACCTTCTTAAACCTGCATACATGTGTCCTTTGATCGTGTACTTCAAACCCCTGGGGTTTTTCCAACTAGAATTCCTCCTTAATTGAGCCTAGCAAGAAAGTAGTCTTAACATCCATTTGATGTAGGCTCCATCCTTAAGAGGTAGTGAGAGTAATAATAGATCAAATAGTGGTATATCGAGCAATGGGTGCTAGTATCTCGTCATAGTCACCTCCTTCCTTTTGAGATAAGCCTTGAGCAAAGAACATGGCCTTATATTTTGCAATACTCCCATATATTCCATTTTTAATTTTGTATAGCCATTTTGAGGTGGCTATGGACTTGTCTTTTGGTCTAGGCACCACATCCTAGACATCATTTTTCTTGATATATTCATATTCCTCATTCATCACATCCTTCCAGACTTGGTGCTTTACTACTTCTTCAAACGTACATGGATTAGTTTGAAAAATAGTACTCATAGTATCTAATTACCCTTGATACCTATTTGGCTTCTTAGTTTCACAAAATTCCCCTCTCGGTCCAATATGTGTTTCAACATATTTGATAGTATCTTTGAGACACAAAGGCATTTTCCTTGAGGTAGAGGGATCACGAGGAGGTGGATCAAGGGGATCCATCAGGCCTTCAACATCGGGCATAGGCTCATCTATGAGAGGCTCATCCTGCTTTTCTACAACATCATCATTATCCTTCCTTGGAATACGGAGATCTCTGGCTTTCCTAAGGGCAGTTTTGTCATCGAAGGTGACATCATGGCTTACTTCCACATTTGCTTGACCAGACACATATATTCTATATGCCTTTGAATTTTCAATGTAGCCCACAAATATATATTTATTCCCACATGATTCCAACTTTTTTCTTTTCCATTTAGGCACATGAAAATGCACGGGACAGCCAAATATTCTAAAATGAGAAACATCCGGTTTCTTACTAGTGAAAACTTCTTCGGGTGTCTTGAAATCTAGTTCTTGACACGGGATCCTATTTTGAACATACACTGAAATGTCGACAGCTTATTCCCATAAGATCTTTCGTAGACATTGATCATCAAGCATGGCATGGGTGGCTTGCATGATTGTTTCTTTCTTCCTTTTAGCAACTCCATTTTTCTAAGGAGTGTATGGAAGAGTTGTCTCACTATTAATGCCAGTCTCTCTACAAAAGCAATTGAATTCATTTGATTCTTATTTGATTCCATTGTCTTTCCTCAATATTTTGATCTTCCTCCCTATTTCATTTTCCTCCAAGGCTTTCAAGAAAAGAACCATTTGAACACTTCATCCTTCTTCTTCAAGAAATATATCCATGTTTTGTGAAACAAGTCATTCACAAAAAATTCACAGTATAAGAATCCTCCCAATGATGTTAAGGGAAACATACCAAATAGGTCAGAATGGACCAATTAAAGAATATTGGTATTTTGGATTTCACTTGAAGGGAATGGTCCCCTTGTAAGTTTCCCAGTTGCACAACCCTGACAAACTCCTTCATGATTCAAGTTTAAATCGGGAATACATTTGACCATATCCCTTACCCCAAGTAAGGCTTTGTAATGAAGGTGGAAGGATATCTAGTGCCATAATTCAGATTGAAGAGAATTATCACAAGTCAAGGATCCCGAAGGACTTCCTCCAACTTGATAGAGATCATCAACCCTAAATCCAAGTGTGAATGCATCTTTAGGATTTGTTTTCAAAATACATAACTTTCCATCGATGAACGTTACCTTGAAGCCTTTATCTTCCATCAGAAAAAATAGACTCTGGGTTCTTCTTCAAATCAAGCACACACAATATTTCTTGTATATGAATGTTCTGACCCTGATTCAAGTGAAGAGTGACAATACCTTTCCCTTTCACGGGGTAGGTGGCATTATCTCCATGTATGATCTCCAAATTAGTCTTCTTTTCAATAAAATTCGAGAGGTACTCTTTGTGTCTAGTGAAGTTCCTTAAGGCTCCACTTTCAATCAACCAATGATCCAAACTATCAAGAGGATAGGTAGTAGATAGAGAAAAAATAAGATAAAACTCCTTTTGTTTTTCTACAACATTACTTTCCTCATACCTGGAATTTATCGTCCTTTTGGGAGGTCAACTATTTCCATATCGAGTCGTGAGAGCATTTGTCTTTCCTTTATTGTTGAACCTGTTGTTCCTTTGATTTCCATTTCCTTTGAAAAATTTGTTGGTTTTGTCATCATCCCTTGGAGAATCATTCATGCGAGGATAATCTATGGAATAGTGGTTGAGCATGTTACAATTGTAGCACCTTCCTTTTCTTTCTTCTTTGAATCCTTGACCCTATCTCCTTAGACTAGCATTATTTTTCCTATTAGCACGAGCGAAGAAGGCAGTAGGGTCATTTCCATTTGGAGGCTTGTCTCTCTCCATCATCCCCATCTCATCTTGAGTACATCCATCCAATAATTCATCGAAAATAGGAATCATGTCATTATTTGTAATGGTGGTGTTAAACACATGCAATGCTCTTGAAATACCTCCAAGTGTAATGAGAGTGAGCTCCCTGTCAGCAATAACTTCTCCAGTAAATAGTAGGTCATTCTTGATTTGTGTTATTATCATAACGTAGGATTGGAAATACTCCCCTTTATCCATCTTGATGTCCTACAACTTGTTCTCGAGAAAGAGGATTTGATTTGCATTATTTACTTTCAACATCCCAACCAGATTATCATACACATCCTTAGATGTTACCAAATAAAAAATATATGTAACCAAATTATTTTGAATGGAGTCTATGATAGTTATCTTAGCTATCTCAGTTTTCTTGTACTTCGTTTTTGTCACAATAGGTGCATTTGAAGAAGGATCCACCACTCTTCCCTATAGATATTCCATGGCATCATGCTCTTCCAAAGTCAAATCCAAAGCCATCTTCCATGCATTATAGTCATATTTGTACTTTATATTATCCTCATATTTGAAGTAAGGTGTAGTAGCCATTGAGGTTAGTCCAATAATCTTGTCTAACATATCTCCCTTAGTGATTTCTATTCTCTCTCTTGCTTGGGCTTTGTATTCACCTATGCTTTGATACCATGTTAAATTTTGTTAACAATAGTATGTTATATGCTTAGCACAATTACTTCAATGTTCCTTTAGTAGCCCAATGGAAATTTCCAATTTAGTTTTCCAATAGTAATCACATTGACAGTAACTATAGATAGAAGATGAATAATAAAAATGGAGAAGGCGGGCTTAGACAAGAGGACACCACATCTGGCGAATGCCAGGGAAAAACTGCAATGTGGGGAAAACCCTTTGATAAATTCTTCTTATTATTATATCAAATGTTCAACAGAAAGAGAGAGAGTACAAAAAGCCAAATTTGACTTTCCAAATCAAATTCAAAACAACCTTGTCAAATCTATAGTCAATTGTAGTCAAATTCATCCCTAACCAGAAAGTCAAAGATGGTCAACACAACAAAAAAACTTCCCATTTGAAGCTCAGCCAAAGGCGGTCAAAATTGGCCTCTAGCAGTGGTCAAAGTGAGCCTAAAACAATCATAAAATTTATGGTCAAATTTGGTCAACCTAAACTCAACCCTACAGTCAAAGAGGCCTACCGTCAATGTAGGTCAAATAGCCCAAAAAATCTTTGGTTCTGTGCCAATCAATGCGGCTTGGTCAAGCATTGCCAAACCCTCCAAAATCACAGTCAAACCTTGTCAAACATTCCATGGTCAGCGCTAAACAAAATTCAGTCAACTTCTGAAAATTTTGGCCCTGTACTTCAGTCTAAAATTCATCCTCCTTGCAACATGTGTGAGGGAAAGAGAATGCCCAATAGTTGTATGAACCAATGAGAGAAGAAGAGAGAATAATGTCTTATTGGTGATGATGCCAAATGACGTGAGAGGTCACTTTCATTTATACAAATCATTGAGGATGAAGTGACATGTCTCTTAGGCTTCATGAGCATACATGATGATGTGGCCAACCTGAACAATTTACACATTTGTGCATAACTTCAAAAACACACTTCTTATCCAAATTAGATGATATTTAGATCAATTTTGGGCCTCTTGAAAAGAGGAATCCAATGCAATCATCATCTCCATCAAAAGAGCTTCCCAAAATGTAATTTGGCCCTAGTTTCCAATTTTAACAGAAAGAAAGACTTAGTTCAACCCAATCTATGCTCAGGTAGTACGTGGAAGTCCCTCTCTTTGTTGGATTTTACATAGGTTAATAAGAGTTATTTTCCTATTATAATATATGAGCACTTGTACTTGTTATTATGATGATTTTATGGTTTGTATGTCATGATTTTTAATTTAGTTATATCTTGGTTAGAAGCATAGATTTTATTGGCTTGATAGGCCCTGACCTAGGTTCAGTGTTAGTTAACCAAGCAAATCCCTACACTACTGGCCATTTCAGCATCAATTTGCAGAGTGTGGACTGAAGTCTCACCCAAAGTAGTATGGGGGGATGCAGGAACCAAGTTTCCACACCCTGAGATGGTTGTGATGTTGATTTTATACCTTAAACTATTCCTTCGCTCAACTCTTTCTCATTCATCTCTTAGAACCCCCACGAAGGTATACGTTCATCCTTTGTGCAACCCTAACTAGTGATTCAGGCACTTATGCACCTTTTTTATATTGTTATTGTATAATTTCCTAAATTATCTTAAGTGTTCGCCAATTTTACCATGCAATTAATATTATCTTGTGTAAACATATATCCTTATTTGCATTCATACAACAAATAGAAACATATATATTCGCTCATCAAATTAGCATTATAACATAAACCCATAACTTAACATAACATAATTGTATGCAATTCACAGAGACTAAATACACAGTAATTTTAGAATACTTCTCTTTATTGAGGATTTAGATTTCCAATACAGAATCTATCTTCCATGTGCACATAGCTGCAGGGGTCCACACACTCAGCTACAGACTTCTACCCTAGGCCTCTGTGCACTCAGCTGCAGAGCTTCTTCCTACATTAAGACTCTCGCTCTTAGCTCTTCACAGACTCATCAAGAACTCAAACTTACTTAGAAGTCTACTTCCCCTCCTTAGCCTCTTCTAAGACTCCCTTTTTATACAATCCCATGGTCCGCGGACCAAGGGAAGATCTCTAAAGCCGACACAATCTATCTAAACTAAGGGCGGAAACCCTTTCTGAGTCTTGTTATCTTCACGCTCCATAGCCACAAAATGCAAAGAATTTACATTCCTTTATACAAAATTTGTGTTTCTACCCCAAACTTAGGCTTTTAGTCCCAAAAATGACCCTAGGGGACCCGTTCCCAATAGGCCCTCGACACAAACATGATGACTTTCCCTTGAGTCACTCAGCTGGTGTGGAGATATTTTTGCGAAGACCTCCTAGCTTGACTTGGACTATTGCAACTTCGGCATTACACTGTGCTTCTACATGCTTCATCTCCTCAACCAGCTGCTCCACTATTGGGCCTACGCTGTTTCAATGAATACTCTGTTGGGTCTTCTATAGACTAGCTAGCTTGCCTTCAATAGTGGTCGTGATCAAATAGGTCTTGTCTAACCAAGGCTGTAAGCGAGCCTTCAACACTACCTCCTTGTGCTGAGCTGCATCTACCTACTCTTTCAAAGCCTTGGCCTCCTACAGCTTTACCAGCCTCTGCATAATGGCGACAATGCGCGCCGTCGCTTTAACTTCATCGTAGCACTGTTGCAACTCTTGCACTTATGTTTCTAGCCTTTGCACAATGGGGTATTCTTGCAAGCTGGTGACCACCTCGAGTGACTTCTCGAAGAGTGTCACACATTCTTTTACTGTGATGTCCAGTGCTACTATGACGTCTTTCACAATTGACTCACACTGTTCTCTGATTTATGGCAGGGTCGAAGGCTGGGCCTCCAATTACAACTCTATGATTTTGAGGTTCAGTTCCAACTGGACCTTTGTCAATTTTGTGTGTGCATCTTGTACTCCAGCAGCGAGCTTCCGAACCCTCACATCTATTGGCTCAGCCTCGGGAATGTCCAGCTCCGGGGCAGATCTGCATGCCTCAGCCACAACCTTAGCTATGTGTTGATTCTTGTTTCTAAGGTCTTCCATGAGGTCAATGGTGGAGTCTCGATGTACAGTAATCTGGGCATTGCTGATCTTCTACTCATTGATTACCTGTAACGCACATTGTTCACAAGCTCGCAGTTTCGCGTTCAACCAATCCTGCAAAAGGTGAAGCATCTCACTAGGAAGCATGACCAGGTTAAGTCCAAATCCCCATAGGGTGCTGACAGTAGGTCTATCAGACTCTATCTTTGTAGTCAGTCCTCAATACGGTAACACTATTTCTCGGGGATCCCATGTACACAGCATCCCTCTGGCTTCATAGGTGCCAGGTGCCAAATTGGTTGACGCCGTGCCGGTTTGTACTTGTGATGCATGGATTTGCAGCTCACGTAGACCCATCTGGATAGCACCCAAAGCCTGCTACTATTGTTGCTCAAACTGTTGCAACAGTTCCGCGGTGGCATCCCTCACCATGTCACCTAGGTTATTCAAGTCCCCCTCCGTTAGGGTGATCGGGTCAAGAGACATCTTACTAGCCTTGGACTTCTTCCATGACCCTACTTTTTCTGGATCTCTCTTGCGCTTGGTGTGGAATGGAGTTTCGTTCAGGTCTGCTCGTCCCTACTTCATCTGTTCATCCTCTTCTTCTATCTCTCAGGAAGGAAACTTCTGAATCTGGTTAGATCTACGCTCCTCTTCCTCTACTTGCCCACCCGTTTGCTTCGCGGCAGTGCACTCTGCCTCAGCCTTGTCCTCAGCCTCCTTTACTTTCTTTACGGCTAGCTATTTCTTCTTCAGCTTGGCTTCTTCCTTCTTTCACTGTGCAGCAGACTTGCTAGATTCCACTGTCAAGTCCGTGGCAGTGTGCCAGTCTTCTGGCCAGTGGTGAGGACCACTGCAATCGCGTTATCTGTGGCCAAGCATTGTAGGTCATGCCACTTCTGTTCAAGGTCCTTTCTTGCACATATTGAGACATGGTGGAAGTCAGCCTTGAATTCCATGTACTCCTACAACTTATCAAAATTTATTGGCAACAACCGCGGCTTGTAGTTGATGGCCATATGGATGCTCACCTCCATCATGTTCCAAATGATCATGTTTTCCTTGATCCGTTGAGGATCCTTCATAGCCCACAGCGAAGCAAACTTCACTACTTCTAGTAGATCTGGCACGACCGAAGGAAACTAGCCATCATTGGGTAGCTCCCATGCAACTAGCACTATGGACAGCAGTAACCATGCATAGTGGAATGTCTTACTATGATCCTACGCCTTGCAGCAGTTCACGAGGAGCTCACTGCAAAGGTAGTGCGCCTAGTTAAAATATACACCATCCACGCACTACGCACCAAGGCTATCACTGGTGCTGACACGTCATCTGCATGACACTTCCTCATGACCTTTCCTACCAAGATTTATGTTGCCACTTTGACTGTGGGGTCACAGATACTCTTGATGGTGTAGCCGTGCAACTTCTTTACTAGCTTGAATTTTTCCTTCATTGCCTCAACAATGGCATGCTCACAAACCTTTTTGGAAATTCCATGGCCGAATTTTCTCTTGAATGTAGCAGCTGCGTGATCCTATTTCTAGGCAGAAGATCCCCCCACAGCATGTTTTTGGGGCTCAAAGCCCGAGTTTTGTTCAATGTAATGTAAAGACTCCGCGAAGTATAGGGACGGAGCACAAAAGTCTAGGATGAGTCATAAGGTTGTCCGCCGTAAGAATTGTAAAATAATGTAAAGTTGTGTCAGCCTACCCATGGTCCGTGGACCATGGGATTGTATAAATAGAGTGAGGCTCTAAGAGTAAAGATAGTTTTGAGTAAGCAAGTAAAAGATAGATGTGAAGGCATGGTCAGAGCATAGAGTGAAAGCTTAAGTATATTGGGTCGTAGTAGTAGGAAGAGGCTTGGCAGCTAAATGCATAGAGGCCTAATAGAGGCCACAGCTTAGTGCATGGACCCCTGTAGCTGAGTGTGCAGGGCCAAGTTGAGTTTGTAAGTGGGATTGTACTTGGATTTGGAAGCTAATAAAGAAGTTTATTCTATGCATCTATTCTTGAACCTGTATGTTGATGTTCTGCATTACTTTATTGTTATTTACTGCGTGAAATTGATAATTACATATATGAATGCCTATATGTGAGTTAATCTAAGTAAACGGCTAACAGATACTAATTAAGGAAGATGTGGGTAAATAAACCGGGTCGCACTGCGACTAGAACTACGTAAAGACAGTATCACAGGGTGCAGAGCGCCCACAGGTGCGCCTAGTGCAGTAAGTGTGAAGGTTGGACTCCATACCACTCACCACATATCAGATATCCCCATGGTGTGGAAACCTGGTTCCAGCACCCTCCTATACTACTTCGGGTGAGACCTCAGTCTGTGCTCCGTGGACTATTGCCGAAAGGGCCAGTAGTACTAGGATTTGCTTGGCTAAATCACTTCCGAACCTGGGTCAGGCCCTACTAAGCCAACAAATGGTTTCATTGCCGGGACCAGGGTCTGCATAAGGGATTTCTGATGTCGTGCCACTGGAATCCAACAAAGAAGGAAATTTAAGAGTCATTGGATAAGAAGATTCACGAGTTCGTGACACAGGAAAACACAACTCTGCAAGTATTTGAGAAAAGGTGGCTGGATCACTACGTGTATACGGAAATCCATGAGATTTTCTTTTCATCCTTTCTGTCTAAGTTTTATGAGTGGATCGCAAGGTTAGCTAGTAGCCAGGGAAGGTATAGGCTCGATCAACTGATAGTGTGGACTCCGGAGCTAGTGCGCAGATTAGAAGCCTCAGAGGATAAGATAGCACGAGCTGTGGCAGCAAGGCAGAACGGTGTTTTCTCAAGGGACCACGACATAAGTATATTAAATCTTTGAATACTTGGATTAAGATGCTCTTATGTGAAAAGTAGGTTATGCAAATAAATTAATGTTTGGGACTACACGGAGCAGAAGAATCTACAGAAGTGGAAGTAGTGAAGAATTAGAAAATATTCACTTAATTTCACCCTTGCGGGAGAACGAGGACGAGGTCACGAAAGTTTCTTCGAGAAGCGCGGTTAGTTTGAGAAGGTAGCAGATTTCGTGGTTACCTCCACCCACCCCGCGACCCGCTTCACCTCTCTCACCTCCATCCCCGCCCACTCAACCTCCACCACCTCCACAGTTCGGTATGGCGCGCGCGATCAAATTACTGGTATTCAGAGGAGTAGAAAATGAGGATCTGGACCAATTCTGGTTCATGGTAAGAGCAGTATGAGAAGCAGAAGGTGTCACGGATGACAATATTAAGAAGGCTACATTGGTGAGCGCACTGCAGGATCGTGCATTGATGTGGTACATCAAGCACTCTAACGACCACCCAAATGAAGGATAGCAGAAATCCAGAATGCGTTGAACAAAGAATTTAGCTGGCCTAAATCAGAGACGTAGTCAATAATTAGGTTTAAGGAGATCGCGATGCTTCCAGGTGAGACCCCCTGGGATCTGGACCAAAGGCTAAAGAGTATGATCTACGATGACAACATCGCACATGGTTTGTAGCATCTCTGACACCACACTTGAGGACAGCATTATCATAGTAGAAACTTTCTACCCAGGGCGAAGCATTGGAGATTGTGATGAGATTACATGAGACCTTGATACAGGACCCTAGGTTAGGAGTTCAACAAATCCACGTGCAATTACAAAATCTATGCTTTGAAATGCAATGTTTGAAGTAGGATAGGGCACCGCGGCCAGAGGCGTGCAAGGAAGTATGGTGCATAAAATGCAAAGGCCAAGGCCATGACAAGGATCACTATCCACTGTTCGCAAACTACTTGGTAGGAGGAGGGCCAATGCCATTGATACCAGAGGCATAGGCAGGGCCGAGTGCGACACCCGCATTATGGTGCACGATTTCTCAGATAGGAGGAAAACACACAACGGATAATCGTCATTTGTTGCAGAAGTATACACAGACTCCCCAGCAGTTGTTTTGTAATTTCTACAGGTCGGTAGGTCACGACGAGTGCACTTGTTGCAAATAAAAGTTAATGATGGATCGGACCCCAGCATATATAATGCAGACAAAAAGGTGAGCCCTTGACCTAGCTGTGGGGATGGTGTGTGTTGGATTTCAGGGGCGAGGTTGAGGACAAGGAGGAATGGGACCAGGAAGGGGCTGCGAATAATTAATTTGTTACAATTGTAGAGGACCAGGGCACTATGCCTGCGATTGTACCAACCCGACGAGGATATTTTTTTTGTACTGTGCTCAGTTTGATCATGAAACAATATATTGCCCTATTTTTATCACAAAGATGCGCGAAAAAGCAATATTACAGCCTCCTCCGACTCAAAATATACAAATGATGAGGTCTGAATTGCGCGAAGAAGACCTGAATGTGAACATGATGCTTAGAAGCGGTCTGACCACGGGGGAGGATAAGGGGAAGCAGCCCAAGGGTGATACATGGGTTCCCAAGGCTCCTGCAAAGGAACCTGAGTTTGACTTAGAATACGCAAAGGATATGTTCATGGAAGCTAAGAAGAGCTTCGTGGAGCCCTCCACTTCAGGTAGTCAAGATCAACCAAAGCCATAAATGGATCCTTCTATGCTTACTACCTTTCTGGAGACATGCATGAAACTACTGCTTGACAACAAGGTAGTTAAGGGACTATAGGAGTTAATCACTAGGTGCATAGGGTCAGGAGAACTGCGCGTAGTCCAGAAATTGGAAAAGCATGGCTTACGCACTGGAAGGGAGATGAGATTGACTACGTAGATTGGTGATTATGAAATGGATCAGGTAATCCTAGATCTGGGTTTGGATGCGAATGTGTTACCAAAGCAAACATGGGAATGCATGGGTGGACCCACGTTACAGTGGTCCCCTATTCAATTATGAATGGTGAACCAACAGAAGATTTTTCCCATGGGGAGGTTGCAAGGGGTAACAGTTGATATTGAAGGTACGAGCACACAAATGGATTTTGAAGTGATAGAGATTGTCGATGACAACAATCCCTATCCTACGCTATTAGGAATTGACTGGGCCACTAATATGAATGGATTCATCAATCTGAAGAAGTGAAAAATGATCTTAGAGAAAAAGTTGCTACATGTAGTAGTCCCAATGGACCTAGCCGAAGGAGTGCGCTACACTAAACTAGTGCATGATGATGATCTTGATTGTATCTACAAGATAACTGTGCGAGACCATAATTGGGTGAATCCGACTGCAGATGGGAGGATCTCATGGGAGTGTGAAAGCTCCTGCACTTCGGATTCAGATGAAGAAGTAGAGCACTGGCAGAATCGGTTGAGCGAAGTAAAAATGTTGAATTGCAACATGATGATTAGATCACATAATTGTGTAACAACAGAGGCCTAACAGCTACCGACATATGATGGATTGACAGTGGTGGATGAATTATTGAGAAAGTTTGAAAGAACAGTATTGGAACAATAGCGATTCGATGCGTTGAAGTGGGCACTGCGGGAAACACTTGCGCTCTAGTGGGGAACACATCAAGGAAGTTTTGAGGACTGGCGCGGATGTAGAAGGATGATGCGCCTACAATTTGGGAAACTGCAGCTATAGTTAGAAGACAAATATGATGGACGAGATGACCCGCACACACACCTCGCGAAATGGGCCAAGGCCTATGGGGAAGAACCACAACCTGAATGGGTACACTTATTCTACCATAGCTTGGATGTAATACTGAGACAAAAACTCTGATATGGTATGAGAGAATGGGATGTCTTACGCAAAGGATTTTTGTTAACATTCACATTTGAAGACCAATGGTCAGATACTGTTGACGATGAGCTTCAAGCAGTAAAAGCCACTATATTCAAAACACCATAGGAGCCATTACAAATGCTGCAGCAAGAATTGGCGGTACAGTTAAGTAGCGCGCTAGAGTGTTATAACGTGCAGGTGGAGGAGGATGATGACGACTGTCGAAATATTGATATTCCAGAAACCAAAGGCTATCGCGAGGTTCGAGGACCATTAATTGAGGATCCCGACATCACCACACTGCTCAAAACAAATAACGTAAACATTGGCACAGAAGTGGAGCCAAAGTACGCGATGCTCAGGGATTATTGGGACGATTCTATGGTAGATAAGGTCACCGAGTTACTCCGTGAATATCAAGACTTGTTCCTGACCAAAATCACAGACTTAAAGGGGATCATTAGTGACTTAGGCATGATGAATATCACTCTAAAACTGGAAGCGAAGCCAGTTAAGAAACGACCTTACCTCTTGAATCCAAAGTATAAAGAAAAGGTCTGCAACGAATTAGACAAAATACTCGTAGCCAGAATTATTGAACTAGTGGAAGAATCCGACTGGGTGAGTCCTATGGTCGTGAAGGAGAAAAAACAAAAGGGAAAAATAAGAATATGCGTGGACCTGAGGAAGCTTAATGACACCTGTGTTCACGATCCAATCCCAACATCATTCAGAGATGAAATATTGGAGAATGTTGGTGGTCAGGAAGCTTACTCATTCACGGATGGTTTCTTAGGGTACCATCAGATCAAGATCTCATACATAGTGGTGGTGGCATCCAAATAATACATCCACAAGTTCTTGGAGGTTTATCTGGACGATTGGATTGTCTTTGGAATAGTTGAGCACCATGTAGCGAGCTTATGATTGATGTTGGATACTTGCTGCCGACACCAGATTACGCTGAATGTTAAAATTGCACCTTCCTCATTCCCTTTGGCAACCGGCTAGGCCATGTGGTCTGCAAACAAGGCATAATGGTGGACCCTGTGAAGATTGTTGTTATTCTGAATATGGAAACACCCTGTAGTGTCAAATAGTTACATGCTACTTTGGGGCACACTAGCTACTATAGGAAGTTTATCAAGAGTTATGCCCAAATAACCGCGTTGATGGAAAAGCTATTGAAAAAATATGTGACATACTACTGGAATGATGATTGCATGAAGAGTTTGGATGTCCTAGAGGGGAAACTGGCCTTTGCGCCAATTTTGGTCTTCCCGAAATGGGACGTGGAATTTCATGTACATGTTGATGCGTCGTGTATCACGCTGGGAGCCGTACTCACGCAGGAGGGTGCGAAGGGTGTGGATCACCTGATCGCATTTGTGAGTTGAATATTGTCCAAAGCAAAAAAGAATTACTTTACCACCAAAAGCAAGGGGTTGGAAATGGCATACGTGCTTCAGAAATACCGACACTATTTACTTAAAGGACATTTCAAGATGTATAACGACCATTCCACGTTGAAATACTTGGTGAACAAGCTTGTGTTGGGGGGGCGCATATGAAGATGGCTCTTACTGTTTCAAGAATATGATTTTTAGGTCATACTCAAGCTAGGATAGTTAAACGCAGGACCAGACCACTTGTCACGAATTGAGACGGGCGAGGAACCAACAAATTTGGAGGAGTGACTACCTGATGCACAACTCTTCATAGTATGCATCACAGATGAAAACTTTGAGGATATAATTGATTTTCTAACAACAAGGACTGCACCGAAGGAGTAGTCAATCCAACAGAAGGAGGAATTGGTGTTGCACGCGGCAGACTTTTCTGTTATCACACGGAACCTTTACATGATGGGCAATGATGAGATATTGTGAAGATACGTACTTGAATTTGAAAGGGGTCAAATCCTCGTGGAAGCACATGGGGGTGTTGCAGGAGGACACTATGTAGGACACACCACCACACAAAATATTCTTTGCACAGGGTTATGGTGGCCGACCCTACACTAGAATTCGAAAGCACATTGTAAGGCCTGTGATATATGTCAAAGGATGGGAAAACCATCACGAAGGGACGAGATGCTGTTAAATCCCCAAATGACACTGCAGCCATTTGAGAAATGGGCAATCGACTTTGTAGGCCCAATGAAACCTTAGGGAAAGACAAGCATGCACTACATCATCACCGCGACGGAGTACCTGACATGATGGGCGGAAGCACAACCGGTCAAGGACTGCACGGTTGCCACGACTGCAAAGGTTTGGTTCCAAAATGTGTTGACACGATTTTGCCACTGGAAAACCTTAATGAGCAATCACGGAACACATTTCTTGAAAGAAACCATCAACATGCTCATGGAAGAGTTCCAGGTTTATCACTAGAAAAGTACACCATACCACCCACAGGCTAATGGAATAGTAGAAGCATTCAATAAAATACTGGAGACTACGTTGACCAAAATATGTAATGCACAGTGGAACGACTGGGACTTGCACATACCCGATGTGTTATGGGTGTACAGGACAATGTGCAAGAAATTGATGGGATAGACACCATTCCAGTTGTTCTATGGTACGGAAGCAGTCCTGCCGATGGAATATATCAGACCTAGTCTATGAATAACAATGCTCACAAGGATGTCGGACTATGAAGCTATGGAAGAAAGGATCACGCAATTAAAAGAACTTGAGGAAGAATGATTTCTAGCCAGATTTCACCAGCAGGTACAAAAGTAGTGTGAGAAAGCCTGGAACAACCGCCATATCAAGTTATGCACCTTCAAGGTAAATGACTTAGTGCTGCTGTATGACAGCAAGTTCAAAAGATTTCCCGGAAAATTTAGAATGCACTAGTTGGGACCATATGTGGTAAAAGAGGTTACAGGTAGAGGTGCGGTCCAGCTAGTCAAGCTTAATGGAGAACCCTTCCTAGGAAAAGTAAATGGCAGTCACCTGAAGCCCTACACGGGTGGGCCGGCTATTTGAATAATCGACTGAATCACAGTCTTCGTGACCCAAGTAGCTAGACAGGGGCGCGAGACTATAAACACAAGCACTAGAAGATGGTACCAAAGAAGAGACATGAGTCAGACACAAATGATTCATAAGCAGGACTGGATCAGATTTAGCAGATAGCAGAACAGTGTGTTGCAGACCTTCGTGCATCGCAAGTACAGTTGGAGGGGCTTCACGCAAAGATCATTGCACCAGCAAAGTGACTCGGGACGAGTCACGATGATTGTGTTGGGGGCCTGTTGGCCAGTCGATCCCCCCACAGCATGTTTTTGGGGCTTAAAGCATGAGTTTGTTGGAAATAATACTGAGAGGGGGGGTGAATCAGTATTATCAGATTAATCAAACTTTTCAAATGCCCAAAAACATATACGCTACTTCAGTTAAGTGAACCAGCGTGTACACGCTACTGTGACGAAGTAAAACAGCGTATAAGCAGAAAACTCACAATTTAGTTGGCTTATTCTTCAATTAAGTGCATCAGGACATTATTCATCATATTAACAGTAAACATGTGCAGTATAACAGAACAGATAAAAAGCCACACACATGAACACCAAGATATAAGGTGGAAACCCAATGTGGGTGAAAACCACCTGCTGCAAGTTGTCTCTATCTTTCTTAATATGAAACTTCAGTTTACAATCTTTTGTACTGGTGCAGCCTTATACCAGTACGCAGGCTACAACCTGCAGAAGGCTTCAACCTTCTCTCGTTCTCCAAACTTCCTTGGAAGGGAGCTCCAACCCCCTTTTCTTTTGTACTAGCCAAGATACTAGTACGTAGGTGCTGACCTACAATCTTCCTTCTTCCAGGTATCACTTTTCATACATTTTCAGACTTGGATATTCCTGAAGCACAACATTACAATCTGAAGACCACAATTCATTCAATTTTCACAACAGATCATTGAAGCATAAAACAACCCAACTTTGAATCACTGAACCACTGAACCCTGTCAATCACCAGTTACCAGAACACAGAGCAGACTACAGAACTCTGTAATAACAGTCAGACCCCACTGTAAACTCAAATCAAGCTTCAAAAGATATACGCTACTTTAATGAGAAGAAACTGCGTATACACGCGCTTTTACCGAATCCAACCTGCGTACAGATCTAAAAATAAACTTTCTCAATTTGCAGCTGTACCAGATATTAGTTAGACTCAGAACGTAACATTGCGACAATATGCAGATCTAGAAATACGCATAATCAACCATATCATGATAGTGCATTTCAAACCATTTGATCCCGATCTCTCCTTAGATCTAGTTCTCCATCAACCGATGAGATCTCTCCTTAGCTCAGATCAACCAACTCAGAACCTGCATATCAGATCTCTTTCTCTCTTAGATATTCATGCCTTGTCGAAAGATGATCTTTGCCTAATGATCTTCTTCTCCTTATATAGCCTTTGGCCTTTCTCAATACCAAGAGCCAAAACCATAGTAACACAATACCATCAACTTTAAAACTAGGGATCGACACGCCCGTCGAGACATAATGGTCCGAAATCATAGGCACAACTTCCAAGGTCTAACCACCATGAACCAAAGGAACCTTTCCACATACACGCGCTTTTTCTGAATCTAACTTGCGTGTACACGCGACTTGGTCTTAACGAAAGAGCGTGTATGAGCTTTCTTGCCATGCTGTACTGAGATCTATCTTCTGATTGAGTTGCCATCACCTGTACTAACCTTTGAGCACCTGTACCATCCACTGAGTGAGTTTCCATCAAGGACAACACTTGAACCATAATGCCAACAATCTCCCCCTTTGGACTTGATGGCAACCACCACACCAAGTCACTCTCCCCCTTTGACATCAAGGGCAAAGGGAGGACCAAGATATTCTCTTCCTTGGTAATCCTTCTGCTGTCCATACTGATGTCCATACTCCCCCTGGGTACATGCTAAAATCTCCAAGTGTGCTCCCCCTTTGTGAATGCCAAAGAGTACCAATCTATCCATCCTGCTCACCAAGTGCTGTTCATGCTCCCCTTGACTGTAGGCAAGATCTGCAAAAGATGTTCTTCAAGAAGAACATGACTCTATACATCATAAAAGACCTTCCTATCACCAAAGACTCATACATACATCCATTTCTCAACTAAGTGAGGATATACAAAAAAATGACTCATCCACCCAACCAAGTGGGGATACATCAATATTGACTCATCCACCTAACCATGATAATACATGAACATTTCGTCATTCATCCCAGGCATAGTGGGGAAACCAACAAAGGCCGTTACATGACCTTGACACCATAAAAGAGACAAGAGAGATACATGACATAGAGACAATAGATCTAGACCAAGACTTAGGAAAGACATCAGCAGCATCTGATAAACATCTTGTTAGATCAGCAACTAGAATTTCTTTCTGAGCTCCTTCTCCTGAAACCAACAACCAAAAACATCTGAATGCCAACAATGCTTTATGAGACTTTTGAGCTGCTCCCCCTGAACCTGTGCCTGTTGCACTCCCTGAAACTGTGCCTGAATAATTCTGACATTCCTATTGCTGTTCAGAACTTCAGAGTTTTCCCTTGCTGTTCAGAACTTCATATACGCGTTTTCTCCTGTATAAAACAGCGTATGTACGCGGATATTCTTTCTGCAACAAGCGTCCATCATACACGCGACTTTCCCACCATGAATCCGCGTGTATACGCTCATATTACTTCCGTAACCTGCGTATACCAACTTTTCTGTAGAACAAACAAATTTCAACAACAGGATGAAGCATTAACTACTCCCAGCTTTTGTCTGAGATATTCAAAAGTTTCCCTGGGCAGTGGTTTTGTGAGAATATCAGCAACTTGCTCCTTAGAAGGAACATACTCCAACTTGACCTTCTGTTCAAGCACTTGTTCCCGAAGAAAATGGTACTTGATTGGTATGTGCTTGGTCTTTGAGTGCATGACTGGATTCTTTGAAATGCTGATTGCACTTGTATTATCACATAAGATAGAGACAGGTGGAGTGCAAGTGATTTGAAAGTCCTGCAAGGTCTGCATCATCCAAAGAAGTTGTGTACAACAAGATGCTGCAGCTACATATTCTGCTTCAGCTGTAGATAAGGCAATCGAACTTTGTTTCTTGCTGAACCAAGATACTAATCTGGAACCCATGAAGAAAGCACCTCCACTTGTGCTTTTCCTATCATCCACACTTCCAGCCCAATCTGCATCTGTGTAAGCATGAAGAGTGAGATCAGTATTTCTAGGATACCATAAGCCATAGTTTTGGGTCCCTTGAAGATATTTGAAGATTCTTTTGACTGCCTGAAGATGAGTTTCCTTTGGGTTGGCTTGAAATCTTCCAACCATTCCTACTGCATGTGTAATATCTGGTCGAGTACCTGTCAAATAAAGCAAACTCCCAATCATGGATCTATAAGTGGGTTGGTGGACTGCTGCTGATTCATCATTTGCACTGAGGCTGCATCCTGTAACCATGGGTGTACATACTGGTTTTGACTCTTCCATGCCATACTTCTTCAAGATCTGCTTGAGGTATTTGGTTTGAGACAAGAAGATACCTCCTTCATTTTGTTGGATTTGCAATCCAAGAAAATATGTCAATTCTCCAAGAAGTGACATTTCGAATTCTTTCTGCATAACCAAGGCAAAGTTTTGACTCATAGTTTCTTCATTGCTGCCAAAAATAATATCATCTACATAAACAACAAGAATTAGCAATTTGTTATTTTCAACTTTTATATAGAGATTGCTATCTGCTGATCCTTTTGAAAAGCCTTGTTGGTGAAGATATTTGTCCAACCGATAGTACCAAGCCCTTGGAGCTTGTTTGAGCCCATAGAGAGCCTTTTTCAATCTGCATACAAGGTTTGGATCATTCCCAAGAATGAACCCATCTGGCTGCTCAATATATACTTCTTCTTCTAAGTCTCCATTCAGGAAGGCTGATTTCACGTCCATTTGAAATACCTTGAAGTTTTGAAAGCTTGAGAGAGCAAGGAACATTCGGATGGCCTCTAGTCTTGCCACAGGAGCAAAGGTCTCTTCAAAGTCTATTCCTTCTTGCTGTGCATACCCTTTACAAACAAGTCTGGCCTTGTTTCTAATTACTTCTCCATTTTCATTTAACTTATTCTTGAAGACCCATTTTGTTCCTATTACATTCTTATCTTTTGGTCTAGGAACTAATTCCCAAGTGTTGTTCCTTTCGATTTGCTCAAGTTCTTCATCCATTGCTTTGACCCAACATTCATCTTTGCATGCTTCTTTCACATTTTGTGGTTCAATGGAGGAGAGTAGAGCCAAGTAGCTTGAAGCTTCTGCAAGTGTCCTTCTTGTTTGTACTCCTGCTTCTTTCTGCCCCACAATCTGAGTTTCTGGATGATTCTTTTGGACATATCTGGATGGAGTCTTCTCTTCTATTCTTGTCTGCTCCTCTGGTTCTTCTTGAGATTCTTCTTCTTCTTGAGGTTCTTCTTCTTCATCATTTCGCCTTTGAGAGTAACCTTCATCTTCTTCATGATGAACTTGCCTAGGAATATATCCCTTCTCATCAACCACTATATCAATACTGTCAACAATTCTGCCAAGTCTTTTATTGTAGCACTTGTATGCTTTGCTATGTGGAGAATAACCAAGAAGAATGCCCTCATCTGCTCTAGGTTCAAGTTTTCCAAGTTGCTCATCAGTATTCTTAATATAACATTTTCTCCCAAAGATTTTGAAATGCTTCACGGAAGGAGTTTTACCACTCCAAAGCTCATGAGGTGTTTGAGTGCTGTTTACTCGAACATTTGTTTTGTTAAGAATGATAACAGCAGCATGTGCGGCTTCTCCCCAGAAGGTTGCAGGAGTACCTGATTCATCGAGCATAGCACGAGCCATTTGTTGGATAGTTCTGTTCATTCTTTCCACAACCCCATTTTGCTGAGGAGTTCTAGCTGTAGAGAATTCTCTTCTTATCCCATGTTCATCGCAGAAATCAAAAAATTCATTTGATGTGAACTCCCCACCTCTGTCAGATCTGAGGCACTTGATTTTGTGTCCTGATTCATTTTCAGCCAATGCTTTGAAGGATTTGAATTTTTCGAATGCTTCATCTTTGTGCTTCATAAGCCCTAACCAAACAAACCTTGAGAAATCATCAATGAATAATATCAGATATTCTTCCCCTCGAGGTGTCCTTTTCCTAAATGGACCACATACATCTGTATGGACTAGCTCAAGAGGCAAGCTAGCTGATCCTTCCTTCTCTGGAAAGTTAGTTCTGGTCTGCTTTCCAAACTGACAAGATTTGCATATGGTGTTGTCTGGAATTTTGATATCTGGAAGATCGCGAACTGCCTGATATTTGCATGCTTTCCTTATTTGTGAGAAGCTTAGATGTCCCAACCTTCGATGCCATAACCAGTGCTCTTCATCCTTGCTAAGATAGCATTGTTGTTGTCCTTCTTCAAATATGTACAGATTATTTGGAGTTCTTTTTCCTTTGAGAACTGTTTTACCTGTATCAAGATCACGAACAAGACATCCATTCGATCTGAAAATAACCTCTGTTTTTTGATCACACATCTGGCTGACACTTAGAAGATTATGCTTCAATCCATCAACATACAAAACATTTCCAGCCTTGACCTTTTCTTTCAAAGGAGCAATACCTTTTCCTTTTATAGTTGCAGGAGTATCATTTCCAAAAGAAACTTTCTTTCCCTTTTCTAAAGTAGAATAAGATTCAAGTTTTTCTTTATCACCTGTCATATGTTTCGAACATCCACTGTCAATGTACCATAGATTTTCCTGTCCTTCTGCATAAAATGCTATCCCACATCTTTCTGTTTGAGGTTCCTTTATTCTCCATGTTTTGGTGCTTGTGGCTTGTTCCTTTTTCTCCTGAAACCTGCTCCTGCATTCAGAGTCTTTATGACCAAAATTATTGCAAATAGAACATTCAACTTCATTTTCAAGCACCGAAAAGTTGTTATAGGTCCTTTTTGTAATCCCTGTCATACTTCTTTGTTTTTGAGCTTCCCTAGTCATGATTGTTTTATATGCAACACATTGAGCTGCTCTGTGACCAAAGTTGTGGCAAGAAAAGCATTGTCCATTGAAGAAGCTTCTGCGGTTATTGAATCTACCAGCCAACTGATTTCTATTTTCATCTATTCTTGAGCCAAACTGAGAAGATTTTACCTGTGGTTGGTTGTAGCTTTTGTTCATCCTTAAGGAGGATTGTCCCTGATAGTTTCTGTTTGTAACTCGTCCCTGCTTTACCTGATTATCTTCATTGTTCTTCCGCTCATTTCCTCTTGCTGCATCAAGATAACTTTTTGAGGTGGATGCTTGAGAGGTTTCTCCATTATAGCCCAAACCTGTCTTGTTTAGAGGAGACCGCTGCACACTGATAATCTCATCCAAAGTTTCAGATCCTTTGACAAATTTAAGATTAATAGCTTTTGTTTTCTCAATTTCTTTTCTGAGACCAACAATTTCACCTTCTAGTTTTTCAAGATGTTTTTCCTTTTCATCAATTTGAAATTGCAAAGTATCAATGATCACATTCTTTTCTTCTATGCCTCTCTTGAGTCTAGTGATTTCATTATAGAGATTATCCACATCTATAGCATCCTCATAATCATCATCTTCAAATGCCATTAACAGCTTATATTTATTACCTTGTTCATCTTCATCACTGTTTGATAAGCCATCACTATCTTCATGGGTGTAGTAGCTTTTCCTATTTGCACTTTGTTTCTTGTTCCATCTAGCAGGTTCTTTTCCTTTATCCTTATAAGGACATTTTGCAGCATAATGACCTACTTTCCCACAAGCAAAGCATTTGAAAGGTAGCTTACCTCTGAACCTTCCAGAACCCCTTTGAAGATTTCTGACAAAATTTGATTCCTCTTCCTCTTCTTCTGGAACATGGCTTGCTTCATAGTAATCTTCTTTTCCTGATGCCTTAAAAGCAGCTTCCCTTCTGTCAGATGGACCTCCCTTTCTCATTTCATAAGCGGTTAGAATTCCATGTAGCTGAGACATAGTGAGAACACGGAGATTTTCTTTTTCTTCTATTGCAGATACTTTGGATTCAAACTTGGGAGATAAAGATCTTAGAATCATACAATTAACAATCTCATCTACCCGAAGAAAATAATTAGCCACACTTTCATCATTATACATCTTGAGAGTCTCATATTGAATCCTGAGTGTTTGAAGTTTAGCTTGCTTTACCTGTTCATCTCCTTCATAGCTAGTGATCATTTTGTCCCATATTTCTTTTGCTGATTTGAAGTGCATGACCTTCATGAATTCTGTTTGAGATATACTTCCTAATAGAGTACTGACTGCTTTTGCATTTGTTTCATATGCCTTTTTCTCAGCTGGATCTGTAGGAGTAGCTGAAGGAAAAGCATAGCCTGTTTCTACAATGTCCCAAACTTCTGTACCAAGAGATTGAAGATATGCAGTAACTCTTACCTTCCAATAATTGAAATTTGTTCCATCAAAAACCGGTGGCCTGATTGATGCTTCTTTCTCGTAGTTGCTCATGATGAATGATCTTCCTTCAAGCGATCAAGCTTCTCTGAAGGACCTGCTCCGATACCAATTGTTGGAAATAATACTGAGAGGGGGGGTGAATCAGTATTATCAGATTAATCAAACTTTTCAAATGCCCAAAAACATATACGCTACTTCAGTTAAGTGAACCAGCGTGTACACGCTACTGTGACGAAGTAAAACAGCGTATAAGCAGAAAACTCACAATTTAGTTGGCTTATTCTTCAATTAAGTGCATCAGGACATTATTCATCATATTAACAGTAAACATGTGCAGTATAACAGAACAGATAAAAAGCCACACACATGAACACCAAGATATAAGGTGGAAACCCAATGTGGGTGAAAACCACCTGCTGCAAGTTGTCTCTATCTTTCTTAATATGAAACTTCAGTTTACAATCTTTTGTACTGGTGCAGCCTTATACCAGTACGCAGGCTACAACCTGCAGAAGGCTTCAACCTTCTCTCGTTCTCCAAACTTCCTTGGAAGGGAGCTCCAACCCCCTTTTCTTTTGTACTAGCCAAGATACTAGTACGTAGGTGCTGACCTACAATCTTCCTTCTTCCAGGTATCACTTTTCATACATTTTCAGACTTGGATATTCCTGAAGCACAACATTACAATCTGAAGACCACAATTCATTCAATTTTCACAACAGATCATTGAAGCATAAAACAACCCAACTTTGAATCACTGAACCACTGAACCCTGTCAATCACCAGTTACCAGAACACAGAGCAGACTACAGAACTCTGTAATAACAGTCAGACCCCACTGTAAACTCAAATCAAGCTTCAAAAGATATACGCTACTTTAATGAGAAGAAACCGCGTATACACGCGCTTTTACCGAATCCAACCTGCGTACAGATCTAAAAATAAACTTTCTCAATTTGCAGCTGTACCAGATATTAGTTAGACTCAGAACGTAACATTGCGACAATATGCAGATCTAGAAATACGCATAATCAACCATATCATGATAGTGCATTTCAAACCATTTGATCCCGATCTCTCCTTAGATCTAGTTCTCCATCAACCGATGAGATCTCTCCTTAGCTCAGATCAACCAACTCAGAACCTGCATATCAGATCTCTTTCTCTCTTAGATATTCATGCCTTGTCGAAAGATGATCTTTGCCTAATGATCTTCTTCTCCTTATATAGCCTTAGGCCTTTCTCAATACCAAGAGCCAAAACCATAGTAACACAATACCATCAACTTTAAAACTAGGGATCGACACGCCCGTCGAGACATAATGGTCCGAAATCATAGGCACAACTTCCAAGGTCTAACCACCATGAACCAAAGGAACCTTTCCACATACACGCGCTTTTTCTGAATCTAACTTGCGTGTACACGCGACTTGGTCTTAACGAAAGAGCGTGTATGAGCTTTCTTGCCATGCTGTACTGAGATCTGTCTTCTGATTGAGTTGCCATCACCTGTACTAACCTTTGAGCACCTGTACCATCCACTGAGTGAGTTGCCATCAAGGACAACACTTGAACCATAATGCCAACAGAGTTTTGGTCAATGTAATATAAAGAATCCACGAAGTACGAGCACGGAGTGCGAAAGTCTAGGATGATTCATAGGGTTGTCTTCCCTAAGAATTCTAAAATAATGTAAAGTTGTGTCAACCTACCCATGGTCCGCAGACCATGGGATTGTATAAATAGAGCGAGGCTCTAAGTGTAAAGATAGTTTTGAGTAAGTGAGTAATAGATAGATGCAAAGGCATGGTCAGAGCATAGAGTGAAAGCTTAAGTGTACTGGGTCATAATAGTAGGAAGAGGCTCTACAGCTGAGTGCGTGGACCACTGCAGCTGAGTGCGCAGGGTAGAGTCGAGTCAGTAAGTGAGATTTTAATTGGATTTGGAAGCTAATAAAGAAGTTTATTCTATGCATCTATTCTTGAACATGTACGTTGATGTTATGCATTACTTTACTCTGTTATTTACTGAGCGCAATTGATAATTACGTATATGAATGCTTATATGTGAGTTAACCTAAGTAATCAGATAACGAAGACTAATTAAGGAATATTTGGGTAAATAACCTAGGCCGCGCTGCGACTAGAACTGTGCGAAGACAGTATCACAGGGCGCGGGGCACCCGCAGGTACGCGTAGCGCAGTAAGTGCGAAGGTTGGACGCCATACTATTCACCACATATCAAACATCCTTAAGGTGAGGAAACCTGGTTCAAGCACCCTCCCATACTACTTCGGGTTGTTGGCATTATGGTTCAAGTGTTGTCCTTGATGGCAACTCACTCAGTGGATGGTACAGGTGCTCAGAAGTTGGTACAGGTGATGGCAACTTAATCAGAAGACAGATTTCAGTACAGCATGCCAAGGAAACTCATACACGCTGTTTCGTTAAGCCCAAGTCGCGTGTACACGCAAGTTCGATTCAGAAAAAGCGCGTGTATGTGGAAAGGTTCCTTTGGTTCATGGTGGTTAGACCTTGGAAGTTGTGCCTATGATTTCGGACCATTATGTCTCGACGGGCGTGTCGATCCCTAGTTTTAAAGTTGATGGTATTGTGTTACTATGGTTTTGGCTCTTGGTATTGAGAAAGACCTAAGGCTATATAAGGAGAAGAAGATCATTAGGCAAAGATCATCTTTCGACAAGGCATGAATATCTAAGAGAGAAAGAGATCTCATATGCAGGTTCTGAGTTGGTTGATCTAAGCCAAGGAGAGATCACATCGGTTAATGGAAGACTAGATCTAAGGATAGATCGGGATCTAATGGTTTGAAATGCACTATCATGATATGGTTGATTATGCGTATTTCTAGATCTGCATATTGTCGCAATGTTACGTTCTGAGTCTAACTAAAATCTGGTACAGCTGCAAGTTGAGAAAGTTTATTTTTAGATCTGTACGCAGGTTGGCTTCGGTAAAAGGGCGTGTATACGCGGTTTCTGCTCATTAAAGTAGCGTATAGCTTTTGAAGCTTGATTTTGGTTTACAGTGGGGTCTGACTGTTATTACAGAGTTCTGTAGTCTGCTCTGTGTTCTGGTAACTGGTGATTGACAGGGTTCAGTGGTTCAGTGATTCAAAGTTGGGTTGTTTTATGCTTCAATGATCTGTTGTGAAAATTGAATGAATTGTGGTCTTCAGATTGTAATGTTGTGCTTCAGGAATATCCAAGTCTGAAAATGTATGAAAAGTGATACCTGGAAGAAGGAAGATTGTAGGTCAGCACCTACGTACTAGTATCTTGGCTAGTACAAAAGCAAAGGGGGTTGGAGCTCCCTTCCAAGGAAGTTTGGAGAACGAGAGAAGGTTGAAGCCTTCTGCAGGTTGTAGCCTGCGTACTGGTATAAGGCTGCACCAGTACAAAAGATTGTAAACTGAAGTTTCATATTAAGAAAGATAGAGACAACTTGCAGCAGGTGGTTTTCACCCACATTGGGTTTCCACCTTATATCTTGGTGTTCATGTGTGTGGCTTTTTATCTGTTCTGTTATACTGCACATGTTTACTGTTAATATGATGAATAATGTCCTGATGCACTTAATTGAAGAATAAGCCAACTAAATTGTGAGTTTTCTGCTTATACGCTGTTTTACTTCGTCACAGTAGCGTGTACACGCTGGTTCACTTAACTGAAGTAGCGTATATGTTTTTGGGCATTTAAAAGTTTGATTAATCTGATAATACTGATTCACCCCCCCTCTCAGTATTATTTCCAACAATTGGTATCAGAGCAGGTCCTTCAGAGAAGCTTGATCGCTTGAAGGAAGATCATTCATCATGAGCAACTACGAGAAAGAAGCATCAATCAGGCCACCGGTTTTTGATGGAACAAATTTCAATTATTGGAAGGTAAGAGTTACTGCATATCTTCAATCTCTTGGTACAGAAGTTTGGGACATTGTAGAAAAAGGCTATGCTTTTCCTTCAGCTACTCCTACAGATCCAGATGAAAAAAAGGCATATGAAACAAATGCAAAAGCAGTCGCTACCCTATTAGGAAGTATATCTCAAACAGAATTCATGAAGGTCATGCACTTCAAATCAGCAAAAGAAATATGGGACAAAATGATCACTAGCTATGAAGGAGATGAACAGGTAAAGGAAGCTAAACTTCAAACACTCAGGATTCAATATGAGACTCTCAGGATGTATAATGATGAAAGTGTGGCTAATTATTTTCTCCGGGTAGATGAGATTGTTAATTGTATGAAAAACTTGGGTGAAGAAATAAGAGAAACTATAGTAGTTCAAAAGGTTCTAAGATCTTTATCCCCCAAGTTTGAATCTAAAGTATCTGCAATAGAAGAAAAAGAAAATCTCCGTGTTCTCACTATGTCTCAGCTACATGGAATTCTAACCGCTTATGAAATGAGAAAGGGAGGTCCATCTGACAGAAGGGAAGCTGCTTTTAAGGCATCAGGAAAAGAAGATTACTATGAAGCAAGCCATGTTCCAGAAGAAGAGGAAGAAGAATCAAATTTTGTCAGAAATCTTCAAAGGGGTTCTGGAAGGTTCAGAGGTAAGCTACCTTTCAAATGTTTTGCTTGTGGGAAAGTAGGTCATTATGCTGCAAAATGTCCTTATAAGGATAAAGGAAAAGAACCTGCTAGATGGAACAAGAAACAAAGTGCAAATAGGAAAAGCTACTACACCCATGAAGATAGTGATGGCTTATCAAACAGTGATGAAGATGAACAAGGTAATAAATATAAGCTGTTAATGGCATTTGAAGATGATGATTATGAGGATGCTATAGATGTGGATAATCTCTATAATGAAATCACTAGACTCAAGAGAAGCATAGAAGAAAGGAATGTGATTATTGATACTTTGCAATTTCAGATTGATGAAAAGGAAAAACATCTTGAAAAACTAGAAGGTGAAATTGTTGGTCTCAGAAAAGAAATTGAGAAAACAAAAACTATTAATCTTAAATTTGTCAAAGGATCTGAAACCTTGGATGAGATTATTAGTGTGCAGCGGTCTCCTCTAAACAAAACAGGTTTGGGCTATAATGGAGAAACCTCTCAAGCATCCACCTCAAAAAGTTATCTTGATGCAGCAAGAGGAAATGAGCGGAAGAACAATGAAGATAATCAGGTAAAGCAGGGACGAGTTACAAACAGAAACTATCAGGGACAATCCTCCTTAAGGATGAACAAAAGCTACAACCAACCACAGGTAAAATCTTCTCAGTTTGGCTCAAGAATAGATGAAAATAGAAATTACAATCAGTTGGCTGGTAGATTCAATAACCGCAGAAGCTTCTTCAATGGACAATGCTTTTCTTGCCACAACTTTGGTCACAGAGCAGCTCAATGTGTTGCATATAAAACAATCATGACTAGGGAAGCTCAAAAACAAAGAAGTATGACAGGGATTACAAAAAGGACCTATAACAACTTTTCGGTGCTTGAAAATGAAGTTGAATGTTCTATTTGCAATAATTTTGGTCATAAAGACTCTGAATGCAGGAGCAGGTTTCAGGAGAAAAAGGAACAAGCCACAAGCACCAAAACATGGAGAATAAAGGAACCTCAAACAGAAAGATGTGGGATAGCATTTTATGCAGAAGGACAGGAAAATCTATGGTACATTGACAGTGGATGTTCGAAACATATGACAGGTGATAAAGAAAAACTTGAATCTTATTCTACTTTAGAAAAGGGAAAGAAAGTCTCTTTTGGAAATGATACTCCTGCTACTATAAAAGGAAAAGGTATTGCTCCTTTAAAAGAAAAGGTCAAGGCTGGAAATGTTTTGTATGTTGATGGATTGAAACATAATCTTCTAAGTGTCAGCCAGATGTGTGATCAAAAAACAGAGGTTATTTTCAGATCGAATGGATGTCTTGTTCGTGATCTTGATACAGGTAAAACAGTTCTCAAAGGCAAAAGAACTCCAAATAATCTGTACATATTTGAAGAAGAACAACAACAATGCTATCTTAGCAAGGATGAAGAGCACTGGTTATGGCATCGAAGGTTGGGACATCTAAGCTTCTCACAAATAAGGAAAGCATGCAAATATCAGGCAGTTCGCGATCTTCCAGATATCAAAATTCCAGACAACACCATATGCAAATCTTGTCAGTTTGGAAAGCAGACCAGAACTAACTTTCCAGAGAAGGAAGGATCAGCTAGCTTGCCTCTTGAGCTAGTCCATACAGATGTATGTGGTCCATTTAGGAAAAGGTCACCTCGAGGAGAAGAATATCTGATATTATTCATTGATGATTTCTCAAGGTTTGTTTGGTTAGGGCTTATGAAGCACAAAGATGAAGCATTCGAAAAATTCAAATCCTTCAAAGCATTGGCCGAAAATGAATCAGGACACAAAATCAAGTGCCTCAGATCTGACAGAGGTGGGGAGTTCACATCAAATGAATTTTTTGATTTCTGCGATGAACATGGGATAAGAAGAGAATTCTCTACAGCTAGAACTCCTCAGCAAAATGGGGTTGTGGAAAGAATGAACAGAACTATCCAACAAATGGCTCGTGCTATGCTCGATGAATCAGGTACTCCTGCAACCTTCTGGGGAGAAGCCGCACATGCTGTTGTTATCATTCTTAACAAAACAAATGTCCGAGTAAACAGCACTCAAACACCTCATGAGCTTTGGAGTGGTAAAACTCCTTCCGTGAAGCATTTCAAAATCTTTGGGAGCAAATGTTATATTAAGAACACTGATGAGCAACTTGGCAAACTTGAACCTAGAGCAGATGAGGGCATTCTTCTTGGTTATTCTCCACATAGCAAAGCATACAAGTGCTACAATAAAAGACTTGGCAGAATTGTTGACAGTATTGATATAGTGGTTGATGAGAAGGGATATATTCCTAGGCAAGTTCATCATGAAGAAGATGAAGGTTACTCTCAAAGGCGAAATGATGAAGAAGAAGAACCTCAAGAAGAAGAAGAATCTCAAGAAGAACCAGAGGAGCAGACAAGAATAGAAGAGAAGACTCCATCCAGATATGTCCAAAAGAATCATCCAGAAACTCAGATTGTGGGGCAGAAAGAAGCAGGAGTACAAACAAGAAGGACACTTGCAGAAGCTTCAAGCTACTTGGCTCTACTCTCCTCCATTGAACCACAAAATGTGAAAGAAGCATGCAAAGATGAATGTTGGGTCAAAGCAATGGATGAAGAACTTGAGCAAATCGAAAGGAACAACACTTGGGAATTGGTTCCTAGACCAAAAGATAAGAATGTAATAGGAACAAAATGGGTCTTCAAGAATAAGCTAAATGAAAATGGAGAAGTAATTAGAAACAAGGCCAGACTTGTTTGTAAAGGGTATGCACAGCAAGAAGGAATAGATTTTGAAGAGACCTTTGCTCCTGTGGCAAGACTAGAGGCCATCTGAATGTTCCTTGCTCTCTCAAGCTTTCAAAACTTCAAGGTATTTCAAATGGACGTGAAATCAGCCTTCCTGAATGGAGACTTAGAAGAAGAAGTATATATTGAGCAGCCAGATGGGTTCATTCTTGGGAATGATCCAAACCTTGTATGCAGATTGAAAAAGGCTCTCTATGGGCTCAAACAAGCCCCAAGGGCTTAGTACTATCGGTTGGACAAATATCTTCACCAACAAGGCTTTTCAAAAGGATCAGCAGATAGCAATCTCTATATAAAAGTTGAAAATAACAAATTGCTAATTCTTGTTGTTTATGTAGATGATATTATTTTTGGCAGCAATGAAGAAACTATGAGTCAAAACTTTGCCTTGGTTATGCAGAAAGAGTTCGAAATGTCACTTCTTGGAGAATTGACATATTTTCTTGGATTGCAAATCCAACAAAATGAAGGAGGTATCTTCTTGTCTCAAACCAAATACCTCAAGCAGATCTTGAAGAAGTATGGCATGGAAGAATCAAAACCAGTATGTACACCCATGGTTACAGGATGCAGCCTCAGTGCAAATGATGAATCAGCAGCAGTTCACCAACCCACTTATAGATCCATGATTGGGAGTTTGCTTTATTTGGCAGGTACTCGACCAGATATTACTCATGCAGTAGGGATGGTTGGAAGATTTCAAGCCAACCCAAAGGAAACCCATCTTCAGGCAGTCAAAAGAATCTTCAAATATCTTCAAGGGACCCAAAACTATGGCTTATGGTATCCTAGAAATACAGATCTCACTCTTCATGCTTACACAGATGCAGATTGGGCTGGAAGTGTGGATGATAGGAAAAGCACAAGTGGAGGTGCTTTCTTCATGGGTTCCAGATTAGTGTCTTGGTTCAACAAGAAGCAAAGTTCGATTGCCTTATCTACAGCTGAAGCAGAATATGTGGCTGCAGCATCTTGTTGCACACAACTTCTTTGGATGATGCAGACCTTGCAGGACTTTCAAATCACTTGCACTCCACCTGTCTCTATCTTATGTGATAATACAAGTGCAATCAGCATTTCAAAGAATCCAGTCATGCACTCAAAGACCAAGCACATACCAATCAAGTACCATTTTCTTCGGGAACAAGTGCTTGAGCAGAAGGTCAAATTGGAGTATGTTCCTTCTAAGGAGCAAGTTGCTGATATTCTCACAAAACCACTGCCCAGGGAAACTTTTGAATATCTCAGACAAAAGCTGGGAGTAGTTAATGCTTCATCCTGTTGTTGAAATTTGTTTTGTTCTACAGAAAAGTTGGTATACGCAGGTTACGGAAGGGATATGAGCGTATACACGCGGATTTATGGTGAGTAAGTCGCGTGTATGCTGGACGCTTGTTGCAGAAAGAATATCCGCGTACATACGCTGTTTTATACAGGATAAAACGCGTATATGAAGTTCTGAACAGCAAAGGAAAACTCTGAAGTTCTGAACAGCAATAGGAATGTCAGAAGTATTCAGGCACAGTTTCAGGGAGTGCAACAGGCACAGGTTCAGGGGGAGCAGCTCAAAAGTCTCATAAAGCATTGTTGGCATTCAGATGTTTTGGTTGTTGGTTTAAGAAGAAGGAGCTCAGAAAGCAATTCTAGTTGCTGATCTAACAAGATGTTTATCCGATGCTGCTGGTGTCTTTTCTAAATCTTGGTCTAGATCTGTTGTCTCTATGTCTTTCTTGTCTCTTTTATGGTGTCAAGGTCATGTAACGGCCTTTGTTGGTTTCCCCACTATGCCTGGGATGAATGATGAAATGTTCATGTATTATCATGTGTCTTCACATGGTTAGGTGGATGAGTCAATATTGGTATATCCCCACTAGATTGGGTGATGAATGTATGTTGAGTCTTTTGATGATAGGAAGGTCTTCTTTAATGTATAAGTCTTTGTTCTTCTTGAAGAACATCTTTTGCAGATCTTGCCTACTGTCAAGGGGAGCATGAACAGCACTTGGTAAGCAGGACGGATAGATTGGTACACTTTGGCATACACAAAGGGGGAGCACACTTGGAGATTTCAGCATGTACTCAGGGGGAGTATGGACAGCAGTATGGACAGCAGAAGGAATACCAAGGAAGAGAATATTTTGGTCCACCCTTTGCCCTTGATGTCAAAGGGGGAGAGTGACTTGGTGTGGTGGTTGCCATCAAGTCCAAAGGGGGAGATTGTTGGCATTATGGTTCAAGTGTTGTCCTTGATGGCAACTCACTCAGTGGATGGTACAGGTGCTCAGAAGTTGGTACAGGTGATGGCAACTTAATCAGAAGACAGATTTCAGTACAGCATGCCAAGGAAACTCATACACGCTGTTTCGTTAAGCCCAAGTCGCGTGTACACGCAAGTTCGATTCAGAAAAAGCGCGTGTATGTGGAAAGGTTCCTTTGGTTCATGGTGGTTAGACCTTGGAAGTTGTGCCTATGATTTCGGACCATTATGTCTCGACGGGCGTGTCGATCCCTAGTTTTAAAGTTGATGGTATTGTGTTACTATGGTTTTGGCTCTTGGTATTGAGAAAGGCCTAAGGCTATATAAGGAGAAGAAGATCATTAGGCAAAGATCATCTTTCGACAAGGCATGAATATCTAAGAGAGAAAGAGATCTGATATGCAGGTTCTGAGTTGGTTGATCTAAGCCAAGGAGAGATCACATCGGTTAATGGAAGACTAGATCTAAGGATAGATCGGGATCTAATGGTTTGAAATGCACTATCATGATATGGTTGATTATGCGTATTTCTAGATCTGCATATTGTCGCAATGTTACGTTCTGAGTCTAACTAAAATCTGGTACAGCTGCAAGTTGAGAAAGTTTATTTTTAGATCTGTACGCAGGTTGGCTTCGGTAAAAGGGCGTGTATACGCGGTTTCTGCTCATTAAAGTAGCGTATAGCTTTTGAAGCTTGATTTTGGTTTACAGTGGGGTCTGACTGTTATTACAGAGTTCTGTAGTCTGCTCTGTGTTCTGGTAACTGGTGATTGACAGGGTTCAGTGGTTCAGTGATTCAAAGTTGGGTTGTTTTATGCTTCAATGATCTGTTGTGAAAATTGAATGAATTGTGGTCTTCAGATTGTAATGTTGTGCTTCAGGAATATCCAAGTCTGAAAATGTATGAAAAGTGATACCTGGAAGAAGGAAGATTGTAGGTCAGCACCTACGTACTAGTATCTTGGCTAGTACAAAAGCAAAGGGGGTTGGAGCTCCCTTCCAAGGAAGTTTGGAGAACGAGAGAAGGTTGAAGCCTTCTGCAGGTTGTAGCCTGCGTACTGGTATAAGGCTGCACCAGTACAAAAGATTGTAAACTGAAGTTTCATATTAAGAAAGATAGAGACAACTTGCAGCAGGTGGTTTTCACCCACATTGGGTTTCCACCTTATATCTTGGTGTTCATGTGTGTGGCTTTTTATCTGTTCTGTTATACTGCACATGTTTACTATTAATATGATGAATAATGTCCTGATGCACTTAATTGAAGAATAAGCCAACTAAATTGTGAGTTTTCTGCTTATACGCTGTTTTACTTCGTCACAGTAGCGTGTACACGCTGGTTCACTTAACTGAAGTAGCGTATATGTTTTTGGGCATTTAAAAGTTTGATTAATCTGATAATACTGATTCACCCCCCCTCTCAGTATTATTTCCAACACGGGTGAGACCTTAGTCCGTGCTCCGTGGATTGTTGCCGAAAGGGCTAGTAGTACCAAGAATTGCTTGGCTAAATCACTTCCGAACCTGGGTCAGGCACCAATAAGCCAACACCTATGGATCAACATATCGATAATGGGTATCGACTCCTCCATCCACAGACACCCATCGTGAACCAAGCACAACAGCTACTTGATGACGATCATCATGATGGGCACACGGTTGTAATGCGGCACCCATAGCAGGTTTAGTAGGCTTGTCTTGTCCACGCCTTTCAACCACTTCCTCGGCTCCAAAGCGGTCACTCCAGTGTTTTTGTGGAATACATGATGCATAAGTTTGTTTGTCGCTGAATGAGCGAAATTCTCCACGTTAGCTAAATCCTAGTCTTCCAATTTTAAAAGGGGGACACGCCCCAAGCGTAATTCTTCAAAGACAATTTTCGCTGGCAATAGGGGTGTGTGCAGGGTGACCTTACTCTCATCAATATCTTTTGGCACCTTTGTTTTACCCATGCGTGGAGGAATGTACTCAAGTAGCTTAGAAATGGGGTCAAACCCCTCAACCTCAACATCCTCCATTTCCATCACAATACCCTCATCATCCATGGGGATTTCTTTGATCTCTTCTTCTCGCTCTAAGTAAACCACCTTTCCCTTTTCCTGTGTGGTGGGCTTATCCTTCTATGGGTTCTTTCTAGGTGATGTGTGCACTGGATATGGTTTCACGGCCTACTTCCCTTTCTTGTTCTTCGGACCCTCCTTGGTCAGGGTAGGCCTTGGCCTGGGTGACCATGGTGACTTAGGTACTTCATCTAGTAGTTTTGTAGTTCCATCCTCTGCGCAGTTCCCTCGGCCGCCATGTCTACCCTTGGAATAGCTCCTTCTGTTGTCATTGCTTCCCCAGCATTTACAGTCTTAGCCAACGATGACATGATGCTATTCAACAACTCTTGTGTCTCCTTTGGCAACTTCTCAAATGCTGAACTCGCTATCAAAGCTTCAAAGTATTCACAGTTCATGCACACCTGAGAACCCAACACCTCAATTCTCAGGATGCCAAGTGTTTTCTGCTGGGAAACCCTTTGTAATTTATAGGCATTTTTGAATTTAAATCTGATTGTTACCCCACAATCGGTTCATTAATGCTAGATTAGCAGCAGATTTTCAAAGATCTGGTCCATAAATTTTGACTTGAATTCCACCCCGCTGCTTGATTTGGTCATTTTTTCATCGTGAAATCATGAAAAGTGACTTTAACAGTCACTCTCCATCTATCCTGCGTGGTTTTTCCTTTGATAGCGTAGCTCCTTGCACGCTTCTGCGAGTTCTGTGACATTTTTTTGTTCCACACAGTTTCCCAATCAGGCAGCTCTCTAGCCTGGGCAGTGTAGTTTATAGTCTCGTGCTTCCTTTCAGCTACGTGGAGCATTAATACTATGCTTCCCTCATACAGACACCCAGCTAGATCACCGGTGTATGGCTTCAATTAGTTGCCATTCACCTTTCCTGGGAAGGGTTCTCCATTCAAATTGACCAGCTGAACTGCTCCACCATCGGTAATCTACTTGATGACATACGGCCCTAGCCAGTGCATCCTAAATTTCCCTCGAAATTGATCAGACTTGCTATCATATAACAAGACCAGATCATTTACCTTGAAGGTGCACAGTTTGATGTGCTGATCGTGCAATGGCTTTGTGTGCTCCTTTTGATAATTGATGTAATCTAGCTAGAAATCAGTCCTCCTTAAGCTCCATTAGCTATGCCGACCTCTCTTCTAGGGCTCCACAATCCACCATTCTTATGAATTCCGCTATGCACAGGCTAGGTACAATGTATTTCTTTGGAATCACAACTTCTATGCCATACATGAGTCTGAAAGACGTTTGTCCAGTCAGCTTCTTTCAAGTCGTTTGGTGGGCCCATAGTACCACGGGTACGCACACATCTGAGTCATTTCTCTGAGCATTGCAAACCTTCGTCAATGCACTCTCCAGTATCTTATTGAATGCTTCCACTATCCCATTACCTTGTGGATGATAAGGTGTACTTTTTTATTGATACACCTGAAATTCCTCTGTCAATGGGTTGATTGTTTCATTAAGAAAGTGTGTACCATGATTGCTCATCAAAATATTCGGACACCTGAATATCGTCAGGACATACTCAAAAATAAATTTTGTTGATGTCATGCCTATGTAGTCCTTCACAGGCTATGCCTCTACCCATCTAGTCAAATACTCCGTCGTAGTGATTATGTATTAAGCACCCGTCTTCTTTCCTTGAGGCTAAATTGGTCCCACAAAGTTAATTGCCCATTTTTTGAATCATTGTAATGTCACCTGTAGTGTCAGAGGCAACTCATCCCTTCACGACGGCCTGCCAATCTTTTGACATGCATCACATTCCCTATAATATGCTTTCGAATCCTTATGCAAGGTCGGCCACCACAACTCAATGCATAAAATCTTCTCTGTTGTTTCTTTCCATACATAGTGTCCTCCCATGGCTTGTCCATGAGCCTCAATGAGGATGCTGCTTCATTCAAAGTCAGGCACACATTGTTGCAATGTTTCGTCTCACCCCATTTTGTACAAGTGCCATGCAATGATAGAAAAATCTTTCATGCCCACTACCATTTCCTTCTTCTGTTGACTTGCATAACCTTCTGGAGTCGTTCTTATCATTAGGAAGTGGATAATATCTTTAAAGTGACTGTCTGCGATGCATACTACAAAGAGTCTTTTGTCAGGAAGTCCTTCCTATAAATTAGTAGGTTCCTTTCCAGTTTCAATGCGCGACAAATGATCAGGTCCTGCATTCAGTTGTCCTGGCTTCATAATAACTTCGAAGTCATACTCTTGGAACAACAACAACCACCTACATATTTTACCCCCCAACACAGGTTTGTTTACCAGGTACTTCAACGCTGGAATGATCTGTATACATCTTAAAGTGTCCACCCAACAAATAGTTCCTGAACTTTTGGAGCATGTACACCATATCTAATCCTTCGCACTTTGTCGTGGGATAATTTCTCTCCGCTTTAGACAACTTCCTACTTGCAAATGCTATAGGATGATCTAGTTCTCCCTCAATGGCTTGTATTAGTACAACTCCTAGTGCAATACATGATGCGTCCACGTGGACATGAAATTCCTTCTTCCAATCTGGAAAGACTAGGATTGGCGTGGTGACCATTTTCTCTTTCAATACATCTAAGATCTTCTTACATTCATCATTCCAACGGAGTGCTTCCTTTTTCAATAATTTCTCCATAGGCGCGATGATCTGGGCATAGCTCTTGATGAAATTCCTATAGTATCCGGTATGCCCTAGAGTTGCGTGCAGCTATTTCACACTCCTCAACACCTACAAGTTGATTATCACCATGACTTTTGTGGGGTCTACCATCAATCCTTGTCTGCATACCACATGGCCCAAAAAGATCCCAAAGGGGACACAAAACAAACAGTTCTTCAGATTGAGCATGATCTAGTATCTCTTACATGTATCTAGAATCAAGCACAGACTTGCCACATGGCACTTGACCAATCCAAACACTGTCCAAAAATCAAAGTATACCTCCAAAAATTTATGAATTAAGTCTTTGAATGCTGCAATCACTATGTGCGAAAATATCCCTCGGACATTCTTTAGCCCAAAATGCATTACGGTGTATTGAAAACATCCCCATTCAGTCGCGAAGGTCATCTTTCCTCTATCCTCAGCCGTGATTTTGATCTGATGGTACCCAGAGAACCCATCAGTGAAAGAGTATGCTTCTTGGATGCCTACATTATCCAGGACCTCATCGGTGAACAGGGTCGGGAAAGGATCATGCACACAAGCGTCATTCAATTTCCTGAGATCTACACATATCCTTATTTCTTCCTTCTGTTTCTTTTCCTGAACCACTATTGGGCTTACCCAGTCAGATTCTTCCACTGGTTCAATAATACCCACTGCAAGCATCTTATCTAACTCAATGGAGACCCTTTCCTTATACCTTGGGTTGAGACGTGTTGGCTTATTGGGCCTTGACCCAGGTTCGGAATAGTTATTTAGCCAAACAAATCTCGCAGCTACCGACCCTTTCGGCAATAGTCCGCGGAGCGCGGACTGATGTCTCACTCGAGGTAGCATGGGAGGGTGCTAGAACCAGGTTTCCACACCCTTGGGATGTCGTGATGTGGTCTGGAGGAGTTTCACATCGTTCTACGGCCTTGCGCTACTCTGCTTCTGTGTAGATCCGGACGAGGGCAATTCCTTACTAGTTATTATTAATGAGCTATTATAGATCTAATCTACTTTTTACGGTCTTTAAGCAAACATTTGATAGAGATAACCAGTTTGTGCACCCAGAAAAGTTATAGATTTGCATAAACTCATAAAATAAGCATAAGCGCATAGATCAAACAAATATATCAAACATAAATTAACCAGATCCATAATATTTTAGATTCAAAACGATATTTTAGAATCAAATTATCTTTATTCAACTCTTTCGCGAATACATCCAAATCTGCCCTGCGCACTCAGCTGCAGGGGTCCGCGCACACAACTGCGGACTCTACTAGGCCTCTGTGCACACAGCTGCAGAGCCTCTATCTACCCACAAAGACCCTCGACTCGGACTTACAGACACTTCAAGAATTCTTTCTTCAAAAACCCATTACGTTCCAGATCCAAAAGTACATACCAAAAAACTGACTCCTAACCCTAGAGCCTTGCTCTATTTATACATTTCCATGGTCCGCGGACAATGGGTGGGCCAACTCCGTTCCTATTATTTTACATTATTTATGGGCAGATAATCCTTTGACTTGACTCATTTACAATTCGCGCTCCGCGCACTTCGCGGATTCCTTACCATAACTTTCCCAAAATTGCAGGTTTTGAGCACCAAAACTGTTATGCGAGCCCTCTGCTACCCAACAGTCCCCCAACATAATCATCATGACTCATCCTGAGTCACTTGGCTAGTGTGGTAGTCTTCACGCAGAGGTCGGTCAACAATTTCTGCATGTCGCTTGTGCTTGCAACAAACTCTGCTGCTATCTTTTGTACTTGTTCTACACGAGCTGCTGATGCATCTGTATCACTTGCAGTTGCCTGTCCGGGATCACATACTGCCTACATGTGCACTAAGTTTCCTTTGATGGTTGTGGTGACCATGAATTCTTCATCAAGCCAAGGCTGGATGCATTCCTTAAGCACTGCCTCCTTTTTCCGCGCGGCGTCAACTTGTGCCTTGAGAGCTTGGGCCTCCTTCATTTTAGCCAACCGCTGCGTGATAGCGACCGTCTGCACAGTCCCTCGGACTATGTCATAAGCTTGCTGCAACTCCTGTGCTTCAGTTTCTACTTGTTGTATGGTTGGGTCTTCCTGGAGGGAGGTGTACGTAAGGAGGGATTGATCTAATAGTCCCAAGCAATCTCAGATAGCACACTTTATCATTTCCAGTCCTGCTTGAATTTCACCATGGCACTACTCCCAAATTTCCAGTGGTGTGGTCAGCTCAGCCTTCAGTCTTAGCTCTGCAATTTTTAAATTTAATTCCCATTGAGCCTTCGCGGCCTCCTCTTGGGCCATACGGAATCTTGTGGCCATGCGATGAATCTTGTCAGTGGTTGGAAGTTTAGCTGGGATAGCTAACTCCGGTACCTTACTACAAGTGGCCATCACAATTTGGTCCACTCCCTAGTTGTGTGAGATCAAGTCATCTCACTAGAGATCGACTTGCTCCAGATTTTCCTTGTGCTCCATCAGTATTTGGAGGGCACGACCTTCCAGGCACGAAGCTCAGTGGTTACCCCATCCTGTAGTTGGTATAAGGTTTCTCTAGGAAGAGTGGCGAAATTCAACCCCCAACTTCACATATCCCCCTCTACTTCTGCTAAGACAGGGCCTACTGGAAACGTTAAGGTGTTCATTGTATTGGTGCGCATCATCTGGTTAGCTGCGGCTATGTACTCTATTAATTTTAGGATTACCTCGCTCAGGGGTCACACCTGTAATGCCAGCAACTGTGCTTGGATCTCCCCCAACACAGTTGTCTGCTTTGTGATCAGTTCCATCAATGCATCGGTAGGGACACTACTTGCCAGTTTGTTGCTACCAATAAACTCTCTCTCCAAAGCTTTTGTTGTTTTTGACTTTTTGTGTGTGTGCGGTGATTCCTTGTTGCGTGGTCGCTTGACTGGGGTTGACTCAGTAAGATAGTCCGTGCGTTCCTATATCTCCTTTTCCTATTGCATTCCTTGTTCTGAGGCCATTTCCTGATCCATTGTGATTTCTTCAGCTATCACATCCTTGGTTGCCTCCTTTTGCGAAGCTGCCTGTTGTCCCTGACTAGTCTTTTCTGCCAAGTGAGTGAGCGGCTGGTCTTTTGCGCTGTCATTCTTTCTAGTACATCCTTGTCTATGGCACGCCACTCTTAGGGCCATGTTTCCAATACCTCATAAATAGCATCATCTATTGCAATGAACGGAAGTGTGACCCATGCTCGCTTTGGATCTTTCCACGCTCGAATATATAAGTTATGCATGTCCGCTTTGAACTCGGTCGTGCTTTGAAAATTGTTGTAGATTTTTGGAGACAGTCGTGGCCTATGAGTGATCTGTGTCCAGATAGTCCCCTCCATGAAGGTCCAAAAAACCTTGATGTCAGAAACCCTCGCTGCATCCTTTGTAGCCCAGAGCGAAGTATATCGCACTGCTTTTGGTAGGCTGTCTTCAATGCTGGGAAACTGGCTACCCTGCGGTAGTTCTCCTACAACCAAAAGGATTGATAGTAGCAACCATGCATAATAAAATGTCTTACCTTTGTCCTGTGCTTCCTGACAATTTGTAAAAAATTCATCGCATAAGAACTGCGCCCAGTTAAACTGAACCCCTGCCGCGCACTGTTCCTCAAGCACAATGATAGGAGCTAGCACCTCATATGCACGACATTTCCTCTTTAGTTTATTGGCTAGTAACTAGGTGTCGATTCATGCCCCTCAGTCTTTGATGCATTCTATTGCATACCCCCGCTTCCGCTTCTCCAACTTATGTTTAGCCTTCATTTTTTCGGCAAGACCCACATCGCTACTTATTCTGGCTATGTTTGTGGGGTCATTACCTTTTATAGGCAAGTGGGTAAGCTAGTGTACTAAATCAGCTGTGATAGGAATCAACTCCTCCAACCAGAGATACCCATCATGTACAAGACATAGTAACTGTCGGATAACAAAAATGGTGATGGTCGCACGATGATAGTGAGGTATCTACCTTAGATTAAGTAATCCCACCTTCTCCACACCTAGTAACCACTTCCGCGGTAGTAATTTGTCTTTAGCCAATTTGGGGAACTTGTCGCTGTCTTCAAGGTCCCAATCTTCGAAATTGATGCTTGGGACTCAGCCCAGTGGCAACCCATCGAACCTTATCTCATCCGGAAGGAGCGGGGCCTGGAGCTTATTCTTTGCAGCATCCAAGTCCTTCGATATCTTGGCCATCCCGGTCCATAGGGAGATATATGGGGGTCGTGAAGGGATTGGGAAAGCATCCTCTTCATCATCATCTTGTGCGTCAATCTGATCGATCAAAGATTGCAAATATTCATCGTCCTCCTCAGGTTCGGTGGTAATTTATTTTCCCTTTTCAGCTCCTGATAACTTATTGAACCTCAGCGATATCTTGACTGGCCCCATCGGTTGCTTTTTTTCTAAGGCCGCGGTGTGCGTGGGGATTTTGGGACTTCGAGGACTGTGTCGGCTTCATCTAGCTCCTCTTGGGTTGAGTAGAGTTCTTCTGTGAACCCTACTCAGGTTCTCACCATGGTACTCATGGAAATCCTGGTAGTCGAGTGTTTGCTGGTCATTATTGGTTCAAATCTCAAATATCCTAGTGTCGTCCATAGGTCGTTAGAGGAACATGTAATTTTGAATGGATCCCTTCCCTCCACTTCCAATTTATTAACAGTGTCTAGGCGATAGATCTTTTCTTATCTAGCTTGGAACTTTTGTCTTAATGGCCCGCCACCCGCTCCTCCCTGATGTAACTCGACTTTCTTATCAGGAATAGTGGTGTTAACAATCACCTCTCAACCTTTCTGTGCGGTAGCACTGTCCCTTAAGCACAACTGCGATCTTGTGGACTGAATGACACTGTATAGAATCTTTTTGCCGTACCAGCCTCCTGCAGACTCATTTATAGTCCCGCACCTTCTTTCAACTACTTGGGGCACTAAGACTGAGCGTTCTAGAGCTAGTCAGGTGGTCGCACCCCTGATGTGATGTCGGAACTTTCCTGCTAGCCCAGGCTGCAAGCACCTTCCGAGTGTCTTTGTAGTCGTTATCTCTTCGTGCGTCGTTGTGTGGGGTGTATCCTTTTGTAGGTGTGGGCGTATCCATGATAGCAGGGCCACGACTCATTCTCATTCTGTGGGATACCTGACCGGGCCTAATTCCCTTATGTGCCGACTCACGCGACCTCCATGGGCATCGTTACCTTTCATATTTTTGATTCCTTCCCCAACTAGCATGCTTTTCTTTCTTAGTCATGCCCATAGTTTGTTGATTTCATGAGTCCTACTGCTACCTTGCTTATTCTGGGCTCTCACCTGTTTAATTATTCACACTCCCATCTGTTACTCCCTTCTATTATAGGCCCATCAAACCTGTGGTATCCGCACCTTCCCAATGGGTCATTTTCTTGAGTGAACGCTGAGTGAACTTCCCCCTGTTCCCCTCCTAACTTTGTCATGGACCGCAGGTGAACTGGATTGCCCTCTAAACCTTACGTGCACCTGCCTCTGACATCCATGCCACTTTCGCCGAATCCTTGGGCTTGTACTCCCTTCATGGACAATTGTCGCGCACGACATCTCTGCAAAGGAATCCTATGGCTTTTGTCTCAGATTCGTTGTTACGCATTGGTCGACTGGTGCCTCTGCCTTCATGGCATCCTCATCAGTTGACCGCTCCCTTGCTTCCATTGTTACATGACATAGCGATCTAACCATCATATTACAATTTAGTGTCGTTACCTCATGCAATCGGTTCTGCTACCGCTCAATCTCTTCATCTGAGTTTGATTTGCAAGAACTGTCACGGTCCCATGAGATTCGTCCATCCACTATCGGATTTACATGGTCATGATCTTGCATGGTGATCTGGTAAATAAAATCCAGTTCATTGTCATTGTCCTTATTGCGCACTGGCTTGGTATAACGTGCTCCTTCGGCTGGGTCCAGCGGAACCACTACACAGAGAGATTTTTTCTCGAATATCATTTTTTGTTTCTTTAGGTTGATGACTCCATTCATATCCATTGCCCAGTCTATCCCTAATAATGCAAGATATGGGTTACTGTCATCCACAATTTCTATGACCTCAAAATCGGTTAGTGTGCTTACACCATCAATGTCTACTGTAACTCCTTGTAGTCTTCCCATAGGCAAGATCTTCTGTTGGTTCGCCATCCGCAGCTGGATAGGGGACCATTGTAGTGCGGGCCTGCCCATGCGCTCCTAGGTTTGTTTAGGTAGGAAATTTGTGTCTGACCCCAAGTCCAGAACAAACTGGTCCATCTCATAGTCCCCAATTTGGGCAGTCAACTGCATTTCCCACCGAGTTTGCAATGCACGCTTGCCCAACTTCCAAACCATTCGACGTTCATCCGATCCTGCGTACCTAGTTATTAACTCTTGCAATCCCTTCACCACTTTGGTATCCCGTAGTAACTTCATCCATGTCTCTAAGAAGGTAGTTAGCATAGAAGTATCCCTCTCCGAATCTATTTGATCCTTGCTACCCGAAGTGGATGCTTCCGTGAAGTTCTTCTTAGCTTCCATAAATGTTTCCTTCACACACTACAAATCAAATTTCAGTTGTTTCATGAGAGCCTTGCGAACCCATGCATCCTCCTCTGGTTGCTTCCCTTTATCTTCTCCCCGTAGTTTCACCACTTCTGAGCATCATATTCATGTTAGGGTCTTCCGCGCGTGTTTCAACCTTCATCATTTGGAATTTCTGAGTGGGAGTAGCTAGAAGCACCCCTTTTTCCCGCATCTTAGCAATTAGCGTGGGACAATCAACTGCTTTGTGTTCGAATTGGTAACAATACCGACAATAGGCTCTCGTTGGGTTCATGCAATCATGCGCGTAGTGCCCCGGTCCTCCACAATTGTAGCAGATTAATTGTCCTCATTCGTGTCCGGGTCCCATTCCCCCTCGCCCCCGTCCGCATCCTTGGAATCCACCCCGTGCTATTGTTGCAGTAGGATCTTGCCTGTGCGCCTCCATCTGCATCCTATAAGCAGGTGTTCGATCCATCAACATCTCATAACTTCGGAAGTTTCTTTCATCGTGGCCCATCGTCCTACAAAAGTTGCAAAATAACTGCTGGGGGGGTTGTCTCAGGTTCTGTAATAGATGACAGTTGTCCGTGGCATGCTTTCCTCCCACCTGACATATTGCACACCAAAGTGTAGGCACTGCACTTGGTCCTGCTTGTACCTCTTGTCGTAATGGTATTGGTCCCCCCACCACCACATAGTTCGCAAAGACCGGACAATGTTCCTTATCGTGGCCCTGGCCCTTACATTTGATACACCATACTTCTTCACGCACTTCTGACCGAGGCACCTGTCCTTGTTTCAAAATTCGTATCTCTAAGCATAGGTTTTGTATTTGTGCGTGGATTTGCTGAACTCCCAACCCTAGATCTTGTATTGGGATATCGTGCAATCTCATTGCGATCTCTAATGCTTTAGCTTGGGTTGAGATATTTTTCTCTGATAGCACCATCCTTAGATGTGGTGTCAAGGATGCCACAAACCACGCACAATGTTGTGCATATGTCAATGTTATGTTGGCCTCACGGATTGTTCTTTTTAATCTCTGATCTAGATCCCACGAGGTTTCACCAGGTAACATCGCAATCTCCTTGAACCCAATGACCAACTATGTCTCTGATTTTGGCTGACCAAATTCTTTTTTCAAGGCATCTTGGATCGCCGCTATTCCCACATTCGGATGATCGCTTGAGTACTTTATATACCACGTCAATGAGAAGTCCTGCATCGCACTAACAAGGGTATCCTTTTTGATGTTATCATCCATGATGCCTTGGGCTTCCAATACAACCCTTACCACAAACCAGAACTGACTTGGTTCCTCATTTCTTGCACCCTTAAATACCAGCAACTTGACTGTGCTTGTCATCCCAACCTTCAGTGGTGGTGGAGGTGGAGTCGGTGAAGATGGATTTGACATGGGTGAAGTAGGTGACGGTGTAGATGGAGGTGGTATTAGTGGAAAGTGTTGCTTAATCAACTGAACTACACTTCTTGGAGAGAACCTCGTGAGCTCCTCCTCGCTTTCCCGTGAAATAGAAATCAGTGGGTTTTTCTCTAATCCTTCGGTTCCTCGGTAGCCTATTCCACTCTGCATTAAGCCAAACATCAATAAATGCGCTTAATCTATTTCTCACACAACAACATCTTAATCCAAGTATTCAATGATTTGATATACTTACCCTGCAGTCCTTAGAGAAAGCGCCTTTCTGCTTCACTATAACTCACAGTTGTGTCTATTGTGAACTCAGTAATAAACCCTCCTATTACCCGATCCAACCAATGATCTACTGTGCCTGCGATTTTATCTTCAGATGCTTCTAGCCTGTGCACCAATTCTAGAGTCCACACAATACGTTGATCTAGTCTGCACCTTCCCACGCTGTCAGCTAACCTCGCAATCCACTCATACAACTCTATCGGGAATGTTGTGAAGCAAATATCATGGATATCTATGTATATGAAATGATCCAACCACCCTTCCTCCGATATTCGCGGGTTTCTGTTTTCCTGAACCACGAACTCGTGAAGCTTCTGATCCAACCAATCTTCAAGCTCTTTCTTTGTAGGATTCCAATGTTCTGACCTCAGACATCCCTTAGGCAGATCCTGGTCCCGGCAACAGAACCATTTCTTAGCTTATTGGGTCTTGTCCCAAGTTTGGAAGAGTTATTTAGCCAAACAAATCCCGCAGCTACCGGCCCTTTTGGCAATAGTCCACAGAGCACGAACTGAGGTCTCACCCGAGGTAGCAGGGGGGGTGTTGGAACCATGTGTCCGCACCCTTGGGATGTCGTGATGTAGTCTGGAGGAGTCGCGCGACATTCTACGACCTCGCGCTACTCTACTTCCGCGTAGATTCGGACCAGGGAAATTCCTTACTACTTATTATTAATGAGCTGTTATAGATCCGATCTACTTTTTACGGTCTTTAAGAAAACATTTAATAGAGATAACTAGTTTTAACACCCAAAAAATTTATAGATTTGCATAAACTCATAACATAAGTATAAGCGCACAGATTAAACAGATATATCAACCATAAATTAACTAGATCCACAATATTTTAGATTCAACACAATATTTCAGAATCAACTTATCTTTATTCAACTCTTTCGCCAATACATCCAGATCCACCCTGCGCACTTAGCTGCAGGGGTTCATTCACACAGCTACGAACTCTACTAGGCCTCTGTGCACACAGCTGCAGAGCCTTTATCTACCCACCAACACCCTTGACTCGGACTTACAAAAACTTCAAGACTTCTTTCTTCAAAAACCCATTACCTTCCAGATCCAAAAGTACATACCAAAAAACTGACCCCTAACCCTAGAGCCTTGCTCTATTTATACATTTCCATGGTCCGCGGACCATGGATGGGCCGACTCCCTTCCTATTATTTTACATTATTTTTGGGCGGACAACCCTTTGACTTGACTCATTTACAATTCGTGCTCCACGCACTTCGCGGAGTCCTTACCATACCTTTCCCAAAATTGCTGGCATTGAGCCCCAAAACTGTTACGTGGTCCCTCTACTACCCAACAAGATGGTACGGTCTTTGTTTCACGGGTTTCCCGTCTGGCTTTAGGGTGATCTTCATGACACCTAGGTATCCTATTATCCCTTTTGGATCGGAAAAGTTCGTGGGGAATAAGTCTTGATATTCACGGAGTAGTTCAGCGACCTTATCTACTATCACGTTGTCCCAATAATCCCCAATCTTTACAAACTTCGGTTCTCCCTCTGTGCAAATGTTCACCTGCCTGGTCTTGTTTGGCTCAGTTATGTCTGTTTTCTCTAGCTATGTTCCTTCAACTCTGTGGTGACCTTCAGTCTCTGGGATATTAATCTTTCTCTGGTCTTCGTCTTTTTATTCCACTGTTACATTGTAACATTCCAGCGCATGGCTCAACTAGGTAGTCCAATTAGGTTGAATTAGATCTAGAAGGTCCTGCGGTATCCTAAGATGGTTGTCTTAACCTCCTATAATACTTCATCGATGGACTCAAATCCATCCTCAAATTTGAATGTCATCAGAAATCCTTGGCGTAGAACATCCCATTCTTCAGTGCCATGACGAAGTTCTGTCTCCAAGTACTAATTCATTGGTATAACCTCCAAGGTACAAAAAAATAGATGGATGCACTTCGGCTGAGGCTTCGCTGCATATTCTTCATTCCATTTGGCTAAATGATTGCACGAATCATTCCTCCCATCATACTTTTCTGTTAGTTGTACCTTCAGGTGGCCAAAGCGTATCCTCATCATCCTCCTATATTCACACCAATCATCAAAACCACCCTTGTGCATACCCCACCATCTTGCAGGTGTAGCCTGTAGTGCCCAATCTAATGCCTGGAAGTGATGCTTCTTGGGCACTACCCTTTCCAATTCATCCAAAAAGAGATCAAAGTTAGCTAGCCCATCATAGTGAGGCAGATTCCTTACCTTTGATGATACGCAACGCAATGACTTGGTCATCATATTACACCGCAACATAGATACTTCATGCAGTCGGTTCTGCCAATGCTCTAGTTCTTCGTCTGAATCTGATGTGCAGGAGCTCTCGCGGTTGCATGCAAAACGTCCATTTGCTATTGGATTCACCCAATCCTGGTCTCGTGCCATTATCTTGTAAATATAGTTCAAATCGTCATCACTTTCATTATCGCAGACCGGTTCTATATAGCACAAACCTTCCGCAGGATCTAGTGGCACTATTATGCGTAGAGATTTCTTTTCAAATATCATCTTTTTCTTCTTCAAGTTTATTACCCCATTCATGTCAGTGACCCAATCGATCCCAAGGAGCGGGGGGTATGGATTGCTTTCATCTACAATCTCTATTACTTCAAAATCTGCCAGTGCGCTCGCACCTTCGATGTCAACTATAACCCCTTGCAGCCTCCCCATACGGATGATTTTCTATTGATTCAACATCCTTAACTGGATCAGAGACCACTGGAGCATAGGTCTCCCCATTCATTCCCATGTTTTTTTGGAAAAACATTCACATCGAACCCCAAATCCAATAACTTGGTCCATATCCCCCTATCTGTGTGGTGAGTCACATCTCACGTCCATTCCTCGCCTTATGCTTACTAAGCTTTTTGACTACGTGCTGCTCATGAGTAGTATTGTCCTTGGCAGCACACCGATTGATCAGTTCCTACAGTTCCTTGATAGCCTTACAATCGCGGAGTAGTTTCATGCAGGTCTTCAAGAACGTGGTAATCATGGATGGGTCCATTTCTTCAATCGGTTTCTCTTGACTTCTTGAGGTAGAGGCCTCAACGAAGCTTTTCTTTGCTTCCATAAATGTTTCTTTTGTGCTCTCCAGATCAAACCCAGTCTCCTTTTCCAGTGCTTTGTGGACCCACTCACCTTCTGCAGGCTGCTTCCCTCTATCCTCACTAGGCGTCATTCCACTCCATAGCATAATGTTTACCTTAGGTTCTTCCACGCGAGGCTTATCCCTCATCATTTGTAGGTTCTGATTTGGATGCGGAGACTTGTTTTAGAAAATTTGGTATCTACGGATAAATACTAATTCCCTAGATAAGTATCCATATCTAGAACAATAGTTTAAAGCACTTTAGCCTTTTCCTATAAGCAATAGATAAGAGAAAGAAGATGAGAAGACCTACTTGTAGTTTCACTTTCCTCTTGTCTCCCTTGTATTGATCCCATTGCTCCTTCACATACTTAACACACTTGAGAAGTACCTATAAACACAAATAGAAGACAAAGAACTTATCAAAGTAAAAGATTTATTGAATACAAGTGAATGGAATTAGATACATTTCACACATATAAGCATCATATGAAAATATAAACATATGGAAAAAGGTTCAAATACTTTATTCAATAGAAGAAGGAATTACAACCATTGTGTCTGATTCAAAGTCATTCCTCCAGCTTGGATCCCATCCACATGACATCAAAAGCATGACAAAAATGTAGCATTACAATACTTGCTTCAAAGCCAATTCTCGTAGCAACATTATCTCCTTACAATTCAACATAGTCCAGCCCCTGATCACTTAAATGAGTGTTCAATTTATAGGAGGATGAAGGAGGTTATGTCATAAATGGTGGTATTGAATGGGCTTCCATACTTAGAATTAGTTCCATGGAGGAAGGGATAAGAGGATAGGATGCATCTTAACTCATTCCTCATCAATTTTTGAGCTCATAAGAGTTGATAAGTGAGGAAACCTTCTAGATGACTCCAAAAGATAAGAATATTCCCCAAACCCTATGTGAATTTCACTCAATCTCACCCAACGCAGGTGAAAGAGGGCCTAAGTGCTCTGCAGAGCACCCTGGCATGGACTTAATTGCTCTGTAGTGCACTCTTACATGGGCCTACCTGCGCTGGTCCCTCTAGAGGTCATTTCAAGATCTCTTCTAGTCATGAAATTATTTGGGAAGGAGACATTCAAAAGGGTGACTTGTTTAGGGCATGTAGCAACTGAAATTAGTGTTTGATGAGACATAAAAGACTGATCTAGATGATGGGAGTGATGTGCCCAAATGGATTTGTAACAAGACTGTGCACCCTTCCTGCAAATCTTAGCCAATAATATAGGGTAATCCTCAGTCACATGGTCAAACAAAGTACAGTAGCAGCATGACAGTCGCATCAGATTTGGGCAGTGTCTCACGTGGTGTCTTGGTCCTCTATAATTGTAACAAATAAGCTTCCCTTGGCCCCTACCAGGCCCCCCTCCACCTCAGCCTAGGACGTGCCATTGATACTCACCTCGCGCTCCCCCAACACCTTGGTCTAGAGGCCATGTTTCTACCTGCACCCTTTATGCAGGTGTCATGTCCATCATTAATTCGTAACTATGGCAATTGCACTCATCATGACCTACTGATTGAAAAAAATTATAGAAGAGTTGTTGTGGTGTCTGTACGAATTTCTGTAGAAAATTGAAATTGTCAGACACATGTTTCCCTGCTACCTGGCATATAGAACACCATAGTACGGGCCCTGTACTTGGACCTGCTACAGCCTCTAGCCTTAGAGGCATTGGTCCCCCTGCTGCAACATAGTTTGAAAAGACTGGACAATGATCCTTGTCATGCCCCTGACCTTTGCATTTCAGGCACCAGACTTCTTCGCACGCCTCTGGCCGAGTTGTTTTGTCTTTCTTCAGACTTTGCATTTCGAGGAAAAGGTTCTGCAACTGTGCATGCATCTGTTGAACCCCTAGATTAGCATCCTACATTAGTGTCTCATGCAGTCTCATTACAATTTCCAGAGCTTTTGCCTAGGTCCCAATCTTCTGTTGTGATAGTGCAAACCTTAGGTGGGGCAAGAGCGAGGTGATGAACCATTCACAGTGCCGCCCATCAGTTAGGTTTATGTTGGATTCACGGATCGTACATGTCAATATTTAATCCAAATCCCAGGATGTCTCCCAGGCTTCATCATGATCTCGTTGAATCCCATAATGGATTGCGCTTGAGACTTAAGTCTATTGAATTCCTTATTCAATGCTGTCTGGATATCTGCCAACGAGGACATTGGGTTATCCGTACTGTACTTAATGTAACACATTAGTGCGTGGTCCTGCAAAGCACTAACCAATATTTCATTCTTTATTTTACTGTCTGTGATACCATGAGCTTCCCATACAGCCTTCACGACGAACCAAAACTTCTTCGGATCTTCATTTCCTATGCCCTTGAATACACGTAACTTTACGGAGTTTGTGATGTTGAATAGTGGTGGAGGTGGCAATGGTGAGAGCAGTGGGGTAAGTGGTGGAGGTGAGGATGGAGGCAGTGTGGATGGATGGGATGAGGATGGAAGCAGTGTAGGTATTTGCGGGAACCCTTGTCTTATCAATTGAATAGCGCTTAGTCAAGAAGCCTACGCTACTCCTTCATCGTCACTCAAATGAGGCTCAATCAGCGGGCTATACTCAGGACCTTTTCTCCCTCCATCCCTAAAATACCTTCCACTTCGTATAGCTCCAAACATCAAGGTAACTGCATGACCCTCTTTTCACACCAGAGCATCTTAGAAAAAGCATTTAATGACTTCATGTACTTACCTTGCCGCCCCTTGAAGAAGCAGCGCTCTGCTTCGTTGTAACTAACCGAAGTATAGACTGTGAACTCTGTCACAAACCCTCTTATGATATGGTCAAGCTAATGATCAACAACATGCATGATCTTATCTTCAGAGGCTTCCAATATTTGCACCAACTCCGGGGTCTAGACAATTGGATTGTCAAGCCTCCACCTTCCCTGACCTTTTGCCAACTTCGCGATCCACTCGTATAGTTCAACCATGAAAGAACAGAAGAAGATTTCGTGAATTTCTGTGTATAAATATCTATCCAACCACTATTCCTTAGTCAATCACGAATTCTTTTTTTCTTGCACCGCGAATTCATGGATCTTTCTATCCAACTAGTCTTCAATCTCCTTCTTAGTTGGATTCCAATGATGCGATATCACACATCTCGTTATGCAGATCCGGGTCTCTGCAATGGAACCATTTGTTGGCTTGATGGGCCCTAACCTAGGTTCAGCATTAGTGAGCCAAGAAAATCCCTATGCTACTGGCCCTTTTGGCATCAGTCCTCAGAGTGCGGACCAAAGTCTAACATGAAGCAGTATGGGGGGATGCAGGAACCAAGTTTCCACACCCTGAGATGGTTGTGATGTTGTTTTATACCTTAAACCCTTCCTTCACGCAAATCAATAAACCTTTAGGGCTTATCGATGCACTTTCTCTTCCATCTCTTAGAATCCCCACAAAGGTATATGCTCATCCTTCATGAAACCCTAACTAGCGATTCAGGCACTTACATGCCTTTGTTACATCGTTATTGTATAATTTCTTCAATTATCTTAAGTGTTCGTAGATTTTATCATGCAATTAATATTATCTTTGGATAAACATATATCCTTATTTGTGTTCATACAACAAATAGAAACATATTTATTCACGCATCAAATTAGCATTATAACATAAACCTAGAACTTAAAATAACATAATCGCATGCAATCCATAGAGACAAAATACATAGTAATTTCAGAATACTTCTCTTTATTCAAGGTTCAGATTTCCAATACAGACTCTATCTTCCCTGTGCACACAACTATAGGGGTTTGCCCACTTAGCTACGGACTTCTACCCTAGGCCTTTGCACACTCAGCTGCAGAGCCTCTTCCTACGCTAAGACTCTCCCTCTTAGCTCTTCATAGACTCATCAAGAACTCAAAATTATTTAGAAGTCTACTTCCCATCCTTAGACTCTTCTAAGTCTCCCTTTTTATACAATCCCATGGTCCGCGAATGAAGGGCAGATCTCTAAAGCCAACAAAAGGTATCTAAACTAAGGGAAGAAACCATTCTTGACTCTTACTATCTTCATGATCCATGGTCACAAAATGCAGAGAATTTCCATTCCTTTATACAAAATTCGGGCTTTCTGCCCCAAACTTAGGCTTTTCATCCCAAAAATGGATCAGGGAACCCGTTCCGAACAGTATTGTAATGTGCTCTAGCTATGATTTGTTTAGTATTTGATAAGTATTTAATGGTTAATGAATGGATTGGATAGCAAGTGTTATTGCAACTATTATGAGAGGGATTTAGAACTTCTTGGTGATTTTAAAATAAGTTTTAGACTTTTATGATCAGATATGCATTCATGAGCTCTATTTTACATGTTTCGCATATGTTTGATGAAATGATTATCATACTTGGTCGTGGTAAGGTCAAGTTATTATTCAAGTTTTGTATGAATAACATTTTCATTGAGTCATTTATCATTATAGAAAGTTTTAGGAAGTTTTAGGTAGTGGTCTAGAGGCTGGACGAGAATTATGTCTTAGATCTCAGGACCGCAAGCACCGAACTGAGTAATTTAGGTTAGAACCCCATAACGCAAGGATTGTGAGTTCCAGTGGAGGTGTTCAACTTTATCCAAGTAGTGTCAAGGGTGTGGTTGAGAGTCTAGCTCATTGACACACATTTCCAACTAAAGGATTGATAGCCTGGGGTGTTTCTTTAGCTCCTGGGTGATCTGTAGTCCCTATAGGATTTTAGTTAGTGGCCAGTAAGTCTCAGCTGTAGACCCCACTTCCTTAACTAGAGCTGGGAGGTCAGGTCATGTCATAGTAACTCTTCATCTCATGTTTACCCTCGCGGAAAGTGAAATTGGGTAAATGTGGGAGGGAGCATTACAAGTTCGTATCAATGCAAGGTTGCAAGACTAGACCTCGAGATAAAAGTGACTATAATACATGCATGTCAATTTATATGTCGTTGTTATGCATACATTTCCATGGGTATGGTTGTCATCCATGAGGTCATTGTATACAATTAGTGTAATCATGCACGATGTCGACATATATATATGATTATGTATATACATGTATCATGCCAATCTAGATTGATTTTGTAGATGAGATAGCCTCCCCTAAACTTGATTGAGGTATGTTGATTATGTTTTTATTTTGTTATTTGGCATGGTATGTTGCATGAAGAAGAATATTAGAGGTGACTAGAAAAATGGTGGATTACAATTCATGTGACTCTCATTATAGATCGTATGAGTAGCCAAGAGATGAGTACTCTCCTGACATAGCATATACCTTGAGAAGTTTAAAGGAAGAAATCAAATGTTTCAAAGTGGATAATGATAGAATCATAGAGTCACAGGAAAGACATTATAGGGCATAGGAAAAGAAAGAAGAAGAAAAAGAAGTTATCCTTCATATTTTGTCATATTTGCAAAGATGTGGACAACCGTAGATCAGTTATTGGGAGGAGGAAAGGACTAATGGGGCATATGCTAGTAGGTTTCATGGAGGTAATATGTCAAACATAGACGATATAGTCATATATGGTAGGTTCTTGGATACACCTGATAGGAAAGGTAGTGGTTATGGGTTCTACTCTAATTATGGTTCATACTGGTATTATGGTCATCATTGCTATCATCCTATTAAGAGGAGTGATAAGGGATACTTTCTAGATGACTTAAAGAAGGCCAAGCCTCCCACATTTGATGTAGAGTTGAAGAAACCAGAAGATGTAGAGGCATGGTTTCTTTGGATGAAGAAGTTATTTGAGAAAAATGACTACACAAAGAACATGAAGGTCATGATAGCTATTTTCAATCGTAAAGGGAAAACAAACATCTAGTAAGAATATGTGAAACGTGTCAGAGTTATCAAGAAAAAGAATTTGATTTGGCATGAGTTTAAAAGGATCTTCCAAAATAAGTACTTATCACAAACATGCTATGATGGTAAGGCCATGGATTTCTATGAGCTGAAGATGGGATATATGACACATGAGGAGTACATGACTAAGTTCTTAGAGTTGTTGAGCTATGTGCCTTATCTCAAGGAATTGAAGATGAAGGTTTAAATATTTATTAGTGAACTACCATTAGCATTCAAGGAACGAATTGAGTACGATGAGCCTTAGTCATTGGAGGGAATCATTGGAAAGGTGAAGCACTGTCATGAGAAATCGAAGCATAAGTCTGAGTCCAAGAAGGGTTGGAAAGGGAATGATAAGACTAAAATAAAGTGGCCTCCAAAGTGGGGAACACTTTAGGATGTAGGTGAGAAGGAAGATGTTGCTCCTTACAAGAATTTTAATGCAGTAGAGAAGGGACATGGACCTTAGCCTAGAGAGCAATATAATAAGGGCAGTGGCAGAGAACCGCTACAGTTTTGGATATGTGGCAATCATCATCAAAAGAATTCTTTTCTAGTATATTAGGGTGGAATACCTCATATTTAGAGTGCTCAGGAGGTGTAAAAACTTGGGGATGTGGGCTAGAGCATTCCTCGGATATATGCAACATTTAATAACAAGAAAGAAAATCATTAGACATCCATTATTGAGATGGAAGGTAATCCCTATGATTGAATTGTTTCCATTTTTATTGATCATGGATATAATTATAGTTATATTAATCCCAACCTAGTGGACAAACGAGGTTTGAGAAAAGAAGTGCATGCAAAGTATTGGTTAATGAATTTGGCTAAAAATACTAAGAAAATAGTTCATCACTAGGTAAGAGCTTGTGCATTTGAGCTGAATGATTTTCCTACATCAGCTCATCTGAATGTGGTTCCATTGGGATCATAAAATATGATTATGTGTATGGATTGGTTGTACCTTCATAGGGATAAGGTGGATTATTATGAGAAGGCTATTGAGTGCTTGGATGATGATGGAGAAAAGAGAATCCCTCAGGGTAAGAAGAAGCCTATGTGAATGATAATGTTTACAACTATGCAAGAAACACACATTTGTAGGAAAGGATGTGTATTGTTCGTAGTGCATGTTTCCAATGATAAAGGTGTTAGCCTCCTGCTGCAACAGGTTAATCATCTTTCATGATCGACACTTTTACATGCCAAATATGTCGTTCTATGCATGCTGCAATGCTCCATATTTGCTACAGATGGCCAAAGAACTGTCCATGAAAGCGTGCTAGTCTAAATGCCACTGTTGTGTTCCAATGTTTGGTAAGCAATTCATTTTTAGTTTGAGGCAGTTTTTTCAGTTGGAGGATTTCAAGCGAGGCATGTCTAACTTCCCCTTCTTCCTCTTTTCCCAAATCTCTCACTAACTTCCCCTAAAAGAGGTCAATATCTGCTTGATACCTCTTAGTTTCATCATTCTCCATATCATTTTCCTTGGTGAAGATCTGCTTCACTCAAGGAATGTACACACTTCTTCTATCAGTCATTTCCCCCCATTGATAGCCTAAGACATCATTCTTAGCGCTTTTTGTAATCATTGTCATATTAACTATTAACTTTACTATGTAGCTCCCTATTTATTTCCCCTTCCCCTACTAAAACTATGTATATTACTCCCCTATATACTTATCCCCTCCCCCTGGTTGAAAGATAACCATATACATCCTTGGGAATTGCTAAGTTTATCTGAAACTTAGCAAGAACCCTCATTGCCCCTCTCAAACGCATCACATGCCTCATTAATGCCTTTGGAATCCTTCCAAGGCATGAAAATTCCCAAAAAACCATGCAAAAATCATTAAAAACCTTCAAAAAATGAGAAAATCCTTCCTTTTGGGCCATCGGACCCCTTCCGATGGCTCACAAACCATTCATAAGCATAAAGGCCACCCCTCCGAATTCATTTTTCTTTGCATTGTAATAAAATGCATGCTCCGAAGAGAAAAGGATCTTTTTGGACCCCTTCGATGCGATATCGCTATCGAGAGGGGGCAGTGGCATATTATTAACATATATGGCAGCTCTCCGAAGGCAGGTGCCCTCCCTCCGACGCGATATCGCTATCGGAGGTCGGGTGATCCCATACATATGCGTTGTTTGCATTGCGAAAGGCTTTGAAATGATGGACCCGACATAACAATAAAGCAGAGCTCAATGGTGTATCGGGTCCGCAAGCCCATTTTTTATAAAACCTCCGATATGAATCGCCGACGGGTCGGACCCGATTTAAATAAAGAAGCAGCCTATAAATAGTTTGGGTCCGTGGCCTTTATCACGACAGGGTTCCGATGGTTGTACCGCTTCGAATGGCTGGAGCCGAAATAAATTGAAGCATAGTTTTGAAAGCATTTCAGCTCTGTAAGGTCCTCGGGCACAACAAAAAGGAGTTCTCCGATATTCCAGAGCCGATAAATTATAAACGGCAGTTTTGAAAGGGATTTCGGGTCCGTTGGACCCGTTTCAAATGTAAATCTGCCGATATGATCGGTTCCGATGGTTTGAACCCGATCTCCATAAAAAATGGGCACAAAGGCATTTCGGGTCCGCAAGCTATATCGCTCCATCAGAAATTTTATGTGTTGGGACCAATGGTCCGCCCCGATGCGACTTAGCGCCAGCCGTCGGATCGCCCTCCCAGATCAATGGTCATGATTTGTTTGAGGCTCTCCCCATGTCCTACTAGCAGAGCCAAAATATTATATAGCTCGGCATATAGGGATTTCGGGTCCGAAAGGCCCTTTGTGCAGCCGAGCGGGACTGCTCTGATATGGCGGAGCCAAAATAACAATAAAGCATGGTATATTAGCATTTTGGGTCCGCAAACCATATTTTTGTAAATCCGTTGATATGACATCGCCAATGGGCTGAACGCAATTCCAAATAAAAGCAAGGGCCTATAGCATATCGGGTCCGCACAGTTTCGGCGATTGTTATGTGCCACCCCCCGGTCCGCCCGACGCCGATATTGCGATAAGATCTGGGCCACAATTTAATTCAATGAACAGTGTCGCTATTTGGCCATTTTTTATGAAAATTCATGTTTTTATGGCATTCCGCCTGTTTATAATAAAATGGCCATTTAAATGTTTTTTGTGCAGCGCCCATGCCCGCCAGGTATAAAGGAAATAATGTTTTCCTTAACCATTTTGAGATCGCTCCAAGCCCTGTTTTTGCTCCAGGGGGCCAGTATCGGCCTCGGCACAGTCGGCAACACTTTTTCCTCCTGTTTGCACCATTTTTCAAAGTTTAAAGCTATTTTTGATTGGCTAGAGCACCGATAGCATTCCAAAGGCCACAGAAAGCACTTGCAGCAGTTATTTTGCATTCAAAGAGCAGAATGGGGTGATTTGACAGTTAAAGAGTATCAGAGAGAGAAAGTGGCCCGATTCAGTGTCAAAGTGTATCAGAGGAAGTGGCAAAGAGTATCAGCTCAAAATATCAACAGCCTAAAAGCAGCAGAACATTAAAGAGGCCCCCATCAAAGTCAATAAAGTAGCTCAGAGCCATCAAAGCCCACTAGATCACAGTTATGAGCATTAAAGCCAGCATTAAAGCCACTTTGCAGTAGCAGAACCGCCTAAAGAGGCAATTCAAGTGTTTAAAAGCCCAGTTATTGCCAGAACAATGTATAAAGACACCTGAGAGCAGCGCTGCAAGTTCCCAAGGCGCAGTTATGGCAAATTGCCAGCGCAAAGCTCCAAAGGACCATATTAATTCATTCTTGAGGCTATTGTCTCTGCGCAGCTATTAGATAGATATTTTTTCATTCATTCCAATAAATGTTAGTTTACAATCATTCATTTCTCCAGATCTGTTGTTTGTACATATTTTTAGATATTTTCTCTATAAAGACCACCCTCTGTATAGTGTAAAGGGTTGGTTGGTTGTATTTCTCATTCCAGACTTGCGCTATAAGCTTAAGAACTTCTGTAATCAAAGATTGTTGGAATATTTGCATCTGAACCGGCTGGTTGTGCTTTCAATGGCTAAAGAGCTTTGATGTGGAATCCATGTGCTTGCTCATGGTGCAATAAGTCTTCCTCCATCTGTTTATCAGTTTATATGTATCTGTATCATCTGTATGTCATAATCTAAGTTGCAGGAAGAAGGAATAGTTCAGAGCTGGCTTTCATGCCCTCTGTGCTCAATTCTTGTAACTTTTCTATGTTTTCCTCTGAATTAGTGATAAATATGCATACTTAATTGATCATGTTTAAGCTATTTCTCATTTTTGAATGCTGTTTAGGAATCCTTCATTGCTCCTATATAGTTTTCATCCACTTTCCCTCTTTGGCTGGATGAGAGATCCTTAATTGGCTCTCATCCCCTAACCTCCATTTCGTCCTTGTTCCAGCATTTAATCATTGTGCCATGCGTAGCTATCCTGCTCCATATTCCCCTCTGCTGCCAAGGAAAATGCACCCTTCAGTTCACATTCATTGACTCCATGCCCAATGGTTTGAAGTTCTTACACTTTGTATGCCAACTCTGCTTGAGTAGATCAACCATCCCACCAAACTCAAACAAAACCCATGTGCATCATATCTAGCCTAAAATCATCCCTTAAACAAAGCTAAATCCTAAAGAGAGAACCCTCTCTGACTGTAGGTAGGCTAGGACCTGCAGTCCAAAGATTGGTTTGTGGTTACCTCGGTCGTATCCCTTTGGGAGTCAAAAAGGACAACCTGAGTGATAACATGATGGCGACTCCACTCGGGACCTGAAATCATTTGTTTATTACTGTATACCCCCAATTTTGATCAGTTTGCCTTGTTTTCTGGAGAAAGTGTCCCTTTTCTTCAGAGCTTCTCATTTTTAGCTCTGATCTGTGACGGTGGACAGAGATCAGGCACTTCAAGGTTAATTCATCCACCTAGCAACTCCACTCAGAATAAAGACTCCATTGGAGAAATGAACCCAAAAGAGATAGATGAGCAGATCAGGCTTTTGATCTGGATTACTATCCAAGAGGTCATGGTTTTTCTCCATAAAGTTTTTCTGTGTATATTGTATTTTAAAGATGATTCTATATCAGATTTTTATGATTTTCCTTTGGAAAATTTTGTTGAAAATCCTCCTTACACATTAGAGCAGCAGTCTTCAAATGCTGTTGAAGATCATCATACAGCCAAGGAGGAACCAAAAAAAGAGTCCAGTATTATAGTTCCTGTATATACTCCTGTGTCTCGTAATGTTCCTGATAGATATAATCCTCTCATTTTGCCTCCTATGCTTAATCCTCTGCCCGCAAATCATCCTGAGTATCTCCCTAGATTTGATGGAGAGAATGGTATTACTGCCCAAAAGCATATCCAGGATTTTGAAGACTATCTTAATATCTTTGAAGTGGAAGAGGAAGATGTTAGTCTTAGACTGTTTGCCCTTTCTTTGCATGGTGAAGTTAGGACTTGGTTTAAAGCATTTCTTGAGGCCAACATCTCTAACCTTCAGCAGTGTTCCAAGCTCTTCCTTGATAGATGGATGATTAAAATCAATTTCCTCTCACTCATCGAAGAATATAATCAGTTAGAAAGGCGTCCAAATGAATCTGTTCAACAATTTTCTGATCGATTCAATCAAGTTTATCTTTCTATGCCTTTGAATATAAGACCTCCCCCTGATTTAGCTCTATTGCACTATCCTAGAGCTTTTGACCCAGAGATGGAATTCCGTTTGAGAGAAAGATGCCCGTCCACTTTGAAACAAATGCAGGACGTAGCAGTGGACGTGGAGGAAAATCTGAAGTTGAGGGAAAAACAGCGCAAGGTAGAGCAAGAAGAAAGACTTCATAGTGTGTTACAAAAGTCAGAAGAAATGATGCAGTTGATCACAATGAAAGTAGAAAGTTTAGAGCGCCAGGACACATCTGTTGTGCAAGAGGAAAGTAGTGACATTCACGAACAAACCTACCACAAATCAGATGACATATTCATAGAGCCATATGAGAAGGAGGAGTCTCCTGATATACTGTGTGAATATAATAGCTTCTCTTCTTTCAACTGTCTACCCAAATATGATCTGTATGATGATGGTTATGACCCTAACGACCAAATCAGCCTTGTAGAGGAATCAGATCCTATTTTGGCAGGAAGCAATGTTCAGGCTCAGCAGCTTGAATGTAATGATCAGCTTGCCCAGTTCAGCTATGAAGTAAAGGAGGAAAGCGTAGAAAACTTTGATTTCAGTGAAGGAACATTACCATTTTGTTTTGAGTCTTTTCAATTTATCAAGGATAATTATCATGCTGTGTATGATCAAGTGTCACCTTGTGTTGCTATTGACCGCCTGGCGGTTAATCAAAATGTTGTTCCAAAGGTATTTCCTCTAGTTTTTCAGCGCCAAAGAGCCATCGAATATCAGATTGAGGAAGACTTAGAAGCATCATCATATGATAAAATGATCCAAGTGGATCCCCTGCCTCTTTGTTTTCAGCCATCTGAGTTATTCGAAGAAGAAGAAGAGGAGCAGCCTGCGCAGATCAGTCAAGTCCTATTCGAGCCAGATTGTAATAAATTGCAAGCACCTCTGCAAGTTTTGAATGACCTATTAGCTGGCAGGCAGAATGATGAAAGAGATCAACGCTTTTCTCCATTAGCAGGAGGAAAGGCTCAGTATCGAGTTTTTGATGATCTCCCGACTCCAAGGCATGGTAGCAATCCTGAACCTTTGTACAGTTCTTTATTTCAGCCTAGCAATTGTATATATATGTTGCAGGACAGTTTTGTATAGTGTTTAAACATGCAAAGGAGGTCAGTAGCTTCCTAATCTTCTCAAAGATTAACAAAGCCACATCAGATTGCAAGATCTCAGTTTTTCTCACCGGCAAGCACAAGCAGCAAAGCTCAGTGATGTCTGTTTTGCTTAAATGGTTGCATTGGTTATTTCACTTCACCTAACATCAAAGTAAGTGTTGGTTAGGGTAGGTAGGTATGTAGGATCAATAAGGCATCCAGCCAAGGGAATTTTGTAGAACACAGCAACAACTGAATACAAGGCAGTCTGACCTGCTGTTCTTGGCTTTTCACAAGGAAAAGCCATCCCCAAGTGGAGCCACTCTTAGCCTCTTGCTGCAGCAGGTTAATCATCTTTCATGATCGAAATTTTTACATGCCAAATATGTCGTTCTATGCGTGCTGCAATGCTCCATATTTGCTACAGATGGCCAAAGAACTGTCCATGAAAGCGTGCTAGTCTAAATGCCACTGCTGTGTTCCAATTTTTGGTAAGAAATTCATTTTTAGTTTGAGGCAGTTTTTTTAGTTGGAGGATTTCAAGCGAGGCATGTCTAACTTCCCCTTCTTCCTCTTTTCCAAAATCTCTCACTAACTTCCCCTAAAAGAGGTCAAGATCTGCTTGATACCTCTTAGTTTCATCATTCTCCATATCATTTTCCTTGGTGAAAATCTGCTTCACTCAAGGAATGTACACACTTCTTCTATCAGTCATTTTCCCCCATTGATAGCCTCAGAAATCATTCTTAGCGCCTTTTCTCATCATTGTCATATTAACTATTAACTTTACTATGTAGCTCCCTATTTATTTCCCCTTTCCCTACTAAAACTATGTATATTACTCCCCTATATACTTATCCCCTCCCCCTGGTTGAAAGATAACCATATACATCCTTGGGAATTGCTAAGTTTATCTGAAACTTAGCAAGAACCCTCATTGCCCCTATCAAACACATCACATGCCTCCTTAATGCTTTTGTTCCTTCCAACGCATGAAAATTCCCAAAAAACCATGCAAAAATCATTAAAAACCTTCAAAAAATGAGAAATTCCTTCCTTTTGGGCCATCAGACCCCTTCCGATGGCTCACAAACCATTCATAAGCATAAAGGCCACCCCTCCAAATTCATTTTTCTTTGCATTGTAATAAAATGCATGCTCCGAAGAGAAAAGGCTCTTTTTGGTCCCCCTCCGATGCGATATCGCTATCGGGAGGGGGCAGTGGCATATTATTAACATATATGGCAGCTCTCCGAAGGCAGGTGCCCTCCCTCCGACGCGATATCGCTGTCGGAGGTCGGGCGATCCCATACATATGCGTTGTTTGCATTGCGAAAGGCTCTGAAATGACGGACCCGACATAACAATAAAGCAGAGCTCAATGGTGTATCGGGTCCGCAAGCCCATTTTTTATAAAACCTCCGATATGAATCGCCGACGAGCCGGACCCGATTTAAATAAAGAAGCAGCCTATAAACAGTTCGGGTCCGTGGCCTTTATCACGTCGGGGTTCCGATGGTTGTACCGCTCTGAATGGCCAAAGCTGAAATAAATTGAAGCACAGTTTTGAAAGCATTTCGGGTCCGTAAGGTCCCCGGGCGCAGCGAAAAGGAGTTCTCTGATATTTCGGAGCCGATAAATTATAAAGGGCAGTTTTGAAAGGGATTTCGGGTCCGTTGGACCCGTTTCAAATGTAAATCCGCCGATATGATGGGTTCCGATGGTTTGGACCCGATCTCCATAAAAAATGGGCACAAAGGCATTTCGGGTCCACAAGCTATATCGCTCCATCTGAAGTTTTATGTGTTGGGACCAATGGTCCGCCCCGATGCGACTTAGCGCCGGCCGTCGGATCGCCCTCCCAGATCAACGGTCATGATTTGTTCATGGCTCTCCCCATGTCCTACTGGCGGAGCTGAAATATTATATAGCTCGGCATATAGGGATTTCGGGTCCAGAAGGCCCTTTGTGCAGCCGAGCGGGACTGCTTCGATATGGCGGAGCCGAAATAACAATAAAGCATGGTATATTAGCATTTCGGGTCCGCAAACCAAATTTTTTTAAATCCGCCGATATGACATCGCCGATGGGCCGGACGCGATTCCAAATAAAAGGAAGGGGCTATAGCATATCGGGTCCGCGTAGTTTCGGTGATTGTTACGTGCCACCCCCCGGTCCGCCCGACGCCGATATTGCGATAAGATCTGGGCCACAATTTAATTCAATGAACAGTGTCGCTATTTGGCCGTTTTTTATGAAAATTCATGTTTTTATGGCATTCCGCCTGTTTATAATAAAATGGCCATTTAAATGTTTTCTGTGCGGCGCGCGTGCCCGCCAGGTATAAAGGAAATGATGGTTTCCTTAACCATTTTGAGATCGCTCCAAGCCCTGTTTTTGCTCCAGGGGGCCAGTATCGGCCTCGGCATAGTCGTCAACACTTTTTCCTCCTGTTTGCACCTTTTTTCAAAGTTTAAAGCTAGTTTTGATCGGCCAGAGCGCCGATAGCAATCCAAAGGCCACGGAAAGCACTTGCAGCAGTTATTTTGCATTCAAAGAGCAGAATGGGGCGATTTGACAGTTAAAGAGTATCAGAGAGAGAAAGCGGCCCGATTCAGTGTCAAAGTGTATCAGAGGAAGCGGCAAAGAGTATCAGCTCAAAATATCAGGAGCCTAAAAGTAACAGAACATTAAAGAGGCCCCCATCAAAGTCAATAAAGTAGCTCAGAGCCATCAAAGCCCACCAGATCATAGTTATGAGCATTAAAGCCAACATTAAAGCCACTTTGCAGTAGCCGAACCTCCTAAAGAGGCAATTCAAGTGTTTAAAGCCCAGTTATTGCTAGAACAATGTATAAAGACACCTGAGAGCAGCGTTGCAAGTTCCCAAGGCGCAGTTATGGCAAATTGCCAGCGCAGAGCTCCAAAGGATGATATTAATTCATTCTTGAGGCTGTTGTCCCTACGCAGTTGTTAGATAGATATTTTTTTCATTCATTCCAATAAATGTTAGGTTACAATCATTCATTTCTCCAGATCTGCTGTTTGTACATATTTTTAGATATTTTCTCTATAAAGACCACCCTCTGTATAGTGTAAAGGGTTGGTTGGTTGTATTTCTCATTCCAGACTTGCGCTATAAGCTTAAGAACTTCTGTAATCAAAGATTGCTGGAATATTTGCATCTGAACTTGCTGGTTGTGCTTTCAATGGCTGAAGAGCTTTGATGTGGAATTCGTGTGCTTGCTCATGGTGCAATAAGTCTTTCCTCCCTCTGTTTATCAGTTTATATGTATCTGTATCATCTGTATATCATAATCTAAGTTGGAGGAAGAAGGAATAGTTCAGAGCTGGCTTTCATGCCCTCTGTGCTCAATTCTTGTAACTTTTCTATGTTTTCCTCTGAATTAGTGATAAATATGCATACTTAATTGATCATGTTTAAGCTATTTCTCATTTCTGAATGCTGTTTAGGAATCCTTCATTGCTCCTATATAGTTTTCATCCACTTTCCCACTTTGGCTGGATGAGAGATCCTTAATTGCCTCTCATCCCCTAACCTCCATTTCGTCCTTGTTCCAGCATTTAATCATTGTGCCATGCGTAGCTATCTTGCTCCATATTCCCCCCTTCTGCCAAGGAAAACGCACCCTTCAGTTCACATTCATTGACTCCATGCCCAATGGTTTGAACTTCTTACACTTTGTATGCCAACTCTGCTTGAATAGATCAACCATCCCACCAAACTCAAACAAAACCCATGTGCATCATATCTAGCCTAAAATCATCCCTTAAAAAAAGCTAAATCCTAAAAAGAGAGCCCTCTCTGACTGCAGGTAGGCTAGGACATGCAGTCGAAAGATTGGTTTGTGTTTACCTCGGCCGTATCCCTTTGGGAGTCAAAAGGGACAACCTGAGTGATAACATAATGGGGACTCCACTGGGGACTTGAAATCATTTGTTTATTACTGTATACCCCCAATTTTGATCAGTTTGCCTTGTTTTCTGGAGAAAGTGTCCCTTTTCTTCAGAGCTTCTCAAGTTTAGCTCTGATTTGTGACGGTGGACAGAGATCAGGCACTTCAAGGTTAATTCATCCACCTAGCGACTCCACTCAGAATAAAGACTCCACTGGAGAAATGAACCCAAAAGAGATATATGAGCAGATCAGGCTTTTGACCTGGATTACTATCCAAGAGGTCATGTTTTTTCTCCATAAAGTTTTGCTGTGTATATTGTATTTTAAAGACGATTCTATATCAGATTTTTATGATTTTCCTTTGGAAAATGTTGTTGAAAAGCCTCCATGCACATTAGAGCAGCAGTCTTCAAATGTTGTTGAAGATCATCATACAGCCAAGGAGGAACCAAAAATAGAGCCCAGTCTTACAGTTCGTGTATATACTCCCGTGTCTTGTAAAGTTCCTGATAGATATAAGCCTCTCATTTTGCCTCCTGTGCTTAATCCTCTACCCGCAAATCATCCTGAGTATCCCCCTAGATTTGATGGAGAGAATGGTATTACTGCCCAGAAACATATCCAGGATTTTGAAGACTATCTTAATATCTTTGAAGTGGAAGAGGAAGATGTTAGTCTTAGACTGTTTGCCCTTTCTTTGCAAGGCGAAGTTAGGACTTGGTTTAAAGCATTGCGTGAGGCCAGCATCTCTAATATTCAGCAGTGTTCCAAGCTCTTCCTTGATAGATGGATGATTAAAATCAATTTCCTCTCACTCATTGAGGAATATAATCAGTTAGAAAGGCATCCAAATGAATCTGTTCAGCAATTTTCTGATCGATTCAATCAAGTTTATCTTTCTATGCCTTTGAATATAAGACCTCCCCCTGATTTAGCTCTATTGCACTATCCTAGAGCTTTTGACCCAGAGATGGAATTCCGTTTGAGAGAAAGATGCCCGTCCACTTTGAAACAAATGCAGGATATAGCAGTGGACATGGAGGAAAATCTGAAGATGAGGGAAAAATAGTGCAAGGCAGAGCAAGAAGAAAGACTTCATAGTGTGTTACAAAAGTCAGAAGAAATGATGCAGTTGATCACAATGAAAGTAGAAAGTTTAGAGCGCCAGGACACATCTATTGTGCAAGAGGAAAGTAGTGACATTCACGAACAAACCTGCCACAAATCAGATGACATATTCATAGAGCCATATGAGAAGGAGGAGTCTCCTGATATACTGTGTGAATATAATAGCTTCTCTTCTTTCAACTGTCTACCCAAATATGATCTGTATGATGATGATTATGAGCCTAACGACCAAATCAGCCTTGCAGAGGAATCAGATCCTATTTTGGCAGGAAGCGAAGTTCAGGCTCAGCAGCTTGAATGTAATCATTAGCTTGCCCAGTTCAGCTATGAAGTAAAGGAGGAAAGCGCAGAAAATTTTGATTTCAACGAAGGAACTTTACCATTTTGTTTTGAGTCTTTTCAATTTATCAGGGATAATTATCATGCTGTGTATGATCAAGTGTCACCTTGTGTTGCTATTGACCGCCTGGAGGTTAATCAAAATATTGTTCCAAAGGTATTGCCTCTAGTTTTGCAGCCCCAAAGAGCCATCGAATATCAGATTTAGTAAGACTTAGAAGCAGCAGCATATGATCAAATGATCCAAGTTGATCCCCTGCCTCTTTGTTTTCAGCCATCTGAGTTATTCGAAGAAGAAGAAGAGGAGCAGCCTGCGCAGATCAGTCAAGTCCTATTCGAGCCAGATTGTAATAAATTGCAAGCACCTCTGCAAGTTTTGAATGACCTATCTACTGGCAGGCAGAATGATGAAAGAGATCAGTGCTTTTCTCCATTAGCAGGCTGCAAGGCTCAGTATCGAGTTGTTGATGATCTCCCGACTCCAAGGCATGGTAGCGATCCTGAACCTTTGTACAGTTCTTTATTTCAGCCTAGCAATTGTATATATATGTTGCAGGACAGTTTTGTACAGTGTTTAAACACAGCAAAGGAGGTCAGTAGCTTCCCGATCTTCTCAAAGATTAACAAAGCCACATTAGATTGCAAGATCTCAGTTTTTCTCACCGGCAAGCACAAGCAGTAAAGCTCACTGATGTCTATTTTGCTTAAATGGCTGCATTGGTTATTTCACTTCACCTAACAGCAAAGCAAGTGCTGGTTAGGTTAGGTAGGTAGGTAGGATCAATAAGGCAGCCAGCCAAGGGAATTTTGCAGAACACAGCAACAACTGAATACAAGGCAGTCTGACCTGCCGTTCTTAGCTTTTCACAAGGAAAAGCCATCCCCAAGTGGAGCCACTATTAGCCTCCTGCTGCAGCAGGTTAATCATATTTCATGATCGACATTTTTACATGCCAAATATGTCGTTCTATGCATGCTGCAATGCTCCATATTTTCTACAGATGGCCAAAGAACTGTCCATGAAAGCGTACTAGTCTAAATGCCACTGCTGTGTTCCAATTTTTGGTAAGCAATTCATTTTTAGTTTGAGGCAGTTTTTTCAGTTGGAGGATTTCAAGCGAGGCATGTCTAACTTCCCCTTCTTTCTCTTTTCCGAAATATCTCACTAACTTCCCCTAAAAGAGGTCAAGATATGCTTGATACCTCTTAGTTTCATCATTCTCCATATCATTTGCCTTGGTGAAGATCTGCTTCACTCAAGGAATGTACACACTTCTTCTATTAGTCATTTTCCCCATTGATAGCCTAAGACGTCATTCTTAGCGCTTTTTCTCATCATTTTCATATTAACTATTAACTTTACTATGTAGCTCCCTATTTATTTCCCCTTCCCCTACTAAAACTATGTATATTACTCCCCTATATACTTATCCCCTCCCCCTGGTTGAAAGATAACCATATACATCCTTGGGAATTGCTAAGTTTATCTGAAACTTAGCAAGAACCCTCATTGCCCCTCTCAAACACATCACATGCCTCCTTAATGCCTTTGGAATCCTTCCAAGGCATGAAAATTCCCAAAAAAACCATGCAAAAATCATTAAAAACCTTCAAAAAATGACAAAATCCTTCCTTTTGGGCCATCGGACCCCTTCCGATGGCTCACAAACCATTCATAAGCATAAAGGCCACCCTTCCGAATTCATTTTTCTTTGCATTGTAATAAAATGCATGCTCTGAAGAGAAAAGGCTCTTTTTGGTCCCCCTCTGATGCGATATCGCTATCGGGAGGGTGCAGTGGCATATTATTAACATATATGGCAGCTCTTCGAAGGCAGGTGCCCTCCCTCCGACGCGATATCGCTGTCGGAGGTCAGGCGATCCCATACATATGCGTTGTTTGCATTGCGAAAGGCTCTGAAATGACGGACCCGACATAACAATAAAGCAGAGCTCAATGGTGTATCGGGTCTGCAAGCCCATTTTTTATAAAACCTCTGATATAAATCGCCGACGGGCTGGACCCGATTTAAATAAAGAAGTAGCCTATAAACAGTTCGGGTCCATGGCCTTTATCGCGTCGGGGTTCTGATGGTTGTACCGCTCCGAATGGCTGGAGCCAAAATAAATTGAAGCATAGTTTTGAAAGCATTTCGGGTCCGTAAGGTCCCCGGGCGCAGTGAAAAGGAGTTCTCCGATATTCCGGAGCCGATAAATTATAAAGGGCAGTTTTGAAAGGGATTTCGGGTCCGTTGGACCCGTTTCAAATGTAAATCCGCCGATATTATGGGTTCCGATGGTTCGGACCCAATCTCCATAAAAAATGGGCACAAAGGCATTTCGGGTCCGCAAGCTATATCGCTCCATCGAAAGTTTTATGTGTTGGGACCAATGGTCTGCCCCGATGTGACTTAGCGCCGGCCGTCGGATCGCCCTCCCAGATCAACGGTCATGATTTGTTCGCGGCTCTCTCCATGTCCTACTGGTGGAGCCGAAATGTTATATAGCTCGGCATATAGGGATTTCGGGTCCGAAAGGCCCTTTGTGTAGCCGAGCGGACTGCTCCGATATGGCAGAGCCGAAATAACAATAAAGCATGGTATATTAGCATTTCAGGTCCGCAAACCAAATTTTTGTAAATCCGCCGATATGACATCGCTGATGGGCCGGACGCGATTCCAAATAAAAGGAAGGGCCTATAGCATATCGGGTCCGCGCAGTTTTGGCGATTGTTACGTGCCACCCCCGGTCTGCCCAACGTCGATATTGCGATAAGATCTGGGCCACAATTTAATTCAATGAACAGTGTCGCTATTTGGCCGTTTTTTATGAAAATTCATGTTTTTATGGCATTCCGCCTGTTTATAATAAAAGGGCCATTGAAATGTTTTCTGTGCGGCGCGCGTGCCCGCCAGGTATAAAGGAAATGATGGTTTCCTTAACCATTTTGAGATCGCTCCGAGCCCTGTTTTTGCTCCAGGGGGCCAGTATCGGCCTCGGCACAGTCGACAACACTTTTTCCTCCTGTTTGCACCTTTTTTCAAAGTTTAAAGCTAGTTTTGATCGGCCAGAGCGCCGATAGCATTCCAAAGGCCACGGAAAGCACTTGCAGCAGTTATTTTGCATTCAAAGAGCAGAATGGGGCGATTTGATAGTTAAAGAGTATCAGAGAGAGAAAGCGGCCCGATTCAGTGTCAAAGTGTATCAGAGGAAGCGGCAAAGAGTATCAGTTCAAAATATCAGCAGCCTAAAAGCAGCAGAACATTAAAGAGGCCCCCATCAAAGTCAATAAAGCAGCTCAGAGCCATCAAAGCCCACCAGATCACAGTTATGAGCATTAAAGCCAGCATTAAAGCCACTTTGCAGTAGCAGAACTGCCTAAAGAGGCAATTCAAGTGTTTAAAGCCCAGTTATTGCCAGAACAGTGTATAAAGACACCTGAGAGCAGCGCTGCAAGTTCCCAAGGTGCAGTTATGGCAAATTGCCAGCGCAGAGCTCCAAAGGACCATATTAATTCATTCTTGAGGCTGCTGTCCCTGCGCAGCTGTTAGATAGATATTTTTTTCATTCATTCCAATAAATGTTAGTTTACAATCATTCATTTCTCCAGATCTGTTGTTTGTACATATTTTTAGATATTTTCTCTATAAAGACCACCCTCTATGTAGTGTAAAGGGTTGGTTGGTTGTATTTCTCATTCCAAACTTGCGCTATAAGCTTAAGAACTTCTGTAATCAAAGATTGTTGGAATATTTGCATCTAAACTGACTGGTTGTGCTTTGAATGGCTGAAGAGCTTTGATTTGGAATTCATGTGCTTTATCATGGTGCAGTAAGTCTTTCCTCCATCTGTTTATCACTTTATATGTATCTGTATCATCTGTATATCATAATCTAAGTTGCAGGCAGACGGAATAGTTCAGAGCTGGCTTTCATGCCCTCTGTGCTCAATTCTCGTAACTTTTCTATGTTTTCCTCTGAATTAGTGATAAATATACATACTTAATTGATCATGTTTAAGCTATTTCTCATTTCTGAATGCTGTTTAGGAATCCTTCATTGCTCCTATATAGTTTTCATCCACTTTCCCACTTTGGCTGGATGAGAGATCCTTTGTTGGCTCTCATCCCCTAACCTCCATTTCGTCCTTGTTCCAGCATTTAATCATTGTGCCATGCGTAGCTATCCTACTCCATATTCCCCTCTTCTGCCAAGGAAAACGCACCCTTCAGTTCACATTCATTGACTTCATGCCCAATGGTTTGAACTTCTTACACTTTGTATGCCAACTCTGCTTGAATAGATCAACCATCCCACCAAACTCAAACAAAACCCATGTGCATCATATCTAGCCTAAAATCATCCCTTAAACAAAGCTAAATCCTAAAGAGAGAGCCCTCTCTGACTGCAGGTAGGCTAGGACCTGCAGTCCAAATATTGGTTTGTGGTTACCTTGGTCGTATCCCTTTGGGAGTCAAAAGGGACAACCTGAGTGATAACAAAAGGTAAGAATGTTGAGGATGCAGAAGTCTTGAAGAGGTATGTGATTTTGTAGCAATTTTAGGATGTATTTCCAACAAATATTTTAGATTTTTCGTCTCATAGGGAAGTGGAATTTTCTATCGAATTAGTACTAGGAGCAACACCAACATCAAAGGAACCTTACAAGATGAGCACTCCAAAGTTAGTGGAGCTAAAGCTGCAGTTGAAGGAAATTCTTGACAAGGGATACATTAGGCCAAGTGTATCGCCTTGGGGTGCACCAATGTTGTTTTTGAAGACGAAGGATGGTACTCTCAAGTTGTACATTAATTACAAAAAACTAAACAAGGTAACCATGAGGAACAATCATTCATTTCTGAGGATTGATGATTTGTTTAATCACTTGAAGGGAGAAGAAGTGTTCTCAAAGATTGATTTGAGATCAAGATGTTTGTGTAATTTTGTAGTAAGGGGTACCAAAAGACACCTTCATAGCAATTGGTTGTTCCCTACAAAGAAATCACAATTGGTTGTTGTTAGTGGCCAAACAAGAGAAACAAATCATTGCAATTAAATAATGCATACACAACATAAAATAAAAACTAAAAAAAACACACATAAATAATGCTTAATGAAGAAAACAAGACAATAATATAATGGAGAAAGGATCCCTTTATTGACTATTAAAAATTAAATATGAATACTAAACACTTGAAGAGAATGTTTTCATCAATGGCGCTAACAAATCCTTAACAAGGAGGTTCCTTTCTTCCCTCTCTTTGCAATCTTCTCCTTTATCTCAAAGAAGTATCAAGGCTTTCTCAATGGTGAAATCATCTCCACACTAGAATGATGGATTGCTAAAACGAAACTCTGCCAACACAATAGTGCTCTACTTATTCCCAACAATGAGATGCAGGATTATTTAAGAATAATTTCTCCGCCATAATAGTGCCTTCTCTTTAGTCCTACAATAGTCTGCTTATATATAATTTTGAATCCCTTCTCTTTAGTCCTACAATAGTCTGCTTATATACAATTTTGAATCCATTTTCCCTCTCTTGATCCATCAATGATAAAATGATCCATGACTAGGACACGGAGATCGCTTTGGGGGTTGCATATTTTCAAGATGGCTTGAATTCGACTGTCCTTGACTGGAACATGTCAAGGAATATCATCTTCCAAGTGTGTGAAGTGGTCCCAAATTGCTAAGTCCCTTTCTTCTTCAACCACATAGTTATCAAAGAAAAAGTAAAGAGGTTGTCAATTTTGGTCTTTAAATAGATCATGCGGCTCAATTTTACATATGGAACCCTTGGAGAATTTAAATTTTTTAATTTCCATGATGTATTTAGTTAGAAAAACTTCACTTGTATGCTCTGTTGGATGACTTTGGGTGCCATATGAAGTGTACAAATATGTCTGTGATTTTCCGGTGTTAACATTTTCCCCCTGATGTATGAGGTTAGGAGAAGACGTATAGCCAAAATACATCACATTTTTATTTTATGGATGAGAGCCTAATCAACTTCTTGAGAGAGATAGAATAACTTGTTGTAGAGATGAGTCGGGAAAAACATTGGCCGAGGATAAAGATAGCCATGCTCTGAAAAAATTGTCTATACGAGGCGGGAATGCCCCATGCTCATTATGATGACTACTGAATAAGTATTACAATCATGCAAGAAATATTCATATCAAGTTAGTGTTGAAGTGGTTGACACGCTGATGGATGATGATAACTGCTTGTGACCTTAAGGGCACTTCTGAAAAATAGACTAAATCAGGTGCCCCCATGCTTTAAAATGGTGGAGCACTACTGAGTGAGTTTCTCATGGGTGCATGTTTCTTCGAGTGTGGGTACCTCCAATGCATCAAAATGTGAGCACTGTTGAAGGAGGTGCTAAAAGATGCATGGGTATTTAACTAAATGAGATAACTACAATGGTCACAAAGTATGATACCTCCTTCAAATGAAGGCTTATGTTTGTGTCGAATGTCAGGGGGGGCGATGAAATCAATGGGAGATAAGAATGTCCCTTAAGGGAGGGGAGCATCCAAGGTATTTCCTAGATCCTGGAAATTGTGTGTTGAAGTCGACAGGAAAGTGGCATCGACTGCCCGAAATGCTGATTTCGGGAATCATGCTGGAGAAAGATTATTGTAATATGATGGGATAGCAAGGCATGATAATGAAAGTGGACAATATGAATGGATATGGTCAACCACCTGAGGTTGGAGTAGTAATGCGAGTGGCGACAGTTGAATAATTTGTTTGGGGGGAATCTCGGGAGTCGGTAGGACATTTAGGGTATTGGTGAGCATGTTTTGACTAGCGTGATGAATGGTCAATGACTGCAGTTAGCAATCTCCATCTAGGGGAAACTTGGGACAATCGTTGGGTATGATACATGAAAATATGGGTGGGAAATATTTTCCTAAAAAATATTTGTACACTTTCAAAAAGAATGTAAATTTGGTTTGGGATGTACAAACACAGAGACGGGTGCCCCATAAAAATGGTGACCTACATGATGATGAAGATATATTGTTTTGCTTAGAGGGCGGGGGGTCCATTAGTTCATCTTGGTGTGGGGTTTATGAGGCAAATTAAGTGATGCAAATGGGCTATGAAAATGGAGGGATGATAGGCAAAATGTAGAACTTGATAGTGCATTTGACTTGATCCGTTGCAAAATAATGAGGTGGCCCGAGAGTGGGGTTGGTAAGAAATATGTGAAGTGGAAGAAAATGAGGCTAATATTGAAGGCACACAAGTGAAATGACTCCTGAGCCTTTGTGTATGGTCATGGAACCAATTGTGTAAGAAGTCTACAACATGGGGTGATCCATGAATGGGAAGGTTCTATCGACTGGCATGGACATTTACCATGTGCAAGGGAAGGGATTGGTAAACATGGTCGAGATGATGGACCCTATGGTACATTTTGGAGAAATGTTGTTAGGATATAAAATCTTTGAGGGAATAATATCATGTTGGTGGACAATGATACCTTCAATGTCAACGATCACAGAGGTACTAATTTTGGAGGGAAGCTACTGATGTACCTACAACTTCAACAATCAATACATCAAGTGAAAACATACTGATAAAAACATATATATGGAAATGTGTTGAACAAGATTAATCAAATAACATGAGAAGGAATTCCTGAAAGGGTACTTTGAGCATGCATCGGGCCCAAAAAATGAGTTTGGGGTTGAAATGGAATGAAGGGTACCATGTCGAAGATGACATGGTCTTGATACTTATGTCTATGACGGGTTTGTGAATGGAGCTCTTGAGCTCCTGTACAGGGTTTGGGAATATGAAAAAAAGGAAATATATAGGCAAAGTGGACCATATGCCACCTCATATGTACTTGCTTCTCTTGGAGTGCTATTTGATTCCAGCAGTTCTCATGTTGTGCTCATCTTTTGCACCTGACAAGCACACGAGGAGGGATAGGTAAGAGAACATCATACCCACCTTTGTGATTTTGGTAATTTAGGGTAGGTAGGTCATACAAGGAGACCTATATGACCTATTTTTAGGGGTTAAAAGTCAATTGTGTGAACAACTGTGATGCAGTCGCGTAGTCCCTAACTGTGACATAATGATACCCATGGGGTCCCCATGGGTTCCGACTAGATAGCTGCACAATGGGTGCATCTAAGGAAAAAACATCCATAGGGTCATAGGATTAGAAACCTCATGGTGATCTCACTGAAAGGTGCGTAGTATGAGCAACTATTAGTGGGAAAACCATGCATTTTGTGTGCCTATTCAAGAAATAGTCGTGTGGCCAAGGGGCCAATGTCCTTGCAGCTTACTAGCAAATAGACGCATGACCTGCATGTCTAAATGATGCTATTGCATGGTGAAATATGTGTCTATAAAAGAAATAAACACACAACCACATGTATGTTATGGAAACAGATGCACATGGTTGTAAAGAATGATGTTTTTGAGCTAGGGAGGCTAATTTTTACTTTTTGACATCCTTATTGGCAAGATGGGCATGTTATGCATAGAGCATGATTGGGAGCCTCTCCTTATGACTATTGCAGGTGATACTACAACAAGAACTACTATAGTGTGATGGGAGTTATTAAAGTTCACTCAAAACCCCATACTGAGGTCGCATGATCTATTCTTGTTTTTCCTGATGTGATGCTAGGATCCAAAGTGCAAGCTATTCTGAAAGTAGGGCAAAGAGCTTCCCTTCACTTCTAAAGACTATCTTTACTTTTTTACTAGACTAGTGCCTCATTGGGAGGCTTTATCGATTCCAGTTGTGACTAGGTATGTGGGCATTCATGAGTGGACAGATGGTCATCATGGGCCCTAGGTTGTTGATTAAGGTAGTGCTCGAATCAGGGTGATCACATATCTAACTAAGTAGGTTGCGTTGGCAATGATAGTATGAATTTGTGGGTTGACTACTCCTCACTAAGTGTTGAGACCTTAGATTACTGTCTTGGAGAGACTACATGTTGGGAATTTCTTTGACTTAGACAACTCTGTGTACAAAGGGATGGTGTCACAACTGACACAGGTGTGACAGGGCTAGTCACAAAGTTTCTGTTATGAAAGCATACTGTGAAGGATCCTCTATGAGAGAGTGGTGATGCTACGTCCTATATTGATAGTGCTGCCATGTCCTATGAGAGATGCACAAATCAGGCATTGGGATCTAGTGATGCCATGAGCTGGTGGCAATGAGGTGAGGCATTATTGGAATTCCACGGTGGAGTGTTGGTTTCGATCCAACCCTCAGATGATCTTAGAGTACCCCTACCATGCTGTTTATTTTAGGGGTGACCTAGACATGGGGCTTCCTCCTGGCGATTCTGGTGGGTTGAAAATTATGTGGTTTGTGTTTTTTGCATCTGCGCTTACATGTATATATGCTATATATTTATGATGATTCTATCATCATTTATTTTTTCTTGTAGAAATTGAGCCCCGCGGATGACCATTGAACTATCTAGTGGGTGAAGATCCTTAGTGGATGGGTGTAGATGGTGTGGCAGCTATGTCATAGTAACAAAGGGATGATAGGGTTCAGGAGGACCTTGAGAGGCCAACTCAATGTTGGTGATTGGATATACGTGGTCCCTCTAGAGAGGGAGGTAGCTCCTTTTCCCCCCAAGAGATGACGAGGCTACAAAAGTGAGGAGAGGCTATGAAGGATCGTGTGGCTACTATAGAGGCATAGATGGCATATGCAAAGGATGCTTGGTGGCAAGCGAATAGATTTCTGAGGGGGATGCTTAAGGAGGGATGGGCGAGGTTGGGAGAGGGGATGGTGGAGATCATCATGGCTCAGGATAAAGCATACCGTCTGGCTCTCTATTGCATTACTATGGCAATGGTGATTGTTCATCTGATTTTGGCACCTAATGAGGTTGGGTGATCTCAGGCGGGGGGGCATTGAGGGTGGGGTCCTCGACCCTAGGGATTTTTTGTATGTACCAGGGAAATCACCCATTATGAGGATGTTCCCCTATTTGATGACCTATTTTTCTAGCTTGTTCTAGTGGATGTATATTTTTTGAAATATATATACGAGATATGATTTTTTGTCGCTCTCATGATGTGTTATGGTGTCCATGCTTCTATACATGCGATATATTTCCACATTTATTTGATGGATACGATCTCTACGGTTTATGATTATCGATGATGGTATATATGTGGTACATGCTAGTATAGGATTTGATTTGCTATGTGATCAGCTATATGATTTTGATTTCCTGGTATATGTGAAAATTCACTACGATTAAAACTGCGAGCTAACCTTTGCACATGTAGGTATTTCCAAAAAATTCATGGATCGCATACTTTTTAGGCTTTGTTCAACTGCGAGAAAAAAAGTTGGGTGTTTTATCTGTTTCTCAAAGGTAGTTCTTAGCTTTCAAACTACGCCGACAAACCAACTTGACCAAAATTTAGGTTTAAGCTGGCCCTCAAACCAGAGGGGTCACCCTCAAGTGTTACGAGGCTTTTTTTAATGCTTTTAACTGTCACTAGAAAACAACATTTGAAGCATAATGGCCAGATCTATGATTTTTTGTAGGTGGTTGCTCATGAATATCTAGTCTCTGCTAAAAAATAAAGCCCTCTCTTGCTTAAACTTAATCAAAGTATAAACGTCTAGTTTCGACATAAAAACATAGCTTAAAGAGTTTGGTGGAGGAATAGAAGAGAAATCAAATATTTAATTATTCATAGTCAATACTTAATTAATCAGATACAATAGATGGATGTAGAAGAATTCTACAACCAAACATATATACATTCAAGAGATGATAGAAGGCAACAATTGAATAATGCAGAGGAGCTAACTTAAATAGGCCGTTCAATTAACTAATCTCAGTGTAGCTGATATCTTTGTAGTGGGTGTCAAGGGAGGTTGATACTCAAACCTAGCTTTCCCTAACTCCTATGTTACCTTGAACATATGCAGAAACATATTATGGAATAACAAGGAAAGACATACGTGAGAAATAATTTATGTCATGAAACTAAAGCCAAAATACTTCAATTAAAATTCTTGTAATCAAAGTCCTTACAAAAATTGCAGGGTTTTGGAATCAAAATCCAACCCTTTTACATTGAGATTGAAACAACGTATACAAAAACATTTTCCTCAAATTGTTACTAGTCTATAGAAAATAATTCCTATCAAATACACTAAAAATACAATATTCTGTAGAAAATCTGGAAATGGCAGAAAGTATCCTGCCTTTAAATTTGGGATTGATCCTTTTGTTTCTAATTCTTCTTCTAAGAAACATGAAGCTATTTAAGATTCTTCCCTATAAATTTGGAAATGATTGCTTGACTACTAAATTTGTTCCCTCAAATATGAAAATTGGCTCACTTATTGGTGATTGATTGTCTTTATTCTTGAAATCAGTTACCCATTTTTTGTCACAAATCCACCTTAATCTTCTACATGTTGATATTTTTTCGTTATAATCTGGAGGTTCTTGAATTTTCTCCATAAAATTTATTTAATATGGCCATAATCTAGTTCAATTATCCCTTTTATAGAATTGATTAATCCCCTTCCCTTTCATAAATTTCTTTGATAATTCAGTTATCTTAATTATCCTTTAGGTTCTTAATCATTGTCTAGAAATTTGAAAATGATTTGGAAACCCTTGATTTTTTTTGTCACTCTTTAATTTTCAAAATTATAAATCTTAGATTTTTGGGGATAAAATATTTTGATAAAAATATTTTCCAAAAATTTATAAAATAATATTTCCATATTTCCATGAATTCCATAAATGAAGTCTCAAAATATTTCCTATTTTGCTTCCCATGGTTTTGAAAACCATGTCTCCAAACATGTTCGGTAAATTATGAAAATATCTCTTATATCCCCTTTTTCTACTTCTGTAAAAATTTTGGATAATAAATTACCCAAATTTTCTCTTCACGTACATTTTTCCTCTTTATAATTATTGCCCCTCTTATATCCATAGATAGAAACATTGATTTTTCTTCTATGTAAAATTTCATTTTCACCTCCATAAAATTATTCCACAAGGAGGAAATATTCTTATAACATTGGAATTACTTATTTTTGAAAAGTACTTTTGAAACATGTATCTTCATTTTTACCTGCGTGAGGATATATTTGTATAGTTGACCTAGCCTCTTCTTACCTCAAGCTTTCACCTATGAGCTCATTCTAGAAAAAATATGATTATAAAAACGCTCCTTCCATTACTTCCCTCGATACACACTTCATATGTTTTAAACTTTCTTACATACGAAGTAGAAATCTGCATGTGACATTTATAAATTCCAATCAATATAAAAAAATGGTTTTACAATATCATTGGGGGCAATAGATAGTAAATGGTTTAGGTGGGGGATCTTGCAATGCATGAGATGAAAACAGTTGAATAAAGTGGTAAAAGTGAAAACACTTTGCGGAGGGATGGGTAGGTTAAAAGTCAAATAGGCTATCCCCTTTCAATCCATTGATTTAATATTCCACACATCTCGAGGTAATGTATATGACAATGTTTTAATGTGTGAAATGGGGGGTGGGGACAAGGTTTGAATGGACATAAATAATATTTTAAATAATTTGACTTATGGCTTTGGATATTAACTTTCAACCCCCATAATACTTGGTAACAAATGTGGAGGGAGGGGTAGGTTAAAAGTAGATAGGATAGCCCCCCCAACCATTGATTTAATATTTCACACATCTCGAGGTAATATATATAACAAAGTTTTAATGTCTGAAATGGGGGCTGGGGACAAGATTTGAATTCAAAGAAATAATATTTTAATTACTTTGAATTATGGATTTGGATTTTAACTTTCGACTCCCGTAATACATGGTAACAAATGTGGTTCTCGTATTTCGAGGTTAGATAAGGGTTGGCCTCATTTTTTTTAATAATAGTTACATATTGCAAATAATTAACTTCATAAAAATATAACATTATATTTCTATAAAATTAAAATCATTTAAATAATATAAAATTATTATTAAAATTAACTAGCACATTGCATAATGACCATTTCACCACAAGAATTTGTATATGTCTAAAGCTTAGCTAGGAGACAAATAAAAAATTATATAAAAAGAAATTGTAGCATTCTTTGGTGTAAGAAATAGATACAACATTGGGAATCAAGGAACACATGCAAGTGACTAATACTTAGTTTGGAGGCATCAACCAAAAGGCCTTTGATGACGTTGTATTCTACTTGACTATTAGTGGATGACCGGATACAGATCCCATTGTGGTGAAAGGGTGTCAGGTTAGGAGAGTATATCGCCCAGGCTACTCCATCGAGGTGTTGCAACCATCAAGAAGCACCATGAACGAACACGTGATGATAGGTTGTTGGGTGGTCCATAACGTTTTTTTTCTCTCTGTAAACCACATGGGTTTTCCTATGTATAGACGCCCATGCATGTCTGTCAAAGAAAAATCAGTGCAGACAATAAAAAAAATGAACGATCAAGCTTTCCGACCGAGAACAGTTCCTACAAAAATTCTAGAGAGATGTTGAATGAAACAAACAATAATAATGCATAGAGGAGGTCCTATAAAACAATCGTTAGAGTAAACAAAAAATCATTGGAGTTTCCAAATCTGTTTGTGTGTTTTTGTAGTAATGGGGTACCAAAAGACACCTTGTTAGCAGTTGGTTGTTCCTTGCAAATAAATCAAAGATAAAATTTGTTGTTGTTAATGGAAAAATAGGAGAAACAAAGCATTGCAAATGGTAATAAACAAAGCATACATAACATAAACTAAAAATAAAAAACAAAACACATAAATAATTCTTAATGAAGCAAACAAGTCAATAATATAATGGAAAAATGGTCCCTTTATTGACTATTTGAATTAGAATATGAATACAATAGATAAATTATAAACACTTGAATAGAATTCTTTGAGAAATGGTGCTAAAAAATCCTCAACAAGGAGATTCCTTTATTCGCTCTGTTTGCAAGCTTCTCCTCTCTCCTAAAGAATTATCAAGGCTCTCTCAAAGGTGAAATCCTCTCCACACTAGAATTATGGATTCCTAAAAAGAAACTTTATGAACACAATAGTTCACTCCTTCTTCTCAACAATGATATGCAATATTGTTTGAGAGCTGATTTTACAGCATAACATTGCCTTCTCTTTGGTCCTCCAATGGCTTGCTTATATAGAATTTTGAATCCCTTTTCCCTCTCTTGATCCATCAATGAGAAAATGACCCATGAGTAGGATAAGGGGATCCCTTTTGGGTCTCCATATATTTAGGGTGATTCAAATTCGGTTTTCCTTGACTGGAACATGTTAGGGAATCTCATCCTCCAAGTGTGTTAAGTGGTCTTAAATCGTTGAGTCACATTTTTCTTCAACCACGCGGCTATCAAAGTAATAGTCACGAGGTTTTCAATTATGGTCTTCAAATAGGTCACGCAGCTCAATTTTACATATTATACCTTTGGATAATTTAGTTTTTTTAATTTCCATGATGTCTTTAGCTAGAAAATCTTCACCTTTATGCTCTCCTATATGACTTTGGGTGTCATTTGAACTATACAAATGTGTGTATGATTTTTCATTGTTAACACGGGGTATCATTAGGTATGCATCAAAGAAGAGGACATTTACAAGACTTCTTTCCGAAACAGGTATGGGCATTATGATTTTGTTGTGGTTCCTTTTGGTTTGACTAATGATCCATCTGCTTTTGTGTGTTTTATGAATAGTGTGTTGCATCCTTATTGTACAAGTTTTTGATATTATTCATTGATGATATATTGATATATTCTAAGAATGAGGAAGAAAACATAGAACACCTAGAAACAATGTTAATATTGTTGAGAGAGCACTAGTTGTATGCCAAGCTTAGTAACTGTAGTTTCTTTTAGAGAAAAGTTCATTACTTGGGGCATGTTGTTTCCAAGGAAGGCATACGAGTGGACCCAAAAAAGATAAAAGCTATCATGGAATGGGAAGCTCCTAGGAATATCGATGAGGTCATATCATTCATGGGGTTTGTGGGTCATTATAGGAGGTTCATCAAGAACTTCTCACAGATTTCCTATCCTATTACATCCTTGCAAAGAAAATGAAAGAAGTTTGAATGGACAAAGGAAAGTGCAAGTAGTTATTAGGAGGTGAATTTGTTGCCTAGAGATCATCTAGTTATAAATATTGCAGATCCAGATAAACATTTTGTGGCCTGTACAGATTCTTGCAAGAGAGGACATAATGGAGTCTTGATGTGATAGGGACAAGTGGTATCCTATGCGTAATGGAAATTGAATGAGAAAGAGCATAACTCAAGATATTGAGTTGGAACTATTGTACCTTAAGAAACCAATTTCCTGGCTGTAGAGAAATTGTGCTTAAGACATTAATAAATATTATTTACTGTCACTTATTTGTCACTTTATTGTTTGTTATGTTCTCAAATGAAGGACCTAGAAAACTTGGTCTTTAACCCTTAATACATGTATCACCAGAACATCTCAGAATGCCATTTGTTGCTAGATACAAATGATGAATGGAGAATGCTTGAAGGAGAAGTTAAAGATAATATGCTAATCATGCATAGAAACTACTATCTGTAACTTAGAAGAATTATGAAATTGAGAACTGAATCATAGACAATATGATGTTTAACACAAAAACTCCTATCTGTGACTCTTGGAGAAGTTAAAGATAATATGATGGTCTTTCAAAAAAACTATTATCTATAACTTAGAAAGGAAGGTGAAAAATTCAGGAATTTTAACCTTATCTACTTAAGCAAATAAAGACCTGCAACTTCATTACTATGCTTGAAAGAAGAAAACATAACATGACACATGACAGAGAAGGTTACAAAATTATACCCAACAACTCATGGAAACTTCTAATTCTTTCTTTAATCAACGATGATATCAGGAATATAGTGGCCTAGTCTCCAGCTTCTCCAAAATTCCCACCCTTCCTTTGTAAATTTTCCTCTTTTTATACATTGTGGAATAGTTGTTGATTTCTAAAACTTCCCAAATTATTTAACTGCTTCTCTAACTATACGAAGTAAAAACTATTACAAAATTTTACAAAAGGTAAAAGACACCTCAAAGAACATGTAATAATAGGAACATAACTAAATTCAGAAGGGGACAATAACTATTGGCTTTCTCTATTAATCCGCTGAAGAATTCCTCTATAAATGCCCTAATGATGCTTAATTCATTTTAGCCGTAATGAAATGCATTTAGCTTGTGCAATCTTTGGCTTACATGGGCATTTTGACTGGCCAAAATACAAAGAAAACATACTCGATTGTCTTCCTCTTTAGATTCGGCTCTAACCTTTATTTTCCACTTTACACGGTGAAATTAATGCAAACCTTTGATTAATATAGAACTCAAAAGAGTTAATCTTGCTTTATAAATCAGTCAAATTCGCCCATTCATCGCTCCGTTGACTTCCATCACAAATCACAATAAGCCTGATATATATCAATGCAAAACTTAAATTTACACACCCTTAAGCCACATAACTATGGTAATATTGGAATTATGCATTTATCCTTCATATTTGTGCTTTTTCCATTATATACCTTTTATAATAGAAATCTGCCATAAAACATGCTTTTTCCGCTTTTAATACAGGCTACGCATAACTATCGAGGCATACCTTTTCTGCCAATATATCCCCACTATAGATATGCACTTTTTGGATTAGACAGTCTATAAAGATTTTAGGTGGGACATAATCCCAAAGAATACCCATCCGAAATGGGCGATTTTCTCTATCCACCCAACTGCTACTTGTTGAATGATAAGTGGGATTGGGTGAGCTCCAATAAAAACCACTTACCATTTTTTCTCCGTCCGAAATCCCACTTGTAACTTTAAATCTGCCTTTTCATACACGTCGAGGACCCACTAGAATTATAAAATGGAACATATAGTTTTTCGGGTCCGTCATTGCAAATCACAAACAACAAAACCCATATACATGTATATGAAGGGCTTTTTGATACAGCGGACCTGCTGAAATTATAAACACAATGAATATATTTCTCGAGTCCGGCTATTGTGAAATGCAATTGGCAATTGGTGAATGAACCAATACATATGCATTCAACGCTTTACGAACCGTCGGGCTTTTAGATATAATATATATATTTCAGCTCCGAATCCTTGACACTTTATAGCTTGTTTCTTTTGTGATTCCGATACACAATATGCTTTGCGATATATATATATATATATATATATATATATATATATATATATGTATATATATGTATATATATATATATATATATATATATATATATATATATATATGTATATATATATGTATATATATATGTATATGTATGTATATATGTATGTATATATGTATGTATATGTATGTATATATGTATATATATATGTATATATATATGTATATATATATGTATATATATATATATATATATGTATATATATATGTATATATATATATGTATATATATATATGTATATATATATATATATATATATATGTATATATATATGTATATGTATATATATATATATATATATATATATATATATATATATATATATATATATATATATATATATATATATATATATACATATACATTCATATAACCATCAGCTTAATCCTTGGCTATACCGGGGCCAATTCTTTTATTTTTACGTGTTCCTTTACAAAGAAAACATACCCGATATACCATTATTACTCCTTCCTTTTGCATTTATCTATTTTTGAAATATTTTCAAGTTCTTGTATGAAAAATGAATACTACAAGTAACAGAAATGCATGTTACAACATCTGGCTCCACCTAGGGATAATGATTTTTCCACAGAAGCACTAAGAACCAGATTAGTGCCTTCACCTTGGGCATGGAGTCATATATTGCTTTACATAAATTGAAATACTATGGCATTTGTATATTGATTTCACTCCGGTATTTACAACAAAATGATGCTTATCCTTCAAAACTGGAAGAAGTGCTTTAAGTATTTCCCATTGACAGGCAGATGTAGAGTTTCACCATCAAGATTCTCAATAATGAAGGTATTATTGGATCTTACTTCAGAAATCCTAAAAGGGCCATACCAGAGAGGATCAAGCTTCCCATGTTTACCCTTATCTTCTCTTCTGGTGTCCCATCTCAATACTAAATCTGCAACTTTAAAATCAATTTCCTTGGCTTTTCTGTCAAAAATATTTTTCATCTTGGATTGATACATAATCAAGTTGTCTCTTACCTTGTCCCTTTTATCGCTTAGCTCCACCACTTTGTTCATTCTTCTTATCAAAGCATTTGGTTCCTCTTTCGCCTCCTGAATCATTTTTATCATCGGCTTCACGAGTTGACTTGGAAATAGAGCCTGAGTCCCATATACTAATTCAAAAGGTGACTTCCCTATAGATCTTCTTGTAGTTACTCTAGCAGCCCATAGAGAAAACTTTAACTTAGAATCCCAATCTCTTTGATTTTTTGCAATGATTTTCTTAAGGATCTTCATCAAAGTTTTGTTAGTAGATTCAGCTAATCCATTTCCCTTAGGATGCTAAGTTGTTTAATGGGACAAAATAACTTTATACTTGTGACAAAAAGCAATGAACTTACTTGAATTGAAGACTTGAGCATTGTCTATTATAATTTTAATGGGGCATCCAAATCTGCTGAAAATATTTTCCTCTAGGAACTTGATTACTATCTGATCATTTGCTCTCTTAGTAGGGATTGCATCTACCCATTTAGTGAAGTAATCAATTGCTATGAGAACCCACTTGTGTTGTCCACTTGAAGGTGGATTAACCTCTTCGACAAAATCAAATCTACATTGTCTAAATGGTTCCTCCATGAAAACTGAAATCAAAGGTAAAAGAGCCAATCTCTTTTTTTTTTCAGCAAAAAGCTGACACATCTGACAAATTCTAACAAACATATATGTATCACCAAATAAAGTAGGCCAATAAAATCTTGACTGAAGAATTTTATGTGCAGTCATCTTCCAACTGTAATGTCCTCCACATAACCCCTCATGATAATCTTTGATTGTTCCTGTAAACTCATCCTCTGTTAAACATAATAATAAAATTCCAACAGGATCCTTCCAGTATAAACTGCCTTCCATAATCATATATGGTTGCGCTTTGATATTTAGTGCTCTATACCTTGTTCTATCAAGAGATTGTGGGAAATAAAGAAAGCACAAATAATGAGTTATATGCTTATACCATTCTGAACACAAAAACTTATACCTGATCTTCAGACCTGGGTCTTACTTTCCTTCATTTCCTTCAGCTGCTCCTTCATCCAGAGGTGTCAGTAGGTTGATTCCCAATGCCTGAAAGTTTGATTCTATTAACATCTTTTGCAATCCTTTCCCTTTCACCAACTTTGTGGGTTTTATGTCCAAGTCATATTCTTGGATCTTGGCTATCCATTTTCCTCTTCCGTCTTCTATATCCGCCTGTACTAATACATCTTTTACTGCAACATTTGGCACATAAGCAATGATTTGTGAATGCAACGCATAAGTTCTAAAATATTTCAAAGATTTTACGAAAGCATATACCTGTTTCTCAAGAATATTATATTTAAGCTCAGCGTCCCTGACAATCTTGCTGAAGAATGCGACTGGCTATTCTTTCTCTTCATCATTTTTCTGCAATAAGACAATGGCTATTGAATTTGAGGATGCAAATGAAAAAACTTGGAAAGGATTTTGATAATCAGGGCTGATTAGGACTGGAGCTGCCTGTAATGCCTCTTTAATCCTAGAAAATGATTCTTTAGCTTCCTTGTTCCAACGCACTTCATTCTCCTTCTTCAGCATATCAATGATTTCTTTCAGGATTTCTGCATAGGTGGATACAAATCTTCTCAGGAAGTTTATCTTTCCTAGAAACTTTTGAATATCCATTTTACTCCTAGGCAATGGTATTTTTTGCACGGCTGTACTCTGGCTGGATCTATCTTTACTCCTTCTCTGGAAATAATGTACCCCAATAGTTTTCCTTCTTCCAGAGCAAAAATGGATTTCTTGGGATTCAAGGAAAGCCCAAATCTTCTACATTTATCAAAATTCTTTTTCAAATGGTCCAAATGTTCTTCATCAAACTTTGAGAAAATAGTAATATCATCCAAATATATTACTACACATTTATCTCCCACAAAAGGAATATCCATAGCCCTTTGAAATGTAGCACCTGCATTCATTAATTCGAAAGGCCTTCTGGCATACATAAAGGTTCCCCAAGGAGTTATGAATGCTATTTTCTTCTCATCCTCCTTATCCAAAGCCACCTGGTTATAACCATAAAATCCATCTAGCATTGACATTCTAAAAGATCCCGTTACCTTTTGCATTACATGATCCATTTTGGGCAATGGATAGTTATCTTTTAAAGAAGCCCTATTGAGATTTCTAAAGTCTGTGCATAACCTTATTTCTCCATTTTCTTTCTCGGAGGCACTAAATCAGCCACCCAATAAAAATACCTGAGTGGAACTATTATTTTGTCATCAAGCAACTTCTTGGCCTCCTTTTCAATTACTGGTAGAAGCAATGGATCTATCTATCTAAGCTTCTGTTTGAAGGGTTTAATTCCCTCCTTCAAAGGAATCTTATGCTGAATAATATTTACATCATAAGTTTTGAGATCTTCATAGGACCATGCAAAGACATCAACACAATTCTTGAAAAGTTTAATATATCTCTCTTGAAAACTAGGTGAAACTCCACCGTACAATTTTACTAACCTGGGTTTCTCCTGAGTTCCAATGTTGTGATCCTGAATATGTTCATCTTATGAAATTTTCCCTGAGTCAACAACCACATCATTGGAATTAAAAAGCCTCTCAAGAGGAACAAGTCCCTTTGGAAGAATATTATCTTTCAATTGAAAGATCTTCTGATTTGTTATTGAATCTTTTAAATCACTGACTTCTACAAATTATGTTATCTCTTCCTCACCTTGATCAATTTCTGTGCCCTCAAAATCTTCAGCCATAGTAAAAAACTCTTTAATCTACGGATCATCTTCAAAAACTTTCCAATTTTTAACATTATCGGGAACAGAGGGTCTGTGCCTCATTTCTACCTCATATCTTAGTCTTGGATTAATAGGAGGCTTGAAAATACTAGCAGCCACAACTAATGAATCTACTAATCTATTCTCATCTCTTGGAATGAATTGAATGTTAAAAGCTTAAAAAAAGTTCTCAATCAAATCCCATACCTCATTTCTATATGCCCTAAGCCTAGGGTGCTTTGTTTGGCAGTGATATTTTATTTGCTTAATAATCAACTCTAAATCATCAAAAGCAGAAGTCGACTTAACTCCCATCTGTTTAGCTGTTTGTAGAGCAATAATTAAGGACTCATATTCCGCCACATTATTTGTTGCCTCAAACTCTAATTTGAAAAAAAAGGGAACATATTACCTCTAGGCGCAATTAGAAGAAAACCAACACCTGTTCCTTCCTTGGAATAAGCTCCATCAAAGAATCATTTCCACACTCCTTCAGTTTGCAGCTCTGTAATTACATTGGCTGAAGCAAGCTGCTTCTGATTATCTTCAGCCAGCTCTGCATTATCATGTAGTGTGAAACAATCAAAATCATCCTTCTCCTGGCTATATACAGGTGAATTACTAGTTCCATTTTTTGTAATTGTTTTTACAAATCTAGTTTCTCTATACAATCTCCTCTCTTCCCCACCAAAAATTGGTATAACAACATATGTAAAATCTAGTTCCAAAACACCACTCAATTTAGCCCCCCAAGACCTAGATAGAAGCATTCCAAATCTAGTAGGGATATTTGCTACTACTACATCCATGACTAAGCTTCTAGCTGTAATTTGGGCTAGTGACACTACCAGATCCTTAATAACCCCCAAACACTTGACTTCATTCGAATCAAAAGAATACAAGTCCCTACAAGGTTTGGTAACTTGTAGAATTAGTTTCTTCATTACTGACAAAATCATAAGATTGTGTGAAGCTCACGAATCAAACATACAATTATGTAGGAGGAAATCATGAACCAATAAGGAAATATAAAAAGGAGGTATTGAAGAATCTACTTTCTCTACATGTGGACCAAAAACCACTACTGGTTTATCCTCTTGCAGATTTACAGTGTCATTTATACTCTCATTTTCTTTTAACTTAATAAACTTGGCAATCTCCTTTTGATAAATAGGTGTTTTCTCAACTCTGTAAGGGGAACTTGTATTCTTACCTTTTCCGACTCCTTAGTAAGACTAAACAAGTGACCCTATTTAGCAGTCCTTTCGTTCTCATCTTCACCTTTCTTCATGACTCGAATTACTTGAGTAATTGAAATAAGTTTCTCCAAAGGAACTTTTTCAGTTTGATCTTGAGAAGACTCACCTTGAAGTATCTGTGTCTTTCCATTTGCATTCTGTTGTTGATTTCCTTTATTTACTTGCTTCGCAGGCTGAGATTCTTGTGGAGTTTCCTTTCATGAGGTAGTTGAAAGTTGTCGCTCACTTTCATTTTGTTGATTTCTTGATCTTTTCCTCGATCTCAAGTCATACTTCTTATGTAGTTCAGCTTGCATAAAATCGGAATTTTTTTTCAATATTCATCAATTCCATTTTCATCATGAATTGCATATGTTTCATCATATACATATTCTTCTCCTTTGATACCAAGTTCATCTTCATCTACTGCATATAACGTAGAAATTTGATCTTCAGGTTGTTCTTCACCAGGATCTGCTTCTATATATAATGGTGCTTGAATCTAATTTTGATCTTTTCTTTCCCTTTGCAGGATTTGCAAAGGCTGTGTTCTGTATTGGGGATTAAAGTTCTTATTATACTGTGTTTGCTTTTGCAAACCCTTATTTTATAACTCTAATTTATTTACCTTATCTGACAAAGTTTTAAACATATCCTCCCATGCTTGACTTTGAGAGGATTCTATCTTTTCCTTTCCCTTGTCTTGGGTAGGCTGTGTCTCTGGTGCTTTTCCTACAACCACCAGATTTGCTTCTATCTCTAATGCATCTATTTGGATCTGATCAAGGGTTGGAGATCTTCTTTACCTTAATGTGAATCCAAAATTTGATTCAAAAGCCACTGAAAAAGTTATTTTTTCACCAGTAGGAGGAGGCTTAATCTCCACTGGGAGTCTATTGTACAATTTGTTAAATATTCTGACAAATTTGGCCATAGTTTCATCAAACTTGTTCTTTATGGCATTAAACTCTGTTAATGAATACCCATGGTCTCTTTTTTCTCCCCATTTCTGGATGAATAAACGTTCCATCTCTTCCCAATAAGTGATGGAATTATTAGGAAGTCCTTTAAACCATTTCCTCGCTTCTCCATCCAAGGACTGAACAAAAAGTCTTAGAATAACATCTAAATGTTCAATGTTTAAGATATTTGCAAAATTGCAAAATACTGACACATGATTCTCTACAATTTGTTCATCTTCCCCTGTAAAATGAGGAAGAATTTTGAGGTAATCATGTGGCATGTGATTAAACGGTTGTGGCAGTTGAAGGTGTGCATACCTATTCATCACGAATGCAGGTACTGCCATGTTTATTGAACCTTGATTACCAACAGATGTGGAACTTGACTTAGAAGTAAATGGAGTGTGCAAAGGTGGTAATGTGGGTATTGGTTCAGGTTGAATAATTAAGGCAGGTAAAAGAAAAGTAAAGGACTCTAAAGATTTCTCTTGATAGCTAGGTTCCTGAAATGAAGATGATGAAAAAGATGACTCTTTATCAGATGAATGTGTGGATAAGTTACTGCCTGATCCAGACAATGTAGGGATGGGTGTAATTGGGATCTTAGACTTTCCAACCCTCCTAGAAACTAGCTTTTCAGGATCTGAAAGAGCTTGGACCTTCTGTTATGAAGTGTCTGATCTTGTATGGGGTCTCCTTGAAGCCAGAGTTATTGCTTTGATTCAAAGCAGCCAAATATTTCCTCCTCACTGAACAACCAGAGGAAAATAATGAAAACCCAGGGAAAAGTATTCTTGTCTTCTCTCCCCGGTAGTGGTGCCAATTAATGTTGTACCTTAAGAAATCAATTTCCTGGTTGTCGAGAAATTGAGCTTAAGACATTAATAAATATTATTTATTGCCACTTATTTGTCACTTTATTGTTTGTTGTGTTCTCAAATGAAGGACCTAAAAAGCTTGGTCTTTAACTCTTAATACATGTATGACCAGAACATCTCACAATGCCATTTGTTGCTAGATACAAATGATGAATGGAGAATGCTTGAAGGAGAAGTTAAAGATAATATTTTGATCTTTCACATAAATTAATATCTGTAACTTAGAAGAACTATGAAATAGAGAACTGAATCATAGACAATACGCTGTTTAACACAGAAACTACTATCTATGACTCTTGGAGAAGTTAAAGATAATATGATGGTCTTTCATAGAAACTATTATCTATAACTTGGAAAGGTAGGTGAAAACTTCAAGTATAGGAGCTCTCTTTTAAGGAATTTTAACTTTATCTACATAAGCAAATAAATACCTGCAGCTTCATTCCTATGCTTGAAAGAAGAAAACATAACATGACACATGACAGAGAAGGTTACAAAATTATACCCAACAACTCATGAAAACTTCTGATTCTTTCATTAATCAACGATGATATCAGGAATACAGTGGCCTAGTCTCCGGATTCTCCAAAATTCCCACCCTTTCTTTGTAAATTTTCCTCTTTTTATACATTGTGGAATATTTGTTGATTTCTAAAACTGTCGAAATTATTTAACTACTTCTCTAAATATATGAAGTTAAAACTATTACAAAATTTTGCAAAGGGTAAAAGACACCTCAAAGAACATGAAATAATAGGAACATAACTGAATTCAAAAGGGGAAAATAACTACGGGCTTGCTCTGTTAATCTGCTATCGAATTCCTTTGTAAATGCCCTAATGATGCTTAATTCATTTTAGCCATAATGGAATGCGTTTAGCTTGTGCAATCTTGGGCTTTCATGGGCATTTTGATTGGCCAAAATACAAAGAAAACATGCCTGATTGTCTTCCTCTTCAGATTTAGCTCTAACCCTGATTTTCCACTTTACACGGTGAAATTAACGCGAACCTTTGATTAATACGGAACTCAAAAGAGTTAATATTTCTTTATAAATCTGTCAAATCCGCCCGTTCAGCGCTATATTCACTTCCATTGCAAATCACAATCGGCCTGATATATCAATGCAAAAATTAACTTTATGCGCCCTTAAGCCGCATAACTATGGTAATATTGGACTTATGCATAAATCCTTCATATTTGCGCTTTTTCCATTATATACCTTTTATAATAGAAATATGACATAAAACATGCTTTTTCCGCTTTTAATACGGGTTGCGCACAAATATTGAGGCATACCTTTTCCACCGACATATCCCCACCATAAATCTGCACTTTTCGGATCATACAGTCTATAAAGATTTCAAGTGGGACATAAGCCCGGAGAATACCCACCCGAAATGGGCAGTTTTCTCTCTCCACCTGGCTGCTATGTTTCGAATGATAGGTGGGATTGAGTGAGCTCCAATAAAAACAATTACCATTTTTTCTGCACCCGAAATCCCACTTGTAACTTTAAATCCACCTTTTTGTATGCCTTGTGCACCCGCAAAAATTATAAAATGCAACATATAGTTTTTCAGGTCCGTCATTGCAAATCACAATCGGTGAAACCCATATACATGTATATGAAGGGGTTTTTGATACAGTGGACCTGCCGAAATTATAAACACAATGAATATATGTTTCAGGTCCAGCTATTGTGAATTGCAATCGACAATCAGTGAATGAATCAATACATATGCATTCGGCGCTTTACGGACCCGCCGGGCTTTTAAATATAATATATATATTTTGGGTCCGGATCCTTGACACTTTCTAACCTGTTTCTTTTGCAATTCTAATACACAGTATGCTTTGCGATATATATATATATATATATATATATATATATATATATATATATATATATATATATATATATATATATATATATGTATGTATATATATATATATATATATATGTATATATATATATAGTATGTATGTATGTATGTATGTATATATATATATATATATATATATATGTATATATATATATATATATGTATGTATGTATGTATGTATACATTCATATAACCATCGGCTTAATCCTTGGCTATACCGGGGCCGATTCTTTTATTTTTACTTGTTCGTTTACAAAGGAAACATACCTGATATACCATTATTACTCCTTCCTTTTGCTTTTATCTATTTTTGAATATTTTCAAGTTCTTGTATGAAAAATGAATACTACAAGTAACAAAAAGTCATGTTACAACAGGAATTGATCATTCATGCATCGAACATGTGGAGGAACTATGTTCTTGGAAGAAGGTTTGTTTTAATGAGTGATCAAAGTGGGTTGGGATACCTATTTGACCAACGTAATTTGAACTTTAGGTAATCTAGATGGTTTTCCATGATCAGTGAATTTTATTTCAAGATCAAGTACATTTGGAGTAAGGAGAACATGGTTGCAGGTGTTCTTAGAAGAAGAGTGCAAGTAAATCACATTGCAATTATGAGTTCATATGGGACAGAATTACAAGGGCAGACCGATCTTGTAGGTAGTGCAGTAGGATGACAAGTACTGACAACTTAAGCACATGTTACAACTTGAACAAAGTACAACTAATTAATATGTGGTTTATTGTCTCACAGTAGATTGTTTGGTGAGATTTAGGGACAAGATCTATGTGATAGATAATGGTGATCTCGAGAAGCTTGTCTTGAGGGAAGTTCATTTCAAGACATATTCACGTCACCTGAGATATCTTAAGACTTTGATAGTTGTGAATAAGTTCTACTTTTGGCCGAATTTGAAGAAAGAGGTGGTCGAGTTTGTCACAAGGTGTTTGGATTTTCAATAGTTAAAAGCAGAGTGCAAGTATCTAGGTGGTATACTACAGCCGATTTTGATTCGGAAATGGAAATGGGAGGTCATTTCCATGGATTTCATCACATATTTTCCAAGGTCATATAGAGAACATGATTCCATCATGGTTTTGGTTGACAGGTTGACCAAGGTAGTCCAATTCCTTCTAGATAAGTCTACTTATTTAGCTAGTAAGGTAGCTCAGGGATTCATCAGGGAGATAGTGAGATTGCATGGTGTTCATAAGTAGATCATATCAAACAAATATGCCAATTTCACTTCTAGGTTTTTGGAGTTATTTGGTGGTTTGGGAATAGAGTTGGATTTTAGTGTAGCCTACCATCCATAGACATATGGACATATATATAGGGTCAACAAGATTTTTGAGGACATGTTGAGGATGTACATCATACATCAAGAGAGGGAGTCAGAAGAGTATCTTCCACAAGTATAGTTTTCATACAATAATGGGTATCATGAGTCCTTGAGGATGAGTCTATTTGAGAAACTTTATGGTAAGAGTTGTGATACTCCCATCAACTGGAGTGATCTAGTGAATAAGGTACGGATTAGACTAAACATGTTGGATGAGATGGAGTAGGAAATCTAGGTTATCAAGAAGAATCTGAAGGCATTAAAATATAGGTAGAAGAGTTATGAAATTAGTAGAGGGACGTTAATTAGTTTTAGGTTTGAGAGCATGTGTACTTATGCATCAATCCCAAAAAGATCTCCTTGAGGATTGGATCATGTACCAAGCTAGCACCTCGGTATTGTGGACCTTGTGAGATCCTTGAGAGGATTGGAATAGTGGCTTACACACTTGCACTTGTGCAAATACTAAAATTCCTTGATGTTTTCCATGTTTCATTACCTCAACAATATGTGAATGACGTTGATCATGTGATTGACTAGTTTGTATTGTAGGTGGAACGAAAATGGTAATTCTAGCCGGAACCTCAGTGCTTATTGCAATGGAAACAAATCATTCTTTGGAACCAATAAATTGAGCAAATTAAAGTGCAGTGGAAGCATTTTACGTCCAATGAAGCTACATGGGAGATGGTTAATCAGATGTGGGCTTTGTATCCTTTAATATTTTTCAGCTGAGCCAAAGGGGTTTTGTTATATGTACATATCTAGGTGTGGTTATTATTTTAAATAGAGTAGTGATCTATGTTAGAAAGCTCTAATAAGCAGTATAATTGTCATATTTTTCATGTTGTTCATAGTTGCAATGGTTTTTATTGTAAATACTTCAACAAACTAAATTATAAAGCTACATAGGAAATATGTTTTGGTTTTAGAGATTTCTCTAGTCATAGGTGTCATATAACACCAAGGGGTTTGTAATAGCCTCGGGTTAAAATTTCATGTAATAAAGTTAGTGAAGAAAAAATAAGAAAAAGGTCTTGAGACACGTATTTCAAGATGAATTTTGGGAGAAAACATCCTAGCGGGTATCACTTTCAGTTTATTATGGCTAAATAAATTAGAAAAGGCATTGGAAAAGGAAAAGAGGCATTAATTGGCATTCTATTTATGAAAATAAAGAAAAATAAAAGAAAAGGGAGACCAGGGGTCACATATTTACATGAGAGGAAATTTGTACGAAAAGTAGAGGAGAATGAATAAAATAGAGGCCTCAATGATAAAAAGGTTTATGAGGATTAGTTCATAGATTTTTCTGGTTTAGCTTTCGTTACTTTCGTTTTGGAGATCGCTTTTATTCTCTCATACCATTGCACGCTTAGGAAATTCTTGGACTACTATAGGATTGGAGAAAGGAAATAATGGAAAGACAAGGAACTAAAATGAAGGAGAATGGAATTAAAGGAGAAGCAAGGAAGGTTGGATCAAGCAAATTTAGCAGGAGGATTTGTAGTTAACATGTTGCATGTGTGATTTCCTAACTAGTTTGTGAATGCGTGGTACATGAATTTGTGTATTTTTTTCTTTTACTATCAATGGCATGTGTTTTTCCTTGTGTGATAATGATTTTAGCCATGCCTTACCATTACTAGATAGCCATGGTGTGATGGGATTATTTTCTGGTTGAGCTATGGATTTCCGAAAGGTTTTGCAACTAGGTGAGATGGTGTAGTGACCAATCCAGGGGTATAGATTAGACTAAATTTAATGTCAACCAAGGTAGGTAAACTTAGAGGCACGTGTCTACAATCTATAGACCTAAAAGGATCTCATCTACCTAGATAAGTGTCTACTGTGACAAGCTACAACACTCTTTTACAAGAGATTAGAATATGTTTCCTTTCACACTTTAAACACTCAGATCATCTACTTTAATTAACTGTTCTAAAAACACAACGTGTTACTAGTCTGAGTTTTCAATCCTCTTACAAGGATATCATTCACAAAAACTCTTTCTTGGTAACACACTAAGCATCCTAACACTCAAACTAATGAAAACTAAAGACACTTTTAAGCATACTAAAACTCAAATGCATGAAAATGGAGTCCACAGAGATACTTCGAAATTCAGTGCTCAATTAAATCTTTTACAATATCTTGTTCAATAATTTAGCAATTGAAGTTTCAAGCTATCACCATGAATCATACAATAACACTTGCAAGAACTTCTAATCGAATTAATTAATTCACAAGAAAAGAAATGGCATCAAACGTTATTCAGATCTGAAGTCTAAATGCTATGAAAATGAAATGAATGTATACCAGTCCCCACGTAGGGCCCGTCCACACGTTGATGGTACACTTAGAAAACTTCAGATGATGAAACCATTAACACATAAAACACTGGAATGATGAAACGCTGCCTGTGATTAAAGTCTGGAAATCAATTACATGCAAGAACAGAGTTCTGGAATACACAGTCTTAAGCCTGCTCAAATCTATTATCCTTCGTTCACTAACATTCCTTAAGGTTTACAATCGAATGTACATACATTATCACGTAGATGTTTCTTCTTTTACAGTCAAAAAGGCGATTTTTGTTTTTTTTTCTAATCTTAACTGATTTCTAAAACAAAACGAAATCAGTTTAGGTAACTTTGGCTTTTTGCTGCCTTTATGGCCAAAAAGTTTGGGTTTGACCAGCATTGACCATGTATCCAAGAGCTCCAGATGCGATGCTGAATAGATCTTTCACCATGTATGTACATCCGTGATCACGTCCCTATCCTCTGTTTTGATTTTCCTACCATGCCACGTGTCACAACATAAACCAATTACATGAAGTCATGACATCCCGTAATTTTGTTGAAAATTTCTAATTTTTAACATAAAAATCCACAAATTAAATTTAATGTAAAATAACAATTATAATGCTTAATTGATCAATTTCAATGGACTATGAGGGGTTTATGGGAGAAAATGATAGATGAATGATGGATTTTTAGAAGAAAAGGATGGCAATAAAATAGTACCAATAGATGGTATCAAGAAAATTCCATAATGTTGGGGGTGAAGGTGATTTGATATCAACGAATCCCTCAGCAAGTAGGTAGAGACAAGAAAATTTCTTAAGGTAATGGTGAAAAAATACAAGGCATCCAAGCTTGTTTTTGGGCTTAGTGATCTCTTGATCAATTTAGGTAGGATCATGTTGGAATGAGAGTGAAGGTGGTTTAATCTCTAGGAAGCCTAGGTTTTTTTTGTTTTAAGATCCCACATTCATGCTTGGAATATGGCACAGGGGTGATTGGCTAAAAGAATGACTTGGTGTTTCCCAATCTATGGTAGGGTGGTACGTGGAAGTCACTAACTTAATAGGATTTTGCATAAGTTAATAAGAGATATTTTCCTATTATAATCCATGAGATGTATGATTTTTATTATGATGATTTAATGGTTGTTATGTCATGGTTATCAATCTAGTTATATGATGGTTATTAGCATGGATTTGTAATGTGTTCTAACTATGACTTGTTTAGAATTTGATAAGTATTTTATGGTTAATGAATGCATTGGGTAATAAGTGTTATTTCAGCTATTATGAGAGGAAACTATACCTTCTTGGTGATTCTCAAATATGTTTCAGACTTTTATGATTAGATATGCATTCATGACCTACAATTTACATGTTCACCATATGTTTGACATAACGATTATCATGGTTAGGCCCTATTGGGTCAAGTTATTATTCAATTTTTGTATGAGTATCATTGTCATCAAGTCATTTATCATTCTAGAAAGCTTTAGGAAGTTTTGGGCAATGGTATGGAGGTTAGTCTAGAATTGTGGCTCAGAGCTCAGGACCGCGACATTAAACTTAATAATTTAGGTCAAAACCACATGGAGATGGGCTTATGAGTGTGGTTGGATGTCTTCAACCTTATGCGTGTAGTGACAAGGGTTCAGTTGGGAGTCTAGGTCACTAAAACAAAGTTATAACTCAGGGATTGGCCACCTGGGGTGTTACTTTAGCTCCTAGTTGATTTTTAGTCCCTGTAGGATGTCAGTTAGTGATCAATAAGTCTCATTTGTAGACCCACCTTCCATAACTAGAGCTAGGAGGTTGGGTCATGTCATAGTAACTCTTTGGCTCATGTTTACCCTAGAAAGCCAATGAAATTTGGTAAATGTGGGAGGATGCATTACACACCAACTCAAAAACTTCTATCCAACAAATGTGTCCTTACCCTGACCTTTCTTCTTCACCTTATGACTTCCCTTCTCTCCATACCAACTCACACCTTACTCCTGAACCTCAGGAAAGTTTCAACCTAATTTAGGATCAAACATCACAATGAAACTCTCATGAAATACTCCTAAGGTTTAGTTTCCCAATCACAAACACAAAAATAGTATCTCAACCATCAAATCATGCTCAGAAAGATAGACCAGAAACTAAAATTTGGGACAAAAATTTGTATGGTTTTCAAGCATAGAAGAATCCCTAATTAGGGAAAACAATAATGTCCTCAATCTTTCAAAAAAACATTCTTAAGGGAATGAAAAATTAGAATGAAACTTGTCCTTTTATGTGGTCTAACACAACCTCCATTCAAACATAAGAAAGAACATACAAGATCCAACTTCGCCTGTCAATAGGATCTGCATATTACTGAGGTAACGCAATATTACCTTGAGTAGATATCGCTTGAGAAGACATGCTCACTTGGATTCCAAACAAAATCACTTCTATTCCTTCTTAAAGTGTTCATGGTGGAGTCATTTTTCACCAATTGTGATGTCTCTAAATCCAAGAGTACCTAATCCAACATGCTTAAACACCATTTTCTTGAGGAATAAAATTATTCTCATTTGCCTTTATCCCACTCCATTGTAGCCCCAACTACCCCTTAGCCCTTTAAGGGTTCCCCTCATGCATCCAATGAGTAAATGATGAATTTTCTTTTGGGACTTTAACCCCAAATTTTGGGTACAAATCCCACTACATGGGTACATTGCCAATAAAAAACACATTTTTATGGGTCAACTCTTCACAAACCTAGTACGCTGGGGGTTGTGGGAGTACCTCGAAAGCTACAAATTTCAATGTCTTACACTTAAATATTCTACTAAGAGGATAGGTTTCTTATTGAAGGAACAAGACAGTCAAAGGGCCAAGTTGTGCTTTGTGAACATGGAAATTAGTAAGAAGGTAGTACTTGTACTTGTTGATATAGGTGCTTCACACACTTCCTTGAGGGAAATTTTGGTAGGAAAACTCTGGTTTAAAGTATCCATGACAAATACAACAGTGAAAGTATAAACTGCAAGGCTAAAGAAACAAAAGGATTGACATCATATATGCAAATTCAAATTGATGATTTGAAGGGACGTTTGGATTTCATAGTGACTAAAATGCATGATTTTTAAGGTGATGTCAGGCCACGATTTCTTGAGAGGAAGTTGGGTGCTACCAGTATCATGGAGGGATTGAATAAGTATCTTAGATGATAGCAATGTGGTTTTTTTTCAGACACACAAAATTAGTAGAAGGAGAGTGTGCACCTTCTATATGCATGGAGCATGAAAAACGAAGCATAGAAGTTGGATGTTGAGATATATGGAGTAGTGATCAAGGAAGTGAGGTATGATCTAGTGGGGACACATATTCCACCAAAACATTATCATTTGTTTAAGGCACATGTGGATAGGATACTAGATGACATTCTAAGAGTGCTCTCCCAAAGAAAAACAATGGATTATTGCACTGAGCTTGAGCTTGGTGCACCACCAACATCACAAGCTCTGTACAGGTTGTTAGGACTAGAGTTGGATGAATTAAGGTGTCAATTGAAAGAGACAATTAATGCAGGGTTGATTCATCCTTCTTGATATCCTTCAGTTAACAAGGATGGGAGATAGAATAAGTAGTTGATAATTGATGGAAAATTTGGCATCATTAGGCTCTTAGATCCCTAAATACCTAGAGAAATAGTTTACTATAAAATGACTTGATATCCCTAGATACATTAATTGAAAATCTTAGGAGACAAAATATATCGTCAGTAGAAGGCACAAAGTTTAGCATTATGGGTCCCTAAGAGTCCCAAAATCCTTTGATGGCATTGTGCAAAAGATATCCCCATAGCTTTATTACTTGATAAGGTTTGGCCCATAGTCACAAGGTGGTGAAGCATAGAATTCGATATATTAGCACCGCTCAACCCCTAAAATACTAGATTAATGTTGTGAAAGAGTTTTTAGGTGTTCCTAATATATTGGAAACTAATATGGATCTTTTCTATTGCATATGGTTACAAGTACTTGATGACTTAGTGCCTAAGTGCTAAAAATATACTCGTAGGTGTTTTCTCCTGAGGTCGAGAAGTTAAATATTCGTTAAATAATAGTAATGGGGGATATAAATATGGGTGAAATTTATTGAAAATTGTTCCTGATAAAGGCCCAAAGAAACTTGGTTTTTGTGATATTTCTTAGTGCTAAAGAAATCTTGATATTCCCTTAATTCCTAATCATTTTCCAAATTCCTAGTAAAGTTTGGAATTGTCATTTGTGTATGGTTAAGAAATTAAAAAATGTTGGGGTTTCAAGGATGATGGAGGGTGTTGGATTAGTTTTCTATTAAAAAAAAAATGTCAACCTCTGCGGATATCGTTCAAGGTTCGAACCTCGTCACCTCGCAATTGGGGAAAACTATGGAATGGAGGCTAAAGAATGGTGAGATTGTCAAATGCAGACCTGCTTTCAATGGGAAATTGATTTTTCTGACTTCTGGTTTCCGCATGTCTGTAGAAATGAAGGAGAAGAGAAAAAGCCCTTTCTCTCCTGCTATTAGTAATGTCGAGCACGCATCTGGCGACGCTGCTGAAGTGCAGGAAGAGATGCCGGAAGAGGTTCTCTCTTGGGCGCGGCTGGGGAACTTCTCCATGCTCACCTATGTAGATCTGTTTTCCTACCTGGAGCAAAGGATCTTTAAAGAGGAGGCATAACCTACAGCATCCTTGGGTGCTGAGATGTCAAGGACGATCCAGACAGCGACGGCAGAGCTATTGCCGAAGGAAATCGACTATCATCTTGCCAGTATCTCAGGGTTTCCTGTCACTGATAAGGATATCAAAGTCATTGGAGTCATCTCTAAGAAGGACATAGAAATAGCCTCCAGCTGGATCCAGTACCCTGCAACCCCATCTCTACCGGACCTGCATGCAACCTGTACGCAACCTGCATGCAACCTGTACACTGCTTTTACTGTCGCAGGGAGGACTGGCGAAGCCACCATGGGTAGGGGCTACAGAAGGATTAACCCCATTAAGATGAACCAGCCAGATCCACCTGAAGAAACACATGCATTTCAGATCCAAGTCAATCTCTCAGGCAAGACGACAATGCAATGGGTACGTGCAATAGATCTCGTGTAGGATCTTTTGCAAAAACTCAAACGCCATCTAGGGATCCCCTCCTCTTACCTCAAATTGCTATATAAGGGTAAGCAACTTATGAATCCCCTTCCTCTCTCCTCTTACAGCATTCATAAGGACGCTTCTATTGTGGCTACCTTTCGTTTAAGAGGTGGTTCCTTTAGGCAAACCTCCTCTGCCCCTTCTTTCTCTTATAAAGATGCAGTCCGCAAAGACGCTACCCAACCACAGCCCTCTTTGAAAGCAGATCAACCATTTGGGGCGCTAAAGCCTTTTTTGGTAGACAAATTAGAGGAAATTCCTTCCATCAATTTCTCTCATCCTAAGATTTACGAGCGCTAGCAGATGTTTGCAGAATCCGCACTCATATGCAGATTTAATGGGCTCTGGCCTCGCACATCTGATCTATACCAATGGATCCATAGCAATTGGACTAAAAAAAGTGAGATCTACTTATGTTTAAAAGGATTCTTCATTGTGGCTTTTGACTTAAATGAATATTACCAGAAGGCCTTAACGGGCGGCCCTTGGTTTTGGGGCTCGGCTGGGCTTTTTCACATCCCCTGGTTTCCATACTTCGACCCTTCTACAACTGTCATCACCAAGATCCCCATTTGGGTCAGGCTCCCGAATCTTTCGGCGTACCTCTGGCATATCTCTATCTTCTTAGCCATTGCAAACACTTTAGGATGCTACTTGGCTATAGATTCTTCACGAAAGGCAAATGGACTCTACACCTATGGTAGAATTTGTGCAGAAATAGATATTAGCAAAGGACTGCCAGATCAGATTAATCTCAAGATTGGAGATTTCCACTGGACTAAAACCTTTGATTACGAGAATACAGCCTTCTGTTTCCGCCATTGTCATCAAGCGGGGCACCTCCAGAGTTCCTGTACCCAGTTCCTCGACAAAAAGAAGAATCTAAATCGAAAACCCAAATCTAAAAGCTGGAATCCCTGTGTGCCTCCCCCACCTATGGACGATACAAATTCCTCTAGTTCGGATGAGGAGGAAATTGTAGCAGATGAGCAGAATGTTGAGATTCCGCTGGACGCTCCCTCGGTCGGTCCGACAGACCCCTCTGCCCCTTAGATCTCTCAGAAACGTTCTCATTTATCTTCGTCCTCAAACTATGATAAGGATATTCCACTGCCAAAGAAGAATAGTCTACAACTTGTTATGGCTCAGCCAAACTCCACTGGATGGGCCAAAGTAAGCAAGAAAAAAGGCAAAAAATGTCATGTGGAAGTAACTGCCCTCTCAGGGTAGATCTCTCTGCTTAGTTCCAGTTTTTGTATTCCCGTGTTTTCCCTAGCTCTTTCCTTGATTGTCTCTAAGGAGCAAGGTGGATAGCCCATCACCTTCGGCTCCCATGCTTATCTGCTTCGCTTGCATGCAAGCTTGATTGTACTATACTTTTCTTATCTTAATAGAATTAGTCTTTATTCAGAAAAAAAAAAGGAAAAAGGATGATGGAGGGTGTTGTAACCCTAGGGAAAACCTTTGGCTAAGAAGAGGCCAATGCCTAGGAAATTTTTTCCAAATAGATGAAAATAATTTACTTTTGAAAAATTGTAAATAAAATTCCCCAAAGATATTTTCTTAAAGTGTAATGTAATCTCAGTCCTTGAAAAAAACAGAAGTTCTTAAATATGTCTAATATGTATGTGTCTATAGTTTACTAAGGTTTTAGTATGGTAGGAAGGAGGTTGAACATGAAGGTTTGGTGTAAAGGGCTAAGATAGAATCCTTTCTCCAAAACTCTGCAGAAACTATGAACCGAGAGAAATGAATTTATGAAAATGTGGAGAACCTACTAAGGTTTTTTGAATAATATTTCATAGGTACTCTCTGCCTTTGTTTAAAACATTAGTAAAATGTTTTAAGAAAAGGACCATCATCTTCATTACACACTCTCAATGGAAGAAAAATGTAGTGATAAACTTACAGAAAGAAAAGACACACAACATAGCCAACACACATGTGGAATGATTTGAAAAGTTTATTAATTTTCCAAGAAAGGATTTTCACATTACACCAAAAAACTATGATCTCTAGGAAAAAAATCAGAACCCATCTCCTGGTCTCTTTCTCTTCTTTTAAAGAAAAAATTACCTTGGGGGACGGTTATGAAAACTATCAACTACTTTAACTACTGCTTAATTACTAAGTTCTTTTAAAAATTCAAAATCTATTACAAAATTACAAAACAAAATGATTTCTTAAAAGTGAATCACTTGAAACTTTGATACTTTTATACTTTTGATGCATCCACTTCCTTTGATGCAGTCCCCAGTTCAACAACCTGAATATTCTCCGAAGTGCTAATATTTTACCACTTTTTCCAAAGTGCTAAATTAGGCACTGGACATTGGATTCTTTAGAGATAAGACACTGCAACTATGAAATATAAAGTAGAGGAATGACAAGTGATAAAATATATGTGTGATAGATGAAATAGGTTTTCTCTTAAGTGATAAAGCAGAGAAAATGAGAGTAATTCTAGAAAATTTCAAAAAATATGCTACTACTAATGAAATCAATCTGAAATAAGGAGACAAGCGTTTATTCTACCATTCTATGGAAATGAGAAAAAACTATAGAAACACATGCAATAACATGAAACCATCAAAATAGAAGGAACACAATGATTTTACAATGGAATCCAACTGGGAAACCACCCCACCCTTCTTTGCATTCATTCAAATGAGAAAGAGAAACATTTACAATGTCTTGCTTCAACTCTCAAGTACACCCTGCACTTTAACACTATTATCCTACTTCCTAGATTGCTCTGGCCAACATTTAGCTAATTCAAGCCTCATCCAACCTCATACTTCCTTGTGCGACACTGGAGGAATTAAGATCCTAAAAAATACGGAAATTCCCTATTTCCTTGAACAAATCCAAGGGGGATTGGTCACCTGCTCAGTGAAAAGGAATAATACACTCAAAAATATACAATTATAAATACAAATGTGCCTTTTCCTCCACTCCAACTAGAAAATTTGAATTCCATGCATGTCTAGGAAATTTTTGGCTAATTGGCTATTTAATTGAGAGATTAGTGAGTTATCAAAAATAATAACTACCTAACTGACCTTCAAATGAATCAACTAATGACTAGAGCTCAGTGAACGGAGTTCAACTGAAATTATTTGAACCATATTGCTAAATTTTAGCAATCAACTCATGCACACATCTACTTCTAGCCTAAAAACTCGAATTTACTGACTTAACTAGTACACAAGACCATGTCCCTCTTGCTAACTGTAATCCAAATCATCCTGTTGATGAAGCCTTTTCTTGCTATAATTGCAACACTCCCCCTTTGTAAGAAAAGGGTTGTACAAAACCCCAATCCTAATCTTGTAGTGATATGAAATCACCCAAAAATGATCTTAGTGAATTAGTGAAGGTATTACAGACTCATGTGCTGGGGTTGTGCCTATGTTATTTTATGTAACAAATCGATAAGATTGCAAAATACATAGACACTAAAACAGTAAGAGAAATACAATAAGCAAACACATAAAACACAATAAGCTTAATAAGGAGTTCACCCAATCCTCCTGGGATATGTCTCCTGGTCCAGCCTTCAATGGTGGCCTTTCTATTATGTCTTAAAGCAGATTTTTTACAATAAGGTGCTCAATTTGAGTCTCACTTAACAGATGATGATCAGTAGGATTGTACTTAGATCCCCCAAGTTTCTAGAGTACATAGTCTCCCCTTACTAAATCTCGACCTCAACTGGTCTGAGTGGTATGAGTCCAATTTGGTACTTAGTACCTAACAAGTATACACAGAAGAGTTGCTTGAACCTCTCAAGCCTTCTCTGGAGTTCACAGACTCTTGGACTCTCTCTGTCTCTGTTTTCTCGATGTTGCCTTTGCTCTATAGGTTAGCTCGGCTTCTCTGTTCTCTGCAATTTGCTTATTTCTTGCCTGTCGGCTTTCTGCTTCTCTTTCTTTACCTCCTTTACTCTTTGTCTATTTGTGGCTTAAAGCCAACCTACTCCCTGACTGTTCATTTCCTCTTCTCGGCTCTCTGGATCTTCTACCTCTACCCGCTGGAATTCCCCTACTTTGTGTCATCGTCACTGTGTAACGTTTCACAGAGAGGTGGCCACTTGTTTCCTCATGAACTGAGTGTCAGTTCTCTTTGAATGGTCATTATTTCCGTTGCTCCAAGATTTCCCATGAAACTGATTCCTCTACTAGCTCAGTGGTCATGTTGGACCTCAAATCTCATATGACTCAGCTTATTTCCCCATCGAATCTAGTCATCCATCGGATCATTTCTACATTGTTGATCTGGAGCCTCCAGATCCTATGGTCTTCATCCATATCGCGCGAGTAAGTAGCCTGACCTTTACTCGCGCGATGTGAGTGGTTTTCTCTCTCATCCGCTGGACATGTGTCACCCAGTGTATGGCATCGAGCAGGACTTGGTCAAACCCGCTTACTGCTTGAAGCCCTTTCGATATCCTGCCGGTTTTGGCACAGGACCTGCCTTCTAACAGAATCGGTGATTCCCATATGGTTTTATGCTTTTCCTCATGACCGAGCGCTTGGGATTTTCCTTCACTGAGGGAGACGCCCTGCGATACGCTATTAGGACTTTAGCACTAATCGTCTATCAGAAACTACCTATGTTTTTGGATTTGACCTCCCATTTGTCAATTTGTGCTAGTGTGCGGTCACCATGGGCCAACGATCTGCACGCTTTGACCGAGGGTCCTCGTTGTTTTGTGCTAACCACAAGTTGCCATTTTATAGAGGTTATTTTTGATAAGCTCAATATCCATAAGATTTTTGAAGATTGACATAATTCGAAACAATCATGAAAACTTAGAGAATGTTTAAGGATCCAATTCGGATCACGGCCCTACTACTGAAAAAGCTTTTGGACCACCAACGTTGGTTTTCAAGCATCGACTAAGTGAGGGTATAGCTGTCTCACTTGTCCAATCTCTATCCACTTTGCACTGCTTTGCTTTGAACCCTAGAGTCCAATCCTGAGGTACTCAACATCTCCCCTGCGCGTCGTCCTCACCTTTCTGTCCAAAACCGTATCTTCTTGTAATTCATTGACATATTTAGGTAACAGAACATCAATAGAAGGAAATTGACTCCACTCTTCGGAATCTTCAATTAATGAAGGTTCAAATAGTCTCAAGTTGTCTGCATTAACGACTGAGTAGATGTGCATGTAAGCTGGTAAATCAAGGCGAAAAGCATTCTCACCAATTTTCTCAAGTATCTTGAAAGGTCCATACCTTATTGGCTTTAGCTTTTTACCTTCACCTTGCATTCTATCTTTGCTAATATACAACCAGACTTGATCACCAACTTGGAAACTATGCTCCATCCGATGCTTGTCATGCCTTGCCTTGTATTTGGATTGGCTCTTTTCTAGTTGTTCCTATACTACCTGGTGAATCTATTGGATTTGTTTAATGAACTTGGTTGCCTTGTCCACATCGCTGTGTCCATCAATTACTATGTATTTACCAAAGACAAAATCCAAGGGAGACCTTGGGGTGAAACCAAAACAGGTCTCAAAAGGAGATCTCTGTGTAGAAGAATGTTTTGCTCAGTTGTAAGCATGCTGCACATAACATAAATGTTCATCCCAAAGTTTGGGATGCTTGCTGCAATATCCTCTAAGCAACTGGATTACTATCCTGTTGACCACTTTTGTCTGGCCATCTGTCTATGGATGAAAGGTTGTGCTTTTCTTCAGTTTGGTGTCCATCAATTCCCACAGACTTGACCAAAACTTCCCAACAAATCGGGAATCTCGATTAGATACAATGGAAGTGGGTAATCCAAAATGAACCCATACATGCTAAAAGAACAACTTTGCAGTTTGTTTAGCTCTAATATGTTTATTACAAGGTATCAAAATACACATTTTGCTGAACCTATCCACAACAACATATAAATAGTCATGACCTTTCCTAGATTTAGGCAGTCCTCCAACAAAGTCCATGGAAACACTTTCCCAAGGATGAGAAGGAACTGGTAGTGGAGTGTACAAGCCTAGTTTTCTATTGCTAGGCTTGCTTTTAGCACACATGGTACACCCTCTTACATATCTAGAAATTGTCTTATTCATTTTTGGCCAACAACAAAATCTTTGCAGCTGTGCAACCGTTTTACTTACCCCAAAGTGACCTGATATTAGTGAAGTGTGTGCTTCTCAAGTTATCTTTACTCTTTCAGTTTGAGGAATTCCTAGCTTCCCACAATGATACAAGAGTTGGTCCTTAATGTGATAATCCAATTCAAACTGTCTTATTCATTTTTGGCCAACAACAAAATCTTTGCAGCTGTGCAACCATTTTACTTACCCCAAAGTGACCTGATATTAGTGAAGTGTGTGCTTCTCAAATTATCTTTACTCTTTTAGTTTGAGGAATTCCTAGCTTCCCATAATGATACAATAGTTGGTCCTTAATGTGATAATCCAATTCTTCTACTTGTTTGCCTTGACTTAAAGTTGCATATACATATTTAAAATCTATATCTTGAGCATATTGTTCAATGTAGCTCTCATGCAATACTGAGTTATGCTTAAGTATAGTAAATGTGTTTATAATTGGTCTAGATAACATATTTGCAACTTTATTGTGTATGCCCTTTTTATATCTAATGACTAAATGAAACTGCTATAGAAAACCCATCCATCTATAGTGTCTTGATTGCTGTAGCTTAGTTTGGGAGTGTAGATATTGGAGTGGTTGATGATCAGTATTTATAATTGTCTCTTTGCCCATTAAGTAATGTTTCCACTTTTTCACACTCTGTACTAATGCATACAATTCTTTATCATATGTAGGATAGTTAACTACTGCAGAATTAAATGTCTCAGAATGATAACATATGGGTTTACTGTGCTATACAAACACTGCTCCCATGCCATAGTCACTAGCATTCGTTTGGATCTCAAATGGTCTTTGAAGATCAAGTAGTGCTAGTACTGGTGCTGTACTAATCTTTTCTTTCAAGGTGTCGAAGGCTTTCTGTTGTTTGTCTCCCCACTAAAACACCTTGTTCAATCATGTTAAAGCATGTAAGGGAGCTGCAATTAAGGAAAAGTTAGAAATGAACTTTCTCCAATACTGTGCTGCTCCTAAGAAGCTTCTAACTTCTGTAGCAGATTTGGGTTTAGGCCAGTTTACAATGATTTCCACCTTAGAGGGATCTATCTTCAATTCACCACCCCCTACAATATGTCCCAAATAATTCAAAGATGTTTTTCCAAATTCACATTTTGAGAGTTTAACATAAATTTTTTCTCTTTTCAAAACATCTAGTGTCTATTTAACATTCTTTAAATATTCTTCCCATGTTTTGATAAATATAATAATGTCATACAGATATACAATAACAAAATCATCCAAAAAATGTCTGAGTACATCATTCATTATTCTCATGAAAGTAGCAGGAGCATTAGTTAAGCCAAAAGGCATAACTAGCCACTCATACAATCCCTACTTTGTTTTGAAAGCAGTCTTCCATGCATCTTTTTCTACAACTCTGACCTGATGATATCCATTATGCAAGTCTAACTTGGAAAAACAAACAGCTTCCTTTAACTGATCTAATAGTTCATCTATGCGAGGAAGGGGATAACGATTTTTTATTGTTATCTTATTCAATGCTAGGTAATCAATGCACATTATCCACGAGCCATCTTTCGTTTTCACCAAAATGATTGGAGACCCACATGGTGATGTGCTAGGTTTGATGAACCCCTTCTCGAGCAACTCTTGCACCTGCTTCTTGATTTCTGCATTCTCTAAAGTGGACAACCTGTACATTCCTATGTTAGGTAATGGAGCATCTTGCTGCAAATTAATATCATGCACTATTTCATTTTTGGGTGGCAGACCTTTAGGTTCTTGAAACAAGATATCATATTCTAAAACAACTTTGTCTAAATCAGCTTGTTGTTTAGCATCACAGCCCTCAAATACATTAGTTTTATCAGGTTTCTTTTCCTTTGCAACCATCAGTAAAAATTGTTTGCATGCATTTACAATCCGTTTCATCTGCCTTGAGTTTATGAGAGTATAATTATTCTTGAGATTATGAGCTATTACAATACATTCGATTCCATCTTTAACGAGGAGATACTTGTTCTCAACTCTATAGAAAATATATTCACTATCATACAAGTAGGGACTCCCTAGAACAATTCCACATATATCCAAAGGAACTATATCTAACTCAACCTCATCTAAAAATGATGACCCAAAAGAAAACTTAAGTTTACATTTTCTAGTCACTTGTAGTTGTGCTTTATCACTTAACCAACCTAATGGGTATGGTTTCTTGTGAGGTATAGTCAGTAATCCCAACTTCTTTACAATTGCTTCAGAAATTAAATTTACTTGTGAGCCACTATCAAACAAAGTATCAATCTGTTGATGCTTGGAAATAACTCAAATATGGAAAAGATCATGTCTTTTTCTCTCATTTTCTTCATTATTAGTAGATTGTGTAGAATTACTAGTAGATGCTTCATAATTTTTACCTTTTATACCTGTGGCTGCAATGGTTGAACAAAATTTCATATCCTAAGTCCAACCCAAAATCTTTCTGAGTAGCCACAACAATATTCTTCTTCTTGCCCTCGAACTTCTTAGGTCTCAGCTCCAAATGCAGGATCCAACAGTGCTCATCATCATGCCCATCCTTCTTACAGTGATTACATGAAGACTTGCTCTTCTGGGCAGTGTTGGCCTTCCTCTCTTTCCATTTTTGTTTTCTTTTCTCCTTATTCTTGCTTGCAATGGGCTTGGATGATCCCCAACTTCTGGGTTCCCATTCTTTCCTCTAGCTTCTAGATGCATAGCTTGAACAGATACCTCATCTATACTAGTGGGATTAAACATGAGGATAGTGTGCCTCATGTAGCTATGTAGACCACCTATGTACTTCAACAGAGTCTCAGGTGAGTCTAATGAAATTCCTAGAATCAAAGCTCTTTTCCTAAGTTCTTGGGTGTAACCTTGTACACTTTTCCCTTTTAATTGGCGAAGATTTTTCCAACTCATCATTGCTTGCTACATGTAAGCTAGTGGATAGAACTTCTTTTTGATTGCAAAAACAAATTCACTCTAGACAGAAAGAATCTTACCATGTTTCTTCATGTCAGCTTGTGTCATGCCTTCCCACAATACCAAGGTAGTGCCTCCGAGTCGTAGGTTGGCTAGCTGAATCTTACTCTTGTCTGAGTCGATACTCTGCACTATGCAATAAACATCAATTTGTCTAATCCAATTATCCAGCTTCTCTGCATTCAACTCTCCATCACATATTGGTAAATCAAATTTAACATCTAATTTAATCAAAGATGTCTTCTTTTTATGTTCAGGGTTATTAGGAGGTGTGAGAAAGTTTTCTTCTTTCCCTTTGCCTTTGGAGTGGTCATGGAGGAGAGACTCTTCCTCTCCTTTATCTTGTTTGGAGCCTGATGAATATTCATCTTTATGTTTCCTAAAGTCCCTACACATTTCCTCTACCATGGACCTCATGGCCAGGAAACTATCTATAAATTGGTGGTCTGGTCCCAAGGGACTTTCTTCTAACATTTTCTTCTGAGTATAGGCTCTTCCAATTTCTGGGTTAGTTTCAACCAACTCTCCTTCTCCTAATTTAAGCTTTGATCTAGTTAGAATTGAACAACAAAATGCAGAACAAGCTTGTCTAATCTTAACAACCTAGAGCTCTGATACCACTTGATCTGAAATCACCTGTAAATGATCTCAATGAATTAATGAAGGTATTATAGACTCATGTGCTATGCATGTGCCTATGTTATTTTATGCAATAGATTGATAAGGTTGCGAAATACACAGACACTGAAACAATAAGAGAAATACAATAAGCAAACACATAAAACACAAGAAGCTTAATAAGGAGTTCACCAAATCCTCCTGGGCTACGTCTCCTAGTCCAACCTTCAGTGGTGGCCTTTCTATTGTGTCTTAAAGTAGAGTTTTTACAATAAGGAGATCAATTTGAGTCTCACTTAACAGATGATGATCAGTAGGATTGTACTTGAATCCCGCAAGTTTCTGGAGTACACAAACTCCCCTTACTGAATCTCAACCTCAACTGGTCTCAATGGTATTAGTCTAATTTGGTACTCAGTACATGACAGGTATACACAGAAGAGTTGCTTGAACCTCTCAAGCCTTCTCTGGAGTTCACAGACTCTCAAACTCTCTCTGTCTCTGTTTGCTCGATGCTCCCTTTGCTCTGTAGGTCAGCTCAGCTTCTCTGTTCTCTACAATTCGCTTCTTTCTTGCCTCTTAGCTTTCTGTTTCTCTTTCTTTGCTTCCTTACTCTTTGTTTGTTCGTGGCTTAAAGCTAATCTGCTCCCTGGTTGTTCGTTTCCGCTTCCTGGCTCTCTGGATCTTCTGCCTCTGCCCATTGGAATTCCCTTGCTCTACATCATCATCACTGTGTAACGCTTCACAAAGAGGTGGCCACTTGTTTCCTCATGAACTGAGTGTCAATTCTCTTTGAACGGTCATTATTTCTGTTGCTCCAAGATTGCTCGTGAAACTGATTCCTCTGCTAGCTCAACGGTCATGCCGGACCTAAACTCTCATATGACTCAGCATATTTCCTTGTCGAATCTGGTCACCCATCAAATCATTCCTCCGCCATTGATCTGCAACCTCCAGATCCTATGGTCTCCATTCATATCGCACAGGTAAGTAGCCTAACCATTACCATGCGATGTGAACGGTTTTCTCTCTCATCCACTGGACGCGTGTCACCCAGTATATGGCATCGAGTGGGGCTTGGTCAAACCCGCTTACCGCTCGAAACCCTTCCGATATCCTGCTGGTTTTAGTGCAGGACCCACCTTCTGATGGGATCGGTGATTCGCGTACAGTTTTATGCTTTTCCTCATGACCGAGAACTTGGGGCTTTTCCTTCACTGAGGGGGACGCCCTCCAATATGCAATTAGCGCTTTAGTGCTAATTACGTATCAGAAACTACCTCTATTTTTGTATTTGACCTCCCATATGTCAATTTGAGCCAGTGCACGGTCACCATGGGCCAACGGTCTGTGCGCTTTGACTGAGGGTCCTCGTTGTTCCATGCTGACCAAAAATTTCCATTGTTTAGAGGTTATTTCTGATAAGCTCGATATCCATAATATTTTTGAAGCTTGACATAATTTGAAACAGTCATGAAAGCTTAGAGAATGTTTAAGGATCCAATTTGGATCATGTAGGAATGTACTGTAACATCAATCCATCTCACTATTATTGTTTCTACTATAACAACTGCATCTGAGAATTATCTGAAGTATTGAATCAACTATGTCTCTGAGCTAAAAATGTCCTAATCCTCCTACTACATAATATTGTGGGCCCATGTACTAAGGGTAATGATCCAAGAGAAGAGTATATTACAACTGCTACTCCTCTCCTATGGACTCTACCCAAATATTTACAACTCTGGGGCTAAGGCTCAACATCGCCCCACCTCACTCTTGGAGGTATAGTTGCTTGCATGGCAAAATCTATCTCTAGCTTGTAGATATTTTTCACTCTAACTCGAATATATTTCACTTGTCACGTAGCAACATGATTTAGAAAATATTTTCCCATATGAAACACCACATCATAACCTTTATCCTCCAATATAGCTACAAAAACCAAAATTTCTTCAACCTAGGCATGTACATTATATTTTTAAGGTGAATATGGGAGCCTTACCCTCTCTTAAAGGTGATAGTACCAATTCATTTGGTATTATACCTCCCATCATCTCCAAATTCTATGTTCAATTTGAGATCCTTCTGCTTTAGGCTACTGGAGAATTCCATGTTTCATGTCATATGATATGAGGCACCAAAATCTAGGTGCTACTCACTATATCTTATTATGCTTTCCATGCAAGCAAAGAGGGAAAAATGTAACTCAAATTGAGATGCCAGAGCATCTCCTCTTTTTCTTTTTGTAGGCTCCTTGGTGGATTTCTTGTGTGAACACTTGGTTACATAGTGTCTGTATTCATGGAAATGAAAACATTTTATCTTCCTGAGGTCCTTCTTCTAGCCATTGTTCTGCTAGAGTATGCCTCACCTTGGGCCTTTTTTCCTTTGAAATTTTTTCCTTTACCAACTAGAGCGCAATCTTCTTCCTCATCCGCAATGGATGAGAGACCATCTAGTGTTTCTTTTGATCTCCTCCTACACCAAGTTTGACCAAAGTCTCTCCAAATCTAGGATGTTGTCTCTTCCATTAACTGAATCTCGATAGTTGTGCCAATATTTTGGAAATCCAAGGAGTGATAAGCTCACAAGTTTAGATGATGAAACATTTTCACTTACTCCTCCAAGTTCATCTCGAACTTAAGTGAATATCGAGAGGTATTGTAAAGAGGTTTCATTTTTATGCATTTGAATTCTTATGATTTTATCTCTCACTTCCAATTTCTTAACATCATTTCTACTCTGGAAGAGATCTATGAGAGTTTTCCACATTGCAAAAGGAGTCTCCTTTTCATGAAAGTTAAAAACCAAATGATCTATGAAACCCTCTAGAATAAATATCCTGGCCCTTGCCATGTATTTCTTCCACTAAGCAAGTGCTTGTGCATTTGATGCTGTTGGTTTTGGAATCGCAGTTTGTGTATATTCCCATACTCCATTATCAACCAACACAACTTCCATATTTTCTTTCCAAGAACAAAAATTAAAGGTTCCCTCCAATGCATACTCTAGCCTCAATCAAATTAAAGACAATTTTCCACAATTGAAGATAATATGCACCAAAAAAAATCTGTAAATCAAAATTTCTCTAAGAGAATATCTGCAACAAGGTTTTTATGTATTCTTCCAAGGCACGGATACCATGTAGAAATTGTAAGAATTTTTCAACTACTAATGAAATCGAACAGAAATCAAGAGACAAAAATTTCTTCTACCATTCCGTAGAAAGGAAAACACACTATAGAAACACATGCAATAACATGCAATCATCAAAACACAAGGAACACAATGATTTGATAGGGAACCCAACTAGGAAAAACCCCTTTGCTGCTTTATATTAATTCAAATGAGAAAGAGAAACAATTATAATGTCTTGATTCAACTCTAAAGCACACCCTTCATTGTAACACTATTCTCCTGCTTCTTGACCTTCTCTAGCCAATACTTAGCAATTGCAAGCCTCATCCAACCTCCTATTTCCTTGCACAATCCTAGAAGAATTAAGCTCCTAAAAAATAGGGAAGTTTCCTATTTTCTTGCACAAATCCAAGTGGAATTGATCACATTCTCAATGAAAAGGCATTATACACTCAACTATATACAATTATAAATATAAATGTGCCTTTTCCTCCACTCCAAATAGGAAATTTGAATTCCATGCATGTCTAGGCTATTTTTGGCTATTTGACTAGTTAACTAAGACATCAACGAGTTAAAAATAGTCATAACTACTAAACTAATCTTCAATTGACTAAAATAATGACTAGAGATCAGTTAACTGAGTTCAACTAAAAACAATAAGAATGTCTTCACCTCAGGCATGGAGATGTATTGTGGACTAGACAATGCAGTAAAATAAACACATTGAATACTTACAGTGGACTCACCCGTATTTACAATGAAATATGTAGATGATTTTCAATAGTAGAAGTATTGCTTGAGATACTCCCCATTGACATTGAAGTTGCAGCAACTCACCTTTAAGATTTTCCATGAGAAAAGTGTTGTTACTCCATACCTCAGCTATCATGAAAGGTTCAAACCACAAAGCATCGAGTTTTCCATGTTTTCCCTTATCTTCTCACCTAACATTACATCTGAGCACAATATCTCTTGGCTCGAATAATCTATCTTTGGCCTTTCTATCAAATGCAATTTTCATTTTCTCCTGATACTTGATCCAATTATGAGTCACTTGTTCAAATTTCATTTAATTCCACCTATTGATTGATCCTCTTGGTCAAAGGATTTGATTCTTCCTCTACATCTTGGATTAAATGAGCCACAAGCATAGCTAATTGACTATGAAATAGTGGTATTGTACCATATACCAGTTCAAAATGGGATTTTCTAGTGGATCTTTTTGTTGTCAACCTGTTTTCCCAAAGAGAAAATTTGAGTTGAGAATCCCAATTTTTCTTATTTCCTGCAATAATATTCTTCTCAATTGTCACCAAAATTGTATTCAAAGACGCTTCGAACCCATTACTTGTGGATAATAGGTGGGAGGGTGATTGAGTATAATATTATTTTTTTGGAAGAAATCAATAAGTTTTTCAAATTTGAATGCTCGGACCTTATTAGTCACCAACTTCTTTGGATAGCCAAATATTGCAATAATATTTTCTTCAATAAATCTAATAACCACTGAATCAGTTGTAGACTAGGTAAGAATTTCTTCTACCCATTTTGTAAAATAGTGAGTAGCTATCAAAATCCATTTAAGATTTCCACTGGATGGTGGATGAATTTCACCTATGAAATCCAATTCCCATTGTCTGAATGGTTCTTGTACAAAGTCTAGAATCAATGTTAGAGCTTATAGTTTCTTCTTCTCAACAAAGATTTGGCATTCTTTGCAACCTTTGACCAATTTATAAATACAAAAGAACATAGTTGGCCAGTAAAATACAGCTTTCAGGATTTTATGAGTTGCCACTTTCCAACTATAATGCCCTCCACAAACACAACCATGATATTCGTTTATGATTTCAGGAATCTCATATTATGTTAAACATAACAGTAGTACCCCAACAAGATCCTTCCAATACAATTGACGATTTGAGATAACATACTTCTGGGTTTTCATTTTGAGAGCTTTATTTATTTTTTTTAATCATAATCTTATGGACAACTAAGAAACAACAAGTAATGGACAATATATTTGTACCAATATGAACATAGGTATTTATATGCAATTATATTATGTTCTTCATTGGTCTTATCTTTCTTACCTTCTACATTTAGTTCGGAATTTTCATCCAACAAATTTATTCCCATATCTTGATAGTTAGCTTCTAATAATATCTTGGCCAAACCTTGCCCTTTTATTAATTTAGTTGGCATTATATCCATATCGTACTCTTGTATTTTTGCAATCCAATTTCTTCTCCTTCCTTCGTTATCACCTCATGTCAAAACATTTTTAACTGCTACATTAGGCACATAAGCTATGATTATTAATTACAATATATATTTCCTAAATTCATCTAAATCTTTAACAAGAGAATATGTCTATTTTTCTAGAATATTATATTTTAGCTATGCATCCCTCAATGCTTGACTAAAAAATGCCACAACTTTCTCTTTTCTATCTTCATTTTGCTGCAACAACACAATTGCAACATTAGTGGGTGATGCTAAAAGAAAAAATATGAAAAGGTTTCCCATAATTGGTACTAACCAAAACAATAGCCACACTAAAAGGCCATTTAATTCTTGCAAAAGATTCTCTAGATGTAGGGGTCCATTTGACCTCATTGTCCTTTCTCAGCATATCTGTAATCTCCTTTATAATTTATGCATACTTTGGGATACTTTTTCTAAGAAAATTTATTCATCGTAGAAAAATATGAACCTCTTTTGTATTTCGAGGCAAAGAAATAACTCTGGTTACTTCTACTCGCTTGGGATTAATTTTACTCCTTTTGACACTATATGCCCAAGTAGTTTTCCTTCTTTGAGAGGAAAGTGTGATTTGTTGGGGTTCAAAGATAGCCCGTATTTTCTACACTTCTCAAAATTTTATTATACGTGAGCTAGATATTCATCATTAGGTTTTGAGAAAATTATTATATTATCAAGATAGAGGACCACAAATTTGTCCTTCTCTCCAACAAAATCTATGTCCATGGCCCTTTGGAAATGATCCATGTGGATAATGGTGGCTACCCACCTATTCCACCTAGACCCTCCAGTTAGTTTCATTTGTTTCTTTATTTATTTCAGCATTTACTATTTTTGGTAGTTTTTCGGGTCCTCAACTTCTGGAGCAGTTTTGACCCCCTAAACGACATTTTTTTAGGTCTGTTGCAAGCTTGCAAGTGAGGCCCTATGGAAAAAACTGCAGTACTCAAAGAGACCTTTCGAACAAGGTATCATACCTGCCAAACAAAGATAATATGAGCAATTTACGGCCCTAGGAAGTTGGCTAGCTAACTAACCCGAACGGGGCCCACGAAATATTGGTGTTGCATCTCCTAGGGTTAGGGTTTTCTCATGTTTTTTTATAATAAATATGCCCTTGAGCCCAATTGTAACACAGTTTAGTTAGCATGTATCAGGCACATTTCTTCTCAGGGATAAGCTACCATTGCTTGAGCTATCTTATTTCCATTCTATTTGTAATCATATTTAATTATTTTTCTATTAATGAAATGAAGTGTTTCTCTGCTACATCTCTATACTTATGATTATATCTGTAATTTTTTTCATTCATGTTTAAGTTTAGATCAGTGGTATCAGAGCAATCTGCTCTTTTTATATTTTTCTATGCATGTCCCCAATGAGGTCATGGTATAAGGAGTTAGGGCTTGATTTGGTTGAACCGTTGCAAGATGAGCCTCACAAACTCCGATGACCTCCCATGGCCAAAGAAAATAAAGAAAATGGGCAGGAGATCCTTTCAAAGTGTTTCTCGAGGAAACACTCTAGTGACAAAGGAATCCAATGATGGATAAATTTTCCCAAATCCTTTGATGGCTACCCACAGGTGATGCATCTTAATCCAACAACCACTCTGGAAGTGCCACTCCTTTTAAGGTACAAGTTAAATTTGATATTCCCATATTTGAGGGCTTGATAGATGCAAACATCATAGATAATGGTTAAATTTGTTGGAAGGATATTTTTCATTTCATGACTTTTCCAATCACGAAAATATTACTTTTGGACTTCTCAAAGCCGCCCCACATGTCAAGTACTAGTGGGAAACGTACTATGAACAAAAGGATAAGAGTGAACCCTCGTTGTTTTTTGTTGCACCCACTTGGGATTCTTTCCAAGATGCCATCAAGGGACAATATTACCCTGTCGGGAGCTATGGAGATAAATACATAAAGTGGACCACGCTATGACAGGGAAGGGACCAAGATGTGCTGGAATTAACAAATATTTTCCATACCCTTCGCACAAAGCTAGGTATCAAGGATATTGAGCGGAATTTGGTACTTAGGTATTGTGGTTGTCTACATAAGTACATCCAAGATGAGATGGAGTTCCTGGACATTTCCTTGCTCGGTACGGTGTACTCATACGCTGTCAATATCGTGTACAAGTTTAAACAAAAGAAGCTGGAATTTGGATCTACGAATCTAGAGCAAGGAAAAGGTGCCCCCAAACCACAGAGAAAAGGACAGAGCCAAGGCGGGGCTACCAAGGATAGCCCGCTAAAGTTTCAAGCAAAGGAGGACATGGGAAAATGGTGTAAGTTCCATAAGAGCTCCACTCACAACACAAGTGAGTTTCGGGCCAAGCAATCATTGGTGACCGAGCTGAAGGCCTCCGAATCAAATGCATATTTTGACTCTGAATCAAAACCTGATAAGGGGAATGATAAAGGGAAGAAAATCATTGATATGGAGCCTAATGCCACCGTGGCCACCACCAAGATCTAGAAGATTGAGCCTAGAGATCCAAAGGAGGGGGAATGCCTCTTCCACTCACATATGTGGGTGAAAGGTTCTCCACTACATTTCATTGTCAACAGCAGGAGCCAAAAGCACCTCATTTCAGCAAAGTTTGTGAAGCATCTTGCCCAAAACACTACAATAGATCTGCAGTCGTACACCATAGGATGGCTTCGCCAAGGACAAGATCTTTTCATCAGATAGCAGTGCCACCTTCTCTAGAACATCAAGCCCTTCACAGATGAGGTACTATGTGATTTTATCCTCTTGAAGTTTGTGATGTATTTTTAGGTGTTGAGATGGGGTCCTCAAGGGCAGAATGGAATTAATTAGTCATTTTTTGTAACAAATTTTGTAAAAGATGTAAAGTCTCCGTGATTTCTGGATGCAGAGCACGTAGATGAATAAGAGTCAAAGGGGCTTAGCCCCTTGTGTTAAGTAAAGTTTTGAGCTGGTTTTTAGATTCACCCATGGTCCACAAACTATGGCATTATATGGAAAAGTCTATAAATTATGAGTCTTAGGGAGTCTAAGGATAAGTTGGACATAATTTATTGGGATATAGAATTGAGTTGAAGAGCCTTGGGCAGGAGCTAAGGCAGGAAGGCCTTGCTTCCTGCACTTTGGTAGAGAAGGGAAGGCTTCGTAGCTGAGTACGTGGAGGCCTAGTTAGAGTCTGCAGCTGAGTGCGCGGACCCCTGCAGCTAAGTGCGCAGGGTAGTTTGAGTCTGTAATCAATGAATTGAAGATCAATAAAGACAATTTTCTGTAGAATTATTGAGTATTTCTATTTATATTTGTTAATGTTATATGTTGCTAATGAACGAAATGTTTTATGAAATACTGATTGAATGCTACGCGAATACCTTGAATTTGTCTTAATAATGCATGAAATGAATGCTTAGCCACTTTTGTGAAGATTCTGGTGATTTCTCTTATGTTTTCTAACGAAAAAAGTAGATGTATGCAACTCCAATTTAGGATTGCTTTCTGATGCATTAGTAGGTAAATCAACTATTAAAGGTCCACAAGGACTGATCGTGGACCTTCCCGAAGGTCTAAAGGCTGCTTTAACAGAGTTACAATAACAATTTGTAGTAGTATATCGATCTGTGCGAAGGAAGATCTAAGGCGCTAGAACACATCACACTAGTCTCTGGATGCAAAAACTTGGTTGTTGCATCCCCTCATACTGCTTCGAGTGAGACTATAGCCTGCACTACGCAGGTTGTTGCCGAAAGTGCGAGTAGTGTAGGGTTTTGTCGGTTGGTGCAACTAACTCTGAACTTGGGTCAAGACCCCCTAAGCCAACAAATAGTTCTGTTGTTGGGACCAGGATCTTCTTGAAAGAGATGTGTGATGTCGCATCATTGGAATTTTATTAAAAAAGAAATTTAAAAGTGGTTGGATTGAAATATTCACGAGTTCGTGGTGGAAGAAAATAGGAATCTACCCTGTCAAAGGAATATTGGTTGAATACATATTTGCATACAGAGATACACCAAATCTTCTTCGGCACCTTCCCCATTGAACTGTACAAGTGGGTAGCCAAGTTGATAGATAGTCAAGGAAGGTGGAAGCTCAATAGGCCTATAGTGTGGACTCCAAAATTAGTGAGATGACTAGAAGATTTTGAAAAAAAGATCATGTGGGTTTTTGATCATTGGCCTGATCGAACTCTAGGAGGATTTGTTATATAATTTGCAGTTGATACCTCAGTCAACTATAACAAAGCGGAGCAAAGATTAGTCAAAGGACTGTGACGTAAGTATTTAAGATCATTGAATACTTGGATTAAAATGCTCTTATGTGAAAAATGGGTGATGCCATTACCTTGATGTTTGTAGCTACACGAAGTGGGGGATTCTTTAGAAATCGCGAAGGATCAGGACCAGAGTATAGTCCATTGATTGGACCTCCTTTAAGTGACAATGAAGGGGCAAGGTAGACTACGCCATGAAGTGTTGTTTAGCTGATCACTTAGGGGATTCCTAGAGAAAATCATCCATCCACTCAACCTCCACCTCCACCTCCACCACCACTTTTCACCATGCTAAACACAATGAATATGCCAATCTTCAAGGGCATAGGAAGTGAAGATCCAGAGCAGTTCTGGTTTGTTGTGAATGTTTCATAGATATCACAACAAATCACTGATGCTAATATAAATAAGGCACATTTGGTTACTGCTTTGCAGGATCGTGCGCTAACATGGTACATTACATATTGCACTGATAATCCTCTGGAGACACTATCAAAGACTAAGACAGCTTTGAAAAAAGAGTTTAGTAATCCTAAATCTGACTCATAGTTAGTGATTGAATTTGAATAGATCATAATGAAGGTTGAGGAGACGCCTGGGGACTTTGATTATAGGTTGAAGTTCAAGATCAAACAATATTATAGATATTTTTGTGCCTTGCATCACTGAGCATGAAATGTCAATAATCAAGGGATCCAAAGTCCCTAAACATGTTGTTCCTACCCCTAGAGGAACAAGGCCAGCAAACCACAGCACTTAACAAAAGTTCTCCACCTGAAAACACTCAAAAACAAGGCAATTCTGGATCATGTCAACTGCTCCACTGAGCATCTGTGCTGAATGTCAACTGCTCCACTGTCTATCTATGTTGAATGTCAACTGCAAAGAAGGCTAGCTGTGCTGGGCGAGTTTGGACATGTGGCAGAGTCATTCCCCAAGGTGTCAATGCCCAGGAAGCTTCCAAAATGACACTTGGATCAGGGAATTCGACTGGTGATGAGTAAGAGGTTCCAAATCTCCAAGTGGAAGCAAGAACCTCCAAGTGGACTCAAGAACTGAAGTGGGAGAGGACACTAGTCAGCTTCATACCAGCATCAAGCTGACTCATCCTTTCTCCAAAACTCCTATATATAGATCTCTCTCATGAGGTTTAAAGGGGCTGGAATTTGGTATTTGCAAAGAATTGCTGTTGGTTTATGGCTAGAAACATTGGGTGTGTTATGCTTTGAAGGGAGCTGAAGAAGGAATTCCATTCTGCTGGGAAGGAGATGCTGGATTGGAGCCCTATGGGTTGTATCACTTCCTGAACCCTGTTACTTTCAATAAAGCTATCTTGATTCTTTCCTATATGCTGGTGTATTTTGTATGATTGCATTAGTATATTTGATTTACTTCTAATCCTGAATCATTTATGAATATGTATATTTGTCTTTGTATTGTGTTCTTCTCTTGTTGCAAGTAACTGTTCTCTTGTCACAGGTAACTGTTCTCTTGTGATCTCGTGAGATTCAAGTAGCTGTTCTCTTGATTAAGCGAGGAGGAAAGTAGCTGTGGACACACAAAGAGAAGAGGATCTAGTTCGAGGGACAACCGGAAGACAACGATAAGTCTGCCGATCTCCTCTCTTTCATATTTCATAAAGGAAGTAATCATGGTAGCTATATTCGTTTGTTGCTAAGGCGCTGTCACACCTTAGGTGGATAGGATCGTCCTAAATAGGCATTTTTCCCCACAACAAATTGGCGACTCCGCTGGGGAAGAACTTGTTTATTCATTTCATTTGTGTTTCCGTCATTTGTTTACTTCATAGACTTGACAGCAACTTTGAACTGAAAAGTAAAAAGTTGCTGCTTTGATCCAGTATGTTGGACTTGTCTATGATTTAAACTAGATCCACAAACGATTTGGTTGATCCTTGTGATAGTCTTTAGTACCCTATCAAAGCATCCCTCTGTTTATACCTTGCTTGTGTTTCTGATTTGGCCTGAAACAGTGTATTTTTGAGCATTTTGTGACCCGGAAACCAAGAGAAACGAGAGTTTCTCTCTTCATTGCAGGCACTGTGAAGGCAGTCTACATTTCAACGCAGGTCCCGAAGGGGCTACCTGCGCTGAATGTCAAACTGACAGTGTTCTACCTGCGCTGAACCAGTGTGGCCTTGTGCAGCTGGGGTTCTTTGTCCTTTTTGCCCTGTTTTGATCTCTGTTTTTGCAGCCTTTAACCAAGTGTAGGTGCTGGTCTGATAACCCTTTTCTTTGCCTGAATTCCGCCCCAATTTTTGTACAAAAAGATTGTGAATGTTTTTATGTGTTTGTGGCGTCATTTACAGTCTTCCTTTGCATGAGTAAAGTGGTCTTTCTGTAGCCTTTGATTCAGATCTGATTGAGATTGGTCTTAGAAGAGAGTTCATTGGCTGTTTGTTCAGATTGATCATAGTTTACTGTTGCTTATTGGTTTGAGTTTGTTCTTTTCAAAGTATCAAAAACAAGTCTTTATTTCGAAAATCGCAAAGTGATTGTAATCTCTTCTACCCTTGTTGATTTCGAAGAAAAGAGAACTTGTTATTTTGATCATTGTAAAAGCAAATTCAAAGTTGTGCAAAAAGCTTTCTTTGTAGGCATTTATACTAAGAAAGTGAAAACAAACACCTGCATTGTGCATTTTGCATTTGATAAGTTTGCATGTTGGATTTAGGGAAAGTGCATTAGAGTGTGCTGATTGCTCTTTGAGAAAAGATAGTCGCTCTCTTTTCCCTTAGTAGCTAGGATTTTCAAAGTTGAAAGATTGTAAAGCTTGCTTATCATCTTAGACTGCATTTAGGAATTTGTATCATACATCTCGTGGTGAACCTTGAAAGGAAAACTTTAAAAAGATCAACCTAAAATAAACTGAATGAACCTAACAACGCTTTGTAACATAATGCACAACATAGAGGTCTAGGCTAGAGACGTGTTCCGGCGTCGTTAAACATAGTGACTGTCGATCTCGAAGAAGGTGGGTGATTCCTCCTGAGAGTCGGTGGCGCTAATACAGATTGTGCTCCCACGTACCGTCGCGTATATATTGGGAGACCCCTATAGGCATATATCTTTTATCCTTAGGAAGCCGTGTCGGCCGCCCTACTGATCGCAATGCAGTGAACACAACATTCACGAAGATCGACCACCCGTACCGTAAAACGTATTCTGTGGTTTTGCGAAAAGTTTGGCACACCCTCTGCCTAGATCTCCAGAGCAGTTTATTTTGGCCTTTTTCAGACTCTATAACAGAAAAAGTCCATCCGAGCATTTGTCACTTCGGGCTCGTTAAAACATCGAAGGAGACTAGAGTCATCTTTAGCTTTTTCTCGACTCTTTAAAACTGAAAAAGCAAGTTGTGTCTAAAAGTGTCGTTAACAATTTATTTTAAACGGAACAATCACCCTTTAATCCTGCGTTGATCTTTAGGTTGAAAAGATGGAGCACACCAACCAAGGAATTCCCTTGGGTGGAAATCCTAGTCCCTTCTCCTCTTGGGGAGATGTTGGTGCGCCCCACATGGCCACATTGTCGCTTCCAGGACTGACAATTGGCCTACCAGTTTGGCTCTTTTCGACCAATGTCGTTCAGAATACCACCACTCCTGAACAGTCGAGTCAACAGTTAGATCAGACAAGAGTTGCCTTCCACTTCATCTTCCTCCCCTCCTTCCTCTTCGCTTGACGGAACTGGTCGATCAAAAAATCGGGTTCCTAAGGAGAAGAAGGAGAAGAAGAAGAAAGAAAAGAAGAAGAAGGAGCCTAAGGCGACTGGGGGCAAACAAACGTCATCTAACAAAAATCCACACACCGCACTTGTAAGGCCTAAATCGCCATGCATCATATGCAGGGGATACCACTTCCATAGAGATTGTCCCTGTATCCCACGGATACTAAGAGACTGGTCCCCCAATTTGCACAATTCGGGAGCATCGACCTCTGATAGCCATGTCGACTGCTCACCGTCAACTAGTGGGAGTGAAGCTCCAGGACAGAATGGGAAAGTTAAATTTCCCTGCAGACTGTGCGAAGGCGATCACGCCATCCACTGTTGTCCCTTCTTAGACGAGGAAAAAAGAGTTCGGGAAGATCACCCAATTTTACGAGAAAATCTTCCTCCTGGATATCAAAGACTCCTGCCAAGTCCCTCACTAGTTGAGAATCTGGCTGAACCAATTAGATGGTCAGCTGAAGCACCTGTCATTGAAGAAGAACCGTCTGGATCCATGCCTGACCAAAGTCAAAAGGTGGATATGGCAGTTGACCCGGTTTTGCCTTCAGAGGCTCCATCTTCGAATGACACCATCACAGAAGAGAATACAGACGACACCGTCTAGGTTCTCTTCATCAGCACTGACTCTGATGATCAAGGGGGCAATGCCACCATTCCTTTGTCGCAGGAAGGAAGTTCATCAGAGCGCTATCCGGCCGTATATTCGGTCCCACCACCAAGCAACCTGGTTGTGTCCTTTGATTGGAACCAACTAGGCAGACCCCGTTTGCCAGCCAGTGTGCCATTCAGAATTATTTGTCAAATATACAGAATGGTAATGGCTGGCACTATCATTGATGAGGGGGCATCTGTGAGTATCCTTTCCTCTATTTCTTGGAAAGCGCTTGGTTCGCCAGCGCTTTTACCTGAGATGAGAAATCTATCAGGTTTTGATAAAGGAACCAGTCGACCTTTAGGGATCCTCCCCAATGTGCCTATAACATTGAAAGGGAAGACCGTTCAAATGAACGTGATGGTCGTTCAAGGACCCTTGGATTATAACCTACTCCTTGGACGAGACTGTATATATTGCATGGGAGCTGTAGTCTCCTCACTCTTTAGAGTAATGTGTTTTCCACATGAAGGAAGAATGGTCAAGCTCATGGACCAACTTTCGTTCCCCGGATCACACATCGCAAATAGTCACGTGCCATCCCTAAATGGTCTATTCATGCAAGAAGTGTCTCAACCCATGGTCCGTCCTCCTGATGAGCGCGAGTAATCCGGGAGGATATGACTGGAACCCAGGGGGCATGCATCCTGGCCTGCTTCGGCAGGGGAACTTTGGGTATAAGGTAGAATTTCCGCGAGAGAATATGACTAGTCCGTACCCCGTCCGTAGTGGAAGAGGGGTTGTTCTAGAATAAGATTCTTTTGTCAAAGTTACGTGTTTGACAAAGGTCATTCACCCTTGTCTATTTCGGTAGACATTGCCGAAGAAGTGTTTTGTTGAAAAAATAACGAGACAATCTTTGGGTAACCAGAAAGAGGTAAGCCTCCCTCAGTAACACAAATGTTTTGTCTTTGAGTAGTGTTCTTCTCTTGTCGCAAGTAGCTGCTCTCTTGTCGCAAGTAGCTGTTCTCTTGCGATCTTGCGAAAAATATGTTAAAAGTTGGGTTGACGAGAAGACAAGTATCGTATAGACCTGTTAAAATTAACGAGAAGACAAGTATCATTAAAATTGGACTAGCAAGACGACAAGTAGCTGTGAACACCCAAAGAAAAGTAGAGGTGAGAAGGAGGAGGGGCAACCTTGAAATTGTATTTTATACCTGGGGGCATGCAAACCTTTCGGAGTGCAAGGAAAGAGCGGTTATTTATCTGTTTTTTAGGTTAGCCGTTTCCGAACTTACATAAAGGAAGGAGAGTGAGCATAGCTTTGGTAAGGCGCAAGCTCTATAAAAAATGGAATCTTTCATGAGACACTCTTATCTTATGACTGGGTAATCGAGCAGTTTTAGCATAAAGTTCATGCTCGTTAAAAAATAAACGCAAGATCCGAGCAGTTTTAGCACATAGTTCATGCTCGTTAAAAAATAAACATAAGATTGAGCAGTGTTTTGGCGCATTCAAGCTCGTTAAAAAATGAACCCATACCGGTAAATAACCTTTGAGTATGTAAATTTATCAGCCATAAAAAGCCTTGGTCGTGTTTGCACCTGCCACCTCCACTTTCACTTGACCGATCGTTCACCTCCATATGATTGTTTACCAATTTTGAGGAACAGCTGCGAAGAGTGATTTCACCTAGCCATCCTTGTGACACTGCCGTGATTGGAAAATTCCAACCTGTACCTGGAATCAGTTGCTATCCCTGTTTATCACTCGTTCCTCAAAAGACGAGTCTTCTTTAAGCTCTTTTCAACTGACTCGTAAAATATGAAAAGATTGCCGAGTTTTGGCCTTCCAGCTCGTTAAAGGACCGGAAGAGCTATCCCTCCTCTAGATTTTAATCTTTTTGGACCTGAGGGATTATTGCATAAAAAGGTCGAGCGCTTGTTTTATTCGGCTCGTTAAAGTTATCGAAAACTCATCCCTTCTGTATTGTTTTATACTTTTTCGGACTTAAGGGATTAGATGACGAAAAAGGAATTTTGGAGTTAACTTTATGTACCTTTTCAGACTCTCTAAAAATGAAAAGGACCGAGTTATCCTTGTCGTTAGACTCGTTAAAATGATTAAATAGAGACAAACTTGTCTTTAGACGAGAACGAGTTTCCCTATCGTTAAGCTCGTTAAAACATAGCGATGGGCTTGCCCGAAGGGCAGGTTATAGAACAAGCATATGTTATCCTCCTCAAGCTTGACAAAAATAAAGAGGTACTGGTCAGCAATGACTGGGGAAAAATTGGGAAAGATCAAGAAAAATTTGATGGTAGCAGGTCGCTCTTGAACATGACACTTTTCCTCCGTATCACATTTGGGTTGGGTTGTTTCATTCACCGGTTACATCACCATGGTCTTGCCACACCATCCATATTTGGGGTAATGCTACCGATCCATCGCATCAGTGTCGCCATATGTTCAAGAGAAGTCATTTAGAAAGAGTCAACCGGGTCCCATCCACTGCCATACATTATCCTTCATCCATTCATGACCGCCACCCTGAATCATATGTCACAGATTGTTTTCACCTCCATTAAAATCATTAGCTCCATTCCGTGTCACTGATGTGGGATTCATTAAGGCCCTCTTTTGACAGATCGCTCCTTGTCGACATCAGCTCATTATCCAAGGAGTTGATCTAGGAACAACCCCTTCAGTACTTTGAAGCTTGCATGTCTCAATGGCAAGTTTCTCACTTCCGACGACAGGTATACATCAATGACCTTCGACCAGAAGATTTTGCGTGGTGTTCGACGCCAAGTCCTTTATTCACACCACGTGAATTGTACTGCAGTACCTTGAGGGTCATTATCATTATCGGTGATTCCTCTCGCGCTTGTTAACGATTTTCATCATTGACCGGTAATCAAGCGATGTCTTTCCATGTTCGACTTCAGCGCAATTCTCACGTGGATCGACTTGTACTTAGAGTGAAGATCGAACGAGTTTGAAGACCCCGGATCTAGTTTCATCCATCCAGGCTGCGATATATATTCAGGAAAAATAAAGACATTTGACATGTACATCATTGCAGCAGATGATCATCCTACTCAAAGGATGATAATTTTCACCAAAATTATCAGTCTACCATCAGACGATCGTCTGTCTTATGTACAAAAATGAATTTATAAAGCTGAGCATGGGAATGCCCGCCTCAGCTAGATCATGAAAGCAGAATGAATCATAATGTATTGTATTGTATTTTATTACAAGTCTCCTCCCAGCAGATGGATGAACTTCGGACCCTCCTGGATAAAGCATTTCACCCGATAAACGGCCTCATACTTTAGGGGGCAACTGTTATAGACATTTTTGTGCCTTGCATCACTGAGCATGAAATGTCAATAATCAAGGGATCCAAAGTCCCTAAACATGTTGTTCCTACCCCTAGAGGAACAAGGCCAGCAAACCACAGCACTTAACAAAAGTTCTCCACCTGAAAACACTCAAAAACAAGGCAATTCTGGATCATGTCAACTGCTCCACTGAGCATCTGCGCTGAATGTCAACTGCTCCACTGTCTACCTGCGTTGAATGTCAACTGCAAAGAAGGCTACCTGCGCTGGGCGAGTTTGGACATGTGGCAGAGTCATTCCCCAAGGTGTCAATGCCCAGGAAGCTTCCAAAATGACACTTGGATCAGGGAATTCGACTGGTGATGAGTAAGAGGTTCCAAATCTCCAAGTGGAAGCAAGAACCTCCAAGTGGACTAAAGAACTGAAGTGGGAGAGGACACTAGTCAGCTTCATACCAGCATCAAGCTGACTCATCCTTTCTCCAAAACTCCTATATATAGATCTCTCTCATGAGGTTTAAAGGGGCTGGAATTTGGTATTTGCAAAGAATTGTTGTTGGTTTGTGGCTAGAAACATTGGGTGTGTTATGCTTTGAAGGGAGCTGAAGAAGGAATTCCATTCTGCTGGGAAGGAGATGCTGGATTGGAGCCCTATGGGTTGTATCACTTCCTGAACCCTGTTACTTTCAATAAAGCTATCTTGATTCTTTCCTATATGCTGGTGTATTTTGTATGATTGCATTAGTATATTTGATTTACTTCTAATCCTGAATCATTTATGAATATGTATATTTGTCTTTGTATTGTGTTCTTCTCTTGTTGCAAGTAGCTATTCTCTTGTCACAGGTAACTGTTCTCTTGTGATCTCGTGAGATTCAAGTAGCTATTCTCTTGATTAAGCGAGGAGGCAAGTAGCTGTGGACACACAAAGAGAAGAGGATCTAGTTCGAGGGACAACCAGAAGACAACGGTAAGTCTGCCGATCTCCTCTCTTTCATATTTCATAAAGGAAGTAATCATGGTAGCTATATTCGTTTGTTGCTAAGGAGCTGTCACACCTTAGGTGGATAGGATCGTCCTAAATAGGCATTTTTCCCCACAACAAACAAGCTAACACACAGATTACAGATTGCTAGCATTGTGACTGGTTTATTCCGTCGCTTCTACCCTATTTGAGAATCGCTTTGTCACAACAGAAGATAGATACATAAGTTGAAGCCTTGGAGATCACGATGAGGCTGCATGCATCACCTATTCAGGACACAAACCTAGGGGTATAGCAGATCCACTCAAAGCTAGCAAGCTTACATCTAGAATTATAGAGTTTAGAAAAAGAGAAGGATATTAGACTAGAAATGCATGCAGAAGTCTGGTGTTTGAAGTGAAAGGGCCATGGGCACGATAAAGATCATTGTCCAGTGTACTTGAACTATAGTACAAGAGGGGGGCCAATTGCGTTGAAGCCAAAAGCCCTAGAAGGGATGAGAATGGGGGTTACACTATGGTGTTCCATTTGTCAAGTTATTGGGAAACATGTAACAAATAATTGCCATTTACATGAGAAGTTCCTTCAAACACCCCAACACTTGTTCTGTAATTTCTGTAAATCTGTGGGGCATGATGAGCGCTAATGTCGAAGCTATGAGCTAATGATGGAAAGAACCCCTACGTACCATATGCAAGTAGAAACTCAACCTCTATATCAAGGGAACAAAGGAGCATGTGGAGGTTATCAGGGTCGGGGATGGGGCCGAGGAGGAGGAGGACTTGGTAGAGGTCGCGGTCAGATTATCTGCTACAACTGCGGATAGTCAGTGCACTATGCGCCAGAGTGCCATAATCCTACACACCCATCATGTCAATACTGCAGGCAGTTTGACCATGTTATAGAATAATTCCCAGTGTTAATAGCTAAGATTAAAGAGAATAAAATGTAGCCTCGGTAGCCTATGCATAATTTACAAATGATGAGGGCTGAGCCCCGCAAGGAATATAAAAGCGTTAATATTGTGCTGAGAAGTGGAATAACGACTAGCGCTGATAAAGGTAAACAACCTGAAGAAGAGGGATGGGTCCACAAATCTTGAGATAAAGAAGCTAGCTTTGATTTGAATCACACTAAGGAAACATTTATGGAAGCCAAGAAGAGCTTCACTGAGGCCTCCACCTTGGGAAGCCTCAACAAGATGGAAGAAATTAGTGCACCTGAAGAGGTTGACCCTTTTGTACTCACTACGTTTTTGGAGACATGCATGAAGTTGTTGTGCGATAGCAAGGCTATGGAGGGACTGCAAGAATTAATAAATAAATGTGCCAGAAAAGAAAATTCCACTGATGGACACTGCATGATCAGAAATATTGGCAAGCATAAGGCACAAACAAGGTGAGAGATGTGGCTAAAAACACAGATAGGTGATTATGAAATGGACCAGGTCATCTTGGATCTAGGGTTTGTTGTGAATGTTCTAACAAAACATACATGGGAAAGGATGGGGAGACCTACGCTGCAATGGTCCCTGATTCAACTCAGGATGGCGAACTAGTAAAAATTCATCCCCGTGGGATATTTATATGGAGTAACCGTTGATATTGAAGGTGTGAGTGTGGTGACTGACTTTGAAGTTATAGAAATTGTCGATGATAGTAATCCTTACCTTGTGCTCCTAGGAATTGATTGGGCTAATGATATGAATGGGGTCATTAATCAGAAGAAAAGAATGATGTCATTTGAAAGAAAGTCACTTAGGGTTATAGTGCCATCGGACCCTGTAGAAGGGGCGCGCTATACTGAACCAATCCACGATTATGAAGAAAGTGACGATGAAATGGATCATATTTAAAAGATAATAGTGCAAGATTATGAATGGATAAATCCGATGGTAGATGGGTGGATTTCATGGGACCAGGAGAGTTCCTGCACCTCTGATTCAGACAAGAAGTTAGAGCATTCACAGAATTTCTTACATGAAGTTTCTACATTGTGGTACAATATGATGATGAAGTTGATGCGCTGTGTTTTGTCGAAGGTAAGAAAATTACCTTATTATGATGGTTTAACTGACATAGATATGTTTTTGGATGAATTTTAGCGTGAATTCCCTTAGGACCACCGCTTCCAAGCATTAGAGTTGGCGCTGTGCACTACGCCTGAATGATGGTGGGGTATGCATAAGGATAGTTTTGCTGGATGGCAAGATTACATAAGAATGATGAAGCTATGGTTTGGGTTTGCTAATACTAGAATTACTGAGAAGTATAATGGAAAGGATGATCCATGTGATCACCTGGAAAAATGGACTAAGGCATGGGGCACCGAACCATAGCCAAAATGGGTTCACATATTTTGTCATAACTTGGATACAATCCCCATGAGCTGATATCTTGAGACGAAGCTTTGCCATGGCACCGCAGAATGGGATTTCTTGAAGGAAGGGTTCTTATTTAATTTTAGTTTTGAAGATGGGTTTGCAAGCATCGTTCAAGCATTTTAAGAGATTAAAGTGGTTATCTTTAGAACCTCAAAGGAACCTATGGAATGGACCCAACTAGATTGGAGAACCCAGGTGCACCACACATTGGAATGCTATAACATGACTGTTGAAGAGGAAGAAGAGGAACCAAGGAACATCAATATTCTGGAGGGAGAAGGGAATCATGAAGTTGAAAGCCCACAAATAGAAAACCCAGACATCTCTGCACATTTGAAAACAAAGCAAGTAAACATTGGCACTGAAGAAGAACTGAAGTTCACAAAAATCAGAGATTATTGGGACGCCGCCTCAGTAGATAAAGTTTTTGAATTACTTCATGAATACCAGGATCTGTTCCCACAATTTTTTTGGATTTAATGGGCATAATTGGAGATTTAGGTGTTATGAATATCACATTGAAGCCGGAGGTGAAGCCTGTTAAACAGAGGCCTTATCACCTTAATCCTAATTATAAGGAAAAGGTTTGCCAAGAGCTGGATAAGATGTTGGAGGCAGGTAACATAGAACCTGTTGAAGAATCTGATTGGGTGAGCCTGATGGTGGTCCAGGATAAGAAACAAAAAGGAGAAATAAGGATTTGCATATATCTGTGGAAGCTTAACGATGGATGTGTTCATGATCCATTTCCAACACCATTTACAGATGATGTGTTAGACAATGTTGGAGGGGAGGCCTATTCCTTTATTGGTGGATTTTCGAGGTATCATCAAATGAATATCGTGCCAGAGGATAGAAGAAAGTCAACCTTTGCGACAGAATGGGGTTGTTTTTAGTACATTGTTATGCCATTTGGACTAAAGAATGCACCTACGATATTTTCCCACATAGTCAAAACAGGATTCAAGGATTTCATTCATAAGTTTCTGGAAGTGTACTTTGATGACTAGATAATGTTTGGATTAGTGAAGTGCCATGTAGTGATTCTGCGCCTGATGCTAGATGCATGTCGTAGTTACCAGATAGAGTTGAATTTGAAAAAATGCATATTCAGTGTTCCTTTCTTGATCTTGCTAGGTCATGTTGTGTGCAATCAAGGATTGATGGTGGACCCTCCAAAGATTGCGGTTATTGTGAACTTGGAGGCCCCTAGGAACATCAAGCAGTTGCGTGCAATGCTGGGACATACGAGATACTATAGAAAATTAACTGAAGCTTATGCTCAAATTACTGCACCCATGGAGAAACTGCTAAAGAAGGATGTGACACTTTGTTGGGACGAAGAATGTCAGTGTAGCTTAGATGTGTTGAAAGAGAAGATGGTAACTACACCAATCTTGGTATTTCTCGATTGAAAAAAGGATTTTCATGTACATGTGGATGCTTCTTGTATTTCATTGGGTGCAGTGCTAACATAGGCTCGTGAAGGAGAATTGGACCATCCTATCGCCTTCGCAAGTATGAAGTTATCGAAGGCTGAGAAAAATTATTCGATGACTGAGCACGAAGGGTTGGCCATGGTCGGCGTGCTGCAAAAATTCAGCCATTATCTATTAGGAGGGAATTTCATGATGTATATAGATAATTTTGTCTTAAAATACCTGGTCAACTAGCTTGTGTTGGGGAGGAAAATTTGCAGATGGCTGTTACTATTTCAAGAGTATGAATTTGAACCCATTATAAATCCAGGGAGGCTGAATGTAGGACCTAACCATCTGTCACGAATTGAAACAGACGAAGAACCTAGTAATTTGGAGGAAGGGTTGCCAGATACGAAAATCTTTGCGTTGCACGTAGAGGATGACCATTTTGTAGACATTATTCACTTCTTAACTATAGGGATGGCACCGAAAGGATACGCAAGTCAACAAAGGAAGGAATTAGTAGTGCACGCGACCGACCTTTTAGTCATTGCGAGCCATTTGTGTAAAATGGGTGTTGATGAAATATTACAAAGATATGTGCCAGACTTTGAGCATGATATAATTCTCACCAAGGATCATGGGGGAGCTGTGAGAGGCCATTATACAGGAAAAAAAACTACGCAAAATATTTTACACGCAGGTCTATGGTGGGTAACATTGCACAAGGATTCCAAGGTGTACTATAAGTCGTTTGATGTGTGTCAAAGAACTGGCAGACCGTCACGAAGGGATGAGATGCCAATACATCTTCATAGATATTTACAGGAGTTTGAGAAGTGGGTGATTGATTTTATTGGGCCAATTCAGCCCCCTGGAAAGAAAACGGGTGCACGTTACATTATCACTGCAATGGAATATCTAACCAGATTAGTGGAAGCATAGCCGATCAAGGATTGTATAGGGGATATGACTACAAAATTCTTGTTTGAGTATGTCTTGACAAGGTTTGGATGCCTGAAAGTGTTGATGAGTGACACGGGTACACACTTTTTGAATGAAATGATTAGTGTGTTGACTGATGAGTTCCATGTATACCATCAGAAGAGTACACCATATCACTCGCAGGAAAATGGAATTGTCTAACCTTTTAACAAGATTTTGGAGAATGCATTGATGAATATCTGAAATGCACAACATAATGACTGGGATGTACGCATACCTGCAGTGCTATGGGCTTATAGGATTACTTGTAAGAAGCTGACAGGAAAAACGTCGTTCATATTGGTCTGTGGGTTCGAAGCCATAATGCTGATGGAATACATTGTGCCTAGTCTACGCATAGCATCTTTGATGGATATGGCGAATCGTGAGTCCTTTGAAGAATGGCTCACACAACTCATGGAGCTAGAAGAAGATCGATTTTTGGCAGGATTCCATCAACAAGTATAGAAGGAACACGAAAAATAATGGCATGATCACCATATCAAGCTTCGCACATTCAAGGTAAATGATCTTGTGCTGTTATATGATAGTAAGTTCACTAAATTTCCGAGCAAATTCCAGATGCATTGGTTAGGGCCATATATTGTCAAAGAAATTACAGATGGCGACACGGTTCAGCTCGCAAAGCTGAATGGGGAATCCTTCCCAGGGAGTGTGAATGGAAGCAGGTTGAAGTTGTATATAGAGGATCCTGAGCAATGACTATATGGCAATAGGATAGTCTTAGTGCTCTAGGAAGTTGCAAGGGAGCACGGTACTATAAACTACACTGTCCGGCTTGGAGGACAAGGCAGCGAGCAGGTTGCGCAAAGAGTGATGAAGATGCAACAAATGAAGTTGCACCATGGGGAAGGTACCCCGAAGCCCAGCAAGAAAATGACCGTTAAAGTTACTATTAATGATGGGGTGGCCCGAGAGCGGTTAAGAGGAGCGGGGTGGTGAAATTAAGGAAAAACTCTTTAAAGATATCCTACCAAAACAACATTTATTATCCGAATTTGGAGGGAACGATTACATTTGAATTCAAAACCAGGGTTGGAATTTGATGGGAAAAATGCCCGTCAGAAGGCATTTTGACCGTAAAATACGTTTAATAATTTTACATTGCCGTTTCACATGATGTGTTTTGAAACTTCCAGAACGTTTCTTTGACGATTTAATTTTTTTCAAAAACGTCTTTATACCTAGTCACCTATTTACCCATATTTTCCCACAGCTGTCCTCTCACGCTCTGGCAGGCTCCAACTCTTCGATGTAATTAATGAGATCCACCAATTTACATTCAATTCCACCATTTAGCAGTTGGTAGCGATCCAAGTCGGTCACTGTGTTGTGTTGTATCTAATGAATTAATTAGACAGGCGAGTGACGCCATCATAGCATTTGAGATATTGGATTTCAACAGAGTCTAACTATTCTTTGGGTTATTACATGTGCATTTATTACCAAATCTCAACTACTCAAACCATTATTTATTGGTCATTTAACAAAAAAATTAACCAATAAAAATATCGAAATTTGGTAGCAATGAAAACTAAATCAAAACGAGCGAACTAAATAAATCAAAACGAGGAAACTAGCAAAGATGGGTTGTGTTTAGGTTAGGAAATTTTATAAAGGGTGAATTATACCTTTATTTAGATTTTTGTGTTTTTTTGGCTGGAAATATCTTATGTATTTTTACTTTTGGTGATGTGTATTTTTATTATAAATTTTGCAAATTATTATCTATTTTTATTATTAAAAATAAAAAATAAACCTTATAAATTACATTTAATTATAAGATGGTGTTTATTTATTGAGGATTGATCAGTTACTTCATCTTTTAATACTACAACGAAATCTATTTATTTATTTTATTTTTTTCATTTTTCTTCTTAAATTATATTTTTAACCATTAAAATTTTTAATATCTTTTTAATTGTGTTTACATAAAAAGAAAGTACGGTTTATTATAACATGTCTTCTAGTGCCAACTACAAAGTGAAGAAACATCTTTTTACCATTTTTTTAATTGTGTTTACATGAAAAGCAAGTATGGTTTATAATAACGTGTCTTGAAGTGCCAACTACAATGTGAAGAAACATCTTTTTAATTGTGTTGAAATGAAGTATGGTTTATTATTATGTTGTCCTGAAGTAAAAACCATGAGATGATTAACTTCACCTAATTTATTATAATGTTGTGATTAAATCCCAATTGAGGTGATAAATTTCACTAGCCTTTGGTTTTTATTTTTATGTTAATTGTTTAATTTAAAATTTACTAAACATTTCATAATAAATTTTGGGAAAAAAAAATAGTTTTAATTAATATTTCTTTGCCAAGAAATTCTCAATTAAATTTAGTCTCAATTTGATATGAGTTGTAATTATGACTAAGAAAGAACTAAATGAAAGAAAGGAGTTGAAAGTGTTATTCAAATGTAAGAGAAGGAAAATGAGTGAAAATGTGTTTGAGGAATAGAGTATAAAGTGTATATTATGGCATTTTATGAGATATAATTTTACATAAAAATAACGAGGAAAAAATAATTCCAACATCCCAAATATGTTAAAAATTTACGATGTAAAATGAGATAAATTTACATAAGTTGCATTTTAGAGGAATTATATCAATCTGTGCTCTAAAATGATGAGAAATTGACACATAAAACAAAGAAAGAAAGGGAGTTAGTTTAAAATGATAAGAAAATAGCACACAAAACGAAGAAAAAAAGGGAGTTAGTTTGAGGATGAGACATTAGGAGTGGAGTAGAGGAAAACCCTATAATTTCACATGAAAATTAGAATATGTGCACCATGAGATGACTGAAATTACATGAGGGTGACATGATAGCCATGCCCAAGATAAAGGGTAAGGATACTTTAAAAAATGAGGAAGAGGATATAGTATTTATTGACTATAGATTTACTATTACATATATGGGAAAGAGGGACATAAATTATTAGAGAATCTATAAACTTGTAATGTAGGATGGAAATAGAAAATGTAATTTAATCAACTTTGCCTTGTACCAACTTTTTTGGGTGGAAATTTAAAATGTAATTTAATCAATTTTTCCTTAGACCAACATTTTAGGGTTGATTTCACTGGACTAGTTTTTTCTACAAGTTAATGATGTATGAATCATTTGTAATTGTATATCTATGTTAATAGTTTCACTAGTTGCAGTTTGGAAAGTGGTATAATGGGATAGAACTTATTTTCAAAAGGGTTGTGTAATAGGATAAAACTTTATTTTCAAAAGGCGTTGCTTTCTTTAGCTGGGTGGAGTCCTCATAGTAGCCCTCATGAGGGTTGGGATTTGACAACTTAGGTAAATAATGATACTTAATTGAGTCTAATTGGAATTAATAATAACAATTGTGTACAAATAATAATATGGCTATGTACAAAAATAAAAATAATATGGTGACGTATAAATTAAATAAAAAATAAATGGTTGTCTAAAAATGTCCAAAATACCAAAAATTCACTTATGAAGAACTATATAATTTTGTGTACAAGACTTACAATGAAGTACTTTTATTTTAATTTTTAATAATTAATTTGATTTTCAATTTGGTTATTGAGAAATTTTGATATAAAAAGATATTTTAAAATAGAAAATATGTTATCATTATTAATTATATGGAAATAATCAGATTCAATAACTCATTTGTGTGTTATGGTCATTTTGTATTTTTTGTTATGATAAATATGTGAAATTTTTAACATAATTGTGTTATAGAAGGGTAATCTTTTAGTCAAAACTTTTTTGGTGAATGGTTAATTTATTATCAAAGCATCACTGGTGAAGGGTAAAATTTTAAACATAACGTTTTTTGACGGGTAGTATGAAGATCTAAAACGTCAAAAAAAAATTGTTTGACGGGTAAAGAGGAATCCAAATTCCAACCCTGTTCAAAACCCCTTATAAATTATGTGTGCCGGTCTAATAGAGAATAGTTTTCACACTAAGAATTGTTGGTGACTTTCACTATATGTCGCATATGAGCTGAGCATTCTGGGAAGAATTTATGTCACTAGCAAACTATTCTCCCATAGCCCAAGAGTTATTTATGGATAGAATGACTGCCACTAACCCCATCGAAGCCCTGGGTTCAGGAGTAGTTGTGTCTGACATGCCAGGACTAGAAGTGTCTATCGTAAAGGCTACGCCTACAGTGCCCACGGCGTCGAGGTCACCTAGTCCCAAACAAACTATGACTAAAGAAAAACATCCTTCTATGAAAGAGAAGCAACTAGTCGTGAAGGAAAAAATTGAAGAAGCCAGTGTCAATGTGTGCATCATCGAGGAAGCATACTGAAACACAGGCGAAGCAAAAAAGGATAAGAAGCTAGAAAAAGTAGTGTACGTAAAGGAGGAAGAATTATATGGAATGGAGGATATTGATGCATGTGGGCTTAGTGGGTCCTAACCCAAGTTTTGAGTTATTTGCGCCAAACAAATCCCTACACTACTGGACCTTTCGGAATCAATCTACGGAGCATAGACTGAAGTCTCACACGAATCAGTATGGGGGGATGCTAGAACCAAGTTTCTGCACCCATAGATTAGTGCGATGTCATTTTATGCCCTAAATATGCCTTTGCACAAATCGATAAGCCTTTATGGCTTATCGATATAACTCCTTTAGTCAGCCTCTAGACCTCCGCGAAGGTCTACGAATGTCTTTTATGGACCTTGAATAAATGAGTCAACTACTGATGCACATCAAAGATCACTCTCAACACAGTAATTACTTAGATCAACTTAAGTGTTTGATAACTTTAACATATGACAAGATAATCTCTACGTAAATAATTATTATTAATTGCGTTCAAGTAACAACATAAATCGTGTAAAGTCACACATCAATACATCTTTATTTCATAGACTCATCATTCATCACAGCATAAGTGCATTCATATAAAATAAAATTAAAGAGATAAACATGGGAATTTCTGCAATAATCTTCTTGATTAATATTAGGTTCAGCTTACAAACTCAAGACTTCCATATGCATTCAGATGCAGACTCTACTCTAGGCCTCTACGCACACAGCTGTAGAGCCTTCCTTCTACTCTAATACTTCTACGCTCTTCCTTCCACTAACCCATTACATTCATCTTTATCCCTTTCTTTCATGCCTTAGACTCTCTAAGACACACCTATTTATACAATCCCATGGCCCACGGACCATGGGTAGATCCTAAAAAAGTAGACTTGACTTACATAACAAAGGGTAAAACCATTTATGATTATTTAACTATCTATGCGCTCTGCGACCACAAATTGTCGAGACCTTACATCTTTATACAACAAAAATTGGGCTTTTGCCCCAAGACTTGGGCCTTTACCCCAAAATTCACCCTAGGGGACCCCATCCCAAGAGGCCCCCAACACAACGATCATGAATCGCACTCAAATCACTTTGCTGGCATGGAGATCTTACTAGAAAGATCCCCCATATCCAATTGTGCAACTGCTACTTCAGTCATGCTCTGCGTGGCTGCTTGCTTGATCTTCTTTACTAGCTGCTCTGTGGATGGTCCTACACTATCCTACTTGATTTTCTACTGCGTACTCTGCAAGTTTGCAAATTTCTTCTAAATGTTGGTGGAGACAATGTAAGCCTCATCCAACCAAGGCCCCAATCTGGCCTTCAGGACTGCCTATTTCTTCTGCACTGCTTCCACCTGTGTAAGTAGATGCTTTGCCTCCTGCAACTTGGCAAGGTGTTGTGTTGTAGAAATGGTGTGTGATGTTTCCCTCACTTCATTATATTGTTGTTGGAGCTTGTCACGCGGAAAGAGTCGTTAGTTCGGACACAACCGACCTTCCTAGAAGCCTAAGACTTTCTAATGACAAACAAGACAAATAAGAGCAATCCTTCCCTAAATATGCTTTTACAATATGAGAAATCAAGTGTTTAGATCCTACCTGTAATCCAACGCTGTTGTAGTAGTCTAGCTTCGTTGATCCGGATGAGCTCCTCCTTCCCTTCGAAACCTGCATTCACTAACAATCAAACGATTAAATAGCACCTGAATATCACATAAAATAAAACATATTTAACATATAGACCAAGGAGTATATGAAACAACTCATAAATAACAAATTGTTGAGAAGAATGGACTAATTTGTATTAAAAGGTAACAAAAGGAACCATTACAACCTGAGCCTTGGTGTTGTGCAAACTCCTCCCAGGGTCCACAAGAGTTCTCCCCTACTCTGATCAGCTCACCCACCTCCCAATGGAAACAAGCAAAGATGGTAATCTCTCCTCACAAGCTTCTACAAGGAAGTCCTAATTCTAGCAGCATCTACCCTTAGGAATGTTCAGCTTTCAACCTCCCCTCCCTTTGGCCCAATGCCTGTATTTATAGTGCTCTAGAGGAAGTTATTCAGGTCCACCATCAATGGGATAAGCCCCTCTTTGGATGGGATAGCTCCCCTCTTGATGGGATAAGTTCCTCTTTGGTAGGGATACATGAACCATCTGGAGGCGCTTCATACATGTCAAACAAGCTTCTAGAAGACTCTAGAAATGACCACAAGTAACTTTTTTGGAGTGAAACTTGCGCCTTTTGACCTTTACAAGAGTACACACCCATTGCTTTTCATACAGAGCGTACAAGTACGCGGGTATTGTGAACTTGGAGTGCGTACACGCAGGTAAGGCTAAGAGAAACTGCGTACCAGAGATAATTGACTTTTAATGACTTTTCTCTCTTTCTTGAAGTTTGACATGAAGAGCAGAGGCATGAGACTTGCCAAGGAGGATAGTATGATAGTGGATGGAGCCATACTAACTACAAATAGTCATGGTGACATTTTTTAGTGTAACAGATTGCCCCCTAAAGTGCGAAGCCTGTAGTAGATTAGGGTTTTATATGATCTAGGAAGGGTGAAGTACTTTATCATTTCAAGGAGTATCTTGCGGAGGACCCGGTCAGAACCTGCAAATATTCAACACAAAATACATATATAAGATGATATCATCACTGAGGTAGGCATTCCCATACTCAGATTGAAAACTTTAACTAACATTCTAACTACTGCTCTAATACAAGAATGATTTTGCAATACATCACAATCATAGACTTTTGTAGACACAGTATGGACGCAGCCATCTGTTTATGATTAGTCTACTATATAATGAATACAAAACTCCTCGCAGCCTGGATGGTGGAAACTAGATCCAGGGTCTTCATTTCTACTTCCCGAATTGGTACGATTCTATCCATGCGAATAAATGAGTTGATGTCGAGCATGGTAGAAACCACTTGATTACCGGTCAATGATGTAAACCGTTAACAAGTGTGAGAGAAACCACTAGTGATGTCAATGGTTCTCAAAGTACCCAGTACAATCCATGAAATGTGAATGAATGAGTTGATGTCGAACACGTCACGGAACCCTTTGATCGAAAGTCAATGATGTAAATTGTCGTCAAAGGCGAGAAACCTGCCATTGATGCATGCAGACTTCAAGGTACTGACGATTTCTAAGTAATCTTTCTAGATAATGTGCTGATGTCGATAGAAAGCGACCCGTCGCAGGCAAGCCCACAACACGAAATCATTGTTCAAGTTGAAGAAATGTTGCTGTAAGGACTGACTCAGGGATGGTCAAATGGATGAAAAGTATTTTGCATATGAATGGTTTATTTGCAGAGACCTCTTGAACACATAACGACACGACAGATGGCTTGGTGACGATTGACCCAAAGTTAATACCCAGAAACGGTTGAAGACTTTCAGAGTGGTTTGATCAACTTTAAGGCAAAGGATTTCCCAACCCAGGTGAATGAAATGTGTCGTTTTCAAGAGCGGTGATAAGGTTCTTTTGTAACAAAGGATGACAAATAGGTTCATTCTTCTCTCTTTTCCCCCACCATTTCTGGCAAGTACCTCTTTATTTTTTACAAGCTTGAGGAGGATAACACATGCTTGATTATAAGCTCATCCTTCGGATGAGTCCAACTTAGTTTAGATTCGGACCCTAAGAAGGAGTGGTCCGTTCCTGTTTGTAATCGAACAGGTCCTTTACTGTGAAATTTTAACGAGTCCGGTATAGGAGAAACTCAGCGTTTTTCAATTTTAGAGAGTCTGAAAAAACTAAAGAAGACTCCAAGGTGAACTTTTTCGTAAATTTGTGTCTCCCAAGCCCGAAAAAGTATAAAATAATACCTGAGAGAACCGCTTGATCTTGCGACCAAGGAGTACTTTCATGATTAATGCCTTTGACTTGAAAAGTAAAAAGCGATCAGAGGCATGTCGTTTTATTTCCAGTATCGAATTTGAAACGACAAAAATCCGGCAATCTTTTCGTGTTTTTACGGTCAGAAAAGGGCTGTAAGAGGACCGTCTTTTAATTCCATTTTAACGAGTGTAAAAGAAACGCTCGGCATCTTTTCATATTTTAGGAGTCATAGAAGGGCTTAAAAGATGACTCTGATGTCTTGGTTTCGTAAAAAATGATGATTTTACCCTAAAGTCCTTTTGTCCTGCACAAAAACAACACATTACTCATACCTGTTTAAGATGGGCAAAAATACATTGAAAAATATCTTTTCATGGTAAAAAATAAACAAACTTAGCATTCATTCATCCAAAAAACCTATAAAAAGACCTTTTACCATGTCATTTTTACCATTTTACTGTTGAGGTTGAGAAAAGGGCTTTTGGCAAAAAACTTCCCGTGGACTTTGCGGAGAATCCGACCGTCAGAATCGAGCGCCGTCTCTTTCAGGTATTTCACAACATCCTCCTCTTCAATTTCATCCGTTTAGAATTTCATTTCAAGTTCTAGTTTGATTTTTTAGAGGGTTTTGCGTTTTAGGGTCCGCTTTTCGGGGGACGCAGGTGCCCCATGGGTGACCTGCGTACCCCGACTTTTTCGTATATGGGAAAAAGGTCGGAGTACGCAGCCTGCCTTCAAAACAGCTGCGTCCCGCCACTCTGTTTTCTGAACGCGGGGTGCGTACTCCGCGTAAAGCGGATTTTCAAACCCCAAACACAAAAATCAACCATCAAATTTTAATTTTATGAATTCTAATCAATGTTTTTTTGGTGTGTAGATTGCCCACCATGCTAGATTGGCGTGAACGAGAACACGAAGATGTCGATTTGGCCGCAATAGGTCATCAACCTTCCATTGATGCTTTAAAGGCATGCGGTCTCTACAAGTACTGGGCCATACCTGGCATGAGGGCCCAGGTGCCATTCTTAGAGTGGCTGGTTGAAAGGTGGAACATTCAGGATCAATGTTTCTACATCGGAGAGCACCAGCTCGAGATAGAGCCCTCCGACATATATTTTCTCACTGGCTTGCCTAACAGGGGCGAGCAACTCTCTCTATTCGGGACTAGGCCGGGTGGCCAATCCCTTGCTAGTCTCCGGCTAGAGTGGTGCAACAATCAAAACCAGGATAAGGGGATAGAAATCAAATACATATCCCGACCTGAACATATGGTAATTTCCTTTAGAGTTACTAGACTTTGCGGCGCTGCCGCTTTGCACATAGCCACTGGTTCCCAAATGCGGATGGCTATAGATTGCTTCCAAGGCACCATTTTCAACTGGTGCGATGCTGTGTTGGCCAATATGAAGGGCCAACTAACCAGGGAAAAGAACGGACAACTGAAGACCTTTGGATATGGGCCTTTAGTTGTGAGCTTTGCCCTAGAGAGAGTTCCAATGCTGATCCCCCAGCATCTTACAGTTCCAGTTGGGCCTCCTCGGGAGCCTAAGTTGACGAGATGGGTTGCGGTAATGGCCCGGCATCCTGATGAGGGAGCAGCAGTTGTTCGATTTCCTGATGGTTACTTTCACTGGCTGGAGGGCCAGGTCTTTGCGATCCAGGATTTTCCTTATGCCGGAATGGATTTTCGCAATGATCCAGACATGGTTCTTCCACAGGGAGAACAATGGGACGACAGAGGTATTTCATTTTTCACAAGTTTTTTAAATTATCTATTTTTTTTTGTTTTTTATATATCGTCTCAAAACTGACAGTGACAAATTTTCAAAATGCAGATGTAGGTCCACGGCGTCCGGCCAATCTCCGGGCTTTTGAGAGAAGAGTACCAGCTGCATCAGCACCAGCCCCATAGGATGCGGCCGCAGAGACCTTAGCCGAGCTGGAATAGGACTTAGAGCGTCTCACGGCAGGCATACCAGAGACGACTATAGACGATATTCCTATCCGACTTCAGCGCTATGTGGTCGCAGTCCCAGGACCTTTTAGGAGGTTCCTGTGTAGGGTAGCGCGGGCAGTGGTCTCGTATAGAGAGCACCACCAGTGATTGGCTAGTCACTTTTGTAGACACATGCGACATTTTTGGTTTTTTGTACTTATCATTTTTGCCGATCATAAGGTGTTTTTCAACCTATGATCGAAGACGATGTATATTTTTTATACACTCCTATCTATATATATCATTATTACCGGCTTATTTTGTTAAACATGTGTGATGAAATGTTTATAAATTTACATTTATGATTGTTACAAATGTCTATTTAACATTCGAGACGCCATTGCATCTGCTAATGTATTTAAAGACCTTGGAATATGCTGATATTCAATGTAATCAAATTCACGTTCCAAGAGACGCACCCTCAAAAACAATCTTAATAACACTGGATTTCTAATGGCATAGACTCTATTAAGCTGTAATACAATGAGTTCAGAATCTAACCTCACTATCAAACTCCAAATCCCAAATGAAATAGATTCAGATAATAGTTCAATCACTGCACTGTATTCTGCAATGTTGTTTGTTGTTTGACCGAGGCTCACCCCATGCATAGAAACTAACTCGTCAGAGGGCGAATAGATAACCCAAGCTGTGGAAGAGATATTCCGTGTACTACGACAAGCACCATCAGCAAATCCAATGTACGTTTGGAGAGGCGTCGACATCTGCAATATCAAGAGTAAAACCAAGATAAGCCAGAATAACGACGAAAAACACACTCTCTAAGCTAAGCACACTGTCTAAACTAAGCAAGCATAGAAAGAAAAATTAACCTAACTAAACTAACTGAATCTCCATACCCACCATTTAAGCATAATACCTCTTTAGGTAAAGTCCATTTCTGGGCTTACCCAAAGAGTCCCCATCAAAATCTACCAGCTCATAGGCCCCTTTTGCTAGCTTTCGCTTGACAATGTAGGGCGCATGCCACATGGGAACGAATTTTCCAGCACCTAATTTATCGTTAGCTTGATCATATAATAGCACTAGGTCTCCTTCCGAAAAATTACGAGGGGTTACGTTACGATCATACTGAGCTTTCATCCTTTTTGCGTGAGTCTCGATTGCCAAAGCAGCGTCACGTCGAGTCTCATCTAATTTAGCTAAGTATAACATATGCTTCTCCTCTTCGGAAGTAGCTGGGAGTAATTCGATAGCCATTTGAAGTGATGGGATTTCGCATTCAATGGGCAACACTGCTTCCAAACCATAAACTAGTTGGAAAGGAGTGAACCCTGTTGATGTTTTTACTGAGGTTCGGTACGCCCAAAGCGCTGAAAATAACATGTTATGCCAATTCGACCGATGAATGCCAATGATTCGTCGGATCATGATAACTATAACTTTGTTGATGGATTCAACCAAACCGTTTGCTTGAGGATAATAAGGAGTGGAACTATCATGACGTAAACCAAGCTGTCTTGTAAGTTCGGTCATCATAATGTTTCGAAAATGGCGTCCATGGTCAGTGATTATCGCTTTTGGGACACCAAACCTAGCAATAATATGATTGAATATGAAAATCGCTGCTGTCTTGCCGCTTGCCTCGAATGTAGGCATCGCCTCGGCCCACTTAGTAAAATAATCAACCGCAAGGATGATATACGCATGCCCCCCGGCCGAGTGAGGGTTACATGTAATAAAATCGATACCCCATTTAGCAAAAGGACCAACGACAATTATAGGGTGGAGAGGAGCAGGCGGTGCGCGCATCTTGCGATCAAACACTTGACAGTTGTGGCATTTTCGGACCGCAATGATACAATCTTTAAATGTGGACGGCCAGAAATAGCCAGCACGCAACACCTTCTGAGCTGTGGCATACCCAGACATATGACCGCCACATGCTCCAGAATGACAGTCATTCAGAACCCTTTCTGCCTCTTCATGAGTTAAGCAACGACGAAAAACCAAGTCCGCCCCACGACGATAAAGAGTATCTCCATTAATTCTGTACTGTTGGGACTAGAATCGAATTTTTCGACATTCCGACTTTGAAGCTTCAGGCCGAAAGGATTGGGTTTGGAGATAGACGATTATATCCCCATACCACGGATCTAAAGTGTTGATAAGAAACAAAGATTCGTCCGCAATGGGCTCCTCTGCCACTGTTTCTGTGTCAGCACGCGGGAAGTCACACATTAACTCGGCAAAAACTAAGGATTTCTTAGACTTGGACTTTTCGAACTCCAAATCGAACTCCTGTAGGATAACAATCCATTTGGAGTACTTGCCCCCTAGCAATTGTTTAGTCAAAATATAGATCATAGGGTTGCAATCCGAAATCACCGTAGTTTTACGGAGAAGAATGTAATGACGAAAACGCTGGACAGCTTGAACGGCTGCCAGTGCCAACTTTTCCACATGCGAGTACTTTAGCTTGGTTGGATTCAACGTCCGACTGAGGTAATATATCACATGTTCCGTTCCGAATTCGTCTTCCTGAACTAAGACCATTCCAATGGTGGAGTGGGAGGTGGCGAGATACAAAAAGTAGTCCTGGTTGTAGTTGGGAGGATGCAGCAACGGTGCATGGGTCAACGCGTGCTTAAGCGCATCAAAAGATTTCTGAGCTATCTCATCCCAAGAAAATTGAGCGTTTTGTTTCAAAAACCGGGTAAAACCCTTTGTAACCTCGGCGTAGTTAGGAATGAATCGACGTAAAAAGTTTGCTTTCCCCTGCAAACTTTGGAGTTGGCGCAAACTCGAAGGAGGAGGCAATTTGATGATGGCTTCGACCTTCGAGGGATCGACGCGGATACCGGCTTTTGAAACGACAAATCCTAGCAATCCTCCCACTTCTATGCAGAAGACACATTTGTGTGGGTTCAACCGAATTCGATAATGCCGACACCTCATAAAAATAGCGCGTAAGTGGACGAGGTGATCAGCTCGATGTAAAGAATGAGCAGGCAAATCATCGAGATACGGTTGCACAATGTGCTTGATGTCGTGAAACGCGTAAGACATTGCCCGTTGGAAAGTGGCTCCGGCATTCTTAAGTCCAAAAGGTAATTTGCAGTAAGCAAATGTCCCCCAAGGACAAATGAAAGCCGTTTTTGGTTGATCGGTAGGTAGAATATTGATTTGGTTGTAACCGGAAAAACAGTCCATAAAGGAAAATATTTCACTGCCGGCACAATCATCAATTATTTGATTGATATAGGGTGTGGGATAGTTGTCTTTTGGACAAGCACGATTTATATCCCTATAGTCGATGCATATTCTTATTGTTCCTTGCTTCTTGTTAACCGGAACAATATTCGATACCCAATCCGTTAACGGGATCGGATAAATGAAACCTGCTTTCAACAGCTTCTCGACTTCTGCTTTAATCGCAGCCGCTTTCCTAGGGTGTATCTGACGCAGACGTTGCCGAACGGGTTTAGCGTCCGGGTAGGTCTTAATTTCATGAACAACAATGGAGGGATCAATTCCTGGCATTTCCTCATAGGACCAGGCAAACACGTCGCGGAATTCTTGAAATAGAACCTTGTATGTTTGAATTTCGTTATCTGTACACGAGGCACCTATATGAATGTTTTCAATAACTCCGGTTTTAACTGAGATGTCAATGGCAATAGTTTGGGAGATGTTTCCCAAATTTAACTCTGAATCAGGATGTTTCATGGGATTCTGAGCGTCCTTGACATATTCAGCTGTAAAAATTGATGAAAAATCATTTTCAAAGTCATCACCCTCAGGTAAAAACGAAGATCTATGATGAAGATCTTCCCATGGTAGATCGTCTACACTTAGGATTTCGTGAAGTTGTTCGTCAGATGACACGACTTCAGGAAACGTTATCCGTTCTGAGGTTGATGTGAAAAGTGATTCCTCACGGACCACATTCATTTGGTCGATTTGGGTTGAACGCGAGTCGGTAAAAGACTGCACGGCTTCATAAGAAATTTCATATGGACTCAAAGGCATGGCATCACCGAATGAGTCTATCTCAGATTTAGATGGGACAATCCAAGGATCATCGTAAATAATAGTGTCCGAAGTAATCATATGAATGGACGCGAATGAAGGGTCTGCATTGATCGAAGGAAAAGGAAAAGTTTCCAGTAAACCGGAATCTTTAACTAATCCTACACCAACATCCTTGTAAGGGATAGTCGTTTTACCGACATGCTGGATACTCTCTGAAGAGGCTGGGTCGGATGAAAAGTAAGCCAGCTGGTCTATCGTTACGATCTTACCATTGTGTGGAAACTTTATAACTCTGAAGACCGATGACACGACCACTGTCATAGCGTAAGACCAACTGCGACCCAAAAGAAGGTTGTAGTCTAGAGGGGCATCAACCACCTCCACATCTAGACTAACGGTTTTTCCTTCAACCCCTATAGGCAAATCCTGTAGAATTCCAAACGGATGGAACCCACGGCCATCAAAGGCCTTAAGAATCGTCGGGGATTGGTTCAGTGAAGGAGAACCAAGCGATCTCCAACACTGAATCGACATAATACACGTAGAAGCTCCTTCATCAATTACAGTCCGATGAATAGGCCTGTTTTTTACTATCACTGGAATCTAGAAAGCCATTTGATGAGGGAGACGCGGTGTACTATTTTCTAGATCAAAGGTTATCAGGTTCGGGTCCTGAATATCAACAGCTCCTATAGCCGACAAGAGTAATTTTCGTTGTGCTGGGCATGATTGCAGCACTTCCAAAGCCGACATTTCTGAGGGTGAAACAGCTAAATCCTCAACAATGTTATAATTCTGAGCTGCTCTCGCATGTGGATTGAAAGCAGACTTTCGAAGTATACCCTTGGCGGGCGGTTTGATTACCAAGTCCGGGTTAGGTTTCTCGATCTGTAGTGGATCGGAACCGGGAGCTGAGGTTGATGGATTAGAATGAGAAGATTCTGCTTCTTTGCCATCAACAGGATTCTTACTACCATAATCTTGCGATCGAGTCGCAATCCGTACATGAGACATCATCAATATGGGTTCTTCACTGGCACTCGAGGAAGAACCTATCATTTTACTCTCCTGCTTCGGAAATGGATCTTTCAAAACAGCAGGAGTTGGGGAACCTTTAACGATTTTCACAACCTCTGCCCGATGAGGGCAATCTCTTGTGAAATGATCTTCTTCACAAATTAAACAAGGATAGCGAGGTTTGCGCTTTTCGTCGTTAGATTCTGACTTCTCTTTTTTCTCCTTTGGAGCCTTGTCTGCTTTATCCTTCTTCTTGCCTTTCTTCTTACCACCGTTTTTTGATTTAGCCATAGATGACTCTACAGCGTGAATGTCGGCGGTAATTTCAGGAGAAGATTCTCCTGTCGGGGAGTCCGGTAAGGTTATTATTGGAGAAGAATTCTTTGAGGATTTCTTCTTACTTTTAGTATTCACCGTACCAATCATGCCATCAGCAGCATGAGACCCCGAAGGAGCAGCAGCAATTTGATTCGACTTAGGAAGATCTGGGATCTTCTCGTGCAACGTACCCGACTGAGTGTAAACTAAGTCAAGGTACTGGGCTTGAGCAATGACTTGCTCCTCAGTAACTACTCCGGCCTTAGCTACATCTTCAGTAATCTTCGGTAATAATGATTTTACAAACCATTCAGCTAAGATTTGGTCCGGGATAAAAACTTTCACTAAACGTCTTCGACGTCTCCATTCATGAATATGATCGGAAATATAAGTGGACGTTGATTGTTTTAATGAAGTTAATAAATCAGTACCATTATCGTATCTGACCGGCAACTGAAAATGAGTTAGGAACGAGGTAGCTAACTGGCTAAAATTGTAAAAAGAGGCCCATGGTAAGTCAATGTACCACTTGGCCGCGAGACCAATGAGCGTACGCTGGAAAAGACGTAAGCGGATCGAATCATCGGAGATAGAATTTGAAGCACACCAGAGGTGGTAAGTCATCACGTGATTGGACGGATCCTCTCCAGACTTACCTTCGAACTTGGGTATATCACTGGGCAACTTATTTGGCATTGGCAGCCAGAACGGAAGATATTGAATTGGATCGTTCGTTAGGCACGTCAAGTCGGGTAAATCCAAAGTTGCGATAAACGGTAACTGTCGGTTAGGATCTCTAAAACTCTGGGTCACAAGACCAGTCCCAGGAGGAGGATATCTAGGATAACTTGGAACAGGAATCGCATTCGGGATATTATATCCTCCTGGAAAACCAGGATTAACCGGACCGTACTGGGGTTGCTGAGGTTGTTGATAAGTGTACCCAGGATACGGTTGATACTGGTAAACCGGTTGTTGGACAGCAGGACCGAGTTGGTACTGTCCCTGGTACTGTTGGTAGGTAATTGAGGTTGACTTGTTACAACAGTACTTAAACCAGGCTGCCCTACAGGCATCTGGACCGTGGTTTGAATCGTAGATCCGGACAACAGTAAAGATGTCTGAGGAGTGGTTGCAGAGACAGTAGAAACTGGAGCTGTCGATACTCCAGAAGTAAGTGCGGTAGATGTTGCGGTAGTTGCAGCAGTCGTTTGAGATGGAGTACTAGGTGCAATTGGCGGCTGAGTAACTACCGAAGTTACAGAAGTTTGAACATTTGACTGGACAGGTTGCATTTGCTGGGGTGAACCAGAAACTACGGGTTGTCCAGTTTGAGGTAACAACTGTATACTTGGCTGCAACACCTGTTGACCTTGTGATGGATCCCACACTATCATTCCGGGGTATTGACCCGTAACAGGTTGAGGATACTGAGATCCATAACCGGATTGAGGATAGGATTGATAACTGAAAGGCACAGTTCCCATACCTTGAACATATGATTGACCTTGAGGTGGTTTATAACCTTGACTCGAGTATTGACCTTGAGGTTGATAACCTTGGGGTAAATACTGATACTGGGGTTGACCTTGACCTTGAGGTTGATACCCTTGAGGTAAATATTGATACTGAGGTTGACCCTGGGGTACATATTGAGGCTAGGGTTGACCTTGAGGCATGTATTGTACTATGGGTACATACTGACCTTGAGGTTGCCCCCCAGATACAATTTGTGTACCTTGAGGTTGCCCCCCAGGTGTTAATTGAGGCTGCCCCCCAGGCAGTAATTGGCCACCTTGAGGTTGAGAAACGGGAACTGAACCTGACATCATGTAAATGTCCCCTACACCCAATGGTTTATTACCATTGTTTCCAGCTAATAACCCATGATCAATGGGTTGAGGAGATGACCCCGCAAAGGTACCAGAAAGTGACTGATACCCGTTGGGAACAGAAGGACCGCCGTGTAAGAAAGATTCAGGAGATTGAGTGAACACGGACGACTGACCAGACATATTTACAGGAGTATAAATACCTCCAGGTGGAAAAGGAGTACGAGGTGGAGAAAAACCTACCCCTGAGTTGTCTAAATAATTGGTTAACGAAAGGTACCAAGTAGTACTTCTAGGAGGACTGTAAAAGATAGATTCACGCTCCCTTAGATCAATAGTAGGTTGATCTTCAAGGATAGATACGCCTAATTCTTCCTCTGGAGCAAGTTCTTCAATAGCTATCAAACCAGTAGGAAGATTTTCGGTGATGACTCTTTCTACCCTAGGTGAATTTGGTGCACTAGAAGTTGGAGTAACAGGTTCAGATACTTCAGGTTCTTTGCCTATATCACTAGTAGATGAAAAACTACCAGCAAGCTCAGAAACTGCAATTGCTTCAGGATTATAACCTGTCTCTAGACTTTGGTAATCTTGATGGACTACCAACGAAGACTCTCCTTCAGGTGAACCTACTCTACTGCCACTAGGAGGAGTTACAAGGACTTTCAAACCTTCGTAATGACTTGGGACGTCTTGAGGAGGTTCACCCCGAAGTCTACGGGATTTCCTCAACAATTCGGCCACAGAAACAACCTCAGGAGACTTGCCCCGAAGTCTACGGGATTGTCTCGGTAATTCCGCCACAGTTAAAAACTTTTAACTACTGCACACGCAAACAAAGTAAAATCTCAAAGCAAACCACCTAAAGTCTCTAAAGAACCAAACAAATTTGAATCACACGCCTAAAGAATCTAGGGCATCAAACCAAGCACAAACAGTAGCCTTCCAGACCGAAAACGCTAGTTGGAGATGAAACCCAACATCGCCGGATTCAGTACAGAAGTGGCGGGTGGAACAGTTACCCCGGCAACCTGCTTAATGAATAGACCGGCACAGGTTCCTCCACTTTAACCGTCTCGAGTGAAGTGAACCCCCCCAAAAATCCAAGTGAGTCTAGCCGACGTCTGCTCCAGGTACAGTGGGATCTTCCCTCCACCGTCACCTCGGTAGAATCCTAAAGATAATGGTCAATACGATTACCAACAACAACAAATGCACCTGGGGGAACAGTCTACACTCCGACAGCACGCAAGGGCAGAGTATCAAGCTCAATCCCCTTGCCGGCTCCTTGACAATAATCCAAGGTTTACCGACAAGTGACCCCTGGCTCCTCGACAATGGTTAATCCGAGGTTTACCGTTTGTAATACGTGCGTGTCTGGCATCGTTCCCAACGAGGGAGGATTGATCCCCTCACTGGTTCAGACACGAGCTCGTGCTTCTCCTTTAAGAGGAGCTTTCCCAGAGTACAAATGAAACAATTGGATTTATTCTATCACAAGATAAGCTACTTGTTTGGTTTTGTTGTCTTGGAGAGTTAATTACTCTCCTACTCCAAGACACTAGCCTGATCTAAATTGGTGTTTCAGAGCCCTAGTAAATAAAAGTTACTAAGTTGATTTTACTTTAAGCGTTAATTTTATGGTTTTTCTTAAAGACAAAAGGTAGTGGAGATGAAACTGGTGGTGTGTAGACTCGACTCGCAACCACTACAAAGATGCACCTAAGATGATTTACACTACTTTCCTTTTTCAATGAATCTCCTAACTAAGAGAGTTGGAAAATGCAAATTTTATAGAAAACAACTTTCTTAGTAAAGACAATCAAAGAAACAATTCTCTTTATCTTTTCAAAACATATAACTCATGACCACTAATTATTCTACGAAATTTCCTTTTTCTCCCAAAAGTCTACAAATGCTACCAAAGCAAACTGTTTCCAAAAGAATTTTTTGTGTTTTCTATATTAATAAAGCATGTAAAAACTATTTATCAAATGAAATTTAACAAATCTAAGACAATCAAATCAAATTCACTCAAAAGAAAATCAAAATTAAATTTACCTAAAAGCAAAAAATAATGAGGACAAAAGCTTACAAGGATAATTCTCGGATGTTTTACTCAGTCAAAATGCAACTAAGGATCAGTTCATGCAGAATCATAAACTAATCAAAAAACAAAATCGAAATCTTTTTGTTCTTTTTTCTCAAGAATGGAATTCAAGGCTTTAACAAACAAACTTTTCGAGATTCGCAAAGAGAAGACACAAAGGTAGGTCTCTCACAAGGGTGACTTCTATGACAGGCCCGACTCCTAAGAGGACTGACCAAAACCAAGGAGATCCAAAGTTTGACAACCTCTAACGCCAAATTCACTACAGGACCAGTTAAAAATCAAACCCTAAGGCAAAATCCCTATGAATTCCACCAAAACCCTCGACACTAACGAGACAATTTCAGGTGAAGATCTCTGACAGTAAACAAATGGATCTGGGCAGTAAAAACAAATTAAAAACAAAATCTAAAGAGGAAAAGGAGGAAAAATGGAATTTTCTCAAATTTGACAGGGGTACACAGGTGATCTGTTGACACAGGCGCGGGTAGGCCCTGTGCACAAAGACGCAGTGCGTACAAGTACGCACTGTGCCTAACTCAGAGACTGCGTACTACTGGCAAAGCTAAGAAAAATAAAAATCTAAATTGACTCTAAGCTAACCCACTCAAATACACAGTTAGATAGCCAAAAATCAGAAAACAAGCGATTTTTCTCAGACCAAAATATCAAATAAAAAAGAACTCAAACACATTCATGGATTCCCCAGCGGAGTCGCCATTTTGTCACACGGAAAGAGTCGTTAGTGCGGACACAACCGACCTTCCTAGAAGCCTAAGACTTTCTAATGACAAACAAGACAAATAAGAGCAATCCTTCCCTAAATATGCTTTTACAATATGAGAAATCAAGTGTTTAGATCCTACCTGTAATCCAACGCTGTTGTAGTAGTCCAGCTTCGTTGATCCGGATGAGCTCCTCCTTCCCTTCGAAACCTGCATTCACTAACAATCAAACAATTAAATAGCACCTGAATATCACATAAAATAAAACATATTTAACATATAGACCAAGGAGTATATGAAACAACTCATAAATAACAAATTGTTGAGAAGAATGGACTAATTTGTATTAAAAGGTAACAAAAGGAACCATTACAACCTGAGCCTTGGTGTTGTGCAAGCTCCTCCCAGGGTCCACAAGAGTTCTCCCCTACTCCGATTAGCTCACCCACCTCCCAATGGAAACAAGCAAAGATGGTAATCTCTCCTCACAAGCTTCTACAAGGAAGTCCTAATTCCAGCAGCATCTACCCTTAGGAATGTTCAGCTTTCAACCTCCCCTCCCTTTCGCCCAATGCCTGTATTTATAGTGCTCTAGAGGAAGTTATTCAGGTCCACCATCAATGGGATAAGCCCCTCTTTGGATGGGATAGCTCCCCTCTTGATGGGATAAGTTTCTCTTTGGTAGGGATACATGAACCATCTGGAGGCGCTTCATACACGTCAAACAAGCTTCTAGAAGACTCTAGAAATGACCACAAGTAACTTTTTTGGAGTGAAACTTGCGCCTTTTGACCTTTACAGGAGTACGCACCCATTGCTTTTCATACAGAGCATACAAGTACGCGGGTATTGTGAACTTGGAGTGCGTACACGCAGGTAAGGCTAAGAGAAACTGCATATCAGAGATAATTGACTTTTAATGACTTTTGTCTCTTTCTTGAAGTTTCACATGAAGAGCAGAGGCATGAGACTTGCCAAGGAGGATAGTATGACAGTGGATGGAGCCATACTAACTGCAAAGAGTCATGGTGACATTTTTTAGTGTAACAGAGCTCGCAGACTTCTGTATTAAATCTTTGCAGTTTGGGATCTTCCTACAGAGTCATTACTACCTCCATGAATTTCTCAAACAACGCGGTGCAGTCCCTGACCATGGCATCCACCGACACAAATCCATCATTCACAGTGGATTCACACTATTCCCTTACCTCTGGCAGGGTTGAAGGTTGTGACTTCAACTCCAATTCTGTGATCTTCAGGTTTAGCTCAAACTGAACTCTAGCCACCTCTGCTTTGGTGTCATGCACGCTCATGGAAATCTTTCTGATATTTGCCTCCAACGGTACATCCTATGGGATATGAAATTTCAGCACCATTCTACATGCTTCTACCACTGCGACTGCCATCTAAGTGCTCTGTGCTTGAATTTTCTTTTGTGCCTCCAATGCCTCTTACTTCTTAGCGAACATCTATTCATTGCTTACTCAATACTCACTAATGAGGCTGAGCATGCACTGCTCCCGCACCTAGAACTCTGATGTCACACCTGCCTGTAGCGTGTGAAGATACTCATTCAGAAGTGCGGTGAGGTTGAGGCCAATGTTCTTCAAAGAACTCACGATGAACTTGTCATCGGCTGCCTCCATGCTCAAGGATCGATCTGGCAGTACGACTGCATGGAGATCCATTGATCAAACCATATCTGCTACCTGAGTGGTCCCCGGTGCCAAACTTGTTGAGGCAGCACTAATCTACCCTGTGCCTACCTAAATCTGAGTCGTCTAAATTGGCAGCTCATGCAGATCCTTCTAAATGGTACTCAGTGCCTGCTGTTGCTGCTGCTCGAACTGCTACAACAATTTTGTAGTGGTATCGCATACCTTGTCACCAATCTCATTAAGGTCTCCATTATTTAGAGTGATTGGATCCAGCAACGGCTTGGTCTCTTTTGATTTCTTCTGCAGCCCTTCCTTTCCTTGCTCCCTGTACCATTTGATCTGGAAGGGAGTGTTATCCTTCTCCTCTTGACCACCAACACCCTGCTCTGACTTCTCCTCTTACTCTGTTTGGGGCTAAGGATACTTACCACTGTGCTTAGAGCCTTGCTCTTCTTATTCATCCTTCTACTTCATAGCGTGGTCCTCGTCCACCCGTACTTCTCCTAGCGTAATACATGAAGCATCCACATGCACATGGAACTACTTCTTCCAATTGGGGAAGACTAGGATCGATACAATGACCATTTTCTCCTTCAGTAAATCCAATATTCACTAACATTCTTCATCCCAACATAATGTAGCATCATTTTTCATCCGTTTCTCCATAGGTGCAGTAATCTGGGCACAAATTTTAATGAGCTTTCGATAGTACCCAGTGTGGCCCAATGTTGTGTGCAGTTGTTTAACACTTCTTGGGGCCTCCAAATTAATTATTACCATGATCTTAGTAGGGTCCACCTAAATTCCTTGCCTGCATACCACATGAGCCAGCAAGATTCCAATGGGATGCAGAACAATCATTTCTTTAGGTTTAGCGCAATCTGATACCTTCGGCATGTATCCAACATCAAGCGTAAACTGTCTACATGGCACTTTACTAGCCCAAACACTGTCCAATCATCAAAATATACCTCCAAGAACTTGTGAATGAGTTCTTTGAATGCTGCGATGGCTACGCGTGAGAATATCATTGGTGCATTCTTAAGACCAAAAAGCATTATTGTATACCAGAAATATCCCCACTCTCTCATGAAGGTGGCCTTGCTCCTGTCTTCTGGCGCAATCTTAATCTGATGGTATCCAGAGAACCCATCAGTGAATGAATAGGCCTCTTTCCCTCCAACATTATCCAGTACTTCATTTGTGAAAGGAGTTGGAAAAGGATCATGAATGCAAGCATCATTAAGCTTCCTGCAATCTACAGAAATTCTTATTTCATCCTTTTGTTTCTTTTCTTGAATGACCATTGGACTCACCCAATCAGATTCCTATATTGGTTCAATAATACCCACTACAAGCATCTTTTCCAACTCTAAGAAGACCTTTTCTTTATACTTGGGATTAAGGCGATATGGCCTCTGCTTGATTGGCTTTGCATCCGGCTTCAAGGTAATCTTCATTAGGCCAAAGTCACCTATGATACCTTTCAAATCTGAAAATTTGGTAGGGAGCAAATCCTAGTATTCACGGAGCAACTCAGCAACTTATCTACAGTGGCATCATCCCAGTAATCTCCAATCTTCACAAATTTCAGCTCCACTTTTTTGCCAATGTTCACTTGTCTAGTCTTCAATGGTGTGGTGATGTCTAGATTTTCTATCTGCGATCCCTTAACTTCGTGGTGGCCCTCTGCCTCTAGGATGTTAATATTCCTTGGATCCTCATCATCTTCTTTAGCAATCACATTGTAGAATTCCAGCACATGGCGTAGCTAGGTGCTCCAATCTGGGTGAATCAACTCTAAAAGATCCTCTGTATTATGAAGATTACTACCTTAACCTCCTGCAACGCTTCATTGATGCTTTAGAGGCCATCCTCATAGATGAAGGTCATCAAAAATCCTTCTCTTAAGATGTCCCACTCTGCAGTACCGTGGCAGAGCTCTATTTCCAGGTACCAATTCATAGGAACAATGTCCAAAGTGTGACAGAAAATATGAACCCACTCCGACTGTGGCTCCATTCCATAAAACTTAGTCCATTTTGCTAAATGGTCACATGGATCATTTCTCCCATCGTACTTTCAGTTAGACGAACTTTCGGGTGACCAAACCGAAATCTCATCATTCTTCTGTACTCACTCCATTCGTCAAAATTGTCTTTATGCATAGCCCACCACCATGTAGGCGTAGCATGCAGTGCCAAATCCAGCACTTAGAAGCGATGCTTCTCTAGTACTTCCCTTTCAAATGCATCTAGAAATTTATCTACATTAGTTAGACCATCATAATATGGAAAAATTATTACCTCGGATGATACGTAGCACAAATATTTAGTCATCATATTACAACGCAACGTAGATACTTCGTGCAACCTATTCTATTAGTGCTCCAATTCTTCATCTGAATCTGATGTACAGGAGCTTTTGCGGTCCCATGAAATTCATCCATCAGCTATCAGATTAACCCATTCTTGATCTCACATTGTTATCTTATAGATCTGGTCCAAATCATCATTGCTTTCCTCATAATTGTGAACTGGTTCAGTGTAGCACAGTCCTTACACAGGGTCTACTGGGACTACTACACGGAGCAATTTCCTTTCAAACGACATCGTTTGTTTCTTTAAATTGATTAACCCATTCATATCAATGGTCCAATCAATTCCCAGGAGCGTGGGGTATGGATTGTTGTCATCAACAATCTCTATTACTTCAAAATTTTCCAACGTGCTCGCTCCTTCTATATCTACGGTCACTCTATGCAATATCCCTGTAGGGATAATCTTCTGTTCATTTGGCATCCTCAACTAATTGGCGACCATTGCAGCATAGGTCTCCCCATTCTTTCCCATGTCTGTTTAGGAAAAACCTTCACATTTGACCCCAGAACTAGAATAACCTAATCCATTTCATACTCTCCTATTTGCACTGTAAGCCTCATCTCGCACCCTGTTTTGTCCTTGTGTTTGCCTATCTTTCTAATTGTGCGATGTCCTTCAGGAGCACCTTCCTTACCATCACACTTATTTATCAATTATTATAGTTCCTTCACCGCCTTGCTGTTGTGCTGCAACTTCATAGAAGTCTCCAAGAAAGTGGTAAGCATGGAGGGGTCAACTTGTTCAGATAGCTTGTCCTGACTTCTTGAGGTAGAGGCCCCAACAAAGATTTTCCTTGCTTCCATGAATGTTTCCTTCACGTACTCCAGGTCAAACCCAACTTCTTTTTCTGGAGACTTGCGAACCCACTCACTTCTTCAGGATGCTTTCCTTTATCATCACTAGTCATCATCCTGCTTCGTAGCACAATATTTGGGATCCTCCTTGCGGGGCTCATCCCTCATCATTTGTAAATTCTAGGTGGGTTGCTGATGCTGTGCCTTCTTCTCATGCATCTTAGCTATCAATATATGGCATTTTTCTATCGCATGGTCAAACTGAGTACAGTATCAGCAAGATTGGTGATTTTGGCTCATACATTCCCGCGTGTAGTGTCCTTGCACTTTGCAATTATAGAAAATAAGTTGTCCTCTACCTCTACGAGGTCCTCCTCCTCCTTGGCCTCGTTCATGCCCCTAATATCCTCCATGCGCTCCCCCAATGCCTTCATCCGTTGATCCAGATCTTAGGGGGAGGCCCCGAAGATCTAAAAGATTGAAATGGATCTCGTGGGGCAGGCCCCATAGATCTGAAGAATTGCAATGCTAGAAAGAAAATGACAGAACACATAGTAAAGAAAACTATAAAGATTTTTTTTATTAAAACCGTAATAACTATAAAGGCTACATTGTGGCAGACAATCTATCCTTTTACAAAATGCGCTTTGTTACTTATAGTATTTTTCAGTTACAATACCACAGGTCAATTCCATGGGTGAATGAATACCATGGGTGGTTGTCACAATACCACAGGTCAATTCCATGGGTGAATGAATACCATGGGTGGATGTCATAATACCACGAGTCAATTCCATGGGTGAATCAATACCATGGGTGGATGTCACTTACAATACCATGGGTGAATGAATACCATGGGTGGATGTCAGTTACAATACCATGGGTGGATGCCACTTACAATACCATGGGTGGATGAATAACATGGGTGGATGAATACCATGGGTTGATGCCATTTTCCACTCGGATCATTCCTCCCTCCTTAAGAAGCAATGGTCCCCATTGCGTGAAGTTCCCTCTTGCAAAGTGTTATAGACATTTTTCGGCACTGCAACCCCAATCGTACATGTCCATAAAGCAAGGGCTCCTAAGTCCCTAAAAGTGTTGCTTCACACCCTAAAGGAACAAGGTCAACTGATTATATCATCTCCCAGAAGTTCTCCACAGAAAACTGCTCAGAACTAGTCAAAGCTGGACCATACAGACTGCCCAGTGCAGAGGGTGCGATGCATCTCACCTGCTCAATGAGAAGGTTGCGATGCATACTGGAAAGCCCTTTTGTAGGGTGCGATGGGCAAGAGTAGACAAATGGCAAAGACAGTTTGCAAGGTGGATCGTCATGGAATCTTCTAGAAACTTCTCCTGTGACACTTGCCTCTTTGAATTCACCTAGGGATGAGTAAGAGATCATCAATCTCCAAGTGGAATCAAGAAATATCAGAGAGAAGACATTAATCAAAATCCCAGAAGCTGACTCACCCCCCTGCAATCATCTATATATGGATCCCTCATCCCAGAGATCCAGAGCCTGGACTTTTGTATCTTGTAAGGAAGTGCTGTTGGTTTCTTGGTGGAATATCATAGTGTTGGGTGATCTAAGCTTTTCATGAGGTGAAGAAGGGCTTTCATGCTGGGAGGATGATGCTGGGTCAGAAAAATTGGTTGTAATCCTCTTTGCTATTCTTGACATTAATAAAGCTATTCAAGTTTTCCTCCACATTTTTGTATGTTTCATGATATATGCATTTGTGTGGTCAATATATATCTGGTCCTATATTGTTTATGATTGTAGATCTCTGTTCTTCGATAGTATTATGCTACTTTGATTCCACAGGTGCTCTTTGAAGCTGGGTAGACGAAGGTGAAGTGGCAAGGATTTGTCAGAAGGGAGAGGAACCAAGCAAGGAACTAAGCACAAGACTGAGGTTGGTGTCCTTTGTTCCCCTCTTATCTACTTCTCATAAAGGAAAGTGAAAGTAGTTTTAGTTTGTTTGTTTCTAAGATAGCTACCAGTCTTAGTGGGACTAGCAACTCTGAGTGGACACTAGATTTCCCGAGAACAAAATGGTGACTCCACTGGGGAGCAAATAGATTGTTTGCTTGTCTATATTTGTTTGATTTATAAACTTATAGACGGAGCCTGAAGTCAAGCCAGCTAGCCTTCGAACTGCATTTTCTATGCAAGTGCAAAGTAGATCAATGTTGCTTCAGTCTATCAATGGGTTTTGTTTATAAACTGAACAATCGATTTGAAAACCTTCTAATTGCCCTAGTGGTGGCTCTAGTAACCTCGTTAGATCAACCCCTGTGATTTATATTTACTGAACATCATTTGCTCGGCCTAAATCCCTGAACTGAGCTGCAAACTGTGACCAAAGACCAAGCAGAAGTCTCGTCCTGGTACCATCGCACCCTCTCTTAAAGGAAGTCTGTATGCATCGCACCTCCCGTGTGCAGTAGGTGGGATGCATACTGGTTTCCCTGTGTAACAGGTGCAATGGTCAGAAAAGGCTAATTTTGCCTTCAGACTTTGGTTTTTCTTCACTCCCTTCAGCTCTATTAAGGAGTTTTTCTATCTATGATCAGTATACCACTATGGAAACCCCCTTCCTTTGGATGATTCTACCTCCATAGTACAAAGAATTGTGAATGTTTTTATGTATTGTGTGCCATTTACAGTTCTCTTTTACAAAAAAGTAGCATAATCAAACTGTTGTATTTTGATTTGAAAGTGTCGCAAGTGTCGTTTTCAGTCAAAGAAAAGAATTCTATTGTTCTTGATAGTTGATTATAAAATTACTCTTGTAATTGATTTGAATTAGTAGCTTTTCAAGTGTTGAAAGTAGTTTTCAATTCAAAATAGCAAAGTGTCGTCATTATCTTCCTTTCGTTTTTGAAGAGAAATTTGTTAGTACAGTCACTTTGAAAAGATAATTCAGATTTGTACTTAGCATTCTTCTTGTCATTCACACATTAAGAAAGCTGAAAAAATACATGCATGTGCATTTGCATTTGGACTGCTTGTTGGTTTGATTTAGGACAGTGCATCTAGTGTGTGCTCTTTGCTCTATGTTGAAAGAATATCATCTCTCTTTCTTTAGTAGCTAGGATTTTCATTGCAAAAATAAGATTAAACGATTGTTTATCATCTTAGATTGCATTTTAGGAATTGTATATCTACGTCATGTGGTGAACTTGAAAGGAAAATTTCTTAAGAAAGATCAACTGTAAAATAAATTTAATGAACATAAAAACAATTTGGAACCTAACACATAACATCTAGAGGTCTAGGCTAGAGACGTATTCTAGCGTCGTAAAGCCTGGTAACTGTCGCTTTCATTGTTGGTTGGGTGATTCCTCCTCTTTGAGACGACAAGTGCGAGTACGGACTTGTGCTCCCACGTACCGTCGAGTATATATTGGGAGACCACAATAGGCTATATCCTTTATCCATAGGAAGCTGTGTCTGCCGCCCTATCAATCGCAATGCACTGAACACAGCATTCGAGAAGATTGACTGCCATACCGTAAAAAGTATTCTGCAGTTTTGCGATTGGTTTGGTAATCCCTCTGTCTAGATTTCTAGAGTAGTCTCTTTCGTTCGTTTTCAGACTCCTTAAAGGAAAAGGTCCATCTGAGCACTTTTCACTTCAGGCTCATTAAAACTCGAAGGCAACTAGAGTCATCTTTTTTTTTTTCTCGACTCTTAAAAATTCAAAAAAACGAGTTGTGTCAAAGAGTCTAAAATTTATTTTAATCGGAATAATATCACCATTCCCGCATTGATCTTAGGTTGAGAAAAATGGAGTCCACCAACCAAGGATTTCCCCTTGGAGGAAATCCTAGTCCTTTCTCCTCTTGGGGAGATGTTGGTGCGCCTCATGTTGTAGGGAAAAGTATCCGACTCGGATGACCCTAACCCACTCTAAGGGTGACAGTTCCTTAGCAACAACTGTAAAACAAACTACTGAAGGTTTACTTCTTTATGAAAGCAAAAGAGGATGGAGGAAGCACTAACCGTTGCCTTGCGCTTAATGTCGAATCCAAACTCTCCTCTTTGGCCGCTTGCTCCTAGCTCTTTGTTGTTCTGCTCACCCAGCTGCAATGAGGTCCTGCACAATAACAAAGAAGGAAACTACAAGAGGCATGCAATCATAACTGGTTCATGGATTAGTGTAAACCAAACATGCAATCATCACAATATATAATTGAACAAAAGCACATAGAAGAACCTCAATAGCTTTTATTAATGAAGAAATAAAGGTTCTGAGAGTATTACAACCATTGCAGGCTCCAACCCAGCAACACCTCCCAGCAGAAAGAATTGCTCTTCTTCACCTCTCTCAAACAATCACCCAATAACTCAAGAATGAAACCAACAGCATATCATTACTTTGCACCAAATTCCAGCCTCTTGAGCTCATAGGAGAGAGCTCAATATATAGATGAATTGAGAAAGGATGAGTCAGCTTGCAACTGATGTGTAGCTGCCTTGTGTCCTCTCTCTCTTCAGTTAATCTTTAGTTGATCTTCAGTTCTTGAGTCCACTTGGTGAACCTTGCTTCCACTTGGAGAAACAAAGCCTCTGACTCATCACAAGGCGAAATACCTGATCCAAGTGTCATTTTTGGAAGATTCCAAAGCAATGACTCACTGTGCCACATGTCCAAACTCGCCCAACGCAGGTGGGCTTTGTTCTGCCTGCTTTGCAACGCAGGTACACCATGGAGCAGTTGTGTTTCAGCGCAGAAGCCTAGTGGAGCACCTGCTTTGATTTCAGGATTGCTTGTTTTTGAGTGTTTTCAGGTGGAGAACTAATCTGAGAGCTGTTGGTTTGCTAACCTTGTTCCTCTAGGGGTAGGAACATCATGTTTAGGGAACTTTGGATCCCTTGGATTATTGACAATTCATGCTTATTGCTGTAAGGCACAAAATTGTCTATAACAGATGCCCCCTAAAGTATGAGGTCGTTTATCGGGTGAAATGCTTTATTGAGAGGATCCGAAGTTCATTCAATCTGCTGAGAAGTGTCCTGTAATAAGATACAATACAATACATTATTTTTCATACATTTTTCATGATCTAGCTAAGGCGAGCATTCCCATGCTCAGCTTTATAAATACATTTTGGTACATAGAACAGACGATCGTCTGATGCTAGACTGATAATTCTCTGCCGAATTTATCATCCTTTGAAAAGGATGATCATCTGTTGCAATGATGTACATATCAAATGTCTTTATGTCCTGAATATATATCGCAGCCCGGATGGATGAAACTAGATCCGGGGTCTTCAAACTCTTCTGATCTTCACTCGATGTACAAGTCGATCCATGTGAGAATTTCTTGAAGTCGAACATGGAAAGACATCGCTTGATTACCGGTCAATGATGTAAACCGTTAACAAGCGCGAGAGGAATCACCGATAAGGATGATGACCCTCAAGGTACGGCAGTACAATCTACATGGTGGGAATAAAGGACTTGGCGTCGACCACCATGCAAAATCTTCTGGTCGAAGGTCATTGATGTATACCTGTCGCCGGAAGTGAGAAACTTGCCATTGAGGCATGCAAGCTTCAAAGTACTGAGGGGGGTGTTCCTAGATCAACTCCTTGGATAATGAGCTGATGTCGACAAGGAGCGATCCGTCAAAGGAGGGCCTTAATGAATCCCACATCAGTGACACGGAACGGAGCTAGTGATTATGATGAGGTGAAAACAAACTGTGATGTATGATTCAGGGTGGCGGTCATGAAGTGGATGAAGGATAATGTATGGCAGTGGGTGGAACACGGTTGACTCTTTACAGAGCCACATCTCTTGAACATATAACGACACTGATGTGATGGATTGGTAGCATTACCCCAATGGTGGATGGTGTGGCGAGGACCATGATTCTGCGACCGGTGAATGAAACAACCCAACCCGAAGTGCTACGGAGGACAAAGTGTCATGTTCAAGAGCGACTTGCTACCATTAATACTGTGAGGTTCTCCCAATTTTTCCCCAGTCATTGCTGACCAGTACCTCTTTATTTTTTTCAAGCTTGAGGAGGATAACATATGCTTGTTCTATAACCTGCCCTTCAGGCAAGCCCATTGCTATGTTTTAACGAGCCTAGCGATAGGGAAACTCGTTCTCGTCTAAAGACAAGTTTGTCGCTATTTAATCATTTTAACGAGTCTAACGACAAGGAAAACTCGGTCCTTTTCATTTTTAGAGAGTCTGAAAAGGTACGAAAAGTTAACTCCAAAATTCCTTTTTCGTCATCTAATCCCTTCAGTCCGAAAAAGTTTAAAACAATACAGAAGGGATGAATTTTCGGTTGCTTTAACGAGCCGAACAAAACAAGCGCTCGATCTTTTTGTGCAATAATTCCTCAGGTCCAAAAAGATTAAAATCTAGAGGAGGGATAGCTTTCCGGTCGCTTTAACGAGCTGGAAGGCCAAAACTCGGCAAACTTTTCATATTTTACGAGTCAGTGAAAAGAGCTTAAAGAAGACTCGTCTTTTGAGGAACGAGTGATGAACAGGGATAGCAGCAGATTCCAGGTACAGGTTGGAATTCTCCAATCATGGCAGTGTCACAAGGATGGCTAAGTGAAATCACTCTTCGCAGCTGTTCCTCAAAATGGGTAAACAAACATATGGAGGTGAACGATTGGCCAAATGAACAGATGGAGGTGATGGCATATAAACACGACCAAGGGCTTTTAATATGGCTTTCAAAGGTTACATTTCTCGAGGTTGTTTACCGGTTCATTTTTCTGGATGAGCTTGAACTGCTAGGGAAAGATTGCTCACAATTTACGTTTATTTTTTAACGAGCATGAACTTCTGCACAAAAACTGCTCGATTCTTGTGTTTATTTTTTAACGAGCATGAACATTGCTAAAACTGCTCGATTATATGGTTTACTTTTGATCTTTACCATAATTAGCTTCTCTTTTTCATTGATAGCACTGCATTTTCAATTTGCTGCAACAAACTAGTTAGAAATGGGTAATATTTACTTGAAAATGAGATTAACTTACAACATTTACCTTGAATTACGTAAGAAAGCAAATAAAAAGGGTTTTACCTCTCATTTTACCATTTCATTTGCATTTTGCTTGTTGGAGCTTTGGAGGAGCCTCTTTCCCCTCGATTTTCACCAGCTGATTCCGGAGGATTCTGCGGACGATTTTCGGCGCCATTTGGACCAGGTAGGAGCTAAACCTTAGCTCTCCATTTTCATGGTTTCATTTTCCTGTTTTATGCCTGTTTTGCTGCTCTATTGGCCCTCTGGGGTTTTGCCAGGGCGCCCTCTGATCAACGCAGGTACCCCATTCGAAACCTGCGTTGGGATCCAAGCTGCTTGAAGGCAGCTTGTTCCCCAACGCAGGTAGTACACTGGGCACCTGCTTTGGGGCATAAAAGCAACAATTTTTCACAGATTTTGATGAAATTTTCGCCAGTTTTTCATCAATTTCAGGAGCTGACTCATCCTCTTGTTGGTTTTGTAGGGATTCTTGAACAAGATGGCCCTAACATGGCGAGAACGAGAACACGAAGAAGAAGATATGATTGCCCTTCATGATCCTGTTACGGTGGGCGCATTGCGAGACTGTGGTTTACTGAAGTTTTTCTGTATCTCTAGCATGAGAGCACAGATTTCACTACTGCAGTATTTGCTTGATGCTTGGGATCCTGTTAACCAAGTATTCCAGATCAGGAACAAACCTATTCCATTGACTGTGACAGATATTTACTTCTTGACTGGCCTGTCAAGGCGGGGTGCCCCCATTTCTTTATCAAGTACAGTTCGGGGGAATGATTCCGTGAGATATTATGTTCGCCAGAATTGCAGGGAGGGGTCCCAGCCGAGCAGAGACGGAAAGGTGGTTATCCGTGATGTTACTAGCAGGCCTCTCAGGTCCATTCTGTATACTCTTGGTAGGATGGCCGGTAGCGCATCTTTACATGTCGCCAACAGGTCTCATATGCAGCACGCCTTGGAATGTCTCCAACCGAAAATCTTCAACTGGAGTGATGCAGTGCTTAGTCAGATGAAAAATCAATTGAACAAGGTGAAGGACAGGAAGCTGAAGAACTTTGGTTTTGGTTCAATTCTGACTGCCTTCGCCTTGGAGAGGATCCCTCTAATGCAACCTCAGTACATTGATCTCGGAGTGCCTTCTCCTACCGAGCCACGTATGCAGCGATGGGTCGATCACATGTCCAGGCATGCCGGTCAATCCCAGATTTCTTTCAATGCTGCTTTCTTTAGGTGGTTCGATCGCCAGGAGATGGCTTTTTCCGAGTACCCATATGTTGGTATGGACTTCTGGGGCGATCCGGATATGGTACTGCCAGACGGTGCTCAGTGTGATGCTACTGGTAAGAACTTCAACCATATTACCGTTCATTGTTTTCATTCATAATGTTCCTGTGCTTTATTCTTTCAAGACTTTAATTGAACTCATGTGCGCTTGCAGATGTCGGTCCTGTTCGTCCGGCATTTCGTCCGAGGCCACCTGTTACTGTTCCGGCAGAGGAACCTGCTCGGAGGGTTATTATCCGTGATCTTAGCGACACAGAGACCCTTACAGCTGTGCAGGGGCAGGTTGAGAACCTTACCCGTGGTCTTCCGGCTGTACAGGTTGACGAGTTACCTTTACCGATGCACCAACATACTATCGGTGTACCTAGACGATGGACCCGTCTTCTGCGCATGATCGCACATACTGTGGCTTATTATCAGGAGCATCACTAGGCTAGGGTGCCCCCTAGCATTTTGAGTTTTTAGGTCATATGACCAATTTTGTCTTGGTTGCAGAACATCATGTATGAACTTTATGAACAGCTTATATATATATTTTGATTTTCGAGTCTTATTCTGGTTGCTTTGGATGATTCATATGTACACTTTTTATGATGTGTCCTTTATAAATATTGCAAATGTCTGTCTAACACATAGTTTGCCAATGAGTCTGTTAATGTGTTTAGATTTCTTGAAATATGTTGATATTGAATTGAATCAAATCGTCTTTCCAAGATCTTTACTCTTAGGAACATGCGATAAATAGCTGGATTACGAACAGAATATATACCATTGAGTTGTAGTACTACGAGCTGTGAGTCTAGCCTGACAATTAGTCGGCATATGCCTCGTGCGATGGCATCAGAGAGTAGTTCTATCAACGCGCTATATTCAGCGATGTTATTCGTTGATTGCCCAATACATACACCTCTGAAACTTACTAACTCGCCATTTGGATTAAAAATGGCCCACGCTGCGGAGGATAGGTTTCGCGAACTACGACTTGCTCCGTCGGCATATCCAACACATGTCTCCATGAGGTTTGACATCTGCAACGAATGCAAAAGGGAATCACTCAACCAGAGTAAGAACTTTGGCGAAAACAAAATATAACAAAAGCACGCAGGTTACTATTTAAGCATAGTAACGCTTGAGGTACAGCCCGTTCCGGGGCTGTGCCAGTGGAATTCCGTCGTAATCTATTAACTCGTAGGCTCCTTTTGCTAATACTCTTTTAACAATATAGGGGCCCATCCATAAGGAATTGAATTTGCCTGCTCCTAATTTATCGGATTCTTGGTCATAAAGCAAGACCAAATCACCTTCTGAGAAGACACGGGGTTTGACATTTTTGTCGAACTGAGCCTTGACTCGTTTCTTATGGGCTTCGTTAGCCAAAGCGGCATCACGATGGGTTTCATCCAATTGGATTAATTCCATGAAACGAGCCTCTTCTTCCGAAGTTCCGGGGAGGAGATCAATTGCGAGTTTAAGCGACGAAATTTCACACTGGATCGGTAAGACTGCTTCTAGACCATACACCAATTGAAAAGGTGTGAAACCGGTCGCGTTTCTTACCGAGGTTCGGTAGGCCCACAAGGCTGCATACAGGATTAGGTGCCATCTTCTTTTATGAACTCCGATCATCCTCTGCAACATACGCTTCAGGACCTTGTTGATTGCTTCAACTTGTCCGTTGGCTTGTGGATAATACGGAGTAGAGCTGTCGTGCGATAGCCCTAGTTTGGCAGCTAATTCAACCATCATGTGATTGCGGAAGTGCGATCCATGATCTGTAACTATAGCCTGGGGTACACCGAACCTAGCGACTACATGATTGAAAAAGAATAGGACAGCTGTTTCACCAGTATTGTCCAATGTAGGCATCGCCTCGGCCCATTTGGTAAAATAGTCAACTGCGACTATAATATACCCATGCCCCCCGGTCGAGGTGGGGTTACATTGCATGAAATCGATGCCCCATTTGGCAAAAGGCCCAACCGTAACTATTGGTTGCAGCGGTGCGGGTGGTCTTCTAGTTTTGCTATCAAAGATTTGGCAGGAATGACAACTTCGGACTGCGATTATGCAATCTTTGAACATCGTTGGCCAAAAATATCCTGCTCTTAATATCTTTTGGGCTGTAGCGAAACCTGATTGATGCCCCCCACACGCGCCCGAATGACACTCATTCAGGGCTTTTTCGGCTTCTTCATGGGTGAGACACCTCCTCAAAACGGTATCGATACCCCGACGGTAAAGAGTATCACCGACGATTATGTAGTCTTTTGCTTGGTATCGTATACGTTTCTGTTCGGAGTGAGAGGTGTCAGGCCAAAACTTTTGGGTCTGGAGATAGATAATTATATCTCCATACCATTCATCGCTTGCAGATATCAGAAATAAAGTCTCGTCCACTATAGACTCCTTGGAAGTTTCGTCGTTGGACGATGACGGGAGATCGCATAATAATTCCGCGAATACTAGAGCTTTCTTTGACTTGGATTTCACAAATTCCAGATCAAACTCTTGAAGGATTGCTATCCATTTGGAATATTTGCCCCCCAGCAACTGTCGCGACAGTATATAAGTCATGGGGTTACAATCTGACAGAATGGTAGTTTTCCTAAAGAGGATATAATGCCGAAATATCTGTACCGCTTGAACAGCAGCGAGCGCTAGCTTTTCAACGTAAGAATATTTACTTTCTGTATCATTTAAGTTTTTACTTAAATAATATACAGGATGTTCAACTCCATCGACTTCTTGTACTAAAACCATCGCAATGGTTGTATCTGCTGCAGCTAGATACAGGTTAAAATCCCTAAGATAATCTGGGGCGTACATTAATGATGCTTTTACTAGGGACTCTTTCAAAGCGTCAAAGGAAGCTTGTGCAACCTGGTCCCAATCGAAGGGTACATCTTTTTTCAAAAGACGTGTATAACCTTTAGCAAGTTCTGCGTAATTTGGAATGAACCTCCTCAGAAAGTTTGCTTTCCCTTGGAGTTTCTGAATCTGAAGCAAATTCGAAGGTGGAGGCAAATTAATGATTGCCTGAACCTTACAGGGGTCGAGACGAATCCCATCTTTAGAGACTACAAAGCCAAGTAAACGACCAGAACCGACGCAAAACACACATTTGTGAGGATTGAGTCTTATCTTGTAGTGTCGGCAACGTAAAAATATTGCTCTTAAATGCTGCGGATGATCAGTCCGCTTTCGTGAATGGGCCGGAAGATCGTCGAGATACGGTTGAACAATGCTCTTGATGTCATGGAAGGCGTAATTCATAGCCCTCTGAAAAGTTGCCCCTGCGTTCTTCAAGCCAAAGGGTAATTTTCGGTAAGCGAACGTGCCCCACGGACATATAAATGCAGTCTTCGACTGGTCCTGTGGGCGGATATTTATTTGATTATACCCCGAAAATCCATCCATAAAGGAAAAGATTTCACATCCGGCGCATTCATCAATTATCTGGTCGATGAAGGGTGTAGGGTAGTTGTCCTTCGGACAAGCTTGGTTTACATCCCTATAATCGACGCACACTCTTATCGTCCCTTGTTTCTTCATAACAGGGACAATATTCGATACCCAATCAGTTAGAGGAACCGGGTAGATGAATCCAGCATGGAGAAGTTTCTCAACTTCTGCTTTAATGGCAGCGGCTTTCTTAGGGTGCACCTGTCGAAGCCGTTGTCTTACTGGTTTGACATCAGGATACATTTTAATTTCATGTTCAACGATACTCGAGTCGATGCCTGGCATTTCATCGTATGACCAAGCAAAGACATCTCTAAATTCACGAAAGAGAGCGTTATATATTTTCAGTTCTGAAGGGGAACAACCTTTGCCAACATGAATATTCTCTACAACATCAGGTTTTGTTGAGATATTTATGGCTATAGTCTCTTCGATATTTGATAAGTTTCGCTCGGAATCCACCGTGTTTACAGTATTTGTTAGGAATTCAAAGACTGAAGGGTGGTAAAGATCTTTCTGAGTATCTTCCTCGTATTCTGGAAGAAGGGAACGATGGTGGTGATCATTCCATGGTGCCCCCTCAATCATCATTGATTGTAAGATTCCTTCGTCAGTCCCATGTACTTTCGACCAAGGATCTAACGGGGTACCATATTCCCTAGATCTATCTACCCAAACGCTCGACGAGCATTGATTTGGGTTGCCTCCCACGCATGAAACATTGATTGCTACAATATTTCAATGGGGTTTGGTGGCAAAACCATTGCATGATCCATAGCGACTCTGCCTTCTGTGACTTTCAAGGTGGATACCATATTGCATGTTGCTACAAATGGTACATTTCCTATGCAAATAGGAGGTGGTAGCGCGAAAGTTCCCATCATAGTGGGGTCTTTCAACAGACCTACTCCAATGTCTTGAATCGACCGGTCGCTGCCATGGATCATGGGAATGCTTCCTGTAACTTGTGAACCATTAGGGAGGAAGTTTTGTTGATCGACGACCGTAATCCCTCCTTCAAAGGGGAATGCGATCTTCCTAAAATAAGTCGACACAACAGCTTGCATGGCATAAATCCATGGCCTTCCCAGTAGGATGTTATAGTCAAGATTGCCATCGATGACTTCAACATCTATTTCTACTGTTTTGCCCCCTAGTTCAACCTTCAGGTTACTAAGGATACCGTAAGGGGTGTATATCCTCCCGTCGAATGCTTTTAACGTTGTCGATGATCGCGACAAGGTTGGAGATCCTAAAGTTTTCCAACAACTCATCGACATAATACATGTCGATGCTCCCTCATCAATAATCGTTCTATGAACTATTTTGTTGAGGGCTTTCACTTGGACGAGGAAAGCTAATTGAGCCGGCAACTGAGGATCATACCCTTTATGATCAAAGGATACCAGATTGGAATCTTTAGGATCCACCCCACCAATCGCTGATAACAATGCCTGCCTTTGGGATGGGCAATGCTGTAATACCTCAAGAGTCGACATAGCAGATGGCGATTGCGCCAAATCCTCTACTATGTTGTAATGTTGTGCCGCTCTAGCACGAGGATTGAATGTCGACTTGTGTATTACTCCCTTTGGCGGTTTTATTGTTAATTCATGTGTGATGGGGGGGACAACTTCTGCCGAAGTTGTCGTCGAACTGCTAGGTTGATCTGTCCCTTTATCGCTCGACGCCTGCGGATTCCCATAATCTTTGCTCCTTGTCGAAATCAAAGCATCATTTTGCTGTTTCGAAATCGACAACATAAGTACTTGGGACGGGGAAGCATTTCCACTATCAACCAGATTTTGACCTGGGTTAGGAAATTGATCACTTGACACAGGTGAGGTATGAGGACTTTTAAAGAACCTCTTTAGCTCAGCTTTGAATGGGCAATCCTTAGTGTTGTGATCTTTGTCATCGCATATTTGACACGGAAACCGTTTCCTATTCCCAGGAGGGTTTGAAGAATTTTTCTTAGGGGATGACCCACCTTGTTTATTCTTCCTCCCTTTGTTTTGATTCTTCTTGCTTCCTGGTTGATTGGTTTCTTTGCCCTATATGTCGATACGGCATTTACTTCCGAAGCAAGAACTTCTTCATGCGCATTTTGATTCGAATCCTTACGGGCCTTCTTTTGATTGGTCCTTTTCGGATTCGCGTTTGCCGTGCCAATCACGCCATCGCCGGCATGAGAGTCACTGTTTGATTTAGGAGGAGGAGGGATTGAAAACTCTGGTCTAGGGGCGTCTGGTATTTTGTCATAGAGCGTGCCGGACTGAGTATATACTAAATCCAAGTATTGTGCACGAGCGATAACTTGCTCTTCTGTTACGACTCCTCCCTTTGCTACATCTTCCGTTATAGCCGGAAGTAATGACTTTATAAATCACTCAGCTAAAAGCTGATCAGGAACGTATGTTTTAACCATTCTTCGTCGACGTCGCCACTCATGTATATGATCTGATATATGAGTTGCAGTTGTCTGTTTGAAGTTAGTCAATATCTCTGTTCCCGTTTCGTACCTTATTGGTAATTGAAAGTGGATCAAGAATGTTGTGGCAAGGGAGCCAAAATTGTCGAACGAAGCTCTAGGCAATTCTATATACCATTTTGCCGCCGGACCTGTCAATGTCCTCTGAAAGAGGCGAAGCCTTATCGAATCGTCATTCAAAGTGTTCGACGAACACCATAGATGAAATGTCATCACATGATTCGACGGGTCTTCACCTGGATTTCCATTGAATTTAGGAATGTCGGACGGGAGTTTGTGTGGAATCACTGGCCACCAAGGGGCGTAAGCAATTGAATCGTTTTTTAACCGATGTAAATCAGGCAACTCTAAAGTCACCACGAATGGTAACTGCTGGTTCAAGTTAGGTGAAGCGTAACCAGGATACGATGGAATCGCCTGAACAGTCGGTCTTTGCATACCAGCATAATGGAGTTGATGTTGGTATGATGAATACGGTTGATGGACTTGGCCACTATAAAGTGGTTGATTTTGACCATTTTGAATATATGGTTGTCCAGTATTCGCAAATATTTGCTGTTCAGAACCTTGGTACACTTGTTGGAATTGCGGCTGTTGGTATTGCATTATCCACGGTTGCGACACCATGGGTTGTTGCGCTACACTAACCATTGGACCAAGATGTGGGGTAGTCGTACCCAACTGTACTTGTGTTGTCCCACCAGTAGGTGATTATGGTTGGGTCGCATGGTCAAGTGGCTGTTGCATGAGAATCTGAGCAATCTGAGGTTGACACACAACAGGCATTGTTTGAACTTGCGACACGGTCACAATAGCCGGTGTAGTTGGGATGTTTGTCACAGGTACACACTGTTGCATAGAATATACAACTCTCGGTGGCTGGGATAGCACAGGTACCCAACTACTCGTTGCAATTCTGCCATAACTTGAATAAGGTTGAGAGCTCCCGTATGGGTACTGCCCCCCATACGGTAGCAACCCAGAACTCAAGGCAACTGCCTGCCTTGGAGGACTGGATGGCCTAATTAGATTCCCAAAAGGGTCAATTTGATGAGCCTCACCATGAGAGTTACCAGACATTACTCCGGAACAAACAGGAACAGACCATACTGTCGAGATAGTCTCTTGATGGACTCCTTCTAGCGACTGCGAGCTAGTTGGGACAGATGGTATGCCGGCGAACATTGTTGGATTTGCAGCAGGTAATTCTGTCGTCGCCGTGTCATTCGACACAGTCCTAGATGTCGACGGTTGTTCAGTCATTTTTAGTCTATCCAATTGATCACCTAGTGATTCTACAGGAACTTCCACTGGTGATGGACAAACTTCTGTTGTAGCAGGAAATAGAGTGACCCCTACTCCAAATTGAATTGGAGTGGATACTTGCGGTTCCTCTATAATTTCCTCTATCGCAATCAGACCAGGTGGAAGAGGAAGACCGTCAGGTCCGTAAAAGATTTCCGGTGCCGAAGAAGGGGTTGTATCGACCGCGACGGATGTTTGAGGAACAAAACTCTCTGGACCGGTTACAGATGGAACTGGTTCAGTCATACGAGTATTTGCCCCCAGACTAGGATCAGTATTACTGTCCCTCTGTGGCGATTGAACTTCTTCTATTGAGGCAGGGCTTCCAGAAATGTTTGGAGTGACCAGAATCTCAGATGTTGTTGGAACGCTTGTTCTAACTTTTAAAGGAGATTTTGAACTGGTTCGACGAGCTCGCTTTGTCCGGATTGTTTTCGATTCCGGAGACAAAGACGGTTGACTCGCAAGCCTCCGAGAACGACGGATATTCAATTGACTTTCTTCCACGATTGCGGATTACTCGATCAACTAAAATATGAAGGGGAAAATTTGTGTTTCCGATTTGAATGAATTTTATTAGATGCTTTTAAACATAACTTTGCTTTTTCATGTTTTAAGAGTCGAGAAAAAGTTAAAGATGACTCTAGTCGCCTTCGATGTATTAACGAGCCCAAAGTGACAAATGCTCGGTTGGACCTTTTCAGTTATAGAGTTTGAAAAGGGCCAAAAGAAATTGCTCTGGAGATCTAGGCAGAGGGTGTGCCAAACCTTTCGCGAAACCACAGAATACGTTTTACGGTACGGGTGGTCGATCTTCGTGAATGCTGTGTTCACTGCATCGCGATCAGTAGGGCGGCCGACACGGCTTCCTATGGATAAAGGATAATTGCCTATAGGGGTCTCCCAATATATACTCGACGGTACGTGGGAGCACAAGTCCGTATTAGTGCCACCGACTCTCAGGAGGAATCACCCACCTTCGTAGAGATCGACAGTCACTATGTTTAACGACGCCGGAACACGTCTCTACCTAGACCTCTAGATGTTTGCGTTATGTTTCAAATGCGTTGTTAGGTTCATTCAGTATATTTTAAGTTGATCTTTTTTAAAGTTTGCCTTTCAAGGTTCACCACGAGATGTATATGACAAATTCCTAAATGCAGCCTAAGATGAGAAGCAAGCTTTTTCAAATCTTTTTGACTGATGAAAATCTTAACTACTGAGAGAGAAAGAAGGCAAATTCTTTTCACACAGTTCATACAGCACAAACTAATGCACTTTCTCCTAAATCATCATGCAAACTTTTTTTCAAATGAAAAATGCACAATGCATGTATTTTCTTTTCCCTTTCTTAATGTGGATGGATACAAAAAGAAAGTGGTTATATAACTTTGATTTCGATTTAAAGCGAAAGTAAACAAGCTTGTCCAAAATCAAAAGACACCTTAAGATTCACTTGCTTAATCACTGGAAATACATGAAATCAAACCATACTAACGAAAGTAAAATGACTAATCAGTTATGGACAGCAAACAAGCTAACTCTTTAGACCAGCAAAACGCCTAACACAGGTTCAGATCTAAGAGGCCAAAAGCATGACTAGTTTACTTTTCGTTATGGGAAATTGTAAATGAGTAAGAAATACAAAGAACAAGTACAATTTCGTTATATAACAGAGGCAGAATGATGGCAAGTAATATTGGTTTAAAAACAGGCACAAGACTGACACCTAGCAGCAAAACTAAGTGAAAACAGGCAAGAGAAAGGAGGAAACCCCAAATGCACTAAGCAAATTTGGGTCAACGCAGGCTCTGCACAGTCAAACTGGCTCTCAGTGCAGGTAGCTAGTTCGGGACCTGCGTTGCAAAGCAGGTAGCCTGTGTACTACCTGCTTTGGAAAACGAGAGTTGCGTTTTCACAGTTTCCGGGTCATAATTTTCTCAAAAATGCACGGTTTTTGCTCAAATTAGAAGCATTCAGTCAAGCATACTCAAAGGGATGATTTAGAAGGTGCAAAGCTATCACTAAGAGCTTACAAGGATCTTTGTAGATCAGCTCTTGAAATCATGAATTTGCTCAAACAATGAGCAAGAGTAGCAGCCCCTCTACTTCGCTTTTGATATAGTCAAAAGCTTTTCGATTTGGTACTCTTTTGTTCAGGAAATGAATAGAAAAATACTACAAACACAATCAAATGGATACGATCCCCAGCGGAGTCGCCAGTTTGTTGTAGGGAAAAGTATCCGACTCGGATGACCCTAACCCACTCTAAGGGTGACAGTTCCTTAGCAACAACTGTAAAACAAACTACTGAAGGTTTACTTCTTTATGAAAGAAAAAGAGGATGGAGGAAGCACTAACCGTTGCCTTGCGCTTAATGTCGAATCCAAACTCTCCTCTTTGGCCGCTTGCTCCTAGCTCTTTGTTGTTCTGCTCACCCAGCTGCAATGAGGTCCTGCATAATAACAAAGAAGGAAACTACAAGAGGCATGCAATCATAACTGGTTCATGGATTAGTGTAAACCAAACATGCAATCATCACAATATATAATTGAACAAAAGCACATAGAAGAACCTCAATAGCTTTTATTAATGAAGAAATAAAGGTTCTGAGAGTATTACAACCATTGCAGGCTCCAACCCAGCAACACCTCCCAGCAGAAAGAATTGCTCTTCTTCACCTCTCTCAAACAATCACCCAATAACTCAAGAATGAAACCAACAGCATATCATTACTTTGCACCAAATTCCAGCCTCTTGAGCTCATAGGAGAGAGCTCAATATATAGATGAATTGAGAAAGGATGAGTCAGCTTGCAACTGATGTGTAGCTTCCTTGTGTCCTCTCTCTCTTCAGTTAATCTTTAGTTGATCTTCAGTTCTTGAGTCCACTTGGTGAACCTTGCTTCCACTTGGAGAAACAAAGCCTCTGACTCATCACAAGGCGAAATACCTGATCCAAGTGTCATTTTTGGAAGATTCCAAAGCAATGACTCACTGTGCCACATGTCCAAACTCGCCCAACGCAGGTGGGCTTTGTTCTGCCTGCTTTGCAACGCAGGTACACCATGGAGCAGTTGTGTTTCAGCGCAGAAGCCTAGTGGAGCACCTGCTTTGATTTCAGGATTGCTTGTTTTTGAGTGTTTTCAGGTGGAGAACTGATCTGAGAGCTGTTGGTTTGCTGACCTTGTTCCTCTAGGGGTAGGAACATCATGTTTAGGGAAATTTGGATCCCTTGGATTATTGACAATTCATGCTTATTGCTGTAAGGCACAAAATTGTCTATAACACCTCATATGGCCACATTGTCACTTCCAGGATTGACGATTGGCTTGCCAATATGGCTCTTCTCGACCTCCATCATTCAGAACACCGTGATTCCTGAACAATTGAGTCAGCAACTGGATGATACTAAAGTTACCCCCCAACCTTCTACTTCGTCCGATTATCCCTCTCCTCCTTCATCTTCGCTTGATAAAGCTGGTAAAGCCAAAAGTCAAGTAACTAAGAAGGAGAAGAAGGGGAAGGAGAAGAAAGAGAAGAAGAAGAAGAAGCCAAAGGCCAAAAGGGGTAACCGAGCATCGTCTAGTGAAAATCTGCACACTGCACCGTCCAAGCCTAAATCTCCATGTGTCATTTGCAAAGGAGACCACTATCATCGAGATTGTCCTTGCATCCCTCGGATCTTAAGGGACTAGTCTCCTCGTTTGCACAATCCGGTGTCATCAACCTCTGAAGATCATGTTGAAAGTACACCATCAACTAGTGAAAGCAAAGCATTTGGATAGAAAAGGAAATGAAATTTCCTTGTAAACTGTGTGAAGGCGATCACATCGTCCACTGTTGCCCCTTCCTAGACGAAGCTAAAAGAGTCTTGGATAACTGTCCTGCTTCACCACTACGGCTTCCTCCTGGATACAAGAAACTCTTGCCGAGTCCATAGCTAGTTGAAAATCCAACTGAAACGCCATTGTGGTCGGTCGAAGCATCTGTCATTGAAGACAAACCCGTTGAATCCATACCATATGAAAGTCAAAAGATTGAGGCGGCAGTCGACCTAGTCTTGTCTTCGGAAGGTCCATCTTCAGATGATACAAACACCGAAGAGAATGAGAACGACACCGTTCAAATTATTTTCGTAAACACAGACTCCGATGAATATGGGGGCAATATATCCATTCCTTTACCGCAGGAAGGAAGTTCATCAAAGTCATATCCAGCCGTCTATTCGGTCCCACCTCCAAGCAACCTAGTCGTTTCCTTCGATTAGAATCTACTAGGCAGACCCTGTTTACCGGCTAATGTACCATTCTGAATCATTGTACAAGCTTACAAAATGATCATGGTCGGAACCATCATAGATGAAGGGGCTTCTGTGAGTATCCTTTCCTCAACTGTTGGGAAGCGCTTGGTTCACCATCGCTTCTGCCTGAGATGAGAAATTTGACAGGCCTCGACAAAGGAACTAGTTGACCGTTAGGGATCCTCCCCAATATGCCCATAACGGTGAGAAGGAAAACCATTTATATGAACGTGATGGTAGTACAAGGACCTCTAGACTATAATCTACTCCTTGGGTGCAACTATATTTATACCATGGGGGCCATTGTCTCCTCGCTCTTTAGAGTAATGTGTTTTCTGCATGAAGGCCGAGTGGTCCAGCTTGTAGACCAGCTTTCGTTCCCCGGCTCACACATAGCTAATAGTCAAATGCCATCCCTAAATGGTCTTTTCATGCAAGGAATGTCTCATCAATCTCCAGTCCGTCCACCTGAAGAACGCGAGTGACTCAGGAGGACATGACTGAAACCCAGGGGGCATGCACCCTGGTCTGTTTCGGTAGGAAAACCTTGGGTATAGGGTAGGTTTCTGCGGAGGATATATGACTAGTCTGACACAACCATCTATTTAGGAAAATGGGATTAGACTGGAATAATATTCCCTCGTCAAATTTATGTGAGTGGAGGCGACTGCGCCACTCACCTTTGTCTATTTCAGTAGACATCGCCAAGGAAGTGTTTTGTCTGTGACATGGATGGAGTAATCTTGCAAATGCAAGAGCTTTCATATGGTAACCTGGAAACTCTACTTCGCTATGCCTGGGGGCATGCAAACCTTTTTTCGTAAAAGTAAAGAGCGACCATTTATTTTCTTAGTTTGTAGTCTCTCAACCCTTTAAACTCGTAGGATTGGTCGTTCCTAACTTGCATAATGAAAGGATCTGGAGCAAAGTTTTAAATGGTGCAAGCTCCCTAAAAATTGAACCTATCGATGAGATATCCTTATCATATGACTGGCACAAGCAGTTTTTATGCGAAGTTCAAGCTCGTTAAAAATTAAACCTTAGTAATGAGCAAACGTTCCCCCAGAGTTTAAGCTCATTAAAAAATGAACCAATCCCCGGTAAATAACTATTGTGAATGCATTATTATTAGCTTTTGAGCCTTGGTCGTGTTCTTACCATCACCTCCACTCTGTTTTAGCTGATCATTCACCTCCATTTGATTGTTTACCACTTTTGAGGAACAGCTGCGACGAGTGATCTTGTTAGCCATCCTCGTGACACTACCGTGATTGGAAAATTCCAAACCTTATCTAGAGTCAGTTGCTACCTGAAATTATCACTCATTCCTCAAAAAACAAGTCTCCTTTAAGCTCTTTTCATTTGACTTGTAAAATATGGAACGATTGCCGAGCATTTGGCCTCTCCAGCTCATTAAAGCTACCGGGAGTGCTATCCCTCCGCTAGATTTTAATCTTTTTGTACCTCAGGGATTATTACACAAAAATATCGAGCGCTTGTTTTATTCGGCTCGTTAAAATTACCAAAAATTCATCCCTTTCTTATTATTTTATACTTTTTTAGACTTAAGGGATTATATGACAAAAAGGGATTATTAGAGTTTCCTTTACATCCCTTTCAAACTCTCTAAAATTGAAAAGGACCGAGTTATCTTTTTCGTTAAACTTGTTAAAACCAAATAGCGACAAACTTGTCCATATAGACAAGAACGAGTTCCACTGTCGCTAGGCTTGTTAAAACATAGCGATGGGTTTTCCTGAAGGGAAAATTATAGAACAAGCATATGTTATCCTCCTCAAGCTTGAAAAAAATAAAGAGGTACTGGTCAGCAATGACTGGGGAAAAATTGGGAAGAAAACTTGAAGAAACTTTATTGGTAGCAAGTCGCTCTTGAACATGACACTTTCACTCCACATCCGAGTTGGGTTGGGTTATTTGGTTCACCGGTCATATCACCATTGGTCCATCGCACCATCCATATTAGGGGTTAATGCTAACAATCCATATCAGTGTCACCGGTATGTTCAAGAGAAGTCGCTCAGAGAATTCACCTGTGTCTCATCCGCTGCAATACATTCACGCTCCATTCTTTCATGACCGCCACCCTGAACCCTGTATCATCAGATAGTTTTCATCTCCAAAATCATTTACTATCTTCCGTGTCGTAGATGTGGGATTCATTAAGGCCATCCTGTGATGGGTTGCTTCTTGTCGACATCAGCTCATTATCCAAGAAGTCGACTTAGGAACAACCCTTTCAGTGCTTTGAAGCTTACATGCCTCAATGGCAAGTTTCTCACTTCCGGCGATAGGTTTACATCAATGACCTTCGACCGAAAGATTTTGCATGGTGTTTGAAGCCAAGTCCCTTTTCACACCACGTGAATTTTACTGTAGTACCTTGAGGGTCATCATCATTATCGGTGATTCCTCTCACACTTGTTAACAGCTTACATCATTGGCTGGTAATCATGCGATGTCTTTCCATGTTCGAATCCATAACATCTTCCACATGGATCAACTTGTACTTCGAGTGAAGATTGGACGAGCTTGCAGACCTTGGATCTAGTTTCATCCATTCGGGCTATGATATATTCAGGAAAATAAAGACATCAAATGTACATCATTGCTGCATAGATGATCATCCGAATCAAAGGATGATGACTCTATCAGAATCATCAGTCTACCACACAGACGGTTGTCTGTCTTATGTACATGAAAATGAATTTATAAATTTGAGCATGGGAATGCCCACCTCAGCTAGATCATGAAAAATATTATAAATATAATGTATTGTATTGTATCTTATTACAGGTCGCCTTCCAGCTCGAAAAAACTTTGGATCCTCATGATAAAGCATTTCGCCCAACATCAAAAGATTAACGACCTCATGCTTTAGGGGGCAACTGTTATAGACATTTTTGGGCACTGCAACCCCAATCATACATGTCCATAAACCAAGGGCTCCTAAGTCCCTAAAAGTGTTGCTTCACACCCTAAAGGAACAAGGTCAACTGATTATATCATCTCCCAAACGTTCTCCACAGAAAACTGCTCAGAACTGGTCAAAGCTGAACCATACAGACTACCCAGTGCAGAGGGTGCGATGCATCTCACCTGCTCAGTGAAAAGGGTGTGATGCATACTGGAAAGCCCTTCTGTAGGGTGTGATGGGAGAGAGTAGACAAATGGCAGAGACAGTTTGCAAGGTGGATCGTCATGGAATCTTCCAGAAACTTCTCCTGTGACACTTGCCTCTCGGAATTCGCCCAGGGATGAGTAAGAGATCATCAATCTCCAAGTGGAATCAAGAACTATCAAAGAGAAGACACTAATCAAAATCCCAGAAGTTGACTCACCCCCCTTCAATCATCTATATATGGATCCCTCATCCCACAGATCCAAAGGTTGAATTTTGTATCTTGTAAGGAAGTGTTGCTGGTTTCTTGGTGGAATATCATAATGTTGGGTGATCTAAGATTTTCATGAAGTGAAGAATGGCTTTCATGCTGGGAGGATGATGCTGGGTCAAAACAATTGGCTGTAATCCTCTTTGATGTTCTTGATATTAATAAAGCTATTCAAGTTTTCCTCCACATTCTTGTATGTTTGATGATATATGCATTTGTGTGGTCAATATATATCTGGTCCTATATTTTTTATGATTGTAGATCTATGTTCTTCGATAGTATTATGCTGCTTTGATTCCATAGGTACTCTTTGAAGCTGGGTAAATGAAGGCGAAGTGGCAAGGATCTGTCAGAAGGGAGAGGAACCAAGCAAGGAACTAAGCGCAAGACTGAGGTTGGTGTCCTTTGTTCCCCTCTTATCTACTTCTCATAAAGGAAAGTGAAAGTAGTTTTATTTTGTTTGTTTCTAAGATAGCTACCAGTCTTAGTGGGACTAGCAGCTCCGAGTGGACACTAGATTTCCTGATAACACAAAGCCTTTGTTGAATATGACGAACCACTGAAGATAAGGGCTTTATGTGGTTAACCCATAACCATGATGAACAAAGATTCGAGGACATAGATACCTTGTAATGCTTATGACCAATTGTGATACTGACACTGTGCGGCCTAGAAAATGGAGTTCGATGAAGTGTGGGTTTGTGGATGACCCATTACCATGATGAACAAAGATCCAAGGATAGAGATACCCTGTAATGCTTGTGACCAACTATGATACTGACAGTGTGTGGCCTAGAAAATGGACTTCGATGAAGTGTGGGTTTGTGGATGGCCCATAACGATGACAAACAAAGATCCGAGGATAGAGATACCTTGTAATGCTTGTGACCAATTGTGATACTAACAGTGTGGCCTAGAAAATGGAATTTGATGACAAGGGTTTTGTGCAGTTGACACATAACCATGATGTTGGTTGTTGATGAAGTAGCAGGTTCCTACATATCCCAGAGTGGGAGGGCACATCTCCAAATAACCCAAGCTGAATGCTTCTATGTTTAAACTGATGAATGTGAAGCAGGTGCCCACTAAAGTGGTGTGGGAGGGCACGTCTCCAACGGGAACCCACTCTGAATGCTGCTCAAGCATTAAAATGGGCATGACTCAATCAATATAACTTAGAATTTTTATTATAACCTCTTTTTCAAAGCAGAAGGACCATTTTTCATCTTCCCATGTGTTGGAAATCCTTAACTGGACACTCTAGAATCTCATATTTGCGCTACAATTTTTCCGTCGTCACAAATTTTTTTGAAAAAATAGTTGATTTTAAATCAGTGATATCTCCCACATCCAAACTCCAATTCGACCCATTTTTTTTTGAAATTTGGTAATTTTTCAAGGGGATATTAGATCTTGAATGTTTTTTCTGAATTTCTACACAAAAACTCAAAAAATGATAGGAGAGTCGCCATCCACTAGTTGTCATTAAGAAAATAATTCTACAACATAGCTGATTTTAAATTAGTGATATCTCCATCATCCAGAATCCGATTCGGCTGATTTTTTTTTTTGAATTTTGGTATTTTTTCACAAGGAATCCAAATCTATTATTTGATTTTTGTAAATATTGCACCAAATTTTTCAGATATGATATGTCCGCCCCAAAAAAACAAATCTTACAAAAAAATGAAAAATGAAAAATTCTTCCTCCTTGGCCCAAGAAAGTTCTCTCTGGAGGTCACAGTGCATGCCTGAAGTTTGTTGAATATTGATGCAAAATTTTGAAACCCAAATATGCATGAAACCCTCATTCCCATGGAATCGTAACCTCCTCTGATACCACTGATCCAGATCTTGGGGGGAGGCCTAGACATCTAAAAAATTGAAATGGATCTTGTGGGGGAGGCCCTGAAGATCTAAAGAATTGTAATGCTAGAAAGAAAATAAAACCACAAAGAAACTTTTTTTGGAAACTGATAATAACTATAAATTCTACATTGTGGCGGACAATCTATCCTTTTACAAAATGTGACTTGTTACTTATAGTATTTTTTAGTTACAATACCACGAGTCAATTCCATGGGTGAATGAACACCATGGGTGGATGTCACAATACCATAGGTGAATTAATACCATGGGTGGTTAAATACCATGGGTGGATGAATAACATGGGTGGATGAATACCATGGGTTAATTCCATTTTCCATTCGGATCATCCAGAGGGTGAGTTTCTATCTGCATGCAATACGCGGGCATTCTCTAAATAGTTAACTCATAGTTATGGCAGTTATGCTCATCATGGCCCTCTGATTTAGAGAAATTGCAAAATAACTGTTGGAGTGCCTGCACAAATTTTTGGACCAAGTGGCAATGGTTTGTTACATGTTTTCCTGCTACTTGATAGATAGCACACCACAACGTGGGCCCTATACTTGGTCCTACTAGGGCTTCCCGCCTCAGAGGCATGGGCCCTCCCCCTGCCATATAATTCGCGAAAACATAGCAATGATCCTTATCATGCCCCTGGTTTTTACATTTTAGGCACCAAAATTCTTCGTGTACCTCCAGTCGGGCTGCTTTTTCCTTCTTCAAGCTATGCAACTGCAAGCAGAGGTTCTGCAACTATGCATGAAGTTTTTGAACTCCCAACATCATGTCCTGGATAGGGGTCTCATGTAACCTCATTGTGATCTCCAATGCTTCCACCTGAGTCCCTATCTTTTGTTGTGACAAAGAAATCCTCAAGTGAGGTAGGAGCGCGACTATAAACCAATCGCGGTGCTGACTATCTGTGAGATTCATATTGGCTTCACAGATTTTGCACTTCAATCTCTGATCTAGCTCCAAGGGAGTTTCACCAATCCTCATCATGATTTCCTTGAATCCAATGGCTGATTGTGATTCAAACTTAGGTCTACATAATTCTTGTTCAGATCAGTCTAAGTGTCTGCTAATGATGCCAATGGGTTATCCGTGCAGTACTTAATGTACCATGTCAACGCATAATCTTGTACAGCAGTAACCAACTACACCTTCTTTATATGATCATCTATAATATTCTGTGATGTCCATACAACCTTTACAACGAACCAAAAATTTTATGGGTCCTCACTTCCAAAGCCCTTGAAAACGGGAAGCTTCACTGTATTCAACATGTTGAATGGTAGCGGAGGTGGTGGTGGTGTGGGCTAAGGTGTATGCTATGGAGATGAAGATGGAGGTGGCATGGGTGGATGAGTTATTCGCGAAAATCCTTGCTTTATCGATTGTACAATGCTAGCGGTGAGGCCTATACCGTTCCCTCATCGTTGCTCGAAGGAGGTTCTATCAATGGGATGTATTCAGGACCTACTCTCTCTTGATTGATAAATAATCATCCACTTCGCGTAGATCCAAACATCAACGCAGTGACATAACCCGCTTTTCACATAAGAGAATTTTAATCAAAGTATTCAAAGATTTCAAATACTTACCTCATGGTCCTTTGAAAAAATGTCGCTCTACTTCATTATAACTGACTGAGGTATCGACCAAGAATTCTTTCACAAATCCTCTTATCACTAGATCGAGCCAATGATCGACAGTGTGCGTGATCTTATCTTCAGAGGTTTCCAACCTCCACACTAGCTTCGGGGTCCACAGTATTGGACCGTCAAGCCTCCACCTCCCTTGGCCATTTTCCAATTTAGCGACCGACTCATATAGTTAGATAGAGAAGGTGTAGAAGAATATCTTGTGTATCTCTATGTATAAGTATATCTCCAACCACTACTCTTTTGTCAAGCATGGATTTCTATTTTCTTGCACCGTGAATTTGTGGATCTTTCTATCCAACCACTTCTCAATTTATTTCTTTGTTGGATTCCAGTGATGAGACATCACACATCTCTTTATGTAGATCCTAGTCCTGACAATGGAGCCATTTGTTGGTTTAGTGGATCCTGACCCAGGTTCATAGTTAGCTTAGTGAAACAAATCCCTACACTAAGCTGTTGAGCATAAACTGAAGTCACACCTGAAGCAGTATGGGGGGATGCTCGAACCAAGTTTCCGCACCTAGAGATTAGGTTGATGTCATTTTATGCCTGTTATAGACATTTTTGTGCCTTACAGCCTCGAGCATGAAATGTCCATAATCTAAGGGATCCAAAGTCCCTAAACATGTTGTTCCTACCCCTAGAGGACAAGGCCAACTAACCACAGCAATTCACAGAAGTTCTCCACCGGAAAACACTCAAAAACAAGCCAATTCTGGATCATGTCAACTGCTCCACTGAGCATCTGCACTGAATGTCAACTGCTACACTGGCTACCTGCGTTGAATGTCAACTCCAACACTAGCTACCTGTGCTGAGCAAGTTTGGACATGTGGCAGAGTCATTCCTCAAGGTGTCAATGCCCAGGAAGCTTCCAAAATGACACTTGCATCAAGGAATTCGACTGGTGATGAGTAAGAGGTTCCAAATCTCCAAGTGGAAGCAAGAACCTCCAAGTGGACTCAAGAACTGAGAGAGGGAGAGGACACTAGTCAGATCTCAAGCTGACTCATCCTCTCTCCAAACATCTATATATGGATCTCACCTCCAGGAGATCTGGGGGGCTGGAATTTTGTGATTGCAAAGAATTGTTGTTGGTTTGTGGCTGGAAACATTGGGTGCTTAATGCTTTGAAGGGAGCTGAAGAAGGAATTCCATTCTACTGGGAAGGAGATGCTGGATTGGAGCCCTATGGGTTGTATCCCTTCCTGAACCCTGTTACTTATCAATAAAGCTATCTTGATTCTTTCCTATATGATGGTGTATTTTGTATGATTGCATTAGTGTATTTGATTTACTTCTAATCCTGAATCATTTATGAATATGTATATTTTCCTTTGTATTGTGTTCTTCTCTTGTCGCAAGTAGCTGTTCTCTTGTCACAGGTAGCTGTTCTCTTGTGATCTCGTGGGATTCAAGTAGCTGTTTTCTTGACCAAGCGAGGAGACGAGTAGCTGTGGACACACAAAGAGAAGAGGATCTAGATCGAGGGACAACCAGAAGACAACGGTAAGTCTGCCGATCTCCCCTCTTTCATATTTCATAAAGGAAGAAATCATAATAGCTGTATTCGTTTGTTGCTAAGGCGCTGTCACACCTTAGGTGGATAGGATCGTCCTGCATAAGCATTTTTCCCCACAAAAAATTGGCGACTCCGCTGGGGAAGAACTTGTTTATTCATTTCATTTGTGTTTCCATCATTTGTTTACTTCATAGACTTGACAACAACTATTGAACTGCATCTTTCCCGGATGTAATTAAAAAGTTGCTGCTTTGATCCAGTTGTTGGACTTGTCTATGATCTAAACTAGATCCACAAATGATTTGATGATCCTTGTGATAGTCTTTAGTACCCTATCAAAGCATCCCTCTGTTTATACCTTGCTTGTGTTTCTGATTTGGCCTGAAACAGTTGATTTTTTAGCATTTTATGACCCGGAACCCAAGGGAAACGAGAGTTTCTCTTTCAGCGCAACTGTTGTGAAGGCAGTCTGCATTTCAACGCAGGTCCCGAAGGGGCTACCAGCGCTGAATGTCAAGTCCTCAGTGTTGAGGTTGCGCTGAACCAGTTTGGCCTTGTGAAGCTGGGGTTCTTTGTCCTCTGTTGCCCTGTTTTGATCTCTGTTTTTTGCAGCCTTTAACCAGCATAGGTACCAGTCTGATAAGTCTTTTCTTTGCTTAGATTCTGCCTCTCTTTTGTACAAAAAGATTGTGAATCTTTTTATGTGTTTGTGGCGTCATTTACAGTCTTCCTTTGCATGAGTAAAGTAGTCATCCTGTAGCCTTTGATTCAGATCTGATTGATTGTGGTCTTAGAAGAGAGTTCATTGGCTGTTTGCAGATTGATTATAGATTTACTTTTGCTTATTGGTTTGAATTTGTGTCTTTTAAGTGTCAAAACAAGTCTTTATTTCAAAAATAGCAAAGTGATTGTAATCTCTTCTACCCTTGTTGACTTCGAAAAAGTGTACTTGTTTGTATTGATCATTTTAAAAGCAAGTTCAAAGTTGTGCAAAAGGCTTTCTTTGTAGGCATTTATACTAAGAAAGTTGAAAACAAACACCTGCATTGTGCATTTTTCATTTGATAGTTTGCATGTTGGATTTAGGGAAAGTGCATTAGAGTGTGCTGATTGCTCTTTGAGAAAAGATAGTGTTATTCTTTTCCCTTAGTAGCTAGGATTTTCAAAGTTGAAAGATAATAAAGCTTGCTTATCATCTTAGACTGCATTTAGGAATTTGTATCATACATCTCGTGGTGAACCTTGAAAGGCAAACTTTAAAAAGATCAACCTAAAATAAACTGAATGAACCTAACAACGCTTTGTAACATAACGCACAACATAGAGGTCTAGGCTAGAGTCGTGTTCCAGCGTCGTTAAACCTAGTGACTGTCGATCTCGAAGAAGGTGGGTGATTCCTCCTGAGAGACGGTAGCGCTAATACGGATTTGTGCTCCCACGTACCGTCGCGTATATATTGGGAGACCCCTATAGGCATATATCTTTTATCCTTAGGAAGCCGTGTCAGCCGCCCTACTGATCGCAATGCAGTGAACACAGCATTCACGAAGATCGACCACCCGTACCGTAAAAAGTATTCTCTGGTTTTGGGAAAAGTTTGGCACACCCTCTGCCTAGATCTCCAGAGCAGTTTCTTTTGGCCTTTTTCAGACTCTATAACAGAAAAAGTCCATCCAAGCATTTGTCACTTCGGGCTAGTTAAAACATCGAAGGAGACTAGAGTCATCTTTAGCTTTTTCTCAACTCTTTAAAACTGAAAAAGCAAGTTGTGTCTAAAGCGTCGTTAACAATTTATTTTAAATGGAACAATCACCCTTTAATCCTACGTTGATCTTTAGGTTGAGAAGATGGAGCACACCAACCAAGGAGTTCCCTTGGGTGGAAATCCTAGTCCCTTCTCCTCTTGGGGAGATGTTGGTGTGCCCCACATGGCCACATTGTCGCTTCCAGGACTGACAATTGACCTACCAGTTTGGCTCTTTTCAACCAATGTCGTTCAGAATACCACCATTCCTGAACAGTCGAGTCAACAGTTAGATCAGACAAGAGTTGCCTCCTAGCCTTCAACTTCATCTTCCTCCCCTCCTTCCTCTTCGCTTGACGGAACTGGTCGAATTAAAAACCAGGTTCCTAAGGAGAAGAAGGAGAAGAAGAAGAAAGAGAAGAAGAAGAAGGAGCCTAAGGCGACTGGGGGCAAGCAAGTGTCATCTAACAAAAATCCACACACCGCACTCGTAAGGCCTAAATCGCCATGCGTCATATGCAGGGGAGACCACTTCCATAGAGATTGTCCCTGTATCCCACGGATACTAAGAGACTGGTCCCCCCGTTTGCACAATTCGGTAGCATCGACCTCTGATAGCCATGTCGACTGCTCACCGTCAACTAGTGGGAGTGAAGCTCCAGGACAGAGCGGGAGAGCTAAATTTCCCTGCAGACTGTGTGAAGGCGATCACGCCATCCACTGTTGTCCCTTCTTAGACGAGGCAAAAAGAGTTCTGGAAGATCGCCCGATTTTACAAGCGCATCTCCCTCCTGGATATCAAAGACTCCTGCCAAGTCCCTCACTAGTTGAGAACCCGGCTGACCCACCCAGGTGGTCAGCCGAAGCACCTGTCATTGAAGATGAACCATCTGGATCCATGCCTGACGAAAGTCAAAAGGTTGATACGGCAGTTGACCCGGTTTTGCCTTCAGAGGCTCCATCTTCGAATGACACCATCACAGAGGAGAATCAAGACGACACCGTCCAGATTCTCTTCATCAGCATTGACTCTGATGATCAAGGGGGCAATGCCACCATTCCTTTATCGCAGGAAGGAATTTCATCAGAGCGCTATCCGGCCGTATATTCGGTCCCACCACCAAGCAACCTCGTTGTGTCCTTTGATTGGAACCAACTAGGCAGACCCCGGTTGCCAGCCAGTGTACCGTTCAGAATTATTTGTCAAATATACAGAATGGTAATGGCTGGCACTATCATTGATGAGGGGGAATCTGTGAGTATCCTTTCCTCTATTGCTTGGAGAGCGCTTGGTTCGCCAGCACTCTTACCTGAGATGAGAAATCTATCAGGTTTTGATAAAGGAACCAGTCGACCTTTAGGGATCCTCCCCAATGTGCCTGTAACATTGAAAGGGAAGATCGTTCAAATGAACGTGATGGTCATTCAAGGACCCTTGGATTATAACCTACTCCTTGGAAGAGACTATATATATTGCATGGGAGCTGTAGTCTCCTCACTCTTTAGAGTAATGTGTTTTCCGCATGAAGGAAGAATGGTCAAGCTCGTGGATCAACTTTCGTTTCCCGGATCACACATCGCAAATAGTCATGTACCATCCCTAAATGGTCTATTCACGCAAGAAGTGTCTCAACCCACGGTCCGTCCTCCTGATGAGCGCGATTAATCTGGGAGGATATGACCGGAACCCAGGGGGCATGCATCCTAGCCTACTTCGGCAGGGAAACTTTGGGTATAGGGTAGGTTTCCGCGGGAGAATATGACTAGTCCGTACCCCGTCCGTGGATGGAAGAGGGGTTGTTCTAGAATAAGATTCTTTTGTCAAAGTTACGTGTTTGACAACGGTCATTCACCCTTGTCTATTTTGGTAGACATTGCCGAGGAAGTGTTTTTTTTGAAAGAGTAACGAGACAATCTTTGGGTAACCTGAAAGAGGTAAGCCTCTCTCGATTAAAACAAATGTTTTGGCAGAGGGTAAGTAGAGGTAACCTTGAAACTCTGTTTTATACCTGGGGGCATGCAAACCTTTTGGAGTGAAAGCAAAGAGCGGTTATTTATCTGTTTTTTGGGTTAGTCGTTTCCTAACTTGCATAAAGAAAGGAGAGGGAGCATAGCTTTGGTAAGGCGCAAGCTCTATAAAAAATGGGATCTTTCATGAAACACTCTTATCTTATGACTGGGTAATCGAGCAGTTTTAGCATAAAGTTCATGCTCGTTAAAAAATAAACGTAAGATCCGAGCAGTTTTAACGCGGTCTTCATGCTCGTTAAAAAATAAATAAAAGCAGTGAGCAGAGTTTCCTCCAGTGTTTAAGCTCATTTTTATCTAAAAAATGAACCTATCCTGGTAAATAACCACAGTGATCGTAAATTTATCAGCCGTTAAAGCCTTGGTCGTGTTTGCACCTGCCACTTCCACTTTTCATTTGGCCGATCGTTCACCCCCATATGATTGTTTACCCATTTTGAGGAACAGCTGCGAAGAGTGATTTCACCTAGCCATCCTTGTGACACTGCCGTGATTGGAAAATTCCAACCTGTACCTGGAATTTTCTGCTAACCCTGTTCATCACTCGTTCCTCAAAAGACGAGTCTTCTTTAAGCTCTTTTCAATTGACTCGTAAAATATGAAAAGATTGCCGAGTTTTGGCCTTCCAGCTCGTTAAAGGACAGGAAGAGCTATCCATCCTCTAGATTTTAATCTTTTTGGACCTGAGGGATTATTGCACAAAAAGGTCGAGCGCTTGTTTTATTCGGCTCGTTAAAATTATCGAAAACTCATCCCTTCTGTATTGTTTTATACTTTTTCGGACTTAAGGGATTAGATGACGAAAAAGGAATTTTGGAGTTAACTTTATGTACCTTTTCAGACTCTCTAAAAATGAAAAGGACCGAGTTATCCTTGTCGTTAGACTCGTTAAAATTATTAAATAGCGACAAACTTGTCTTTAGACAAGAACGAGTTTCCCTATCGCTAGGCTCGTTAAAACATAGCGATGGGCTTGCCCGAAGGGCAGGTTATAGAACAAGCATATGTTATCCTCCTCAAGCTTGATAAAAATAAAGAGGTACTGGTCAGCAATGACTGGGGAAAAATTGGGAAAAAATCAAGAAAACTTTGATGGTAGCAGGTCACTCTTGAACATGACACTTTTCCTTCGTATCACAATCGGTTTGGGTTGTTTCATTCACCGGTCACATCACCATGGTCTCGCCATACCATCCATATTTGGGGTAATGCTACCGATCCATCGCATCAGTGTCGCCATATGTTCAAGAGAAGTCGTTCAGAAAGAGTCAACCGGGTCCCATCCACTGCCATACATTGTCCTTCATCCATTCATGACCGCCACCCTGAATCATATGTCACGGATCTTTTTCACCTCCATTAAAATCATTAGCTCCGTTCCGTGTCACTGATGTGGGATTCATTAAGGCCCTCCTGTGACGGATCGCTTCTTGTCGACATCAGCTCATTATCCAAGAAGTTGATCTAGGAACACCCCCTTCAGTACTTTGAAGCTTGCATGCCTTAATGGCAAGTTTCTCACTTCCGGCGACAGGTATACATTAATGACCTTCGACCAGAAGATTTTGCATGGTGTTCGACGCCAAGTCCTTTATTCACACCACGTGAATTGTACTGCAGTACCTTGAGGGTCATTATCATTATCGGTGATTCCTCTCGCGCTTGTTAACGGTTTGCATCATTGACCGGTAATCAAGCGATGTCTTTCCATGTTCGACTTCAGCGCAATTCTCACATGGATTGACTTGTACTTAGAGTGAAGATCGAACGAGTTTGAAGACCCCGGATCTAGTTTCATCCATCTGGGCTGCGATATATATTCAGGAAAGATAAAGACATTTGACACGTACATCAGTGCAGCAGATGATCATCCTACTCAAAGGATGATAATTTCGCCAAAATTATCAGTCTACCATCAGACGATCGTCTGTTCTATGTACAAAAAATGAATTTATAAAGCTGAGCATGGGAATGCCCGCCTCAGCTAGATCATGAAAGCGGTATGAATCATAATGTATTGTATTGTATTTTATTACAGATCTCCTCCCAGCAGATGGATGAACTTCAGACCCTCCTGGATAAAGCATTTCACCCGATAAACGGCCTCATACTTTAGGGGGCAACTGTTATAGACATTTTTGTGCCTTACAGCCTCGAGCATGAAATGTCCATAATCTAAGGGATCCAAAGTCCCTAAACATGTTGTTCCTACCCCTAGAGGAACAAGGCCAACTAACCACAGCAATTCACAGAAGTTCTCCACCTGAAAACACTCAAAAACAAGCCAATTCTGGATCATGTCAACTGCTCCACTGAGCATCTGCGCTGAATGTCAACTGCTACACTGGCTACCTGCGTTGAATGTCAACTCCAACACTAGCTACCTACGCTGAGCGAGTTTGGACATGTGGCAGAGTCATTCCTCAAGGTGTCAATGCCCAGGAAGCTTCCAAAATGACACTTGCATCAAGGAGTTCGACTGGTGATGAGTAAGAGGTTCCAAATCTCCAAGTGGAAGCAAGAACCTCCAAGTGGACTCAAGAACTGAGAGAGGGAGAGGACACTAGTTAGATCTCAAGCTGCCTCATCCTCTCTCCAAACATCTATATATGGATCTCACCTCCATGAGATCTGGGGGGCTGGAATTTTGTGATTGCAAAGAATTGCTGTTGGTTTGTGGCTGGAAACATTAGGTGCTTAATGCTTTGAAGGGAGCTGAAGAAGGAATTCCATTCTGCTGGGAAGGAGATGCTGGATTGGAGCCCTATGGGTTGTATCCCTTCCTGAACCCTGTTACTTATCAATAAAGCTATCTTGATTCTTTCCTATATGCTGGTGTATTTTGTATGATTGCATTAGTGTATTTGATTTACTTCTAATCCTGAATCATTTATGAATATGTATATTTGCCTTTGTATTGTGTTCTTCTCTTGTCGCAAGTAGCTGTTCTCTTGTCACAGGTAGCTGTTCTCTTGTAATCTCATGGGATTCAAGTAGCTGTTCTCTTGAGCAAGCGAGGAGACGAGTAGCTGTGGACACACAAAGAGAAGAGGATCTAGATCGAGGGACAACCGGAAGACAACGGTAAGTCTGCCGATCTCCCCTCTTTCATATTTCATAAAGGAAGAAATCATAATAGCTGTATTCGTTTGTTGCTAAGGCGCTGTCACACCTTAGGTGGATAGGATCGTCCTGCATAGGCATTTTTCCCCACAACAATGCCCTAAATATGCCTTCGCCTAGATCGATAAGCCTTTATGGCTTATCGATATAACTCCTTTAGTCAGCCTCTAGACCTCCACGAAGGTCTATCACTGTCTTTCGCAGATCCTGAATAAACGATTCAATTACTTACACACATCAAATATCACTCTTAACCCTGTAATTACTTATATCAGCTTAAGTGTTCGATAACTTTAACATATGACAAGATAATCTCCTTATAAATAGTTAGTATTAATTGCGTTAAGTTAACAAAATAAATCATGTAAAGTCGCGCATCAATACATCATTATTTCATAGACCCATCATTCATCACAACATAAGTGCATTCATATAAAATAGAAGTAAAGAGATAAACACAGGAATTTCTACAATAATCTTCTTTATTAATATTCAGTTCAACTTAAAGACTCAAGACTTCCCTGTACACTCAATTGCAGGGGTTTGTGCACTTAGCTACGAATTGTAATTTAGGCCTCTGTGCACAGAGCTATAGAGCCTTCCTTCTACTCTAAGAGTTCTATGCTCTTCCTTCTACTGACCCATTACATTCATCTTCATCTATTTCTTTCATGCCTTAGACTCCCTAAGACACACATATTTATACAATCCCATGGTCCGTGGAGCAGGGATAGATCCTCAAAAACCTGACTTGACTTACATAACGAAAGGTAAAACCATTTATGATTCTTTAACTACCTATGCCCTCCACGACCACAACTTGCAGAAAATTTACATATTTATACAACAAAACTTGGGCTTTTGCCCCAAAATTGACCCTTGGTGACCCCAAAATTGACCCTAAGGGACCCCATCCCAATAATGCTAAAGGAGTGGAGCTTATGGCAAGACTTCCTGAGTATATCCCTCGGTGGAATGGAAAATCTAAGGTCATGAAGGATCCTGATACGTGGAAATTTTCAGTGTCAACACCTTTGCTTCCTAAGCAAGTTGTGTTCGAGGGTCCTAGGCTGGTGCACATTCCATTGCTTAAAATGGAATATTGGGACCTCACGGACCACACAAAGTTTCCACACTTGGTGACTCACAAGTACATGCAAAAAACCTACTATGATGACATGGGGGTTACAATTTTGGAGCCCATGAAGTGGGTGTGCGGTGTTGAGCAATCAGGGTTGCTCAATCTGCTGTTAGTGCCACATTATCACCGCACCCCCATTGATACAGTCTGTGTGTGCTAGCTCCTCATTTGTTGCATGATGGGTGCCTATGGCCAGGAAAACCTATCCATATCACTGACATGTTGATTGATATGATCATTAAGTTACCTTACAAGGGAGCGAACCTTACCAAGGAGTTTGGAGGAAAACCCAGAGAGAAAGAACTGGAAGATAAGATGAAGGAGGAGTTTGTCTGATAAAGGAGTCATGGGGGTACTCTATCACATCCATATCAGACCCAGATGTATAGCTGGCTACCCATATTCTAGAAGGAAAAGTAATGAGGAAATTCTGCATGGATGAAGTTTCGGCGCTGGTCATATCGTTCGCATGTGAGTGCGTGAAGGGGCTTCAGAACAACTGGGCCAAGTATCTATGTCATGATCTTTCCTCGTGAGCTGTCGTGAGGCCCAAGAAAACAGAAAGAAATTTCATTATGCCTGGTTGTTGTTGTCGATTGTTTTGGTTGCTTGGACATTACAGGAGGATATCCAGTTTCCTCCCTACAAAGAAGAGTTGCTCGAGGCAGTGCGGTTTGCCTCATTAGTGTTAGGTTGTGTTATATTCTTAACACGACTAGCCCATGTAGTTGACTGGGGGGTTAGAGGGGGGGAGGAGCCCCCCTACGTTGCGTAGCAGGGGGTCATAGGGGTTTGAGGGCTGTAGGTAACCCTCATCTATGTGGTTCGGGTCTGCGCCCCAGAAAATTTTGTTTTCTGGACCCTATATTAGGTTGGGCAGACCTACCTATGGTTTTGTGCATGTTTTTTGCACATGGTTTTGGACGTGATGGTTTTCCGTCCATGGTTTGGACGTGATGGTTTTTTGGTCCATGGTATTGGATGCTTCGGCATGTATTAATATGTATTGTAACATTGAAAGGAACATAATGGAAAATCAAGCTGGTAGTCCCGGTTTTGGGATCGAGGAGAAAATCTCTGTGTATATGTTTTTTATGTGTTATGCTCTTACATTATTTATTTTCTGTGTTTTTAGAATTCATATGTAGGTAATTTTCGTACGAGGTTAAAACCTACATTTGGTATCAGAGCTATTTTTGCTTCAAGGGGATGCCTTTGTTGCTGAGGGGTTTCGCTCGGGCCTGTAGTAGACCCTGTTCAGTGGGAGATCTACATGATCGATTCTGGTGTGAAAGAAGATGGCGAGCAGTGAAAAGATAGAGATCGAGAAATTTAATGGTTAGAGTTTTGAGTTATGGAAACTCAAGATGGAGGATCTATTGGTGGATAAATATCAATGGATCACTACGAGGAAGGCTTTGTGGGACAAGTTAGGGACATTGTACCAATCTAATTCTCTGGTGAATAAACTGTTCCTATAGAAAAAGATGTATAACCTAAGGATGAAAGATGGAGACTCAGTGACAGAGCATCTAAAATCATTTAATATCATGGTAAGTCATTTATTATCTGTTGATATTAAAATTTCAGATGAAGATAAGTGCATTAGCTTGTTGTGTTCTCTACCAGATTTGTGGGATAATCTAGTTATTGCAATAGGTAGCAATGTAACTGCCTTGTAGTTGGATGAAATAGTCTGATCCTTGCTGATGGAGGAAATGAGACAGGAAAAGATGGAGAGCTAGAATGGTGATGCCTTGTCTACATGAGGACGATCCCAGAATAGAAACAAAAATAAGTCATTGAATGGGAGGTCTCAATCTGGAGGGAGATCTAAATCTCCAGGAAAACCTGTAAAGGTGGTGTGTTGGAAATGCAGAAAGGAAGGGCACTACAAAAGAGACTATAAATCTAAAGCTCCTGATAAAGGAAAGGGAATTGATGATGCTCCTTTTGTAGAGGCGAAAACCACCTTAGATGAAGGTGGCGATGTGTACTTGGCTTCTTCATGTACACATGTAGATCATGAGGCATGGTTTATAGACTCAGGTGCATCCTTTCACTACACTACCCATAGAGAGTGGTTTTGCGAGTATGAGAAATATGATGGTGATGATGTCTTCTTGGAGGATGACAGGAAGGCTAGAATTGTTGGTCATGGAAAAGTAAAGTTGAAGTTGCAAGGTGGAAGGGCTAGAACACTTACGGGTGTTCTGCATATTCCTACATTAGCCAAAAATCTGATTTCTATAAGCAAGCTGCATGATGCAGGTGTAAAAACACTGTTTGAGAAGGATACCTGCAAGATGGTTCGGGGGGCACTGGTATTGATGCGAGGAGTTTGAATTGGAACTCTATACAAGCTGCAAGGTAACATTGTTGTTGATGGGTGCAACAGTTCCGTGGTTCCTGAAAGTGGAGCAGAAAATCTAGTGGTCTCTGGAGAGAAGACCATGTTGTCGCATCAAAGGCTTGGACATATTGGAGAGAAGGGTCTTCGAGTACTTCATGGTAAAGGTATGGTAGGAGGTATGACTAATAGCTCTCTGGATTTTAATTTCTGTGAAAATTGTGTATATGGGAAACAGAATCAGGTGAATTTCTCCTCTGGTGGTAAAAGGGTGAAACATATATTAGAACTTGTGCATAGGGATGTGCTTGGACCTATGAAGGTTCCATCACTGGGTAAGTCTATGTACTATGTATCATTTATAAATGACTTCTCAAGGAATACATGGATATATTTCCTTAAGAAGAAATCTGAAGTCTTTGATAGGTTTAAATAATTTAAGGCTCTGGTGGAAAACCAGACAGAGAAGAAGATAAAGGTGTTCAGGACTAATAACGATGGAGAGTTTTGCAACAAGGAATTTGAAGAATTATGTAAGAAGTGTGGTATAGCACAATAGAAGACTACTCCATACAAACCTGAGAAAAATGGAGTTGCAGAAAGAATTAACAAGACGTTGATGGAAAGGAAAAGAAGCATGCTCAGTGGTGCTGGGTTAGGACAGGAATTCTGGGTAGAGGTAGTGGAGACAGCATGCCACTTGGTCAACAGATCACCTTCATTAGCATTGGATGATAAGACTCCACAAGAGGTATGGAATGGTAAGAAACCCTCTCTTTCACATCTGAAGGTATTTGGATGTGATGCATATGTACATGTTCCAAAGGAGAAAAGAACCAAGTTGGATAGTAAATCTGAAAAGTGCATCTTTATTGGGTATAAGGATGGTTTAAAGGATTATAAGCTTTGGAACCCAGTAACAAGGAAGGTTGTGTATAGCCGAGATGTGGTGTTCAGAGAGGTGAAAGATGTTTTTAGACATGAATTCCAACCAAAGGAACCTGAGAAGATAGAGTTTGAGCTTAAGGAGGAAGAATCAGACTCTACAGCAGAGGAGGAATCAGAAGATGAAGAGCCACAAACTCCGGGTGTGAGAAGATCAGTTCGAGAAAGAAGGCAGCCGGAAAGGTATAGTCCATCTGCTTTCTGTTCAAATTTTTCTTTATCTGTTACTAATGATGATCCCAGAACTGTGAAGGAAGTAGTAGATTCAGAGGATGGCAAACTCTGGAAAGAGGCCATGGTGGATGAAATGGCATCTTTGCACAACAATGAGGCTTCGAATCTGGTGGAGTTGCCGGCTGGAAGGAAACCCATTGGCAGCAAATGGGTGTTCAAGAAGAAGACAAATGCAGAAGGAAATGTGGAGAAATAAAAAACTCAATTGGTAGCAAAAGGTTATTCCTAGGTCCAAGGAACTGATTTTGGTGATATTTTTTCCCCTGTTTCCAAGGTAGCTTTTATTAGATTACTTTTATCTATTGTTGTTGCTTTTGATTTTGAGGTAGAATAGATGGATGTGAAGACATCATTTCTTCACAGGGATCTGGCAGAGGAGATCTACATGAAGCAACCTGAAGGTTTTGCAGTGAAGGGTAAGAAAGAAATGGTATGCAAGTTAAAGAAGTCTTTGTATGGCTTAAAATAGTCACCAAGGATGTGGTATCAGAAATTTGATACATTTATACGGGGAATTGGATTCAACAGAAGCAAAGAAGATCATTGTGTGTATTTTAAATTAATTGGTGACTGTGTTATTTATCTGGTCTTGTATGTGGATGATATGTTGTTGGTTGGAAATGAAAAAGAAATTATCCATGATTTGAAGACCCAATTGTCCTCCAAATTTGACATGAAAGATATTGGTCATGCAAACTATATTTTCTACATGGAAATTAAAAGAGACAAGGAAAAGAGGAAGCTCTGTCTAAACCCGAGGAATTATGTTGAGACAATACTGTAGAGGTTTAATATGCAGGATAGTAAACCGGTGAAGATTCTTATTCCTATATGTGTGAAGTTATCTGCTGAAAAGTGTCCCAAGACACAAGAAGAGGAAGAGGACATGTCCCATGTTCCATATGCAAGTGCAGTCAGTAGCCTGATATATGCAATGGTTTGTACTAGACCAGACATTGCACATGAAGTGGGATTATTGAGCAGGTTTATGTCAAAACCAGGGAAGAAGCATTGAATAGCAGTGAAGCGATTTTTCATGTATTTGCGTGGCACTAGTGATTATGGTTTGTGCTACCAAGGAAGACCAGGATTGGAAAAAGTGTTGGATATTCATGGCGTTGTTGATGCAGAATGGGTTGGAGATCTAGATCAAAGAAGATCTACAAGTCAGTATGTGTTTAACCTATTTGGAGGTACAGTCAGTTGGATGAGTAAGAAACAATCTGTAGTGGCACTATCAACTATAGAGGCAGAATACATGGCAACCACTCATCCAAACAAGGAAGCATTTTGGTTGCAAAGATTGTGTTCAAGTATGGGGTTAGTAGAGGGAGCTATAAGGATAAACTATGACAGGCAAAGCGAAATTTTCTTGGCAAAGAACCCTACATATCATTCAAAGACAAAGCACATTGATGTTCAGTATCACTTTGTGAGGGATATGATAGAAGACAAAAAGGTGTTGCTGGTAAAGGTGGACACCTTGAAGAATATTACATATGCATTGAAAAAATCTGTGAACTCTGAGAATTTCTCTTGGTTTAGAGAAAGAATGGGCGTTGCAGGGCTAGATAAATGACTAAGCTGTCCTGTGGCTCCCTGTGGAAAGAAAAGAACAAGTGGGAGAATGTTGGGTTGTGTTATATTCTTTCCATGACTAGCCCACATAGTTACCTAGGGGGTTAGAGGGGGGGCAGAGCCCCCCCTTCATTGCACCGATTGTGTAGCAGGGCAGTTAGAGGGGGTTTGAGAGGTAACCACACTCTATGGGGTCTGGGGCAGTGCCTCGGAAAATTTTGATTTTTGGACCCTATATTAGGTTGGGCGGACCTACCTATGGTTTTGTGTAGGTTTTTCGCATATGGTTTTGGACATGATGGTTTTCCGTCCATGGTTTTGGACACGATGGTTTTTTGGTCCATGGTATTGGATGATTCGACATGTATAAATATGTATTGTAAAATTGAAAGGAACATAATGAAAAATCAAGCTGGTAGTCCTGGTTTTGGTATCCAGGAGAAAATCTCTATGTATATGTGTTTTATGTGTTATGCTTTCGCATTGTTTATTTTCTATTTTTTTAGAATTCGTATGTAGGTAATTTCTGTATGAGGTTAAAACCTATAGTTATGGGCCTGAAAAGCTCTAGAACATGTCAAGGGGACAAAGATATTTTGGCATCTAATGGAGATGGACATGCATATGGTGGTTAACCAGTGGCCAAGGTTGTCTCCCATCTTGTACGTGCAACTATCGTCCTATGCAGAATTCAAAGCCAATTTTCTTAGGGTCTCGATCAAAGCACGCAAAGACCCTTGGTAGAAATGGCACTCGTCACCTTATATGGTGACGAATACAGATATCCAGGAAGTTGTGTGGATTTGGCCATGGGAAAGGTGCATGTATATGGAGTTAGATGCAGGAACAAGCATAGGCACAGAAGCAGAAGGATGCCACTCAGAAAGTTGCACACACATTGGCTGAGAAAAAGATGAAGGAGGTTGCTATGATAGTTTTATAGAAGGCCCATATGGAGAAGGATCGCACTAACAAAGTGCAAGTAGAGCGTGAACAAAAGGATGAAGAGAAAAGTGAGAAGTCTTCTTCCCACCACACTGATGAACAAGAGCTATCAAGGCAAGGGGGAGGTGGTGGTGAGGATCAAACCACTCCTTTCATCCCGAAGAAGCGTGCGTAGGAGCACCAAGGTTGACAGTGAAAGAAATAGAAGTATGATAAGAATATGCATGTTGATCCCATGGTGTTGACAAAGGGTGATATCGATGAGATCGACGACAAAATTCAAGACACAACGATAGAGGTGATACAATAATTTGAGCAAAAATACATGCAGATGCTCAGGAGTGTCCAAAAGGATTTGCACGAGCTGGAGATCCAAGCAAATAGAATTCAAGTAGATGTAGGGAAGGTGAGCGGCATGCAAGAAAGCCTAACACGGTGAAGGAGTGCAGTATCAAATATTTACTGGCCTTAGGATGTCAGAGTATTTCTTTTACCTAAAGGGTCAATTCGTGTGGAGTCAGATGAGCATCACGTGGTGCTTCACACAGTTAAAGACATTGGATTGAACCTTGTTGCACTACCGCTTGAGTCCCTTCATTCGCTACATCAATGGGTCATTGATGAGCTACAAATAAGAGAAAAATATGCACTCACTTCCATCACTGAGTTCAAAGTCAACAACCAACAATTTTTTGTCGAAAAAACTCAGGCCTTGAAGGAGTAGGAGGAGTTGCACACACAACGTCAAAACCTAGTTACAATGGTCGAGCAGGCCTGCAAATCCATACCTAAGTTGGGTATACCTGATGATGCAGAGTCCTCAATCAAGGTAGAAAAATTGGCTGCTACAGTGCATGCTTCAAAGGATAAGGTCAACAAGGTGAGTTTCAACCTCAGGATGCACATACTTGAGCTGTAGTTGAAGTTGCAGCCGACCACACCACCTGAGGTTCGGGAATTAAAGAATCCATGGTTGAGCTAGATGTCATTGTTCAAGGGTGCGACAAGATCTTTAGTCAGGAACTGGGCCTCTACAATACATTGTAGGAGGATCCTATGCTGCAATAGTTAAGCATGAAACCTAGGGAAGAACAACAACAATACAATGAAATCAGCACACCAGCATGGATGTTGGAACTAGTCTGCCATTTCATGTGCTTACAGGAAGGTAAATCAAAATTGCTGAACATTTAGGAATTACAGAAGAAGAAGTGTCTACTGAGCACAAGGCTTGAGCCCTAGATAGAGGAAGCTAGCCAATTCTCACAGACCATTCTTGAGAAGCTGAAGACGATGAAACAGACACAAAGATCTACGCAGTTGGCAGTAGAAGGGCCAACCACAGAGAAAATGGTCTAGGAGGTGAAGAAGGCAACAGAACGGAGTATCGCGGAGCTATAAGAATGGACCAAGGCATTCAGCAAACTCTGCCAAAAAGTAGAACAACCAGTTGAGTGACTCAAGGACGATTCATGATCTTTGTGTTGGGGGCCTATTGGGATGGGTTCCCCAGGGGCATAATGGAATTAGCTAGTCATTTTTTGTAAAAAAATTTGTAAAATATGTAAAGTCTCCATGATTTGTGGATGTGGAGCGTGTATATGAATATGAGTCAAAGGGGCTTAGCCCCTTGTGTTAAGTAAAATTTTGAGTCAGTTTTGAGATTTACCCATGGTCGATGGACCATGGCATTGTATGGAAATGTCTATAAATGGTCAAGTCTTAGCAAGTCTAAGGATAAGTTGGAAATAATTTTTTGGGATAGAGAATTGAGTTGAAGAGTCTTGGGTAGGAGCTAAGGCAGGAAGGTTCTACTTCCTACACTTATGTAGAGAAGGGAAGGCTATGTAGCTAAGTGCATGGAGGCATGGGTAGTGTCCGCAACTGAGTGCGCGAACCCCTGCAGATGAGGGAACAAGGTAGTTTGATTTTGTAATCAGTGAGTTGAAGAACAATAAAGACAATTTCCCAAAGAGTTGCTGAGTATTTTTGTTTACATATGTTAATGTTATATGTTGTTGATGAATGACATGTTTTATGAAATACTGATTGAATGCTATGTGAATACCTTAAATTTGTCTTAATAATGTATGAAATGAATTCTTTTCCGCTTCCGAGAAGATTTTGGTGATTTCTCTTATGTTTTCTGACAAAAAAAGTAGATCCGCACAACCCCAATTTAAGATTTAATTATGATGTGCATAAGTAGGTAAATCGACTGTTAAAGGTCTGCAAGGACTGATTGTGGACCTTTGCGAAGATCTGAAGGCCACTTTAACATAGTTACAGTAACTAGCCCTAGAAGTCTATCGATCTACATGGAGGCAGATCTAAGGTGCTGGAAGACATCACACTAGTCTCTAGATGCAGAAACTTGGTTCTTGCATCCCCCATACTGCTTCGAGTGAGATTACAGCCTGCACTACGCAAGTTTTTGCTGAAAGGGCCAGTAGTGTAGGTTTTTGTTGGTTGGCACAACAAACTCTGAACTTGGGCCAGGACCCCCTAAGCCAACATTAGGAAAAGCATACTTGTGGAAGAAACATGTTGTATATGAGTCTATAACTCGCTCTGTGATTATTACTTTGGCCAATAAGTTGTATTGGATACCAGAGGTAACCCCACCTATCACCATCTCTTTGATCACTGTAAATAATTGTAGTAAGATCATTTCCCAAAGTAGGAATTTTTTTTCCTTATGATTTTCCCTTACGGTAAGAGGAAGGTTGTGATCACAACTTTCAGGCAGGGCTCCTCTACATAGAAACAATAGATGGATAAGGTCAAGGAGGAGTATAGGGATATTTTCACCTCACCTACAAGAGTACCTCTGCATTGTTAGGTCAAGCACTCCATCGATCTAACCTAAGGTGTGCCACTTCCAAATGGACTTATCTATCAACACTATGTTCTAGAGAACGATGAGATCAAGGGGTAGATTAAGGAACTATTGCAGAAAGGGCACATTAGAACAAGTCCATCACCCTGTGGGAGCCTGATTATATTGGTACAAAAGAAGGATGGGACCTGGAGACTATGTATTGAGCATTAGGCATTGAACAAGATGATAATTTGGAATAGGTACCCCATCCCGCATATTGATGACCTTCTGGACTAGCTCAATGGGGCTAAATATTTTAGTAGTATTGACTTGAAGTCAGGTTATCACCAAGCTCCTATCAAAGCTTTCGATGTGTAGAAGACTTCATTCAAATCCAAGGAGGTCCTTTTCGAATGGTTGTTCATGTTGTTTGGATTGACGAATGCCCATGCAACCTTCATGAGACTGACAGAAGACATCTTGTGGCCCTTCACCAAAGCATTCATAGTGGTGTATTCATATGACATCTTAATCTTTAGCTAGAGTTTGGAAGAGCACCTCTGCCATATTCAACAGGTCCTTCAAACCCTATGACAGCACAAGTTGTGTGCTAACTTGTAGAAATGTACTTTTGGCTTGACCTAGGTTCAATATCTGGGGTACATCTTTGATGAGAACGGTGTACATGTGGACCCAACCAAGATACAAGTCATTCGAGTTTGGCTAGCCCCAACCACTCTAATAGAGCTCTGCAACTTTTTGGGTGTTTCCAATATCTACCGTAGGTTCTTGTTGGAGTTCTCTCATGTCACAAGTCACCAAGGGCGGAGTGAAATAATTTTTTTTTAGTGTGAAACCTAACAAAAATTATTTTCTGAGTTGAAGCATCACCTCTAATCTACACCATTTCTCACATTACCAGACCTACAACAACCATTTGATATTGAGACAGATGCCTCCAACTATGCTATTGGTGTTGTTATTACTCAACATGGGAATTCATTGGCTTACCACATTGAGACACTTTCAGACATAGTCTGAAAGTATTCCACTTACGACAAAGAAATATATTTAATTGTGCAGTCTTTTCGTCAATGAAAGCATTACATTTAGGGGAAGGAAATGATCATCCACACAAACCAATGACCCATGCAGTTGATATAGACACAGGGGATGTTGTAGAACAATCATCATCAGAAATGGTCCACCTACCTGCAACGATTCCATTTTAAGATTAAGTATAAGAAGGCCAACACCAACAATCTCACTGATTGCCTCAGCCAACCACCGATCATGGCGCTGATCACTATGATCAACTCTTCTGGACATGAGACTTTGGGGTGGCCACATCTTTACAAGAGCAATCCAGAATATGACAACACATACCGTACACTCCTGGAAGCGAAGCAAGTTCCAAACTTTCACCTTCGGGATGCATTGTTATGTCACCTGGGACACATCTGTGTTCCTTCAAGTGATCATTCCAAGATGATTTGGGAGGTGCATTACAGTCGGGTCGCTGGACATTTTGGAGTACAAAAAACAATGGCGGTATTGGAGAAGTATTTTTATTGGCTAAAACATCGTCAGGATGTTGGGAATTACATTAGATCCTGCACCGCTTGTGCCATTGCCAAACCAATCATCAAGAAGTAAGTCTTGTATTCTCCTCTACCTACTGATAGTAGGCCTTGGGAATCTGTCCTCATGGATTACATGTTGAGCCTTCCTTCTACTAAGCATGACAACGATTTCATTTTCGTGGTCATCGACAAATTCTCCAAGATGGCCATCATGGTGGCCTGCAAGAAGAGTATCACAATAGAGGCCACTTCTATTATTTGAGTGAGCATGGGTACACTTTGCGATCACACGGTCCATTGTCTCAGATTGGGACAACAGATTCTTGAGTGCATTTTGGTCATGTCTCTAGTTGATGCTGGATACAAAACTTATTAAGTCCACGACTTTCCATCCCCAAATTGATGGCCAAACAAAGGTTGTCAAGAGGATGATCGTACACACTCTATGCATGTACAACTCAAAGCATCCATGCACGTGGGATCAAAGTCTCCCTTATATCCAAGAAACCTACAACAAATCTCTACACAGCTCAACAGGCCATAACCCCTTCCAGTTAGGTCTGGGATTTTAGGCATTATGTCACATTGATGTGGCCATACCATTTGTAGTTGCTCAGGAAAATTCAGCTCACGTCCAGTCCAAAGCCAAAAGGGCTAACCACTTCACTGAGCACATTAAATAGATCCACTAGCAGGTCCACGATATATTGGATAGAGCCAATGGTAAGTATAAGCAGTGCCATGATTAGCATCGAGTGCCACACAAGGTCCAGGTGGGTGACAAAGTTTGGCCACACTTGCAGAAGGAGTGCCTCGATGGACCCTACCGCAAGATTCGCCTCCTCTGATTTGGACCATACATCATCACTAAGGCTGTCAGTGATAATGCCTTTGAGCTCAAAATCACACCATTCCTTGGTATGCACCTAGTGTTCAATGTAGACTACATTTGGCCATACTTTCCACCATTGTTGGACACATCCAACATTGCAGAATAACTCACACCAGCAGAGCTCAACCCAGACTGCATGAAACAAGCCACAACTGATCAACTCATGGACACATAGATCAATAAAAGTCACCAATAGAGGGTACAACTATATCGAGTTGTCAAAGCATGCCAATTCCTTTACCAGGGCAAGTGGTACACTAAGGAACAGGGTTCAACAAAAATCTCCTCACCTCATGGTGGCTCTAAATGCAATGGGGACCATTACTTCCTAAAGGGGGAGGAATGACCTAGGTGGATATTTTTGGCCACCCACCTACTCCAGCTAGACCCTCCAATCAGTTTCATCTGTTTCCTTTTTTATTTCAGCATTGACTATTTTTAGCAGTTTTTCAAGTCCACAACTTCCGGAGCAGTTTTGACCCCTTGAAATATGTGTTTTGATGTCTGCTACAAGTCCATAGCCATAGGAAACGACCTATGCAAAAACCTGTAGTACTCATAAAAACCTTTCCAACCAAGTATCGTACGCGCCAAATGGAGATAATATGACCAAGTTACAACCTTGGAAAGTTTCCTACCCAACTAACCCCAACGGGGCTCACAAAATCTTAGCATTACATTTGTTGGGGATAGCGTTTTGTTTTTTTAATGTTTTCTCATGTTTTTCAATAATAAATAGACCCTTGAGCCTCATTGTAACAAAGTTCAGTTGGCATGTTTCCGCCACATCTCTTCTCATAGATAAGATACCATCTCCTGAGCTATCTTATTTCCATTATGTTTGTAAGAATAGTTCAATATTTTTCTATTAATGAAATGGAGCATTTCTCTCGTACATCTTTGTATTTATTATTATATCTATAATTTGTTGCATTCATGTTTAAGTTCCGATCAAGAAATTATCACTGACTTTCATGAGGATAAATGGAACCTTGGCATACAAAAAATTACCCTAAGGTGTTGTAAAGGTTGTCTTCTTCTCATCATCTTGATTAACAACAATCTGATTATATCTAGACAGTCCAGGAATCATTAATAGCCTTAATTATCCCACTATCTTTTGTAGAATATGATCCATTTTGGTTAGGGGGTAATCATCCTTCAACGATGCCCTGTTTAAATTACTAAATTCCACACACAACTTTGTTTCTCCATTCCTTTCCCTTACTGGTACAAGATTCCTACCCAGTATAAATACGTTAAAGGGACAATAATTTTATCCTAAAGTAATTTCTTTACCTCCTTTGCAATTAAATGAAGCAACAACGAATTGATTTTTCTAAGTTTCTTCTGATATGGTTTTACTTATGCTTTCAGTGGAATATTTTGTTGGATAATCTCTTTTGTTATATATCGTCAAATATTTATATGACTAGGAAAAAAATATCATAATATTTTTTAAGAAGATTTACATATCTCTGTTGGTAGTATTTCTGGACCCTCTTTTCTAGTTTGATGAATTTGGGCTACTATTGCACGCCAATATTATAATATTCAATGTCATCTTCACAAATTTATTTGGTTAACTTGACTAAGACATTATTTGCATCAAATAATCTTTCTAAAGGTTCTAGGCCTTTTGGAAATACATTTTGTTTTAGCAGCACTATTTGTTGATCTGCAATTGGATTTTTACAAGGTAATTCATCTTCAAAATTCTCCTCTTCATTCTCACCTTCTTCCTCTTGATCAAGTTTTGAAGACGAAAATTTACGGCAATCTCAATAAAATGTTTGATCTATTCCTCATCCTCAAATACTTATCAATACTTTATATTTTCTGGTATTAAAGGTCTACATCAAACTTTAACCTCATACCTCAACCAAGAATTTTGTGGGGGTTTAAAATTACTAGCTGCCACTGCTAGAGAATCTACCAATCCATTATATTCTCTAGGTAATAAATTAATATTGAAAGCTGAGAAAGAGTTATCAACTATCCCCAAACTTAATTCTGATAAGCTCTTAACCTTGGATGTTTGCTTTTACATTGGCCCTTTATTTGTTTCACAACCAACTAAGAGTCTTCAAATACTGATAAACAGTCAATCTTCAATTATTTTGTAGCTTGTATTCCAAATTTTAAAGCTTCATATGCTTTAAGATTATTTTTTAAGTCAAATTCTAGTTTGTAAGAAAGGGGGATCATATCACCTTTTGCGCAAAATAGTAAAACTCATACATCATTTCCCTCTTTGGAGTATGCTCCATAGAAAAACAACTTCGAAATGTAATTTTGAATTTATTATGGCTTTTTAACTACTGCTAAAGGCTGAAATTGATAATATTTAGCAATATCGTCATCTACTCCTAACAAAAAATAGGGAAACTATTTATCCTGAACATACACTAGGTATTTGTTTCAATTTCCTTCTTTGGTTATTATTTTTACAAATATGATTCTTTGTACAACCTTCTCTCTTCCCCACCAAAAATTAGAATTGTAGAATATGTCAAATCCAACCTAATAGATCCACCAAGCTTCATACCCCATGATCTTGAAAGAATCATCTCGAACCTCACTAGAATATTAGAAACTATGACATCTATTACAATACTTCTGAATTGGAATTCTACCAGAGATACCACCATATCTTTGGTCAAACCCACACATTTGACTCTTCTCAAATCAAAAGAGTACAAATCTTTATAATTTTTTGTGATTTGTAGACCCAACTATTCCATAACAGATAGAGGCATAAGGTTATGTGATGCTCTTGAATCCAACATACAATTACAACATCGAACCATGAATCAAAAGAAATATAAAAAGGTGGAGTAGTAGAATCCTGCTCTACCACATGAGGCTTAAATATCACAACTGGTCTTTTCTCCTACAAATTTACAATATCTTGAGTGACAGTAGCTTATGATAGATTTATAAAGTTTGCAATCCTCTTTTTACAAGAAGGATGTTTTATGACTTCATCTAATGGTATAGGAATCTTGACTTTCTCCAATTCCTTCTCAACATTAAAAGAATGAATATTTTTCCCTTCTTTAGGTTGTTCTTCTACTACTTTTGTTAAAATTCACATTGCTCTATGTTGTTTCAATTACTTTTAGCCTAATTCAATTCTTCAATTAGCAATATTTTCAATAATAATTAATATTTCCAATTATCAACAATCATTTAAGATAGAAGATTAAATGAATGAAAAAGGATACAATCTACACATCAATAAGAGACACAAAATATGGAAAAATACCAGGGAAAACCCCACTATGGGGAAAACCTGTTGGAAACTAGATCACTACTAGGGAGGGGTGTGAATCAGTAGTGATATCCTTTATATCAATTTAAAATATTTTTGTTGGATTATAAATTTGCAACACACATAAACAATATTATCTTATCAAAACATGAAATAATAAATAGACTCAAATCATAATAATCATGGAAATAATCAACACAAATAATCACACATGAAGACACAAGTATTTCTGGTCGATTCCTTTTCAGGGGAAAACCAACATGTTTCTCTTACACTCTCAATTATTTTATTTATATGATGAAGAAATTTACATGGATTAGATTACAACCATAATCCAGAAGACTTGAATTCCTTCCCATTATGTTGGCACCTATCAGATAGGAAATATGTTTCTCTTGCAGATCTACAAAAGTCTATTCACTAGAAGCACCCACCAATGATCATCTCCCAACACCCATTGGACTATGCAACATCAATTGGATGGATAAATATGCTCCTTCTACTAAATATGTTGAATCAATGTCTACTTTGAATGCTCCACACCTTCACTTCCTTCATGCGAACCAAATTTAATAAATGTTTGATATGGGGCTCTCAATTCGCTCAACATGAGAAACTCAACAATAGCATCATTCTACAACCTAAAATCGGAATCAAAAACTCTACCTGGAGGGGATTACTTCTTCTCTTATACTCACAACAATCTATTTTATCTTAGAGAATAAAAGCTGCCAATACTTTGCCACAAACAACACAAAATTTTGAATCTTCTTCTTAACTCTATCTTTTATTTCTGATATAACTGTGTGATGAGCACTAGTATTGTAGCAAGGATGTTGCAACTCCTAGGGATACCAACTTTACTTCATCAACCCGAGGTTCGTACAAAATTTGAAGTGACAGTGATGTATACATAGGTAGATGTAATGGGTCCACTCTTTGTCATCGCTGAGCTGGGGCAATAGACCACTAGGGCTTCTCAAACCAAACTTATATTGATTTAGAAGAAGTTTTATTACCAATTGAGAGAGGAGAATGTTACCCCAATTGAGAGAATTGAAATGTCACTTACTGCGGTAATGAAATACTAAAATAGATGCCTACAAAACACATAACTCACCTAGATATTTGTTAATATACTTCACTTTTCAAAATAATTCTAATTTAACACATGGGAAATCTTAACTAACCTAAGCATGAAATATGATCTAAACAAGCACTTAACTACTATTTGCATGAATAAATATAGCAACCGTTTTCTTTTTATCTTTTTGTAAAACTATAAATTCCAATCCTTCTTAGATGCATGGCAAGTGAGATATGTGTTGAGGGAGGTGAGTGAAATGGTTCAAATGGCTTGGGAGGCAAGTAGGGGTGTTCTCCTAGCTTTCGTGATGTTTTTTTCACAAATCGAGTTCAAACCAAGCCACTACAGGTTTTCCTACAGGATGCAATAGTTTACCTGCAGGATCCCCTATTTTGATATCGAAACAGACTGAAAGCATAGGGAGTGGGTTGGAAGGTGGTATGGAGCTTAAGGAATGTGAGGAATGGAAGAGATAAGGCAAGGGAGTGGTAGGGACTCACTCAGAGCTCAAACCAAAGTTGTATGATGGTTGGACTTGCTCAATAAGCATGGAAAGTTGTCCTTGTAAAACGATAACTCGTATTGAGAACTTAGTGGCCTTTGGAGATCATGGATGGACATGGTTTAACTGAGGCTAATGAAATAATGTCTTCCTGCAATGTATAACCTCCTACAACATAGACATCAATATTGGCATTTATCCATAAATCATTTCAAAGCAAGAAGGGTTTACAAAAATATAAGAAAACATAATTTGCATCATATGTTTCCAAAGTTCATGCATGGGAATGCTTGAAACATATTATGAAAGAAACATGAAATCTAATGCAAAACTTAAGATATCAGAAATGACAACTGCAACCTATCTTTGAAAACTGAAAGATGATGACCTTATTAGGAGAAAACTCTAAATTTCATAAGAAACCAGAATTCTATCCTTTTGGGCTGAATGGGATCTGTTCCTCAAGCCATGGTCCCTAAGGGAGGAATGATGTAAGATCCACCTATTATTAGCCGTTATTGAATATTTTCGTATCTCTATTATACTACTATTAAATTCATGCAAAAATGGAAGCAAACTAATCAAATCTACCAATACTTGCAATGTAATAATACCAAAATCAATTTAACAACTAACTATGAGATAATCTACGCATACAAGTACAGTAAAGGAACCTCTACAGCTAGGGTTGGGCCCTAACCCAAGAGCTTCAACCCTCTGAGTCGACTTAGTGTTGGATCAAGGGACTGCTGCTCATTTTCATTAACATATCAAAAAAATACATAGTAGTGTTTGGTCACAATCCTTCAACTTGAAAACTGCTTAGATATCTTGCATAAAAAATCCAAATCCTAATGAGGTTGTAGGCCTCTTTATTTATAAAACTGAATTTTCCAACAACTTCCTTAAATCTAGGGAGACTTGGCTCCCAACATTGAGATTAACTAGTTTTTAACATCACTGGCTTGGCTGCCAATGATCCTCATGACTCAGCTACCTGCAACTTCCAGCTGGTGTGATTTGAATGAGGGATCTTTGAGTGAGTGAGGAGTTAATGAGGGAGATCCCATATCCTTTAATCTCTTCTTCTTGTCTCATTCGAGTTCCTACACCCTAACTATCCACATTTTTCTCCCAAAATCTACAATCAATGCACATTAGACCACTAGACACGACATCTTACTTTTACTCATCTCATGAAGTAAAATATAATTAAAACATGTAAATAATTATGAGAAGAGTTGATTTTAGTAAGATTGGAGGTGTATTAAGGTCCATATATTTTATCCAGTGATGAGCCTCATCATCACCCCTACTGAACGTGTTGCTCATCCTCTGAGCGACACAATCTCTGTCCATGTCATTCATTTCTTTGGTGGCTTCCGTCACATCCCATGCTTTTACTGTAGCCTCTTCCTCTTGTGAATAAAACCCTACATTCTTCTTTATCTTCTCCCACAACTTTCTTTCTTCTTCTTCTTTTCTTCCTTCCACTATTCCTAAAAGCAATGGTGGGTTGAGCCTCAAGCAAATACAATTGATTTTGAGTCTTTGTAATGCTTGCTTATACATTGGGGTTCTATTTAGTGCCTCCCTCATTCTGTTAGGAGAATGATGTTCTCTAATTTTTAGTCTGTAAGGTAAGGTGTTCCATCTCCTTTGGCAGGCTTGCTAGTTGTCATCTCCTAGCAATCATATCATGTCTTCAAACTTTGTGACTACCTGTTCTTGTACAACAGGGTACCTTTGTGCAAGTTTGGGATCATTTGCAATGAGGTTGTGAGTGCTGATGACAACCATTGGGTTAGACTATTCTACTCTAATCTTAAGGGGTTCCGCCTCTTCTTTTGCCAATACCTTTTTCATCTCTATAGCTCTTGCCTCCTCGTGATTCATCCAAGATGCCAAGGCCATTAATTGCAAGTCCCCTAACTTTGGATTTGGGACCCACACATTTAAACCTGTCAAAGATAAATTGTGTAGGTAGAACTCAGATATCTTTTCTCTATCCTATAAGGTTCTTTGATCACAGAGGTCAATGAATTGTCTGTAGTCTTAGAAAGACATAGTTCCTCTTTGTGCTAGGGTCTTTAGTTGGAATTGTAGCCATTGTTCCTTGAGGTATAAGTCATATGACTTTACTAGCATCCTGCACTCGATTGCCTCCATGGATAATATGGCCATAGTTTCCAATTGGATTTCCCTTTCTTGTTTCTTCTTCCTTAGTCATGTGTTCTCAACCTCTAACTTGGATTTCATTATTGCTTCTCTATCTCTTATGCTGCTCAATTATTTTCCGATCTCCTGCAATTTATCCTCCATGTGTCATACATCCTCTACCTCTTTTGATTTAGCAATTTTCATCCACCTGTGTGTCCTTGCCCTCTCTTTTTCAAGTTCGAAGAATAGAGGAATGGAAAAATTTTGTGGTATCACCCTACCTCATTCAATGAACCTATAGTAGGAGTTGAGGTTTGGCTATGGCCTAGGTTACTTTAATTAATGGCCCTCTTTCTTTGTTTCTTCTTGATCAATTCCTTCTTGGTCTCTTTCCTGTGTTTCCCGTATGTTTGATAGAGTTTCCTGTAGGATTGTATCTACTTCCTGTAGGTCTGACTGTGTCTCCTGTAGGAGCCCTTTTCCTTTTGATGAGGCTGACCTTGTGACAGACCTCCTAACATAGATGATTGGAGACTTGAGAGAAGCTTGCTTTGATGTTCCTTCTCCTTCATTTTTCTTTAAAGGGACTGCCTTTTCTTGTTGTTTTGGTGAGTCCTTTATGACAATTGGAGTTTTGGTAGCGGTTTGAGGTCTCCCTTGTCCAATCCTGGTGCTCTTTCTTGTCCTAAAGTAAAGTGGGGTTTGTCTTTGCCTCTTTCCCTTTGATTTGATAGGTGTACATAGGGAAGTTAGAGCATTTGCTACCTCTTTCTCTGTAGGCTCTGGAGACACCCTTAGTGATTATTCTCCTTCTCTTCCTTGAGTTGCAAACTTTTGTTCATCCTTTTATCCTTCATCATATTTTCCATTTTCTTTTCTATCCTCTTCTTTGTCTCCTCCTTCCTCTTCCTTTTCTTCCTTTTTTTCTTCACTTTACTCATATGTTTCTTCTTTTTTTTCCTCCTCTGTTTCTCCTTCATTTCCCCCCTATATCTCTTCTTCATTTTCATCCTCTGTTTCTTCTTTTATTTCCTCCTCTATTTCTTCTTATCCCTCACTAGCAGTAGGGCTTCTGTCATACTCAATAGCTTGAATTGCTCCTTTTGCTTGCATGTCTGCAAATGTTTTTCATGCAATAGGGAATCTTAAGTCTTGTAGAGCATCTTCAAGGATGAGTTTTATCAACCCATGATGGGATAGTTGTTGATGTTTTCCCTCTTTCACATTGTTTCTCATGTCTATCATGGATTGTAGAAGAAAATAGGGTATACTCAGTCTGTTATGAGGAGGTGTGTTCACTCCAAATCTCAGTTCTCAGAGTCTGAAGTGATATCCATATACTACACTATATCCCCCCTCACATGAAATATATTTGATGATATGGTAACTAAATTCATTACAAGGGTATGGAATGCTCTCCCTCCTAACCCCAATTTTGTCTTCAATCGGCCCTTCCCCTTCCAAAAAGAAACTTTTCTTTGCAAGGGTGTTGTTATTCTTGTCCTCTTCTCTCCATTGTAACCCTAGGGGGAGTGTAGTTATTCTTCTTATAACCTTAGGGGTAATTGCTACTGATAAACCCTTCACTACAGCAGCAACACTGGCTCTAGTGAGGGGTATGAGTGAGAGGGCAAATTCTTTGGCCACATCATCATTGTATCCTCTCATCCTCTCAAAGAACCCCATCCATTGATGCCTTGTAAAAATTTCCACCATAGGAGGATGCTAGTGGATTCTTGCTGTGTTGGTGGGTTCTCTCTTATTGAAACCTCCTGTCATATTTTCCTTGTAATTCTTGAGGTTTGTGTGGATATAGTTCAAGACTTCTGGTAGGTGAGGAAGTTTTGGAATTTAACTTTTAGTGACATGCAATACAATCTTTCTATCCTTAGATGCACTGCAAATTCCTAACCGAATTGAGGATTTCTTCTTTTTAAATGGAAAATATGGAAGGTATGGAACCTACCTCACTTTTATATGTTCTGGTGATGATAACCCTTGATTTGATTGCCCTTAGTGTCCACTGATAGCTCTGTAGGTTAATCTCTCTGTATCCTATAGGTTTCCTGTAGGTTTCCTGCTTGTTGTAGATGTTGACTGTTTCATGTAGGTGCTATTTCACGAATGTCGAGAGTAACCCCTTCGTTCAATGAACCCTCGAAGTTTCCTTTTCTTTTATCGTATGGGAGTCAGTGTTTTATTTCTATGTATGGATGATCATGTTGGGTGGTGTCCTAGCTAGCTGAGTACAAGTACCTTCTTTTGGATCATTGGTCCCAATACCAATCCATCATTTCACCTTACCTCGTAATCATCTCCCTCTTGTATCCTTTGAAACCCAACCATTTTTGGATTCATTCCCTTTTTCCTTTGATTTGACCTTTTCCATGTGTGTAGTGGTCTAACTCTTTTCTTCTCATTATCTAACCAATGGTGGCCAAGTTAACTCACCACCTTCACTTATAAAATCAAATCTTGCATTATTCCTACAGTTTTGATCATATCATACTTATGAGAGATAATTCGTAAGATGACATACCTGTGGGTCCTTTTCTTATTTGATGATGCATGTTGGAGAGTGGTTCCACTTTTCTGTGCTTTTCAATCTACATATTTTCACTGTATATTTCCTCTTTTAATGCTTTGTTAATTTTTGATGATGTAAAGGTGTTAGACCTTGTTGTTACTGATCATCCTGCTATTACTAAGCTCTGCAGGAGCTTCCTCATCCTTGTAGTCCCTATGTTGAATATGGTTGTAGTCTTTGTGGTTTCTTTTGTGGGATTTCCTACATGATGTCTACAGGATGTCCTGTAGCTGCCTTCCCCTTAAACTCTCACATTCTTCTTAGCTTTGAAGTAGAAGTGTTGTTGAAATGAGTGGAGAAGGGGGTTATGGAATAGTAGGTGAGGGATGATGCTTTTGGGTATGCCTCATCTTTCCTTTGTTCCTCTTCTTTTTGTTTTTTTATTCTCTTTTTTTTTTTGCAATATTTTTTTTTTTTTGAACTAATTTCTTTGATGGATACAGGGGCGACATGGTAATGAAAGGTATTGCATGTGGTTTGGTGAGGTAAAAGGTTGTTTTCCACATTCGAACATAGGCTTGTGTCACCACCTTGATATTGGATTGCTTTTCTTGTGGTTTTTACGATCTCCTATAATTTCTACAGGAAACTCCTGTAGGATTATATGGAATCCCGTAGTAAACACAGAACTGTTTGAAATGACCTGGAGAGAAGTAAAGAGGATAATGGAGTAGGGTGATAATTGAAGATATAAGATGGGTGAAGTAAAACATGGCTTTTGTAGGAACTGATCTCATCCACATTATTTGCTTCTCTTCCTCTTGCAGACCTGAAAAACATAGTTGTCATCTTTCGTCTCTTTTTCTCTTTTTTTTTTTTTTTCAAAAACAACTAGTTTTCCCCCAAGGAGGTTTTCATCCTAGTTGTTTGCCTTGCATGCCTGAAAAGAGGTTTTCACCCAAATATATTTTATTCTTATATTTTTTTGAACACAATTGGGTCGCCTCAAGAGGTTTTCAACCCAAAAGTGGTACTCAGCTGCCTCATGGAGGTTTTCACATGAGTCTCTTTATTTTTGTTTTTGTTTTTGTTTTTTTCTCTTTTTCTGTGTTTTTCTTCTTCAGGGACTTGCTGGTGTTGTTGGGAAAAGTATCTATTCAGAACGCCCCTATCCCACTCTAAGGTGTGACAGTGCCTTAGCAACAAACAAGGAAAACTACTTGAGTATTCCTCTTTATGAAATGTAAATGAAGAGGAAGGATGTAACTAACCTGTGTCTTTCGCTAGTTTGTTGATCCAATCGCTCTTCTCTTTGTTCGCTTCCCGCTGCCTACTCCCTTACTGGCCCAGCTTCACTAAGTTCCTACAAGATCACAGAAGAGAGAAACTACACGAAGATATAGATTTACATTCATAAAAAGCTCAGGATCAGATTAAGCTAAACATGCAAATATAACAAAACATCACTGATATACAAGCATGTAGAAGAAACTCAAATAGTTTTATTGATATGATAAGAAAATCCAAGAGGAGATATAACCAAGTGAGTCCCGATCCAGCATCTACCTCCCAGCAAGGGAATCCCTTCCTCACCTCCAACAAAGCATAAATCACCCAATGTACTAATCACAATCTCAAACCAACAACAATTCTCTACAAAGTACAAAATTCCAGCCTCCGGATCTCTGGGATGAGGGATCCATATATAGATGTAAGCAGAGAGGATGAGTCAGCTTATGTTTTGACTTGTGGCCTCTCTCTGTCAGTTCTTGCTTCCACTTGGAGACTGAGAGCCTCTTACTCATCACTGGTCGAATTCAGTGAGGCAAGTGTCCTTGGAGAAGATTCTGGAAGCTTCCATTGTCTCTCCACCTCGTTGAATGACCCTGCCACTTGTCATTTCCCGCTCAACGCACCTGGGTAGTGCATTCAAGTGCGTTGCAACGCACCTAGACAGTGTATTGGGGTGCTTTGCAACGCAGGTAGCTAGTGGAGCACTTGAATTGATCCTGATTTGATTGGTTCTGAGTGGTTTTTGGTGGAGAACTTCTGGGAGAAGCTGTCATTGGTTGACCTTGTTCCTTTAGGGGTAGGAAAAACACTTTTAGGGACTTTGGATCCCTTGGATTATGGACTTTTCATGCTCAAAGCTGTAAGGCACAAAAATGTCTATAACAGTTGCCCCCTAAAGTATGAGGCCGTTTATCGGGTGAAATGCTTTATTAGGAGGATCCGAAGTTCTTTCAATGCTGGGAGGAGACCTGTAATAAGATACAATACAATACATTATTTTCATACTGTTTTCATGATCTAGCTGAGGTGGGCATTCCCATGCTCAGCTTTATAAATTCATTTTTATGTACATAGGACAGACAATCGTCTGATGGTAGACTGATGATCCTGCTGAAATCATCATCCTTTTGGTAGGATGATTATCTGTTCGCAACGTTGCACATGTCAATGTCTTAATTTTTCCTGAATATATATCGCAGCCCGGATGGATGAAACTAGATCCGGGGTCTTCAATCTCATCCGATCTTCACTCTAAGTACAAGTCGATCCATGTGAGAAATGTTTTGAAGTCGAACATGGAAAGACATCGCTTGATTACCAGTCAATGATGTAAATTGTTAACAAGCGCGAGAGGAATCACCAATAATGATAATGACCCTCAAGGTACTGTAGTACAATTCACGTGGTGTGAATAAAGGACTTGGCGTCGAACACCACGCAAAATATTTCGGTCGAAGGTCATTGATGTATACCTGTCACCGGAAGTGAGAAACTTGCCATTGAGGCATGCAAGCTTCAAGGTACTAAAGGGGGTGTTCCTAGATCAACTTATTGGATAATGAGCTGATGTTGACAAGAAGCGATCCGTCAAAGGAGGGCCTTGATGAATCCCACATCAATGACACGGAATGGAGCAAATGATTTTGATGGAGGTGAAAACGATCTGATGATATATGGTTCAGGGTGGCGGTCATGAAAGAATGAAGTATAATGTATGGTAGTGGATGGGACACGGGTGACTTCTCTGGATGACTTCTCTTGAACATATCGGTGACACTTATATGATGGATTGGTAGCATTTACCCCAAATATAGATGGTATGGCGAGACCATGGTGATGTGACCGGTGAATGAAACAACCCAACCCGACTCAGGCACGGAGTGGAAGTGTCATGTTCAAGAGCGACTTGCTATCAATAAAGGTTCTTTGAGTTTCTTCCCAATTTTTCCCCAGTCATTGCTGACCAGTACCTCTTTATTTTTGTCAAGCTTGAGGAGGATAACATATGCTTGTTCTATAATTTTCCCTTCGGGCAAACCCATCGCTATGTTTTAACGAGCCTAGCGATAGTGAAACTCGTTCTCGTCTAAAGACAAGTTTGTCGCTATTAATCCTTTTAACGAGTCTAACGACAAAGATAACTCGGTCCTTTTCATTTTTAGAGAGTCTGAAAAGGTACGTGAAGTTAACTCCGAAATTCCTTTTTCGTCCTCTAATCCCTTAAGTCCGAAAAAGTATAAAACAATACAGAAGGGATGAATTTCCGATAGTTTTAACGAGCCGAACAAAACAAGCGCTCGATCTTTTTGTGCAATAATCCCTCAGGTCCAAAAAGATTAAAATCTAGAGGAGGGATAGCTCTTCTTGTCGCTTTAACGAGATGGAAGGCCAAAACTCGGCAATCTTTTCATATTTTACGAGTCAGATGAAAAGAGCTTAAAGAAGACTCGTCTTTTGAGGAACGAGTGATAAAATGGGTAGCAGCTGATTCCAAGTAAGGGTTGGAATTTTCCAAGCACGGCAGTGTCATAAGGATGGCTAGTGAAATCACTCTTCGCAGTTGTTCCTCAAAATCGGTAAACAATCAAATGGAGGTGAATGATCGGCCAAGGGAAAAGTGGAGGTGATGGTGCAAACACGACCAAGGCTTTAATGGCTGATAATGTTACATTCACAGTTGTTATTTACTGGAGGATAGTTCATTTTTTAACGAGCTTAAACGCGGGTTGAAACACTTGCTCGATCTTATGTTTATTTTTTAACGAGCATGAACTATGTGCTAAAACTACTCGATCTTATGTTTATTTTTTAACGAGCATGAACTATGTGCTAAAGCTGCTCGATCTTATGTTTATTTTTTAACGAGCATGAACTATGTGCTAAAACTGCTCGATCTTATGTTTATTTTTTAACGAGCATGAACTATGTGCTAAAACTGCTCGATAATCCAGTCATATGATAAGAATGTCTCATATAAGATGCCATTTTTTATGGAGCTTGCACCTTACAAAGCTATGCCCCGCATCCTTTCTTTATGCAAGTTCGGAAACGACTAATCCTACGAGTTTAAAGGGTTAGAGGTCCTAAAAATTTTAAAAATAAATAGCCGCCCCTTGCTTGCACTCCAAAAGGTTTGCATGCCCCCAGGTATAAAGTACGATTTCAAGGTTACCCCTCAATTTGTAGATAAAACATTTGTTCTACTAGGAAAGGCCTACCTCTTTCAGGTTACCAAAGATTGTCTCATTTGCGCAGCAAACAAAACACTTCTTCGGCGATGTCTACCGAGATAAACAAAGGTGAATGACGATGCCCGCCGATTCACATAACTTTGACAAAAGAATCTTATTCTAGAACAACCCCTCTTCCAATCACAGACTGGGTACGGACTAGTCATATTCTCCCACGGAAACCTACCCTATACCCAAAGTTTTCCTGCCGAAGCAGACCAGGACGCATGCCCCCTGGGTTCCAGTCATATCCTTCCGAATCACTCGCGCTCATTGGGAGGACGGACCGTGGGTTGAGAAATTTCTTGCGTGAAGAGACCATTTAGGGATGGTATATGACTATTTGCGATGCGTGATCCGGGAAATGAAAGCTGGTCTACGAGCTTGACCACTCTTCCTTCGTGCGGAAAACACATTACTCTAAAGAGTGAGGAGATGATGGCTCCCATGCAATAAATATAGTCTCATCCAAGGAGTAGGTTATAATCCAAGGGTCCTTGAACGACCATCACGTTCATTTGAACGGTCTTCCCTTTCAATGTTATGGGAACATTGGGGAGGATCCCTAAAGGTCGACTGGTTCCTTTATCAAAGCCTATCAGATTTCTCATCTCAGGCAAAAGCGATGGCGAACCAAGTGATTTCCAAGCAATAAAGGAAAGGATACTCACAGAAGCCCCCTCATCTATGATGGTACCAGCCATGACCATTCTATATATTTGGACGATAATTCTGAATGGTATGCTTGCTGGTAAACGGGGTCTGCCTAGTTGGTTCCAGTCGAAGGATACAACTAGGTTGCTTGGTGGTGGGACCGAGTAGACAGCCGGGTATGGCTCTGACGAACTTCCTTCCTGCGATAAAGGAACAGGTAGGTTGCCCCCGTGTTCGTCGGAGTCTGTGTTGATGAAGAGAATTTGGACAGTGTCATCTTTATTCTCCTCAGTGACTGTATCATTTGAAGATAAAACCTCTGAAGGCAAGACCGGGTCAACTGCCACCTCGACCTTTTGACTTTCGTCGGGTATGGATTTAGTTGGTTCATCTTCAATGACCGGCGCTTCAGCTGACCACTTGAGCGGGCTATCTGGATTCTCAACTAACGAAGGACTCAGCAAGAGTTTTTTATATCCAGGAGGAAGTCGTAACTGTGAAACCGGACGATCATCCAAAACTCTTTTAGCTTCGTCTAAGAAGGGACAACGGTGGATGGCATGATCACCTTCGCACAGTTTACAGGGAGATCTAGCTCTCCCTTTTTGTCCTGGGACTTCACTTTCGCTAGTTGATGGTGTGCATTCAACATGGCTATCAGAGGTTGACGCCACCGGATTGTGCAAACGGGGAGACCAGTCCCTTAGTATCCGAGGGATGCAGGGACAATCTCTGTGAAAGTGGTCTCCCTTGGAAATGACACATGGCGATTTAGGCCTGGTCAGTGCAGTGTGTGGATTTTCGTTAGACGACACTCGTTTGCCCCCAGTCGCTTTTGGCTCCTTCTTCTTCTTCTCTTTCTTCTTCTTTTCCTTCTTCTCCTTAGGAACTTGACTTTTGGCTTTGCTAGCCCCATCAAGCGAAGAGGAAGGAGGAGAGGAAGAATTAGAGGAGGTAGAAGTTTGGTGGGTAACTCTGGACTAGTCTAACTGCTGATTCGATTGTTCAGGAATAGTGGTGTTCTGAACGACATTGGTTGAGAAGAGCCAGACCGGCAAGCCAATTTTCAGTCCTGGAAGCGACAATGTGGCCATATGGGGCACACCAACATCTCCCCAAGAGGAGAAGGGACTAGGATTTCCACCAAGGGGATTTCCTTGGTTGGTAGGCTCCATTTTCTCAACCTAAAGATCAACGCAGGAAAAAGGGTATGAATATTCCATTTAAAATAAATTTTAACGACGCTTGGACACAACTTGCTTTTTCAATTTTAAAGAGTCGAGAAAAAGCAAAAGATGACTCTAGTCTCCTTCGATTTTTAATGAGCCTGAAGTGACAAGTGCTCAAATGGACCTTTTTCGTTAAGGAGTCTGAAAAGGAACGAAAGGGACTGCTATGGAGTTCTAGGTAGAGGGTGTTCCAAACCAATCGCAAAACCGCATAATACTTTTTAGGGTATGGGCGGTCAATCTTCCTGAATGTTGTGTTCAGTGCATTGCGATTAGTACGGCGGTCGGCACGGCTTCCTATGGATAAAGGTTTTATGCCTATAGGAGTCTCCCAATATATACTCGACAGTACGTGGGAGCACAATCCGTACTGGCACTTATCGTCTCTCAGGAGGAATCACCCAACCATCAGTGAGGCCGACAGTCACCAGGTTTTACGACGTCGGAACACGTCTCTAGCCTAGACCTCTATGTTGTGCGTTAAGTTCTAATGCGTTGTTAAGTTCATTCAATTTATTTTAAGTTTATCTTTCTTAGAAGTTTGCCTTTTTGGATCACCACGAGATGTAGATGTAATTCCTAAATGCAATCTAAAGATGATAAGCAAGTATTTATCTCTTTTCAACAATGAAAATCCTAGCTACAAGGGGAAAAGAAAGACACAATCTTTTCTCAAAGAGAAAAGAGCACACTGTAAATGCACTTTTCCTAAATCAAACCATACAAACTATCATTATGCAAATGCACAAATGCATGTATTTGTTTTCACTTTCTTAATATTGATGCCTAAAAAGAAAGTTGTTGTACAAATTTGAATTTGCTTTCAAGTGAAAAAACACAAACAAGCTTCTTTTTCGAAATCAAAAAGGTAGAGAAGATTACGACACTTTATGATTTTGAAGTAACACTCGTTTCGACACTAGAAAGAGACAAATTCAAACCAAAGAAAAAGTAAAAGCGCAATCAACTGTCAACAGCAAACAAACTTTCTCCTAAGATCAAAATGACACTTACGACAGGTCTAGATCTAAGGGCGACAATATGACTAGTTTACTTTTGTAATGGGAAACTGCAAATGATGTAACAAATACACAAAAACAAATACATTTTCTTTTATACAACTGAGGTGGAATTAAGGCAGAGAAAATGGGTTTTCAGATAGGTACACACACTGATAACAGGCTGCAAAAATCAGAGATAAAACTGAACAAAATGAAGCAAAGAACCACAGCTGCATAGGGCAAAGGCTGATCAGCGCACTTGTTGCACAGAGAAACTGAATTGCAGCGCAGGTAGCCCTCTCAGGACCTGCGTTGAAATGCAGAACCTCTTCACAGAGCCTGCGCTGAAGCAGAAACGAGAATTTTCTCTGGGTTCTGGGTCACGGTTTGCAGTTTAATCTATGGTTTTTGGCCGGATAAAAGCTATCAGTAAGGTACAATTAGAGGGATGATTTAAAGGAGGACTAAGAGCTATCACAAAGGGCAGTTAGAGCATTTGTGGATCAGCTGTTCAGATCATAAACAGGCCCAGTGAGTGGACTAGAGTGGCAGATCTCTACTTTGCATTTGTAAATGGCAAATGCAGTTCGATTTGCCACTCCTAAGTTTATGAGAAGAACAACAATAGAAACACAAATAACTAACTAGATACGGTCCCCAGTGGAGTCGCCATTCTGTTGTTGGGAAAAGTATCTATTCAGAACGCCCCTATCCCACTCTAAGGTGTGACAGTGCCTTAGCAACAAACAAGGAAAACTACTTGAGTATTCTTCTTTATGAAGTGTAAATGAAGAGGAAGGATGTAACTAACCTGTGTCTTTCGCTAGTTTGTTGATCCAATCGCTCTTCTCTTTGTTCGCTTCCCGCTGCCTGCTCCCTTACTGGCCCAACTTCACTAAGTTCCTACAAGATCACAGAAGAGAGAAACTACACGAAGATATAGATTTACATTCATAAAAAGCTCAGGATCAGATTAAGCTAAACATGCAAATATAACAAAACATCACTGATATACAAGCATGTAGAAGAAACTCAAATAGTTTTATTGATATGATAATAAAGTCCAAGAGGAGATACAACCAAGTGAGTCTCGATCCAGCATCTACCTCCCAGCAAAGGAATCCCTTCCTCACCTCCAACAAAGCATAAATCACCCAATGTACTAATCACAATCTCAAACCAACAGCAATTCTCTACAAAGTACAAAATTCCAGCCTCCGGATCTCTGGGATGAGGGATCCATATATAGATGTAAGCAGAGAGGATGAGTCAGCTTATGTTTTGACTTGTGGCCTCTCTCTGTCAGTTCTTGCTTCCACTTGGAGACTGAGAGCCTCTTACTCATCACTGGTCAAATTCAGTGAGGCAAGTGTCATTGGAGAATATTTTGGAAGCTTCCATTGTCTCTCCACCTCGTTGAATGACCCTGCCACTTGTCATTTCCCGCTCAACGCACCTGGGTAGTGCATTCAAGTGCATTGCAACGCACCTAGACAGTGTATTGGGCTGCTTTGCAACGTAGGCAGCTAGTGGAGCACTTGAATTAATCCTGATTTGACTGGTTCTGAGTGGTTTTTGGTGGAGAACTTCTAGGAGAAGTTGTCATTGGTTGACCTTGTTCCTTTAGGGGTAGGAACAACACTTTTAGGGACTTTGGATCCCTTGGATTATGGACTTTTCATGCTCAAAGCTGTAAGGAACAAAAATGTCTATAACAGCTGGGCTAGAAGCTGAGACTTTATATGCCACCATCACTATCTTGTTGATGCTATTGATGAATTCTAGGATGATGCAACTCCTGGGGCTACCAACTTTACTTCATCAACCAAAGGTTCATACAAACTTGGAGGTGACAGTATTGTATACATAAGTAGTTGTAATGGGTCCACTCTTTGTCATTGTTGAGCTGGGGCGATAGACCACTAGGTCTTCTCAAACTAGGGTTCTATTGATTTAGAAGAAGTTTTATTACCAATTGAGAGAGGAGAATTTTACCCTAATTGAGAGAATTGAAATGATACCTACTATAGTAATGAAAAACTGAAATAGATGCCTACAAAACATATAACTCATCTAGGTATTTATTAATATACTTTTCTTTTCAAAAGAATTATAATTTTACACATGTGAAATCTTAACTAACCTAAGCATGAAATCTGATATAAACAAGCACTTAACTATTGTGTGCATGAATAAATATAGCAACCTTTTTCTTTTTATCTTTTACTAAAAGTATAAATAGTAATCCTTCTTAGTTGCATGGCAGGTGAGATAGGTGTGGAGGGAGGTTAGTGAAATGGTTCATATGGCTTGAGAGGCAAGTTGGGGTCTTCTCCTAGCTTTCGTGATGTTTTTTTCACAAATCAAGCTCAAAATAGGCCACTACAGGTTTTCCTACAGGATGTCTACCGAGTGTCCTAGTTCACCTACAAGATACCATGTTTTCCTACAGGAATAGGCTAAAAGCATAGGGAGTGGGTTGGAAGGTGGTATGGAGCTTAGGGAATGTGAGAAATGGAAGAGATAAGGCAAGGAAGTGGTAGGCACTCACTTAGAACTCAAACTAAAGCTGTATGATGGTTGGATTTGCTCAATAAGAATGGAAAGTTGTCCTTGTAAAACGATAACTCGAATTGCGAACTTTGTGGACTTTGGAGATCATGGGTGGATATGGTTTGACTGAGGCTGATGAAATAAGGTCATCCTACAATGTAGAAACTCCTGCAACATATACATCATTGTTGGCATTTATCCATAAATCATTTCAAAACAAGAAGGGTTTACAAAAATATAAGAAAATAGAATTTGCATTATTTGTTTTCCAAGTTCATGAATGGGAATGCTTGAAACTTTTTACGAAAGAAGCATGAAATCTAATGCAAAACTTAAGATATCAAAAATGACAACTGCAAGCTATCTTTGAAAACTGAAAGATGATGACGTAATTAGCAGAAAACCCTAAATTTCATAAGAAACCAGAATTCTATATTTTTGGGCTAAGTGGGAGTTGTTCATCAAGCCATGGTCCCTAAGGGAGGGATGATGTAAGATCCACCTGTTATCAACCTTTTTTGAATATTTTCTTATCTCTATGATGCTACTATTAAAGTTATTCACAAATGGAAGCAAACTAATCAAATCTACCAATACTTGCAAAGTAAAAATACCAAAATCAACTTAACAACTAACTATGAGGTAACCTAAGCATAAAAGTATAGTAAGAGGAACCTATACTACTACAGTTGGGCCCTAATCCAAGAGCTTCAACCCTCTGAGTCGACTCAGTGCTAGATCAAGGGAATGTTGCTCATTTTCATTAACATATCAAAAAAATACATAACAGTTTTTGGTCACAATCCTTCAACTCGAAAACTTCTTAGCTATCTTGCATAAAAAATATGAATCCTAATGATGTTCTAGGCCTATTTATTTATGCAACTAAAGTTTCTAACAACTTCCTTAAATCTAGGGAGGCTTGGCTCACAATATTCAGATTAACTGGTTCTTAACTATCACTGGCTTGGTTGCCAATGATCCTCATGACTCTGCTGCCTGCAACTCCGAGCTGGTGTGATTTGATTGAGGGATCTTCGAGTGAGTTATGAGTTAATGAGGGAGATCCCATATCCTATAATCTCTCCTTCTTGTCTCATTTGAGTTCCTGCACCCTAATTAGCCACATTTTTCTCCCGAAACCTTCAATCAATGCACATTAGACCACTAGACATGACATCTTACTTTTGCTCATCTCATTAAGAAAAATATAATTAAAACATGTAAAGAATTGTGAAAAGAGTTGATTTTAGTAAGCTTGGAGGTGTATTAAGGTCCATATATTTTAGCCAATGATGAGCCTCATCACTCTATAAAAACTATGAGAGCAGATGCTCCAATCTCTACTTAATCTCAATTCCCTCACAATGGTATACTCACACACTCTCAAGACAACCAACACAATATACTCAAAGCCATCCTCTATTTATCATTTTTCTATGATGATTAACGCATTAAATGCTATAGGTTATGGAGCACTCAACAATTATTTTCACACATTTGAATTTCATCGAATCTATACCCTTGAATTGATCAATCCACTCTTCTCCACTAGATCATATTTATTTTTAAGTTCAACCAACTTTTAGAAGCTCCCTTACCTTTTCCAACCTTTACACGAAAAGTTTCGAACAAGACAAGCCAAAAAAACTATAAATTAACCTAAGATGTGTGAGGAATGGGGATAAAGACACTTCCATGATGTATAGGTGGGTTTTTTCCACAAGAACTGTATATATGGAAGTTTATACACTTGTTTCCTTCATAAAAGTAGTGTATACCCTCTAAAATCCAAGTTTCCAACTTGTTTTGGCCATCATTTGGAATACAATTTTAGGAGGGTGTGAGGGACACCATGACAAACCTCCAACAAATGTACAACCTACTCAAGCATTCTTGAACACCTGTAGATACTTTCCTAGCCCTATGTATAACATCATCAACATGATAGACCTAATATGGGATGTGGAGACCTAATCAACAAGGCTCCTAAAATCTAACTCTTATAGCAACAACGAGCACCTAAATGCAGCAACATGAACAAGAAGATCATCACATATCCAAGTAGTCCAAGCTAGTAGACATTCCAAGAACCATATACACATCATCCACTCAGAGGACACCTACATCCACAAATACACATGCATAACCAACTTGCTTGCAACCCCTGCTACCAGGTTGACATGAATGACAACCAACCAACACATCTACAACACAAATCAATGCCAACAAAACCCTTGGAAATTATTCTTCTATCATATTTTCATAAAGTATTTAGCATAGAGTAACATGAAAAAAATACAAAATCATCCAGTAAAATTAACCCAACAACATTTAGAAATATGTTCCCAGCGTCAACCAAACTGAGATACAACTTTTCCTGTTTGTGGTCGACTGCGATCAAATGCCAAAATTTAGACCTAGACCCCAATCTCATGTTGGAAGAAGGATGCGTGCGATTGAGACCTTACAACTACATGGACTAACCTATTCGTTTGTGGTTGTAGCTAAAAATATCCTATGTGCAACCTACGGTTGGAAACAAAACCCTAAAATATGTGTGAGCTTTGGACTCTGTAATATCGGACCTATACAAACTAGTTTCCTCGACCCAACTTGAGACTTGTGCCAACGAATCAACAAATAAGGGAAGAAGATGCTTGGTGATGTCCAAATGAGCTTGAGGTCACTTGTATTAATATGACTCCAAGGGTTTCCATTTTCCTGTTAGGGCTGACCTGATCAAATGTGACATTGTGGGCTTCAATCCAAAAGTACACTTTCCCTTGTCCAAATTGAGCGCTTCAAGAGTCAAAATTGGTCCTCTTGAAAATATAATCTAGTCCCATGGTTGAAATTTTTCATTGAGCTTCCAAATTAACACTCCCTCTCAGCTAGTGATAAATTCCAATAGCACCATGTAATAATCGAATGTATCCTGTCATAATACCATGTCCCATCTTTTCTCAACTTTATATGTTGAGAAAGGAAGTTGAGGGATGCCTTCCTTTCCTTGATATTCTTATTTCTAGGAATGATGATGGTTCCCTCGCCCATCAAGTTTTTCGAAAGAAAACTCATACAGAGCAGTATCTTCATGCCAGTTCCCACCATTTACCAGCTCAGAAGATGGGGGTTCTTAGTACCCTTGCTACTCGAGCCCTGAGGATCTCGGACAAGAAGAGCTTTGAAAAGGAAAAGTCCCATCTGCTGGATGTCTTTGTGGAGAATGGTTACAGTAGATACATGGGTCATAGGGCGTTCCTTAAAGCTTCCAATAATTCTATGGTGAAAAGAGAGCCAAAAGATCGTGTTCCTGGTGTCCTTCTACCTTATGTTCAAGGGACCACTGATAGAATTGGTAGGATTCTCAGGAGACATAGTATCCCGGTGTCCTTCAGGCCCCTGAACACCATTCGTTCGTCTCTCAGATCGGTAAAGGATCCCATCGACCCTAAAGATATGAAGGGTGTTTATATGATCCCTTGTTCTTGTGGGACCCCCTATATTGGGGAGACTGGTCGTTCCATTAATCAAAGGATTAGTGAACACGCTGCAGATCTGAAGCATAGGAGATTTAAGTCTTCCGCTTTGGCTGAACATGCTGAGAAAACCAAGCATCATTTTTGTATCGAAGAAGCCATTGTTATTGCTAAGGTTCCGCATTTCCATCATAGAAAATTCAGGGAAGCGCTTGAGATCGAAAAGAGACCAAGCAATCTCAATAGAGATGATGGTTGGAAAGTCAGTAGGTGTTGGGTCCCAACCCTCTCTTCCTAGTCGCTTTTTCGTCCTCTTTGGTTTTTGGTGTCTTTTATCGTTATTTTCACTTATTTATTTATTTTATTATTGTTATTATTATTTTATTTATTTGTTTATTTATTTATTTATATTTTCTAATCGCCTTTCCTATTATTTTTATTGATTATTTTATTCAAGGGCCTCCGTGTAACTAATTTCCTTTCTGCTTATATTTCGAATCTATCATCCTTTATTTTTCTTTATTACCTTTATTATTTAACACACAATTTTTATAATATTTTTTAACTTTATACATTACTCTATACATCTAATTTTTCCTTTTATTTTTATTTTTATTTTTTATTTTATTTATTTATTTTATTATTATTATTATTATTATTATTATTATTATTATTATTATTTATTGATTTAGTTATTATTATTTTATTTTATTTTTTATTTTTATTTATTTTTATTTTTATTCTTATTTTTAATTTATTTATATTATGTTTTTTCTTATTTTTATTTATTTTATCCATTTATTTATTTTATTGTTATTTTTATGTTTATTTAGTTATGTTTATTCACGTTTAACTCTTATTCACTTTTAGTTATTTATTTTTATTTTTATTATTTTATTTCATTTTTATTTTTATTTAATTATTTATTTTTATTTATTTCGTGTTTTTTGTATTTATTTATTTTGTTATTATTATTTTATTTTTACTCAGTTAGTTATTTTTATTCACTTTTAACTCTTATTCACACTTAATTTATTCATAGAAGCGGTCCGTTGCAACTAATTTTCTTCTTAAAAATAATTGACCTTTAATTTTTAAATATTTATTAATAAACTATTATTTTGATCCTGGTCCATTAGTCAATATTAACGGTTGGTCAAACTAGCAGTTGGAGGCTCTGCTCGGTCTATATAACATGCTAAGCTGGATCTGTTTCTTCAACTTGTCCTGACGATGAACCACACTGGTTGGTTCGAAACGCGTCGACAAATGACATTCCATGTGATTTTCGCCGAAATCTTTCTCTAACTTGATATGGATCACAGAAGCCTAAACTCTAATGTTGAAACATTCTCAAATCTAAAGAATAAGAATCACCGGGGATTGTTAGCTACCACTTTCTATAATTTTGGAGAGAACATCTCAATCCAAAAAAATATCAGGTAGCACATCTCAACCCAGAATCTCATGGGGGAGAAAAACATCTTCTACCCCATATTGAGAAATAGGAGTTATCGCATATGGGATCACATCTCAACCCATCCTATTTCCCAATGATATTCCCAAAAATGACCCTCAAGGGTCATGTGATATAACACTTGCATCATAATTATATTGGGTTTTACACCTTCAATCACTCTCTCAACTTGTTGGCCACACGAGTATTGGTATTACCAACAATCCCAACTTGTGGGTATGATGCCAAATAGGGAATATGCATAGAACAAAATAGGAGATCTAACATCTTCAGCCCTATGGGTGATAGATATGGGAGCAACATCTACAACCCTATTTTCTAGAAATCCCTCAAACCGAGGAGCTCTCCATCTCAATTCCTCACCATGGGAGGTCATACAGGGGGAAGAGTTCGCTCAATGTTATCTATCAATGATGCCCCTTAGCAGGAGGGGTCACATCCATCAGTCCAAGCTACTTTCTGAAGACCAGGAGCTTCCTTTTTGGAAAAGTTTTGGTGAGAATATTTGTGATCTACTCATCTGTTGATATATCATGGTGTCTAACAACTCCTCTCTGCACCATGTATCGAATGTAATGATGTCGAATCTCTATGGGATTGGACTTGTCATTAAATATAATAACATTTTCCATATAGATCCCACTCTTGTTATCGCAATATGAATCAATATTTTGATCTCCATGATGTGCAACACACACAAAAGGTACACATTTCATCTTTATATTTATAACTCAATCATTTTGTATGGTACCAATGAATTTTTTCTCATAAACCACTTGTTAGTTGGTCAATTTTCATGGAGCAAATGATATCACATTATGAGGATACAAAGAGCAACACCTTCTTTAGCCAATTGATAAATATCAAACAAAAGGGTTCAATGGTGATCACATTGAGGAATTATAAAAAATTAATATCAATGTAATTAATATTCCATAGGAGCATAGGGTTGATGTCTTCATAGGGAATTTAAAGGATAACATATGACATGAGGTTCACCTTTGGGAACCTGATTCATTGGAGAAGGAATTCAGGGTGGAAAGAAAAGTTCAAAGAAAAGTTATGGTAACAAGGAAGTATACCACTCACAACTATAATGATTGAAGTTTTGTTGCTCCTATCCTTCCACAACCTACAATATTTACACCACAACGATTAGAGGATAAAAGAGAAAGTAGGCTTTGTTACAGTTGAGATAGAGAATACAATACAAATCATAAGTGTGCCGCGAAGAAATTATTTTACATAGATTATGGAGAGGAGGAAGAAAAGTTACAAGAAACATCAAAAGAGGAGGCTATACACTAAGAACCAACCCCAGAGAAAGAATAAATGAATCTGACCATATCTTGTAATGCATTGGATGGAATTACCACTCCTCAAAATTTGAAGATAGAAGGATATATCAAGAAGAAAAATGTAGTAGCGTTGATTGATTCAGGTAGTAACCATAAATTTATTCATTGTAAGGTAGCCAAGGAATTGAATTTATTTCTATATCAAGCACCAGATTTTCAAGTGATGGTCGCAAATGGAGTAACTATAAATTTCTCTAGAAAGTGCCATAATATCAAGTTAACCATGGGGGAATATGTATTGAATAGCTCAATTCTTTCCATTCCAATGGGTAGTGTTGATGTTGTACTAGAAGTCCAATGATTAAAATCTTTGGGGACACTAACTTTTAGTTTTAAACAACATTTCTTGAATTTTTTTTGGAAGGAAAGGAAGTTGAATTAAGAGGTATCACAGAGAAACCAAGACATATAATCAACTCTAATAGCATGAAAAGTCTTCTGAAGAAATAACAACGGGGCGTAATTGCACAAGTATGCTCACTAGAGGTTCAATCATTGAAATCATCTATTTCTCTAGATCTCTAAAACATTTTGGACAACCATTCCAAGGTATTTGAGACTCCCAAATGCCTCCCACTTATTTTTAATCATGGTCATGCTATTCATTTGATTCTAGGATGTGTTCATCCAAACATAAGGCCTTCCATATATCCCTATTCTCAAAAGAGTGAAATTGAATGTATGGTTGCAAAAATAATTCAACCTGGTCAAAGTTCTTTCTCTGCTACAGTAGTATTGGTGCATAATAAGGATGGATCATGGCATATGTGCCCAGATTATAGGGAGCTCAGCAAGCTCACTATTAAATATAAATTTCCCATTCTCGTCATTGATGAATTGTTGGATGAATTACATGGATCAATTTACTTCACCAAGTTGGATCTTCATTCAGGATATCATCAAATTAGAATGAAGGCTAAAGACATTCTGAAAGCAACATTCATAACTCATGAAGGTCCTTATGAATTTTTGGTCATGCGTTTTGGCCTTACTAATGCACCTTCCACATTACAAGGTTTGATGAATTCCATTTTCAAACCCTTCCTTAGAAAACTGGTGTTAGTAGTTTTTGATGATATACTAATCTAGTACAAGTCTTTGAAGGATCATTTTCAACATGTTGAGAGGGTGCTCAAATTATTGGAGGAGAAAAAATTATATGCCAAATCTTCCAAATTTTTGTTTGGAGTATTAGAAGTGGAATACTTTAGTCATATTGTATCTCATGAGGGTGTTAAGGTAGACCCTAACAAAATTAAATCCGTTAAGGAGTGAAAAATCCCCACAACCCTAAAGCATACTCGAGGATTTATCAAGTTGAGTGGGTATTATTGCAAGTTTGTTAAGAATTATGGGAGAATAACAACAAATATAACAACATTACTGAAGAAAGATGCATTCTTTTGGACTCCTCAAGAAAACAATGTAAACTTTTAAATGAGAACTATAAACTCAAAATGGAAACTCTTGCCAAAAACACCGAAAAACATGAAAAACAATGCTCACAATGAAAAGTGTGTATACTAGAATGATGGTTTTTTTTAGGGTCAATTTTGAACATGTTTTAAAAATGGCAGTGAAAACGAATTTTTTGTTCAAAAATTTTGCAAAAAATACCCTGAAAATGAAAAGTGTTGATACTGGAACAATGACTTTTTTTTTAGGGTCAATTTTCAACATTTTTAAAAAATGTCAGTAAAACTGAATTTTTATGTGCAAAAATTGTGCAAAAAACACCCTCAAAACAAAAAGTGTTGATGCTCGAATAAAACTTTTTTTTCTAGGGTAAATTTTCAACGTTTTGAAATAATGGTGTAAAAGATTTAATCATGGCTCCTAAAAACATTAAAATTTCAAAAGAATAATGAAAACATAAAATTAAAAATTAAAACAAAAATTGAAACGATGGAAAAAAGAGGTTAAAAAAATAGTAAAACGTAAATAAAAATATATATTAAAAACAAAACATGAAATTCAAAAAAAATTATTGACAAAAAAAGACAAAAAAGAACAAACATAAAAAAGGAAATTAACACAAAATATAAAATCAATCATAAAAATGTTAATGAAAACGGAGTTAAGCTATAAAAGAATAGAATTAAAAAACTTAAAAAAAAAAATTAAAAATATAAAGAATTAAATAATAAGAAAAACATATTTCCAAAAATATATTTTTTTTATCTCGTAAATGAAAAAAAAATTAAAAAAGCTATAAAATTAAGTAAAAATAGAAAACTTTTAAAAAGCATATACAAAAACTAAAAAAAACAAAACAAAAAGAAAAAATTAAAACAAATTAGATTAAAAAAAATACAAAATTAACCAAAAAAAATAAAATTTAAAAACTACTAAAATTAAGATTAAAAACATTTAAAAAACACTTCAAAAAACAAAAAAGTATTGAAATTAAAAAAAAAAAAAGAGAAGAAAAAATCATTTAAAATTTTAAAAATATACACAATTACAAATTTAAAACAAATAAAATAAAATAAACATTTAAAGAAAAAAACAATATATTTTTGACTAAAAAAACATTTAAAATTTTATATTAAAAAATATAAAATATAAAATTTCGATTTAAAAAAAAAAAAATTTAAAAAAATATATATAATTTTTTATTTTAAAAAATGACATTGAAAATATTTCAAAAAATATATAAAATTAAAAAAAAAAATTAATAAGTTCAACATTATTAATTTTTTTTTTTTAAAAAAAAAAACAAAAAAAAACATTTAGAATTTTAAAAAAAATAAATATTGTTTGTTTAAAAAAATTATAAGCATTTTTTTTATAAAATATTCAATTCAATTTTTATTAAAAAAAAATTGGGCCAGTCCAACAACCGCCCACGCCCCCACGGGCGGCTGCACTGGCCCAAACTTTTTTTAAAATAAAAATTGATATTTAAAAATTTTTGAAATGAATATTTTATAAAATAAAATGGCTATCATTTTTTTAAACAAACAATGTTTATTTTTAAAAAAAATTTAATGTTTAAAATATAAAATTTATATTTCAAAAAAAAAATTAAATGTATGTGGGTTTTTAAAAATAAAAAATATAAAAAATTTGTATATTTTTTTTTAATCAAAAATCGATATTCCTTTTATAATTTTAAATGTTTTTTTTTTTTTTTTTTTTTTATATATATATATATATATATATATATATATATATATATATATATATGAATTTTAATTGGTTTTTTTTTATTTTTTTTTAATTTGAGTATATTTTTGGATTTTTAGTATTTTTTTAAATGTTTTTAATGTTAATTTAGTAGTTTTTTAATTTTTTAAATCTAGTTTGTTTTTAATTTTATTTTTTTTTAGTTTTTGTTAATGTTCTTTTAAATTTTTCTATTTGTACTTGCTTAATTTTATAGGTTTTTTTTTTTTTCCAAAATCTTTTATGGTTTACCAGATATTTTTTTTTTTTTTTTTACATTTTTTATATTTTTTTGGTCTTTTTTTTATATATATTTTTTATCTCAAAAAAATTGACATAAAAATTTTAAATTGAAAAAAATGTAACATGTAAAAAAAATATCCACACTTAATACATTAAAAAATTCAAAGTGTCAAAAATCGTTAAATTTAGAAAATAATTATTTACATTTCATGCATCAGAAAATCTAAAGTAAAAAAAATAGATCTTTTAAAAAAAGGGCATGATGCAGAATCACCATTTTTTTAAATCAACATGCAAATCAGTAACATTCTAAAATGTAATGTACATAAAAAATATTAAAGTGCCAAAAACTATGCTCTAAAAAAAATATGGGTGTTCTGCATCACCCCTTTTCAAAATCGGGTCACTTTTTTGCTATATCTACGAAACAGGTAACATTATCAATTCCGGTTTCAAAGTTTACATTGTTAGCAACTAAGGCCTTTGAACATCTTAAATACGTAATGTGCCAAGCACCAGTCTTAGATACACCAAACTTCACAAAAACCATTATTATGGAATGTGATGCCTCAGGAAATGAAATTGGTGTTGTTTTAATGCATGAAGGAAGAAGCATTTCTTTTCAAAGTCATCCAATCAAGGTAAAATATTTACACAAACCTATTTATGAGAAGGAAATGTTGACAATACTACATGCACTAAAGCAATGAAAACCTTACCTAATGGTAAGGCACTTCAAGGTAGAAAACGATAATGATAGTCTTAAATACTTTTTTGGAACAAAAATTATCTTCATAAGAGAAACAAAAATGGGTCACAAACATTAGAGGAAATTTTAGCCTAAAAGTGGCCTCCGAAGGAAAAATAATAAAATAATAGTTAAAATAATAAAATAAGAGCTATTAATTTTGAAGGGAAAAGAAGAAAACTACTTTCTTTACTTGTATTTTTGGCTTACCTCCCTATAGTTTTACTCAAATTTCAAGTGTAGAAACTCATTGGATGCGGAACTAAATTCCACACCCAACAAGTATGCATTATGCATACTTTTGAGGAGACCCGCTTTGATAAAAATTGAAGATACATTGAAAAAGTGTGTTCAACATGTGTTTTTAATGCATATTCATCTTTTTATCAATGTGGGTATTCTCAAAAGTATTCATAATTGGTACTCATTGGATGTGGAATTTAATTATGCATCCAATGAGTGTATACTTGTGAAATCTAAGTAAACCTATAAGGAGATAAGCAAAAAATGCAATTAAAAAAGAAAATAGTTTTTTTTTTCTTTTCCCTCCAAAATATTTACATGTACCTATTTTAAATTTTAAAGGCTTTTGATTGGCTTACATATTTTGACATGTAAATTACCTGAAAATTTCATGGGCACTTTTAGGCCAAAATTTCCTCTAATGGATGTTCAGTTATGACCTTGAAATCATCTACAAAAAAGGAAAGAAAAATGTTGTTGTAAATGCACTCTCAAGAAAGGATGAGGATGTGGAAGCATTGTTTTGTGCCATTTCTATTATCCAACCTAATTGGATAACAAAAGCAAGGGATGAATGAAATAATGATGAAGAGGTCTGGACACTCATTCAAAAGTTGCAACATGATCCCAATACATTTGATACATTTAGGTGGAAAATTGATTCATTATGGTACAATGATCACTTATATCTTTGTAATAATTCCCAACTCAAATAAAAGATTCTTTTGGAATTGCACACCTCACCCTTAGGAGGGAACTCAGGATTTTTAAAAACTTACCATTGGGCGAAGAAGGACATTTTATGTGATGGCCTTAAATTTTATATTTAGAGGTTTGTGGAAGAATGTTTGGTTTTCCAACAAAATAATGTTGAGACAATTAAGACCCCAGGTCCGTTAGAACCTTTAGGCATTCAAAGTCGATGTTTGGATGAGGTTTCAATGGATTTTATCATAGATTTACCAATGTATGAAGGAAAGGGTATCATCATGGTGGTAGTTGAAATACTTACCGAGTATGCACATCTTTGTGCATTATCTCATCCTTTTAAAGTCAGTATAGTTGTTACGACGTTTATGGAAACAATTAGAAAGCTACATGGAAACCCAAAGATTATTGTAAGTGACAATGATTCCATTTTCACTGGAATTTTTTTGATGGAATTATTTTATTGTCTCAGTACTCAATTAGATCATAGCTCATCTTATCATCCTCAATCTGATGAGAAAATTGAGATAGTGAACAAATATTTGGAAGGATATCTTCATTGATTTGTATCTGATAAACAAACACAATGTGTAAAGTGGTTACCTCTAGATGAATGGTGGTATAACACTTCCTTAAATACTGCAATAAAAATGACCACATTTATTCCACTTCACAGATATCATCCACTCTCCATCACATCACCTTTAAGAGAAAATTCTAAGGTTCAGGAAGTTGAAAATCACATTGAGCATCAAAAACAAGTTCTCCAACTCTTGAAGTATAACCTCACTATAGCACATAATCAAATGAAACAACAGACATATCAACATTAGAGTGAAAGAATTTTCGATTTAGGTGACTAGGTATTTTTATAGCTACAACCATACAAACAAATGTCCCTCAAGCAAGCTAAGAAAGAGAATGCATTATCACCTAAGTAATATGGTACTTATAAGGTGTTGCAAAATATTGGTAATATGGGATACAAATTTGAGTTTCCTACATCTTCTCAAGTACACCCAATTTCCAATGTTTCATGCTTAAATAAGGATATTGGTGACAAGCTCCCAGTTCAAATAGTATTTCCAAAACTTGACAAATAAGGGAAAATCATATTTGAGCCTAAAACAGTCACAAAAACAAGGATCTAATAGCTACATAATCGATTTATTGCAAATCAACTCATTAAGTGGAAGAACTTACCTACTAAATATTCCACATGGGAGGATGCCAATTTCCTACTTAAGCATCTAAAACTACTCAATCATTGAGGATAAACCACTTTTAAAGGATAGGGGAATGTTAGGTCTCTATAATACTAGTGTATCCCCCTATTATTATTATTGTTCCCTTACATTATTATTATTATGTAGGTTCTAATTATATTTTGACCCCTTAGACTCCCCTATATACCAAGTAGGTATTATCATTTGTATCATCCAAGAATTGTTCATTTATGTGATGTAAAGGAGGCTTCCCCCTTGAAGATGCTAATTTTCAAGTCGTTGATCTATATTTTCTTCTATTTTGTGATATGGTTGCATAACATCTTGAATTCAGAGGCTAACTCCCTCTTACACTAGATCATTAGGGGCTCACTACCTGTCAAGAGTAAATTGTTAGTACATAAAATCAAAATCAATGGAATACCTTGGACTAACTTGAAGTAGAGTTTCGGATTAATATTGCTTCTTGTGAATCCTAGCTTTAGCAAGTATTTGTCTATGCAGGAAGACCATGCTCTAAGGGCTTTCTTCAAGCCATACAACTCCTTCTTCAACCTGTAAGCATGTTTTTTTTGGTCCTCTACTTAAACATCTTGTGGTTGTTCAATGTACACTTCTTCCTATAACCTTGCATGAAGGAATGTTGTCTTCATGTCCATCTGATGAAGGGTCCATCCTTAACTTGTGGCAAGAGAAACTATCGAATGAATGGTTGTATATCAAGCCACGGGTGAAAATATATCATCATAATCTTCTCCCTCTCTCTAGGAGAATCCTCGGGCCATAAACCTTGCTCTATATGTCTCAATGCGACATCAACTCCATGTTTGATCTTGAATAGCCACTTTGAAGTCACCGCAAATTTTTCCTTTGGTCTCAGAACAACATTCCATACGTCATTCTTTACTATTGATTCATATTATTTGGCCATAGCATCCTTCCAAAATTGTTATTTCATAAGTTCTTCAAAGGTGGGAGGTTCTAACTGAATCATATTTCTCATAACTACAACATATCCCTAGTATTTTCATGTATTCTTCCTTTCTCTAAATGATATTTGAACGGGAACATGTCTCTCGTCATCTTGTAATGTGTCACGAAGTCAAAGTGGTCTCTTCTTGGCAGGAGGATTACATGGAGGAGGATATAAGGGGTCCATGGGCTCCATGACATCATCAACAATGTCATGGAAGGAACATCGAAAATATCCATCTCGTCATTCTTCTTCTTAAGAGGAGGTGGTGGAGGAAGGTCCCTTACTTTCCCAAGGGCAACATATTCATCGAGTGTTACATCCTTTCTAATTTCAACCTTCCTTTGACCAAGAATATATATTCTAAATTCTTTAGAATTCTCACAATACCGAAAAACCATACCTTTTATTCATGTGGATTCCATATTGTTTCTTTTTCCCTTCAGTGCATGGAAATATATGGGGCACCCAAAAATATGGAGATAGCCAACATCGGGCTTGACATGTGTGAATAATTATTCAGGGGTCCTGTTATCCAATGCTTGATGAGAAACCATGTTTTGAACATACATAACGACATTCCTTGCTTCTCCCGCAAGAAACTTTGACAACTTTTTATCATGGAGCATGGCACAAGTGACTTCTAAAATAGACATGTTCTTTCTATTAGCTACTCCAGTTTATTATAGAGTATAGGGCACAATCAACTCTTTATTGATAAATTCCTTCTTGAAAAAAATCATGAACTTATTAGAAATGTACTCTCCACCTTTTTTAGACCAGAATATCTTAATTTTCTTCCTTGTTTGATTTTTGACCAAAGATTTGGATTCCTTTAACATTTTGAAGCCTTCATCCTTTGGCTTCAAATAATATATCCACGTCTTCCTTGAGAATTCATCAATGAAGGTGATGCAATAGAGATGGACACCAACATAATGCATATGCATTTGACAACATATGTTAGAATGAATGAGTTGGATGATGTCACTTGTCTTTTTTTCGTTAGAGTGGAATGGTCCCCTTGTCTTCTTTTTGCTGGCACAACATGGACATACTCCATCACGTTGGGATTGGACATTGAGAATAATAGAGACTAATTTCTTCAACTTCAGAAGAGAATCATAATGTAGATGGGTCAATCTTTGGTGCCATAGCTCACTTACATTATTCGTAGCATGGACTAATGCCATAACATGTCTTCCAGTGACTCTATACAGTCCTTCAAATATTCATCCCAATGTAAATGCATCTCTCATAAGGGATCCAATAGGCCAAGTAAGAACCTTTCCCTTGATGAAGGAAACCCTCATCCCTTTGTCTTCTAAAGCAGATATCGATACCAAATTCTTCTTCAATATTTGCACATACATCAGATCATGGAGAAAAATAGATTCCCTAGAATCCAAATGAAATTTGATGAACCTAAAGCCTCTAACGGGATGAGTGGATTTGTCTCCAAGAATAATTTTCAAATTTGACTCCATCTCTACCAAACTAGAGATATCTTCCTTACACATATAGAAATGATGAGTGGCTCCACTATCAACCAACCAACTATCCCACGAATCTAGAGGAGAAGAACTAGTGAGAGTAGAAATAAGAATCTATACAGATTGATTGCCAACATTACTTTCATACCTAGAGTATATTGATTTCTTTTGAGGATGATTATATTCTTTATGATAACTTGGAGCATCTCTTCTTCCTATTTCATCTCTTCCATTGTGATCATTCTTTCGATCATATCGCATTCTTTGATCATCCAAAATATTGTTGTTGCTTCTAATGTTGTAGCATGCACCATTGTTCTTCTTGGGGAAATATCTAGCATAATGACCTTTCTTGTGACAATTGTAACATTCAATGTGAGATGATTCTCTATCATTCCTTTTATTTGAATTTCGAGGAGGAGGCTTTCTAGAATTTGATGGACCTCCTTTTCCTTTCTTCTTGTTGTTTTGAGTGATGAATGCAACAAACTCTCCTTCTTCATTCTTTTGTATCATGGACCTTGATATCATCCTTGATTATTCTTTAGTGAACTTTCCAAAAATATCATCAAATGATAGGAAGATATTGTTTTTTCTTATAGTAATAATGAAGGTTTCCCAAAAGGGAGGGATACCTCTAAGAGTTATAATCACTAATTCCCTATCAGACACAGTTTCCCAAACCCTTTGAAATTGATCTCTAAGATAAGATATCTTCATAATGTAGGATTTCAAAGGCTCTCCTGTGTTCATATTCATGTATTTGAGTTGATCATTCAAGGAGAGGATTCATATATGCCAACTATATTATCATACATGTCCTTAGAATTCCTCAAATTTCTAACGTATGCAAGTAAATTTTCTTGTAAACCATCAACTATAATTTTCTTTGCTTTTCACTCACCTTTCTTGTACTTTCTCTTGGTAATAGACGAATCATTCTCCAAAGGATCAGGCACTTTTCCTTTAATATATTCAAAAACATAATTATTATCATATATGATCTTCAATATGATCTTCCATGCAACAAATTTAGATGAATCACCCAACTTCTTATGTTACTTGAAGAAACAGAAATACATATTGGCTTGATTAGATAGGCTCGTTCAATGTTCCAAAGATGATCGCTTCAATTCGTGTCTCATTTTGTGCTTTTCGTTCACCTTAGATCTGATATGATGTTAAAATTTGCACTGATCTATGTTGTTTCAATTAATTTTAACGCAATTCAATCCTTCAATTAGAAATATTTTCAATAACAATTAATATTTCCAATCATCAACAATAATTGAAGATACAAAATTAAATGCAATTGCAAAGGATACAAACAACATATCATCAAGAGACACCATATTTGGTCAAATACCAGGGAAAAACCCACTATGGGGAAAACCCTTTGAAAATTTTCTTTTATTAGATTGTTATAAAATGTTTAGTATAGAGTAAAATGAGCCCAATACAAAATAATATAGAAAAGGTAACCCAAGAACTCAGACTTATGTTCCCAACATCAATCCATAACAAAGACAACTTTTATTATCTACAGTCAACTATGGTCAAATGTCAAAATTTAGCCCTAGAGCCCAACCACATGGAGGAATAAGGATGCATGTGGTCAATACCTTCCAACTACATGGAAGAGCCTGTCAGCCTACAGTTGTAGTAAAAAATTTCCTATGTGTATCCTACAGTCGGAAACCAAAACCCTAAAACATGTGCAAGCTTTGGACCCTATAATCTCAAACCTATACGAGCCACTTTCCTCCACCCATCATCAGAACTATGTGAACCAATCAATGAAGAAGAGAAGAAGAAGATACTTGGTGATGTCTATATAAGCTTGAGGTCACTTGTATTTATAGGCTTCCAAGGATATCCATTTTCCTATTAGGGCTGACCTGATCAAAGGTGACATTGTGGGCTTTAATCCAAAAGTATGCTTTCCCTTTTCCAAATTGAGCGCTTCAATAGTCAAAATGTGTCCTCTAGAAAAGAGGAATCTAGTCCCATGGTTGTATTTGTCAATGAGTTGCCCAATTAACACATTTATACCCTTGAATAATCTATTGTGTCTAAGTAGTCTGGTTCGCTTGATTTTATTATCAGGGTTGGCTTGTTGAGTTTTTTATTATTCCGCTTTAGTAACTCGAATAGCTTGCATATGATGCTTGCCTTTATCATTATTATTTTGTACATTCTATTGGGGTTGTTTCTCATTTTTATTTTGGGTCCTGGACCTTTTCCTTAATCTCAATTTATACCTTTTATGAAACTCATCTTGTGTTAGGTATGTGAATCTCTTGCAATAAGTATCAATTCCTTCCTCATTTAAAATAATTTGAGAATCCAAATCAACATCACCTTCATATGATCATTCCTCTTCCTCCTCCTTTGAAAAAGTAGAATATCGATTCTCCTAGAACTTCAAATCCTCTTCCAAACTCTCCTTAGGCCCATATTCAGTGTACAAAGGAGGTTGAACTTGATCCTACTAGATTTTTTCTCTCCCTATGTAAAATATGCAGAGGTGGTCTTCTAAATTGGGGATTCAAATTTCTATTAGGTTCTTGCTGAATTTGTCTTGATGGATTATTATTTTCCAATTCTAAATTTACCAACTTATTAGAGATATTTCTTATCACCTTAGAAATTTCATCTAATGCTTGCTCTTGTTGTTGGCATTATGATACAACTGTTGTCCTTGATGGCAACTCACTCAGAAGCAGGTACAAGTGATGGCAACTTAATCAGAGGACAGATCTTAGTACAGCAGGACAAGAAAGAGATATACGCAGGTTCATTAAGGAAAATCAGCGTATACACGCGGGATGGCTTCAGTAAAAGTGCGTACATGTGAAAACGTACCTTTGGTCTGTGGCGGTTAGTCCTTGGAAGTTGTGCCTATGGTTTTGGACCATGGTATCTCGACAAGTGTGTTGATCCCAAGTATTGGGCTCTTGGTATTGATTTATTATGGTTTTGGACCGTGGTATTGAGCAAGGCCTAAGACTATAAAAGGAGAAGAAGATCATTAGGCAAGGTGTGGTGCAAGTGATGAATATCTGATGAAGAGTGAGATCCAGATGCTGATTATGGGTTGGTGATGCCATGCTTAATCTGAACCAAGGTTGCACTCATGTCGAGGATGATGAACGATGGAACGGGATCTCAAGGCTTGGAATGATTATATGGTTTGTGTATGGACTAGATCTATTGACGCATGTTTATAAATGTTATGTTCTGGGTATGTTTTGATGTCTGAAATAGCTGCAAAGTTATAAGTTAGAATTTGCAGATCTGTACGCGGGTTGTATTTGGTAAAAGCGCGTATACACGCAGGTTGGGTTCGTCCGAGTAGCGTATACAATATGAAGTATGATATTTGAATATGGAGTTGGATCTGGTTGTTATTGCAGAGTTATGTTGTCTGGTGACTGTGTTGTGGAAAGGGTTTCAGTATTGGGTGATTCAGAAATTGATGATTCAGGTTGTATTGCAATGATGATTGTTTTATGGATCCAGTATGAAAATGTATGAAACATGGTCCCAGGAAGATCGTAGAGTTCAGTAGGTCGGCGCCTACGTACTGGTAAACATATCAGCCAGTACAAGAGCCAGGGGGTTGTAGCTCCCTTCCAGGAGTAGCTGGAAAACGAGTGAAGGTTGGAGCCTTCTGTAGGTTGGCGCCTACGTACTAGTAAATGGATCGGCTAGTACAAGAGATAAGAGGGTTGTAGCCCTCTGCAGGTTGCAGCCTGCGTGCTGGTAAAGGACTGCACCAGTACATTGTAAAAGAAGTTTCTTATTAAAGGAAGATAGAAACAAATTGCAGTAGGTGGTTTTCACCCACATTGGGTTTCCACCTTATATCATGGTGTTCATGTGTGTGGCTTATGTGTGATGATCTGTTCTGCTATACTGCTCATGTTTACTGTTAATATGGTTAATAATGTTCTGATGCATTCACTGAGGATAGACCAACTGAATCATAAGATTACTGAATATACGCTAGTTGCAATTAACACAGTCGCGTATATACGCTGATATACTGAACTGAAGTCATGTATATGAATCTGAGTATGAAATTGAAAAAGTTTTATTGATCTGATAATACTAATTCACCCCCCCTCTCAGTATTATTTCCAACACTTGGTATCAGAGCAGGTCCTTCAGAGAAGCTTGATCGCTTGAAGGAGATTCGTACAACAATGGGGAAGAAAGCACGTCGGAAGAAGAAGACAACTCAAAGGAACAATGACAACCTGCAGTTGAGTGGAAGCAAGTATTCAGATCCTGAATCACCTCAGATTGAAGATGGAAAAGCAAATGAAGCATCAGATCAAATCATAGATCAGCAAGATCTACCTAGCAAAAGGGAGAATGCCCTCAAAGAAGAAATCATCAGATTAAAAGATTTGTTGGAATTTGACTCCAGAATTCGACAAATGCTGCAAGCGGTGAATGAAGAGAAAGAAAACGAGATCCTCAAACTAAGGAATCAGTTGGATGAAGGAAGGAAAGCTGAAGAGACCTTGAAGAAGCAATGTCTGGAAAAAGAAGAACAACATCAAGTTGAGGTAAATATCTTGAAAAGTAAATTAGAAGAAAAAGATAAACTATTACGATTTCAAGATAGTACTAAGATCTTGGATGATATTCTTAGTAGTCAAAGGTCCCCTGCTATCAAAACTGGTCTTGGTTTTCATGAGTCTATCGAAGGTGAATCTGGTTCACAAAGTAAGACAAGAAACTCTAATGCAAAATCTGAAAGGCTCTACAAGGAGATGAAAGGACAACCCCATCAACAATCAAGGAAAGAGACTCCTCAAAGAAAACCTTTTACTCCTCCCATGAATAATGTTGAATGTTATGTATGTCATAATCTTGGACATGTTGTAGCCATATGTAGAAGAAGAAGGTTTCAAGACCATCATGCAGAAATATCATCACATTCAAGGTACTTTAATGGATATTGCTTTTCTTGCAATATGTTTGGCCACAAAGCTGCTGATTGCTATAGGAGGAATATGAAACATGTAAGATGCTATGCATGTAACAAGTTTGGACATAGAGCAAAACATTGCAGGAACAAATCTCATGATAAGAAGAAATCATCAACATGCTTGAAGATATGGAAGAAGAAGGAAGTTCAGTCAGAAAGATGTGGCACAGCACAGGGTACTCAGCACAGCACAGACATAACAGACTCAGGGGGAGCTGAAGGTGTAAAACTTCAGTGTTCTAACTCTCATACGCAAGTTTAATGAAGGGAAGCCACGTATATACGCGAGTTTCACACTGCAAAATCGCGTATATGTCAGTCTGAAGAAAAGCAGTGGGGACAGACTCAGAAAAGGGGTCTGATATGATTCAGTCCAGTATCTGCTCTATTGGTTAACAATTACAGTCTGCTGAGGATGTATGGAAATGTCTTGATGCTAGAAGTGTTTTAATCCTAACTTGATGATGATGTCTTGATGCTTATTACTGATGTATGCATCTAACTGAAAACAGATGGCACAGGCTCAGGGGGAGCATATACTTCAAATAATGCATTGTTGGCATTATGGTTAGAAGTTGTTAATAAAGTCTATGAAGCTAAATGATACATCTTGCTGTTTGATCAAAGGAATGGTATTGCAGGCTGATGCTTATGGTACAGATCATATATGATGAATAATAGTCATGAATGAATGGCTGGTCTTAGAACCTGCATCTGCTCAGGGGGAGCATGGATGGATTGATACAACTTGGCATATACAAAGGGGAGCCAAATCAAAAACTTCAGCATGTACTCAGGGGGAGTATGGACAGCAGAAGGTATACCAAAGAAGAGAATATCTTGGTCTGCCCTTTGCCCTTGATGTCAAAGGGGGAGAGTGACTTGGTGTGGTGGTTGCCATCAAGTCCAAAGGGGGAGATTGTTGGCATTATGATACAAGTGTTGTCCTTGATGACAACTCACTCAAAAGCAGGTACAAGTGATGGCAACTTAATCAGAGGACAGATCTTAGTACAGCAGGACAAGAAAGAGATATACGCAGGTTCATTAAGGAAAATCAGCGTATACACGCGGGATGGCTTCAGTAAAAGTGCGTACATGTGAAAACGTACCTTTGGTCCATGGCGGTTAGTCCTTGGAAGTTGTGCCCATGGTTTTGGACCATGGTATCTCGACAAGTGTGTTGATCCCAAGTATTGGGCTCTTGGTATTGATTTATTATGGTTTTGGACCGTGGTATTGAGCAAGGCCTAAGACTATAAAAGGAGAAGAAGATCATTAGGCAAGGTGTGGTGCAAGTGATGAATATCTGATGAAGAGTGAGATCTAGATGCTGATTATGGGTTGGTGATGCCATGCTTGATCTGAACCAAGGTTGCACTCATGTCGAGGATGATGAACGATGGAACGGGATCTCAAGGCTTGGAATGATTATATGGTTTGTGTATGGACTAGATCTATTGACGCATGTTTATAAATGTTATGTTCTGGGTATGTTTTGATGTCTGAAATAGCTGCAAAGTTATAAGTTAGAATTTGCAGATCTGTACGCGGGTTGTATTTGGTAAAAGCGCGTATACACGCAGGTTGGGTTCGTCCGAGTAGCGTATACAGTATGAAGTATGATATTTGAATATGGAGTTGGATTTGGTTGTTATTGCAGAGTTATGTTGTCTGGTGACTGTGTTGTGGACAGGGTTTCAGTATTGGGTGATTCAGAAATTGATGATTCAGGTTGTATTGCAATGATGATCGTTTTATGGATCCAGTATGAAAATGTATGAAACGTGGTCCCAGGAAGATCGTAGAGTTCAGTAGGTCGGCGCCTACGTACTGGTAAACATATCAGCCAGTACAAGAGCCAGGGGGTTGTAGCTCCCTTCCAGGAGCAGCTGGAAAACAAGTGAAGGTTGGAGCCTTCTGTAGGTTGGCGCCTACGTACTAGTAAATGGATCGGCTAGTACAAGAGCTAAGAGGGTTGTAGCCCTCTGCAGGTTGCAGCCTGCGTTCTGGTAAAGGACTAAACCAGTACATTGTAAAAGAAGCTTCTTATTAAAGGAAGATAGAAACAAATTGCAGCAGGTGGTTTTCACCCACATTGGGTTTCCACCTTATATCATGGTGTTCATGTGTGTGGCTTATGTGTGATGATCTGTTCTGTTATACTGCTCATGTTTACTGTTAATATGGTTAATAATGTTCTGATGCATTCACTGAGGATAAACCAACTGAATCATAAGATTACTGAATATACGCTAGTTGCAATTAACACAGTCGCGTATATATGCTGATATACTGAACTGAAGTCGCGTATATGAATCTGAGTATGAAATTGAAAAAGTTTTATTGATCTGATCATACTGATTCACCCCCCCTCTCAGTATTATTTCCAACACTTGTGTATCTTTTTTATGTGATGAAGAGATAACTTCTTCCCTTCCTTTTCTTCTATAAGTATGATATGTCTCTATCTTCAATTTTCCATCTACTGATAAAATTTCCTCTATTTCCAAGACATATATTTAGAACTAATCCAAAGTAATTGACCCTCTTTCTCTTAAAGTAAAACTAGAATATGAGTGAAAAGAACCTGCAAAAACTACCTTGGCAGCTACTGGTGGAGGTTTAATCTCTGCTGGAAAACTATTATAGAGGTTATTAAACCTCTTATAATTTTTTCAACTTATTCATTTGCCTTCGATTTAATGCTATTAAATTATGTTAGAAATTATCCATGATCCTTCTTTTCTCCCCATCTCTATATGAAACTAGTCTCTAACTCTTCCCATTTGTTAATTAAGTTAGCAAAGAGAGTTTTAAGCCATTTCCTTGCCTCCCCATCAAGGGACTGGACAAAGAATCTCATAACCACATCTAAACATTCCACATTTAAATTTTTTGCAAAAGCATAGAATGTAACCACATTTTTCTATGTTGTTATCTCATCTTCCCCTATAAAATGAGCAAATAATTTCAAGTAATCTTGTGGCATGGAATTCATGGGCTGAGAAAAATTTTAGGGGGCATATCTATTATGTAGAAACCCGAGAATCACCATATTTTGATTTGCAGATGGAGGAAGGTTTACTGTTTGAGATGCAGATGAGGAAGGAGGAATTACATAAATTGGAAGTAATGACAACATGGAAAAATAGTACATAAAACGAGTAATGACAACATGGAAAAATAGTACATAAAACGAGTAATGACAATATGGAAAAATAGTACATAAAAGATAAGGTGGAAGGTGACGTAGTAATAGAGAGTGACTTGGATGGAGTGAGTGGGCTCGCCTATACATGCTCTCTTGTTGCCTTTAATAGTTTATGTGGAAGCATTCTCTGCCTCGATGGGCAATTTGTATTGTATGTTGTTTCAATTAAAGTGGTGGTGGGGTTGATCAGGACCATCGATTGCCCCATCATTTATTTGGTAAAGATGATCCCTAGGGGCACTCCTCAACATATCCTTCATTCACTTCATGTTTTTGGTTTTCTATGTGGGTGTCGCTTGATTGAAAAGTATTATGATGCACTCGTAACATGAGAACTCTTTGAATCATCTGACATCACGTAATTTTATGGGGTGGCTCACCTTTGAATATACATAACTATTGTTGATCCCTTTTTAAGCCTATAGGGTTAGGCTTACAGCAGAGAGTGCCTACAAAGAAGTAGAGGGGATTGGTGTCTCCTATAGGTTGGTTCCTATGAAGCAACAAAGGAGATTGGTGTCTCCAGTAGGTTGTTTCCTAGAATATATTTTTATATAAATATTTTTTTGTGTTTGATCCTATAATTATTTCCAGATACATCTTGCATTACTTGCTCAATTTATGCAATTGATATTTTATGTATTTTGAATGTTTAAATAAGTTAAAAATGTCATTATGTGTATTCACCCCTCCTCTTAGTATAATTGTGAAATCCAACAATTGGTATCAGAGCATGTTATTTTAGAGGCAATCTAACCATTATAAGGTAAATTTTTTAGGAACAAATCACTAATAAGGATAATGATTTCTCAAATAGAATCCCACTATTTGATGGAACAATTTATGCCTTCTAGACCGTAAGGCTGAGTGCATATCTTTAAATGTCTTTTAGTGTTGATTTTTGGGCTTTTGTTGTAGATAAATATAAAGTTCTAAGAATTCTTGCAATAGATGTAGATAATAAAAAGGCGTTAGTGAATAATGATAAATAAATGAGTTCCATTCTAAGTGGTTTGTTATATTTAGAAATTTTCAAGGTAGTGTAGTGTGACTCTGCTAAATAATTTTAGAACAAAATTCAAGGAAACTAAGAAGGAGATGAAAAGGTAAAGAGGGCTAAGCTTCAAACACAAATAATGTAATTTGAACATTAAGGATGAATGAAGAATAAAAAATTGCAAAGTTTTCCATTTGTGTATATGATGTTGTGAATAATATCAGAGGACTTGGTGAAATGATTTATGAAGCAATAATTGTTTAGAAAGATCTCTTCCATTGACATTTAATGAAAATTTATCTGCCATTGATGAAATGAACTATCTAAAACATATGAATATGGATGAATTACATGAAATATTCACTTAATATGAGATGAAAAAAGGAAAGGAGAAGTTTGGATTAAAGAAATAAACATTCAAAGAATTGAGGAAAATCAAAGAACACAAGGACGACGATCACTCCAACTATGAATCTGATGAAGAAAATTTTCAATTTGTGAGGAAGCTAGAAATAAGACCTATAAAATATAATGGTAATATACCATTCAAATGTTTTAAATGTGGTAAAATATACCCTTTTTTTAGGCCTTAGGGTTCCAAGGCATGAACCTATCTTGTCAATGTAAATAGAACACACCTCGGAAGCCTTGCTGAAGACAAATAATCATGGATGACACCTGCGTGGCAAGAAGTGCAACAAGATCATCATAAGAAATGTGACAATACTAAGAATAAGGTGTTGATAAATTGAGACGCTATGTTAGCTTGAGTCACTATGATCTTGAGTGATGGGTGAGAAGGTGCAACAGTACAAATAGTGGGAAATCATACGATCGTAGTAGGCAAAATGGTGTACGTATGAGAGGAGGTTGAGAAAGACAACGAGAGTTCAGGCCGACCCAAGGTCATGTTGTAGGCCCAACCGGTGGGTGTAATAGCCAAATGTTAAGCAACATAAAGAAGGAACAATGGGCTTGGTGAGATGACAGGGTCATCTTAATCCAAAGTGCACAACATGAGTGATATGAGCCAACCCAAATGAATTGAAGGGGTTGTTGTGAAGAACCACCTAAAGGAGCTAAAGTATTTTATATACAACTGAATGAAGGTGGAGGGAGATGACAATCTATTGGAGTACAAAGTCACAAGTGAATACAAGTGAAGGGAATATAAAGAAGGTTGGATGGACTATATCAAGGTATGTGGTCGTACAAATATGAAAAAACATGGATTAAACCACAACATGGGATTGGATGAAAGTAACTCGAGTGGGTTGCCAAGTGATCTGAGTAGGGTGTGACTAATGACAAAAGTGTTTATTTTGTATCTTGTGTTGGGTGTGGAATCTAATTATCTTCCTGATTGTTCAGAGGTTTCTGTTTTAGCTATATTGGATCCTTGTTCTTAATGAGATAACAATGCCACCCATATGATCACCGTTAGGGGGGTCCAGGGGCCGTAGTCAATCTAGGTTGTTCATTAGGTGGATGATCTGACAGTAGAATTTATTTTAATTTATGGGTTTTTTCCCCAGAAGGAAACCCTCAGTTTATATGATGGAATTGTATTATGATTCTGTATTATTATTCTGAGAAAGAAAGAGAGAGGAGATTTTGTGACAGTGGAGGGGAAATGACAAGAGATCCATTGTAGGTTGTATCTCTTCATTTTTCTGGATAATATAAAAGGAGGGACTAGTTGTTTCTCCATGGACGTAGCCCAAATTGGGTGAACCACATATATCTATGTCTCTCTTGTTTTATATGTTTCCATGTTTATGCTTTCGCAATATTTTATGTGTTTCAATGCTTCGTTAGTTAATTTATAACAACTGGTATCAGATCCAAAGGTGCATTTGGTTGATAAACTTACAGGAGAGAAGGATTCCTACTTCAATTGGGAGTAATGCCGAAAGATAGTAGGTTTAGGGTAGAGAAATTTAATGACCAAAACTTAGAACTACGGAAGATGCAGATGGAAGATTACATGTATCAAAAATATTTGTACCTACCACTAAGCAGAAAATAAAAGAAACTAGCGAGTATGAGAGATGAAGAATGGGATCTTCTCAACAGAAAGGCACTAGGAACAATATGACTGTGTCTAGAAGTATCAATGGAATTCAATATTTCAAAGGAAATGACAACAAAAGGTTTAATGACGACATTGGCCAAAATATATGAAAATCCTTGGCCTTTGATAAGGTATTTCTTATTATGAAGGTGTCAGAAGGTGGATATGTCGTTGATCATTCTAATTAATTTAACATGGTTACCAGTCAGTTAAGTTTTGTAGGGGTAAATTTTGATGATGAAGTAAGGGCTCTGTTATTTATGTGCTCATTACTAGAAATTTGGAATGGCTTAGTTATGGCTATTAGTAACTATGTCTCTAGATCTAGTAATTTAAATTTTGATCATGGTGGTGGTGTTATCCTTAGTTAGGAATCACAAAGGAAAAGCTCAGGCAATACATCATGTAATTCTTTGACTATAAGGACTAGGGGAATAAAAATGGAAAGAGGAAAGAGCCCAAGAAATCACACTAAGACAAGAAAAGGAAGATCCAAGTCTAGATCGGGGATATTGTTTTGGAAATGTGGGAAGAAAGGGCACCTGAAGAAAGACTCTAAGTCTCAAAAGGGAAAGGAAGGAGCTAGACATCAAGAGAACAATAAAGAAGTGAATGTAACAAGTGATATGTTGCAAGATTCTATAATTATTTCCTTAGAAAATATTATTTATGCCTGGGTAGTAGATTCAAGGGATTTATTCCATTCCACACTTGATAGAAAACATTTAATCTCTATGTTCAAGGATATTTTGGAAATTTTAGGCTAGCTAATGATAAGCCCTATAAAATCATTGGAATGGGAAAAGTTTTTATAAAGAAAAAAATGGAAACTAATGGTTATTAAAGGAAGTAAGCCATGTTCCATATTTGAAGAAAAATATAATTCCAATAGGGCGATCGAGACGAAAAGGTTGTGTAACTACATTTACAGACAAAACCTATAAGGTCACAAAAGAAGCTTTGTTAATAGCAAAAGGAGAAAATGTTTATACGTTGTATTTATGCAATGGTATTTATAATTTTTTTTAATGCTTTAACCTTCACAGGAGCAGATATGGCACTCTGGCATCATAGGATCAGCCACATGAGTGAGAAGTGGATGTACATTCTTCACTCAAGGAATTTCTTTCTAGGTTTGAAGCATGTTGTTTGAATTTTTGTGAAAATTGTGTTTATTGAAAATAGAAGAGAGTAAAAACTCTCAAATTTTGGAAAGAAAATAAGAGTGAAATATTATAGCTTGTGCATATATATGTCTGGGTACCTTCTAAGGTATCATCTCTCAGTGGTCACGGTATTACGTTACTTTTATTGATGATGCATCTAGGAAAACTTGGATTTATTTGTATTTAGAATAAATTTGATGTATTTGATACTTTCAATAAGTGGAAAGCTTTGGTTGATAATGAGATAGGAAAGGAGTTGAAGTTTCCCAGATCAGACAATGGAGGTGAATATTGCAACAAAGAGTTTGATAAATATTATTCAAAGCATGGAATTCATAGAGAGGAGACAGTTCCAAGGATTCCATAGGAAAATGGTGTGCTAGAAAGGATGAACAGGACAATCATGGAGCATGCAAGGTGCATGAGGTTGCATGCATGATTTCTGTTATAACTTTGGGTAGATGTTGTAGACACTGATGTTTATATAATAAATGGAGGGCCTTCAAGTTCTTTGGATGGTGGTATTCCTGAGGAGTCATGGACAGGTAAAAAGATAAACTACTCATTTTTAAATACTTTCAATTGTGAATCCTTCGTCCACAGTAATAAAGAAAATAAAACAAAGCTTGAGGCAAAGTCAAATAAACGTACTATTATTGCATATGTTGTTAATTATTTTGGTTATCACTTATATGATTATGAAAATCACATAATCATTAGGAGCAGAGATTTCATATTCAATGAAAAGGTCTTGTATAAGGAAAAGATGCAAGGAAAGAAATAGTAAAAGGAAAACAAAGAATACACGGTGCTTAATGAGATCATAGAAAAAGTAAAGGTGCCTAAAAATCATAATTATCAACAACCACAATAATAATAGGCACCTCAAACACCTGAAAGTGGTGTTAGAATATCTACTAAGATCGGTAGACCCATTGAACAATATTGTCCTTCATTATATTATGTATTGTTGATTGATTCTGGTGAACCAGAAAGATACAGAGAAAAAATTGAGGTAGAAACTAGGAAGAAGTGGGAGCAAGCCATGGAAGAATAGATGGACTCCTTGATACATAACTAGACTTGGGACTTAGTTAAGTTTCCTACAAGCAAAATGACATTGCAAAATAAGTGGGTTTACAGGTTGAAGGAAGAAGATGGAGGTATACATAGATATAAGGCCAAACTTGTGGTGAAGGGGTTTGCACAAAATAAAGCTATAGACTTTGATGAAATGTTTTCTCCTATTGTTAGAATGACTTCAGTTAGAACTATTTTAAGTTTAGTGACAATAGAAGATTTGCATCTTGAGAAGTTAGCTTTAAAGCAAACCTTTCTCCATGGGTATTTGGAGGAAGAAATATATAGGAGACAACCACAAGGTTATGAGGTCAAATGGAAGGATACATTAGTGTGTAAATTGAAGAAGAGATTGTATGGGTTAAAACATGATCCAAGGCAATGGTATATAAAACTTGATAGGTTTATGTTTATACAAGGTTATACTAGATGTCACTCTAACCATTGTGTTTATCTTAAAAGGAAAAATGATGGAAGTTATATTATATTACTATTATATGTAGATGACATGCTTGTTTCATGGTGTAACATGTAGAAAATAAATGTGTTGAAACAAAAATGGGTAAATTAATTTGCAATGAAGGATTTCGGTGCCACAAAACAAATCCTTGGTATGAGAATAACTAGAGATAGTAAAAATTGCAAATTAACATTATCTCAGAGTGAGTACATAGAAAAGGTGGTGGAAAGATTTAGTATTTAGAATGAAAAATAAATTAGCACAACTTTGGCTAGCCATTTCAAACAAATTAAGAATATGTGTCCCAAGACCCAAAAAGAGATGGATTATATGTGTAAAGTCCCATATGCATCAACAATTGGAAGCTTAGTATATGCAATGATCTGCACAAGGACTAATATTTCACATGCAATGGGAGTTATAACTAGGTATATAAACAATCTAGGAAAAGAGCATTGGATGGCAATGAAGTGTATTCTCAGGTATTGGAGAGGTACCACAAATCAAGCATTATGTTTTGGTGGTTCAAACATTATTCTATAGGGATATGTTGATGTCGATATCGTGGGTGATATAGATAACAAGAGAATCACCATAGGTTATGTGTTTATTGTAGGTGGAACAACGATTAGTTAGGTTTCAAAATTACAAAACATTGTTGCACTTTCAGCAATGAAAGAAGACTATGTTGCTGCTATAAAGGCTAGTAAAGAAGTGATTTGGTAATGAAGGTTTATGGATGAATTGGGAAAGAAGAAGGATATGGATAGGTTATACAGTGACATCCTGAGTGCCATTGACCTTGCAAATAAATCAACATTTCATTCCAAGATTAAACATATATATCTCAAGTACCATTTCAAACGTTCAATGTTGGAAGATGGGAAATTGAATCTGGAAAGGTTACACACTAGTTAGAATACTGCATATATTTTCAAGAAAGTTGTATCTGGGGAGAAACTGAGATTCTACTCAGTTTTAGTTGGTGCTCAAGTATGATGGTGAAGATGGGAAACAGAGAGGTCCAAGTGGAGTCATTTCGCAACAAGTGAAGAAACAATGAAGTTTATATAGTCAGGTCCAAGTGGAAGACTGTTGGGTGTAGAGCGTGATTATCTTCTTGATTGCTCATAGATTCTTTTTTCATCCACGTTGGATACATGTTCCTAATTGGCCGGATATTCTATCCATATTATCATTGTCAGAGAGGTCCATGGGGGAGACGATCATTTTATTAGCCCCCCTTGGCAGGGGTTTTGGGGAAGTGCCCCTAAAGTTAAAAATAGATGAAAAATTTCCTTGTAAAATATTGTAATTTCAAATTCAATCTTGGTCATTCATTAGGAAAATAATCTGAGAGTAGAAGTTATGTTAATTTAGGGTTTTTTCCCTAGAAGTAAAGCCTCATTTTATATGATGTAATTGTATTATGGTTGTGTATTATTATTTTGAGAAGGAAAGAGAGAGGATATTGTGTGAGAGCAGAGAGGAAATTACAGTGAATCTATTGTAGGTTGTATCTCTTCATTTTCTCGATAATATAAAAGGAGGGAATGGTTGTTTCTCCATGGACGTAGCCCAAATAGCGTGAATCATGTATATCTATGTCTCTCTCGTTTTATGTGTTTTTGTTTTTTGTTTCCACATTATTTTATGTTTTTCATTTCTCTGTTAATTAATTTCTAACATCTTGTGGGTTATTAGCTATGTATTCCTACAAACTAGGCCTTTTGTTTGAATATCTATTGTATTTGATACTTATTAATGAAGCAGAAGGTCAAAGGGTTGTTTCCATCATTTCTTGCACATGTATATGATGATGTTAGTGCTAAATTAATGTCTTGCATATGATTATAATATTTTTTTAATGGAAGAAGATTAATTGAAGTGTAAGTGACAATATTATTATTTCTCTATATGAATGAAATTCTGCACTTAAAATAATGTAGTGATTGACATGGTTAAAGTACTTTGTGGCATAGTCTAGGTGGATAAACACTATGACACACTAAGTAGTTGCAAAATATGTTAGTGCCAAAAGCTCAACATATCACATTTCACCCACAAAGGTGTCATATAACTATAGGAGGCCCTGAAGTTAGTACAAGTAGTATTCGAGCTACAACTCAACATGCAAGTGGAATTTGTGCAGTTCAATAGTGTAGCGAATATGGAGACTTATGTGAGGTTTTTTTGGTTCTTGTTCGCATTAAGACTCTGTTAATGGCATGGGTTCCTTAGGCAAGGAACAAGAAAATTGAAGGGTTAAGAAATGCTTTATTAACATGGAAATCAATAAGAAGGTAATATTTATGCTTGTTGACATAGGTGTGTCATGCAATTTCCTGAGGGAAAGTCTAGTAGAGTAACTTGGTATGAAAGTAACCATGAGCAAGGCAACCTTCAAAGAATTCAATTCCATAGATAAAGTAGTAAAAATATTGGTAGTGTATCTTAGGTATCAAGAGGTACCACTAATCAAGCATTATGATTTGGAGGTTCAAACACTATTCTATAGGGATATGTCGATTCATATATGGTAGGTGATAGAGATAAAAAGAGGAGCACCATAGGATAAGGTAGGTACATGTAACCATTGATGAGTATGGAAGTTTAGACATATAGTCCATCTCTTTCTAAGTCTTGGGACATATCTCCTTAGTTTGAAATGGCTAGCCAAAGGTGTACTAACGGGTTTTGTAATCTGCATATTAAATCTTTCCAACACCTTTTCTATGTACTCACCCTAAGACAATATTAATTTATAATTTTTCCTTTCTCTACTTATTCTCATACCAAGGATTTGGTTTGTAGCACCAAAATCCTTCATTGCAAATGAATTAGCAAATTTACATTTGATCACATTTATTCCCTGCATGTTAGACCTTGTAATAATCATGTCATATATATTAAAATAGCAATATAATATAGCTATCATCATTTTGTTTCTTAAGATAAACATAGTGTTCATAATGAAATCTAGTATAGCCTTGTTAAGACATAAACCTCTCAAATTTTAGATACCACTGCCTTGGAGCCTATTTTAAGCCATACAATATCTTCTTCAATGTGCACAATAATTTCTCCTTCCATTTGACCTCATACCCTTGTGGTTGTTTCATATGAATCTCTTCCTCTAGCTCCCCATGGAGAAATGTTGTCTTTACATCTAATTGTTCAGGATGAAAATATTTTGCTGCCACTAGACTTAAACTAGTTCTGATTGAAGTCACTTTAACAATAGGAGAAAAAATTTCATCACATTCTATACCCTTGTTTTGTGAAAACCCCTTCACAAAAAGTCTAACCTTGTACCTCATTTCATCTCCATATTCTTCTTTCAACCTATAAACCCATTTATTCTACAATGTTATTTTTCCTGCAAGAAAACTGACTAAGTCCCAAGTTTGATTATGTACCAAGGAGTCCATCTCTTTTCTCATGGCTTACTCGCACTTCTCTCTAGTTTCTACCTATATTGCTTCTTCAGATATTTTTGGTTCACTAAAATTAGTAAAAAAATACATAATATAATGAAGGAGAGTATCATTCAAAGGGTCTACTTAATTTGGTGGATCTTATAACAATGCTAGCATGAGTTTGAGGTGACTACTTATATTTTTTCTATTGTTGTTGTCGTTGTTATTGATCATTATGATTTATTGGCAACATTGAATTTAATTTTTCTATGGTATCATCAAGCACTATGTATTTTTCATTTTCCTTTCCTGTTTCTTTCTCTACAATTGATATTTGTATAAGACCACTTCATTGAATACCACGTCTATACTCCTGATGATTTTATGGATTTCATAATCATATAAGTGATAAAAAAAATCATTAATGCCATATCCAAGAAAGGTATACTTATTTGATTTTTATTTTCTTTATTGATGTGGTAAATTCTTCACAACCAAAGTTATTTAGAAATGTGTAGTTTACCTTATTACCAATCCATGCATCCTCCAAAATACCACAAACCAAGGAACTTGAAGGCCCTCTATTTATTAGGTAAACAACAATAACTAACCAAAAATTGAAAGGGAAATCTTGCATGCAATCTCATACACCTTGCACACTCCATGATTATCCTATTCATCCCTTCTGAGACACCATTTCCTTGTGGCGTTTCTTGAAGTCATGAATTCCATGGTTTGAACAATAATTATAAAACTCCTTGTTGCAATATTCACATCCATTATTTGATTTGAGACACTTCAACTTCTTTTCGATCTGATTCTCAACCAATGGTTTTCCTATCTTAAAAGTATCAAAGACATCAAATTCATTGCAAATAGAATAAATCCAAATTTTCCTAGTTGCATAATTGATAAAAGTAACATAATAATGAGAGCCAAAAAGAGATGATACATGAGTCAGTATCCATACATCTGTATGAAAAACCTATAATTTTTCACTCTTCTATCTTTTCCCAACTCTGATAAATATGACTCTCTTATGTTTTCCATAAACAAAATTGTCATATGAATCCAAATCAGCATGCTTTAAACCTTGCAACAAATTTCTTGAGTGAAGAATCAACATTCCATTATCACTTATGTTCCCAAGACTATGATGCCATAATGTTTTATATTTTCATGTGGTTATTAAAGAATTAGAGAACCAAAAATACGAATGCATAAATATAATGTACCTATCTTATCTCCTTTTTCTATTACCAGGGCTCCTTTAGTGACCTTCTATGATTTGTCTGTAAATGTAGTTACACAACCTTCACCTCCTAACTGCCCCATTGAAATTAGATTTTTATTTATATTTGGAACATGCCTTACCTACTTTAATAACCATTCCTTTTCATTCTATTGATTTATAAGTACCTTACCCATTCCAATAGTTTTATAGGGTTTATCATCATTGTTATAGACATTTTTGGGCCCTACAACCCCAAGCATGAAATGTCCATAAATCAAGGGCTCCTAAGTCCCTAAAAGTGTTTTTCTAACCCCTAAAGGAACAAGGTCAACAGATTACAGCTTCTCCCAGAAGTTCTCCATGAAAAATTGCTCAAAATTGGTCAAAACAGGATCATTTCAGCTACTCCACTAGCCAAGTGCGTTGCATCTCACCTAAATACACTGTGTGGGTGCGCTTCATTTCAAAAATCCCTTCTATGGGGTGCGATGGGTGAGAAATGACAAATGGCAGTGTCATTCCGTGAGGTGGAGAGGCAATGGAAGCTTCCAGAATCTTCTCTTGTGACACTTGCCTCACTGCATTCGACCAAGGATGAGTAAGAGATCATCAATCTCCAAGTGGAAGCAAGAACTATCAGAGGGAAGACACTAATCAAATCATGAGTTGACTCATCTCCATTACAGATATCTATATATGGATCCCTCATCCTAGAGATCCAGAGGCTAGAAGTTTGCATATTGTAAGGAATTGTTGTTGGTTTCTTGAGACAAACATCAGATTGTTGGGTGATCTAAGCTTTGTTTGAGGTGAAGAGGGGCGTTTTAGCTGGGAGGTTGATGTTGGGTCAGAACAACTGGTTGTAACTCCTCTTGGCTCTTTCTTGTTTATCAATAAAAGCTATTCAAGTTTTCCTCCATGCTCTTGTGTCATTGATGCTTGCTACATTTGTATGGTCAATTTACATCTGATCTTAGATTGTTTATGATTATAGATCCATGTCTTTGTATAGTGCTATGCTTCTGTGATCTTACAGGTACTTTGTGAAGCTGGGCGTGCAAGGGAGCAGGTAGCTAAAGACTATCAAAGAAGAGAGGAATCAAATCAGGAGATTAGCGCAAGACAGAGGTTGGTCTTTCTGTTCCTCTCTATCTATAATTCATAAAGGAAAAACGAAAGTTGCTTTTCTCTATTGGTTTCTAAGGCAGCTATCATACCTTAGTGGGATAGAGCAGTTCTATATAGACACTTTTCCCTGTAACAAAATGGCGACTCCGCTGGGGAAGAATTAGTTTGTTTGTTTATCATTCTTTGTTGTTTGTTTCATAAACTTACAGGTAGCATTTGAACTGCATTTGCCATAACAAATGCAAAGTAGATAACTGCTACTTCAATCCGTCTACTGGATCTATTTATGATTTAAAAAACTGATTCAAAAACTATCTGATTGCCCTTGTGATAGCTCTTAGATCCTCCTTAGATCTACCCCTGATTGTTGCATTACTGATTGCTTTTTGCTCGGCTAAAACCTAAGAACTAAACTGTAAACTGTGACCCGGAACCCAAACAGAGTCTCGTTTCTGGCCCAGCGCAGGTACTGTTTAGAGAATCTGAACTTCAGCACACTTCCCGAGTGGACAAGGTGCGCCGCATTTCAAATTCTCTTTGTTACAGGTGCGCTGATCAGACTAGGCTCTGTGCAGTTTTGGTTTCTGTGATTCATTCTTTCCAGTTCTATTCCTGAATTTTGCTGCCTGTGATCAGTATATGTCTGTTTGAAACCCCTTTTCCTTGCTGTTATTCCACCTCCTTTGTACAAAATAACTGTAGATGTTTTTGTGTGTTTGTTGAGTCATTTTCAGTTCTCCTTTGTAAAAGTAGCATAATCGTACTGTCGTCCTTTGATTTGAAACTGTCGCAAGTGTCGATTTCAATCGTAGGAAAGAGTTTGATTGCTGTTGATGGTCGATTATCCTGTTACTATTGCTTTTGGTCTAAATTTGTAATTTTCTAGTGTCAAGAACAAGTATTCATTTAAAAATTGTAAGGTGTTGTGATCGTCTCCATTTTTTATTTCGAAAACAAACTTGTTGATATTTGTCGCTTGAAAAAAATTCAGATTTGTGCATCAACTTTCTTTTTAGCATTCATATACTAAGAAATTCGAAAAAAAATACATGCATGTGCATTTTCATATAGACAGTCTAATTGGCTTGATTTAGGAAAGTGCATTTAGAGTGTGCTCTTTGCTCTTTGTGAAAAGATTTTGTCTTTCTTCTCCTTAGTAGCTAGGATTTTCATTGCACAAAGAAGATAAAAAGTTTGTTTATCATCTTAGATTGCATTTTAGGAATTACATCTACATCTCGCGGTGAACCTGAAAGGAAAACTTCATAAACAAGATCAACTTAAAATAAATTCAATGAATCTAACAATGTTTTGGAACTTAACGCACAACATTTAGAAGTCTAGGCTAGAGACGTATTCCGGCGTCGTAAAGCCTAGTAACTGTTGTTCTCACTGATGGTTGGGTGATTCCTCCACTTTGAGATGATAAGTGCCAGTACGGACTTATGCTCCCACGTATCGTCGAGTATATTTTGGGAGACCCCAATAGGCTTAATCCTTTATCCATAGGAAGCTGTGTCTGCCGCCCTATCGATCGCAATGCACTGAACACAGCATTCAAGAAGATTGACTGCCGTACCGTAAAAAGTATTCTGCAGTTTTGTGATTGGTTTGGTAATCCCTCTACCTAGATTTCCAGAGCAGTCCCTTTCATTCCTTTTCAGACTCTTTAACAGAAAAGGTCCATCTGAGCACTTGTCACTTCAGGCTCATTAAAAATCGAAGGAGACTAGAGTCATCTTTTGTTTTTTCTCGACTCTTAAAAATTGAAAAAACAAGTTGTGTCAAAGCGTCTAAAATTCATTTAATTTGGAAACATACTTCCCCTTTATTTTTAGTTGGTTGAGTAATCCGCAATCGTGGAAGAAAGTCAATTGAAACCCTGTTGTTCGCGGAGGCTTACGAGTCAGCCATCTTTGTCTCCAGAATCAAAGCTAGTACGGACAAAGCGAACTTGTTTAACCGGTTCCAAATCTCCTGTTAAAGTTAGAACAAGTGTTCCAACAACATCAGAGACTCCGGATACTCCAAACATTTCTGGAATCCTTGCCTCTACAGAAGAAGTTCAGCAGCCACAGAAGGACAGTAGTACTGATCCTAGTCTGACGATAAGCACTTGTGTTACCGAACCAGTTCCATTTACAACCGGTTCGGAGAGTCTTGCTCCTCAAACATCTATCGCTGCCGATTCCATACCTTCTTCGGCACCAAACATATTTTACGGACCTGACGGTCTACCCCTTCCACCTGGTCTGATTGCCATAGAAGAGATTTTGGAAGATCCTCCAATTAGTACTCCATCGCAATTTGGAGTCGGGATCACTCTGTATCCTTCGTCATCAGAAGTTAGTCTACCGCCAGCGGAAGCTCCTGTAGAATCGCTAGGTAACCTTTTAGATAGACTAGAAATGTCTGAACAACCATCAACATCTAGGACTGTGTCGTCTGACACAGCGACGACAGAACTCCCTGCTATCACTCCAACAATGTTCACCGGTATACCATCTGTCCCAACTAGCTCTCAACCGCTAGAAGGAGCCCACTTAGGGGCCATTTCGACAGTATGGTCTGTTACTGTTTGTTCATCCAGAATAGTATCTGGAAACTCTTATGTTGAGTCTCAACAAATTGATCCATTTGGAGGTCAATTTGGGTAGTCTAGCCCTCAAGGGCAAACCATTCCCTTGAGTTCTGGATTACCACCGTATGGGGGGCAGTATACCCTTTCATTATCCCCTCCGGGAGGATATCCATACGGGAGTTCACAACAACATTCGGGTTATACTGGAATTACCTCAAGCGGTTGGGTACCGATACTACCTCAACAACCAAGAGTTGTATATTCGATGCAACAATGCTTACCTATGTCAAATATACCAACTACGCCAGCTATTGTGACGGTGTCACAAGTTCAAGCACTGCCTGTTGTATGCCAACCTCAGGTTTCTCAGGTTGTAATGCAACAGCCCCTTGACCCTGCGACTCAACCACAATCGCCGACTGGTGGAATGACACAGGTTCAGACGGGTACAATTACCCCTCATCTTGGTCAAACTGTTAGTATCGGGAAACAGCACATGGCTTCACAACCATGGCTAGTACAATACCAACAACCGCAATTCCAACAAGTATACCAAGGTTCTGAGCAAAAAATCTTTGCAAATAGTGGACAGCCGTATATTCAAAATGGTGAAAATCAACCATTTTACAATGGTCATGCCCACCAACCTTACCAAAGTTACCAGCATCAAATGCATTATGCCGGTATGCAAAGACCAACTGCTCAGGCAATCCCATCTTATCCTGGGTATGCTTCACCTAACCTGAATCAGCAGTTACCCTTTGTGGCAACTTTAGAGTTACTTGATTTAAATCGGTTAACAAATGATCCAATCGCTTACGCCCCTTGGTGGCCAGCGATTCCGCATAAACTTCCATCAGATATTCCTAAATTTAATGGAAATCCAGATGAAGATCCATCGAATCATGTAATGACCTTTCATCTATGGTGTTCATCAAACACCCTAAATGATGATTCGATAAGACTTCACCTTTTTCAGAGGATGTTAATGGGTCCAGTGGCAAAATGGTACATCGAATTGCTTAGAGCTTCAGTCGACAACTTCAGTACCTTACCCACAACCTTTTTAACCCATTTTCAATTACCAATAAGGTACGAAACGGGAACAGAACTCCTTACCAACTTCAAACAGATGACGGCCACTCACATATCTGATCATATACATGAGTGGCGACGTCGTCGTAGAATGGTAAAAACATATGTTCCCGATCAGCTCTTAGCTGAATGGTTTATCAAGTCATTACTACCTTCCATCACGAAATATGTGGCAAAGGGGGGAGTCGTAATAGAAGAGCAAGTTATCGCCCGTGCGCAATATTTGGACTTGATTTACACTGAGTCTGGCACGCTCTAGGATAAAATACCTGATGCCCCTAGACCGGAATTCTCAATTCCTCCTCCTCCTAAATCAAACAATGACTCTCATGTCGGCGATGGCGTGATTGGCACAACAGAGATGAAATCGACAAAGGCTACATCCAAAAAGGCCCGTAAGATTTCAATTCAAAATGCAAAAGATGAACTTCTTGCCTCCGAAGTAAATGACTATCGACAGATAAAGGCAAAGAAACCAAGCAACCAGGGGGCAAGAAGAAAGGAAAAGGTAAGAAGAAGAAACAGGAAGAATCATGACCTGAAAAATCTTCTTCAAACCCTCCTGGAGATAGGAAACCAAAAAATCCATGCTTTATATGCGATGAGGATCATTGGACCGCAAATTGTCCACACAGAGCTGAGCTTAAAAAATTCTTCAAGAATTCAAAAACCTCCGTAGTGTTAACTGATCCGTTTCCAAATCCAGGAACAAATCTGGTTGAAAGTGGAAATGCCTCCCCGTCTCAAGTGCTAATGTTGTCGGTTTCAAAACAGCAAAATGATGCTTTGATATCGATAAGGAACAAAGATTATGGGAATCCACAGCTGTCGAACAACAAGGATAAAGATCAACCTAGTAGTTCGACAACAACTTCGACAGAAGTTGCACCGCCCATCATTCCTGAATTAACAATAAAAATGCCAAAGGGAGTAGTACACAAGTCGACATTTAATCCCCGCACTAGAGCGGCACAACATTATAATATAGTGGAAGATTTGGCCCAATCGCCATCCGCTATGTCAACTCTTGAAGTACTACAGAATTTCCCATCCCAAAGGCAGGCTTTATTATCAGCCATTGGTGGGATAGACCCAAAGGATTCCAATCTTGTATCCTTCGACCATAAAGGATACGATCCTCAATTACCAGCTCAACTAGCTTTCCTTGTTCAAGTGAAAGCCCTCAACAAAACTGTTCATCGAACAATTATTGGTGAGGGGGCATCTACATGTATTATGTCGATGAGTTGCTAGAAAACTTTAGGATCTCCAACCTTGTCACGATCTTCGATGACATTAAAAGCATTCGACGGAAGGACATATACCCCATATGGTATTCTAAGTAACTTGAAAGTTGAACTAGGAGCGAAAACAGTAGAAATAGATGTTGAAGTAATCGATGGAAATCTTGATTACAACATCCTACTAGGAAGACCATGGATATATGCTATGGTTGCTATTGTGTCGACCTATTTTAGAAAGATTGCATTTCATTTTCAAGGAGGGATTACAATCATCGATCAACAAAACTTCCTCCCCAATGGTTCTCAAGTTACAAGAAGCATTCCCATGATCCATGGAAGCCCCCATTCGCTTCAAAATATCGAAGTAGGCCTACTAAAAGATCCTATATTAATGGGAACTTTCACCCTTCCACCTCCAATCAATCTGGCGGAAGTAGCGTCGGTAGGAACCTGCAATATGATATCTTCTAAAAGGATCTCAGAAAACGATATCAACATGGATCATGCAATGGTTTTGCCCCCAAGCCCAACGGAAATATTATAGCAATCAATGTTCCTAGCCTGGATGGCAAACCCAAATCAACGCTCATCAAGCGTTTGGATAGATAGGTCTAAAGAATATGGTACCCCTTTAGATCCTTGGTCGCGAGTGCATGTCACTGACGAAGGAATTGTTCAATCAATGGTAATTGAAGGAGCACCATGGAATGATTCCCACCATCGTTCCCTTCTTCCGGATTGTGGAGAAGATACCCCTGATGACCTTTATCATCCTTCAGTTTTTTATTTTCTATCAAATACTGTAAACACGGTGAATTCTGAGCGAAATTTGTCCAACATTGAAGAGACTATTGCCATAAATATCTCGACCAAAACAGATGTTGTAGGGAATATTTATGTTGGAAAATGTTGTTCTCCTTCAGAACTGGAAATATATAACGCTCTTTTTCGCAAATTCAGAGATGTCTTTGCTTAGTCATATAGTGAAATGCCAGGCATTGACTCGAGTATCGTTGAACACGAAATTAAGATGTATCCAGATGTCAAACCAGTACGACAACGGCTACGGCAGGTGCACCCCAAGAAAGCCGCTGCCATTAAGGTAGAATTTGAGAAACGTCTCCATGCTGGTTTCATTTACCCGCTTCCTCTAACGGATTGGGTATCGAATATTGTCCCCGTTATGAAAAAACAAGGAACAATTAGAGTGTGCGTCAATTATAGGGATTTAAATCAAGCTTGTCCAAAAGACAACTACCCTACACCCTTTATCGACCAGATAATTGATGAATGCGCCGGATGCGAAATCTTTTCATTCATGGATGGATTCTCCGGGTATAATCAAATAAATATCCGCCCACAGGACCAGTCAAAGACTGCATTTATTTGTCCATGGGGCACATTCGCATATCGAAATTACCCTTTGGTTTAAAGAACGTAGGGGCAATGTTTCAGAGGGCAATGAATTATGCCTTCCACGACATCAAAAACATCATTAAACCATACCTCGACGACCTTCCGGCTCATTCGCAAAAGCGGACTGATCACCCGCAGCATTTAAGAGCGATATTTCTACGTTGCCGACACTACAAGATACGACTCAATCCACACAAATGTGTATTTTGCGTCAATTCTGGTAGTTTGCTTGGCTTTGTAGTCTCAAAGGACGGGATTCGTCTCAACCCATGTAAGGTCCAGGCAATCATAAATTTGCCTCCACCTTCGAATTTGCATCAGATTCAGAAACTCCAAGGGAAGGCAAACATTCTGAGGAGGTTCATTCCAAATTACGCCGAACTTGCTAAAGGTTATACTCGTCTTTTGAAAAAGGGAGTACCCTTTGTCTGGGATCAGGTTGCGCAAGCTTCCTTTGATGCTTTAAAAGAATCCCTAATGAAAGCATCATTGATATACGCTCCTGATTATCAAAAAGATTTTAACATGTATCTGGCTGCAGCGGATACGACCATCGCAATGGTTTCAGTTCAAGAAGTCAATGGAATTGAACATCCTATATATTATTTAAGTAAAAACTTAAATGATATAGAAAGCAAATATTCTTATGTTGAAAAGCTAGCGCTCGCAGCTGTTCAAGCGATACAGAGATTTCGACACTATGTCCTCTTTCAAAAAACTACCATTCTTTCAGATTGCAACCCCATGACTTATATATTGTCGCGACAGTTGCTGGGGGAAAAATATTCAAAATGGATAGCAATCCTACAAGAGTTTGATCTGGAATTTGTAAAATCCAAGTCAAAGAAAGCTCTGGTTTTCACAGAATTAATATGCGATCTCCCATCGTCGTCCAACGATGAAACATCCGATGAAACAATCATGGACGAAAGTTTGTTTCTGATATCTTCAAGCAATCAGTGGTATGGGGATATAATCATTTATCTCCAAACCCAAAAATATAGGCCAAATACCTCTCACTTTGAACAAAAACGTATTCGATACCAAGCAAAAGACTACATGATCGTCGATGATACACTTTACCGTCGCGGTATTGATACAGTTCTGAGAAGGTGCCTCACCCATGAGGAAGCCGAAAAATCCTGAATGATTGTCATTAGGGCGCGTGTGGGGGGCATCAATCCGGTTATGCTACAGCGCAAAAAATCTTACGAGCAGGATACTTTTGGCCAACAATGTTCAAAGATTGCATAACCGCAGTCAAAAGTTGCCATGCTTGTCAAATTTTCGATAGCAAGACCAGAAGACCACCCGCACCTCTGTAGCCAATAGTTGCTATTGGGCCATTCGCCAAATGGGGCATCGATTTCATGACATGTAACCCCACCTCGATCGATGGGCATGGGTATATCATAGTCGCAGTTGACTATTTTACCAAATGGGCCGAGGCGATGCCTACATTAGATAATACTGGTGAAACAGCTACCCTCTTCTTTTTCAATCATGTAGTCGCCAGATTCGGCGTACCAAAAGCTATAGTCACATATCATGGGTCACATTTTCACAATCACATGATGGTTGAATTAGCTGCCAAACTAGGTTTGTCTCACGACAGCTCTACTCCATATTATCCGCAAGCCAACGGACAAGTTGAAGCAATCAACAAGGTCCTGAAACGCATGCTGCAAAGGATGATTGGAGTTCACAAGAGAAGATGGCACCTAATCCTGTACTCAGCTTTGTGGGCTTACCGAACATCAGTAAGGAATGGAACAAGGTTTACACCTTTCCAACTGGTATATGGCCTGGAAGCAGTCTTACCAATCCAGTGCGAAATCTTGTCTCTCAAACTCACAATTAATCTCCTCCCCGGAACTTCAGAAGAAGAAGCTCGTTTCTTGGAATTAATCCAATTGGATGAAACCTGTCGTGACGCCGCTTTGGCTAACGAAGCCCATAAGAAACGAGTCAAGGCGCAGTTCGACAAAAATGTCAAACCCCGTGTCTTCTCAGAAGGTGACTTGGTCTTGCTTTACGACCAAGAATCCGATAAATTGGGATCAGGTAAATTTAAGTCTTTATGGATGGGCCCCTATATTGTTAAATGGGTGTTAGCAAAAGGAGCCTACGAGTTAATGGATTATGACGAAATTCCACTGGCACAACCTCGTAAGGGGTTGTACCTCAAGCGTTACTATGCGTAATGGTAACCTGTATGCTTTTGTTATGTTTTGTTTTCGCTAAAGTGTTTATTTTGGTCAAGTAATCCACTTTTTACATTTGTTGCAGATGTCAAACCTATTGGAGTCATGTGTTGGATATGCCGACGGAGCGAGTCGTAGTTCGCGAAACCTATCCTCCGCAGCCTGGGCTATTTTTGATCCAAGCAGCGAGTTAGTAAGTTTCAGAGGGGTATGTATTGATCGATCAACAAATAACATCGCTGAATATAGCGCGTTGATAGAACTCCTCTCTGATGCCATCACACATGGTATACGCCGACTGATTGTCAGGCTAGACTCACAACTCGTCATACTACAACTCACTGGTATCTATTCTATCCGAAATGCAGCTATTTATCGCATGTTCGTAAGCGTTAAGATTTTGGAAAGACAATTTGATGTTATTCAATATCAACATATTTCCAGAAACTTAAATACATTAACTGACTCATTGGAAAATTATGTGTTAGATAGACATTTGCAACATTTATAAAAAGAAACATACCATCAATGTTTTCATTTGGATCATGTAACTTAACCAAAATAAAACCCCGAAAATAAAAAATAGATATAACTGTTTGTGGTTTACACACAATGTTGTGTAACCAAGACAAAATCGGTCAAATGACCAAAAAACTCAAAATGCTAGGGGGCACCCTAGTCTAATGATGCTCATGATAGCAAGTCACAGCCTGTGCGATCATGCGTAAGAGACGAGTCCATCATCTTGGCACACCAGTATTGTGCCGCTACAACCTCAAGGGTAGCTCATCAGTCCTCACATCTGGAATACCAAGAGTGAGGCCCTCAACCTGCTCCTGTAATGTTGTGAGAGTCTCGGCCACATCAAGGTCGCGAAGGATAGCCCTTCCCGCAGCCTCTCCTGCTAGGATGGCAGCTGGCACTCTCAGGTGAGCTACTGGACGAACAGGACCAACATCTGCATGTACACATGAGTTTGATTAAAGTCTTGATAGAATAAAGCACAAGAACATTATAAATGAAAAACGATAAATAGGAATATGGTCAAAAATTTTACCAATGGCGCCCCACTGTTCGCCATCCAGCAGTACTAAATCTGGATCACCCCGGAAGTCCATGCTAGCATATGGGTACTCGGAATAAACCATCTCCTGATGATCAAACCACCTGAAGAAGGTATCAGAAAACAAAATTTGAGACTGACCAGCATGCCTAGACATATGGTCAACCCATCTCTGCATACGTGGTTCAGTAAGTGAAGGTAAATCGAGCGCAATATACTGCGACTGCATCAGTGGTATCTTCTCCAAGGCAAAGGCGGTCAAAATAGAACCATACAAAAAGTTCTTCAACCTCCCACTCTTTATCTTGGTCAACTGTTCTTTCATCACAAGAAGTAATGCGTCGCACCAGTTGAACACCTTCGGTTGGAGGCATTCCAAGGCATACTGCATATAAGATCGGTTGGCTACATGAAGAGCCGCACCACCAGCCATCCTACCAAAAGTAAACAGAATAGTCGTGAGAGACCTGTCAGTGACATCACGGATGATGATCTTGTCGTCTTTACTCGGCTGAGATCCCTCTCTGTAGTACTGGCGAACATAATCTCTCACAGAGTCACCTCCTCAGGCCGAACCTGATAAAGAGATGGGGGCACCCCGCCTCGACAAGCCAGTCAAGAAATAGATGTCTACTACATTCAAGGGGATAGATTTGCGCCTGATCTGGAAAACCTGGTTGGTAGGATCCTAAGCATCGAGCAAATACTGCAGTAAGTTGATCTGTTGTCTCATGCTAGAAATGTGGAAAAACTTCAGCAAGCCACAGTTCCGCAGTGCGTTTACTGTAACCGGATCATGTAGGGCAAGCATGTCCTCTTCTTCATGTTCACGTTCTCACCATGTAATGGTCATCTTACTACAAAGATCTCTGAAAAACAAAAAAGAGAAGAGTTAGATCCTGATTTTGGTAAGAAACAGGCAAAATTTCCATCGAAGACTGTGCACAGAATTCCTTCTCTGTGCCCATCGCACCTACAGTAGTGCCCTGGGTGCGTTGCATGTCAGATGGCCATTAGACAAGCCAACATCCAATGCACCTTTCGATACACAGAGGGTGCGCTGAAGGCAGAATGAGTTTTTTAAACGCCAGAGGCTCAGAAAAACCAGGAATCAAGCTCAGAATGTAAAATGGAAAACATGAAATGAAATAGCTCAGGTTTAGCTCCTACCTGGTCCAGACGGCACCGAGAATCGTCCACAGAATCTCTCGAAATCAGCTGGTGAAAATCAAAGGGGGAAAACACCTCCAAAGCTCCAACAAACCAAAGTTCAAATGAAATGGTAAAATGAGAGGTAAAAACACTTTTTCATTACTTTTTATGTAGTTCAAAGTAAAATATTAGTGTTCTAACTCGTTTTCAAGCATATATTTTTCATTTCTGACTAGTTTGATGAAGCATTTGAAAATACAGTACAATCTTTGAAAGAACAAAGCTATTTATGGTAAAGTCAAAAAAGGGACCATTCAATCGAGCAGTTTTAGCACATAGTTCAAGCTCGTTAAAAAATAAACGTAAGGCATGAGCAAATGTTTCCCCCCGCGTTTAAGCTCGTTAAAAAAATGAACTATTCACCGGTAAATAACCATCGTGAATGTAGTACTTCAGCCATTAAAGCCTTGGTCGTGTTTGCACCATCACCTCCACTTTTGCATTGGCCAATCATTCACCTCCGTTTGATTGTTTACCCATTTTGAGGAACAACTGCGAAGAGTGATTTCACTAGCCATCCTTGTAACACTGTCGTGATTGGAAAATTCCAAACCTTACCTGGGATCAGTTGCTACCCATTTTATCACTCGTTCCTCAAAAGACAAGTCTCCTTTAAGCTCTTTTCAACTGACTCGTAAAATATGAAAAGATTTCCGAGCCATTGGCCTCTCCAGCTCGTTAAAGGGACAGGAAGTGCTATCTCTCTTCTAGATTTTAATCTTTTTGGACTTGAGAGATTATTACACAAAAAGATCGAGCGCTTGTTTTGTTCGGCTCGTTAAAAGTATCGAAAATTCATCCCTTTTGTATTGTTTTATACTTTTTCGGACTTAAGGGATTAGATGACGAAAAAGGAATTTTGGAGTTACCTTTACGTTCTTTTTTAGACTCTCTAAAATTGAAAAGGACCGAGTTATCTTTGTCATTAAACTCGTTAAAAGTGTAATAGGACAAACTTGTCTATAGACGAGAACGAGTTTCACTATCGCTAGGCTCGCTAAAACATAGCGATGGGTTTTCCCGAAGGGAAAATTATAGAACAAGCATATGTTATCCTCCTCAAGCTTGAAAAGAATAAAGAGGTACTGGTCAGCAATGACTGGGGAAAATTGGGAAGAAAACTTGAAGAAACTTTGTTGGTAGCAAGTTGCTCTTGAACATGACACTTCCACTCCGTGTCCGAGTCAGGTTGGGTTGTTTCATTCACCGGTCACATCACCATAGTCCCATCATACCATCCAAATTTGGGGTTAATGCTACCAATCCATCACATCAGTGTCACCGATATGTTTAAGAGAAGTCATTCAGAGAATTCACCTGTGTCTCACCCACTACCATACATTTATACTCCATTCTTTCATGACCACCACCCTGAACCTTATATCACCATATCATTTTCACCTCCATTAAAATCATTTGCTCCGTTCTGTGTCATTGATGTGGGATTCATTAAGGCCCTCCTGTGACGGATCACTTCTTGTCGACATCAGCTCATTATCCAAGAAGTTGATCTAGGAACACCCCATTCAGTACTTTGAAGCTTGCATGCCTCAATGGCAAGTTTCTCACTTCCGGCGACAGGTTTACATCAATGGCCTTCGACCGAAAGATTTTGCGTAGTGTTCGACGCCAAGTCCTTTATTCACACCACCTGAATTGTACTACAGTACCTTGAGGGTCATTATCATTATCGATGATTCCTCTCGCACTTGTTAACAGTTTACATCATTGGCTGGTAATCAAGCGATGTCTTTCCATGTTCGACTTCAGAACATTTCTCACATGGATCGACTTGTACTTCAAGTGAAGATCGAATGAGATTGAAGACCCCGGATCTAGTTTCATCCATCTGGGCTGCGATATATATTCAGGGAAATAAAGACATCAAATGTACATCATTGCCGCATAGATAATTATCCAATCAAAAGGATGATGGCTCTATCAGAATCATCAGTCTACACTCAGACGATTGTCTGTCCTATGTACATGAAAATGAATTTATAAAGCTGAGCATGGGAATGCCCGCCTCAGCTAGATCATGAAAATGTTATGAAGATAATGTATTGTATTGTATCTTATTACAGGTCTCCTCCCAGCTTGAAAGAACTTCGGATCCTCATAATAAATCATTTCACCCGATATCAAAAGACTAACGACCTCATGCTTTAGGGGGCAACTGTTATAGACATTTTTGGGCCCTACAACCCCAAGCATGAAATGTCCATAAATCAAGGGCTCCTAAGTCCCTAAAAGTATTGTTCTAACCCCTAAAGGAACAAGATCAACAGATTACAGCTTCTCCCATAAGTTCTCCATGAAAAACTGCTCAGAATTGGTCAAAACAGGATCATTTCAGCTGCTCCACTAGCCAAGTACGTTGCATCTCACCTAAATACACTGTGTGGGTGCATTGCATTTCAAAAATCCCTTCTATGGGGTGCGATGGGAGAGAAATGACAAATGGCAGTGTCATTCCGCGAGGTGGAGAGGCAATGGAAGCTTCCAGAATCTTCTCCTGTGACACTTGCCTCACTGAATTCGACCAAGGATGAGTAAGAGATCATCAATCTCCAAGTGGAAGCAAGAACTATTATAGGGAAGACACTAATCAAATCATGAGCTGACTCATCTCCATTACAGATATCTATATATGGATCCCTCATGCCTCTGGAAGTTTGCATATTGTAAGGAATTGATGTTGGTTTCTTGAGACAAACATCAGATTGTTGGGTGATCTAAGCTTTGTTTGAGGTGAAGAGGGGCTTTTTAGCTGGGAGGTTGATGCTGGGTCAGAACAACTGGTTGTAACTCCTCTTGGCTCTTTCTTGTTTATCAATAAAAGCTATTCAAGTTTTCCTCCATGCTCTTGTGTCATTGATGCTTGCTACATTTGTATGGTCAATTTACATCTGATCCTAGATTGTTTATGATTATAGATCCATGTCTTTGTATAGTGCTATGCTTCTGTGATCTTACAGGTACTTTGTGAAGCTGGGCGTGCAAGGGAGCAGGTAGCTAAAGACTATCAAAGAAGAGAGGAATCAAATCAGGAGATTAGCGCAAGACAGAGGTTGGTCTTTCTGTTCCTCTCTATCTATAATTCATAAAGGAAAAACGAAAGTAGCTTTTCTCTGTTTGTTTCTAAGGCATCTGTCACACCTTAGTGGGATAGAGCAGTTCTATATAGACACTTTTCCCTATAACAATCACCCAAATGAACTTGTCCAAAATATCCTTTAATATAGTCATGAAAATGTTTCCTCTTAGGTGTGGCTTGGAATGAAGCCCCTATATCTACCAAAAATGCATCATTAATATTTTCTAATGAAATAATAAAAAATCTTGCAACACATAACCTATTAAATTCACTTCCTGTTTTTTCTCTTTTTTTTCATCTCCTTTTCCCTATCAAGACTTACAGTCTTTCACCAGGTGTCCTCTCTTCCCACATTTCCTTGATCTACATTTGGATTTTGCATTCCTTCAGTTACTATGATGTCCTTTGATTTTTTCTCTCTCTATTTTTCTTCCCCTAGTATTTACAGCCAAAGAATTACCTATTGTCTCACATGAACTTTTCCATCACTTTTTCTCACTAAGGATAACACCAACAACATCATCAAACTTTAAAGTACTAGTTCCAGAGACAAAACTACTGATAGATATGATTAAGCCATTCCAACTTTATGGAAATTATGATAGAAACAATAGAGCCCTAATTTCATCATCAAAATTTAACCTTATATAAATTAACTAACTGGAAACCGTGTTAAATTCATTTAAAAGATCAACAATAAATCCACTTTCTTATATCTTGATACTAACCAAGTGCTTCATACGAAATAACTTGTTTGAGGATGATAGTTTTTCATATAGTTTGGATAATTCCTTCATTAGACCCACTGGTCTCATTTCCTTTGAATATTTGAAGGCTACTAGCTTTTCTAGGAATAATCATATTGTTCCTAGTGCTTTTATATCGAGAATATCCCATTATTTGTTTGTCACACTTTCTGGATTCTTTGTTTTTCTCATCAATGGTAGGTAAATATCTTTATGAACAGAGAGTCCCCATTTTCATCATCCACAACTATTGGTTTTTTCCATTGACTTTCTTAACCATAAACTACCATATTATGCCATCACTCCCACTGGAACTATAATCCATTCTTTCATGTGAGTTTATCAACCCAATAGACAATTGATTATGATACTAGTTAGAAATTAAATAACAAAGTAATGGAACACATAAAATATTGTGGAAACAAAAAAATAGAAAAGCATAGAACAAGAGAGACATAGATATATGTGGCTCACCCAATCTGGGATATGTCCATGGAGAAAATTCCATTCATTCCTTTTATATTATCTAACAAACTGAAGAGATGCAACCTATAACACATATGTTTTACCTTCCTCTTCACTCTCACATAGTCACCTATATTTTTCTCTCATAGAATAATACACAGTTGCAATACAATCCCTCACATAAACCAAATGTTACCTCCTACAACAAAAAAACCCTAAATTTACATAACTTCTACCATCATATATTTCACCTAATGAACAAATTAACTACAAAAATACAATATTTTACAAAGCAGTTTTTCTCAAAAAATTTCTTTTGGGGGTATTTTCCTTGAACTCCCACAAGGGGGGTCTAAAAGGGTGTTTCCACCGCTCTTGGACCCTATGGAAACAATAATGGGGTGGAAACCCACCCCGTTAAGGAATCGGATCCAAACATGACTAAAACAAGACCTCTGAATTAGGAATATCATCACGCTCCACACTCAACATTGATACCATGGACAGATTAACTCATTATCTTGGATGAAAAAAAGAGGTGGCTTGTGTCCACAACTAAATGAATGCAACAAATGGAGAGTGTGTAGCTTGTGTCTACATTGAGCATAAAAAAATAAACACAAAGGTTCTATGGTTGGATATATGTTGCAGTGATCAAGGATGCAAGAGATGATGGGTTGGGGACACCTATTCCAATATAACTTTATGATTTATTGAAGAGATATGTTGATATGATGTTAGATGAGTTTTTAAAAGTTCTCCCGTAAATAAGAGAAAAGGATCATCACATTGAGCTTAAGCCTCGTGCACCACTAATAGAAAAAGATCCATAAAGGTTGTCAGAACTGGATTATGTTGAATTAGCGAATCAATTTATAGATATAGTTGATTCAAGGTTCATTCATTCTTCTTGACCTCCTTATGGTCCTCTTGTTCTATTCTAGAAGATGATGATGTAAATGAGTTTAGGATGTGTATTGAATAGCAACATTTAAACAAGTAGAATATGAGGAACTGGTAACCTCATCCACTAGCATTAAATTTCTTCAGCAAGTTGGCTAAGACCAAAGTGTTCACGAAGTTACATTTGAGGTAGGATTACTATCAAGTATAAATAGAAAATTGTGTTGAAGTAATGAAGGCCGCAGTAACAAGCTATGTACGTTATGAATTCCTAGTTATTCCTTTTTGTTTATGTCATGCTCCTGCTACATTTTTTACATTGATTAATGAGGCATTGCATCCATTCCTGGATAAGCCTTTGATGGTATACTTGAATGATATCATAGTGTTTTGAAATAATTTGGAAGAGAATAAAGGAAAATTGGCACAAGTATTTTAGGCATTGAGGCAACATCAATTGTAATTAAATAAAACCAACTGTATATTTACCTAAAAGGAGATACAGTTTATGGGTGACTGGGTTGGACATGGATGTATTCCCCTGTATTTAGAAGATAAATGCAATAGTAGATTAAGAGGGGCTTTGCAATGTGCATGATGTGAGGGTCTTCACTCAAATGGCCAATTACTACTGAAAGTTCGTAGAGTGCTATTCAAATATAACCGCTCAATTGGCAGACTTACTAAAGAAGGATAAACAATGGAAGTGGATAGAGAAGAGTATACTTGTGTTTGAAGAGATCAAATGTATGATTGTGACACTCCCATATATTAGAGGAAATTTCAGCCTAAAAGTGCTCATCAAATTTTCATGTAATTTCCATGTCATAATATCTAGACCAATCAAAATACTTTAAATTTAGAAAGAGGTAAATGTAAATATTTTGGAGGGAAAAGAAGACAATCTACGTTTTTTAATTGTATTTTTAGCTTATCTACTTATATTATTACTCAAATTTCAAGTGTAGACACTTGTTGGATGTAGAATTAAATTCCACACTCAAGAGTTATTCTAATTAAATCCTTGTTCCCTTGAGATGAGAAAACTTACGAAAGAAAAACTAAGGCTAGATTTGATGCATGTATGTGGTTATCATCTCCTACAACTTCATTGGTGCTCAACACTATTCAAATAGTTGTGCTCGTGTCTTGTGCAGTCAACAGTGAGTCTTCAACATTTTCTAGCTTATCCATAAGGTCTGTTAGGTCCCTATAAGACTAGTTTAGCCACTTATTGTTATTATTAGTGTAGACCCCTTATTGTTATTGTTATTGTTGTTCCCCATGGAAGCCCACTATTTTTATTGTTGTGCGCTTTTATTATTATTATCATGTAGGCTCTGATTATATTGTGATCCCTTAGAATCCTATATATAGAAAGGAGGTCTTTTCATTTGTATCATTCAAGAATTATCCATTTATGTAATATAAATGAGGATTCCCGCTTGAAGAGGATAATTTTTAATTCGTTGATCTGCCATTTCTTCTATTTTATGAGTTGGTTGCATAACATTTGGTATTAGAGATTTGGATTCTAGAGTTTTGTTGTTGCAAATAGGTGATCATGGAATTTTGGCTATAAAAGTTTTTCTACGAAGGTTCAGAAACTAAAATTTTTACCACGAGGAGGCAAGATCCTGATGAACTTCTTGTAACGATTTTAGATCTTGGTTCACTATAGTTTCATATATATCCTCCAAATAAGTTAAGATTTTTGCATGCTCCATAAATTCGTTTCAAATAGGCGACCTTGGAAAAATAATCATATCTTACTCTAGGAGAATCAAATTTGAATTTCATCAAAAAATTATGAAATTGCATAGATTGTAGTATCTTTATATCTTTTTTAGGGCTGAAGGTTGAAACAGTGAAACGTGGTACTTCATAAACATTCGCTCTACTGAACTAGTCCATAATCAGGACATCGTGGGAGATTGGACATAACTTTATCTTGAAGAATCAAAATTTGGCTTGAATTGTGGAATTGGAAAGAACAATTAGAGGGATACAACAAGACTGAATTTCAAGCCTTACAGATCCAAATTTATAGAGATACAACATATTCAAATCGAGGTCCTACAGAGCAATAAAAATGTGTCTATTTGTTTTAAATTTGCATAAGTTTTGTTTGAAAAATCAATTTGAAGTGATTGAAGGGGCATAGTGAAGCATACATATATTTTTTTGATTCCAAAATGACTTGAAGAAAAAAAATGGAAACACCTAGTAAGCAACCAGAAAGCTCTACTATGATGTATGAGTAAGAGGAATAAATGTACATGATATATCAAAATTATGAGATCAAGTGTAAACAATTTCGCTCTCACTGCAAAGAGTAACCAAAAATGAAATGGAAGCTAAGATAGATGTTTTGAAGAATGGTTTAAAATTAGACATGGAAGGTTTGAAGGATGGATTAAAAGTAGACATGGAAAGTTGGAAGGATGGCTTAAAAGCAGACATGGAAGGTATGAAAAAAGGTTATACAATGTTGATATAAGAAATATTTCCTAATGGGGAAGATATATTAGATGAAACTCATGTTGAGAACAAAAAAAATGTAATCATGATTTCATAGGCTCTAACATTGGATTGAAGACCCACCATATTCTAAATATCCATATGAGGAAGTTTCATGGGAAGGATCTAGTAACATGGATACTATACATGGAACAATATTTTGATCTCCATAATGTGAAACACACACAAAAGGTAGACATTGCAAATTTATATTTAGAACCAAATTACTTTGTATGGTATCAATGGCTTTGTTCTTATAAACCACTTGTGACTTGATCAATTTTTATGGAGGAAATGATAGCACATTATGAGCATATAAAGAGAAACACCTTCTTTAGCTAATTGATATATCTCAAACAAAAGGGTTCAATGGCATCACACATTGAGGACTTCAAAGAATTAATTTATAAGGGTGAATGATATTCCAGAGGAACATAGGATTTATGTTTTCATAGGAAATTCAAAGGATAACATCCAATATGAGGTTCATCTTTGGGAAATTGATTCATTGGAGAAGTAATTTAGGGTGGCAAGAAAAGTTGAAAGAAAAATTATGGAAACAAGGAAGTCTACCACCCACAAGTATAGAGATGGAAGTTTTGTTGCTCCTAGCCTTCCACAAAATACAAGGCTGACACCACAACAATTGAAAGTAAAAATATCATAAGGAATTTGTTTCAGTTGTGATGGAAAATACACTAAACTTCATAAGTGCGTTGAGAAGAAATTATTTCACACAGATTGTGAAGAGGATGAAGAAAAGAAACAAGAAACGTCAAAACATGAGGATATACACTAGGAACCAACCCTAGAGAAAGAAGAAATTAATTAGACCATATATTGTAATGCATTGGCAAGAATTACCACTCCTCAAATTCTCAAGATAGAAGGGTGTATCAAGAAGAAAAATGTAATAGTGTTGATTGATACGGGTAGTACCCATAATTTTATTGATTGTAAGGTATCCGAGGAATTGAATTGCTTCCTATATTCATCATCGGAGTGTCAAGTGATGGTTACAAATGGAGGAAATATAAATTAATCTCTAAATTGCCATAATATCAAGCTAACCATGGGGGAATATGTATTGAATATTCCAATTATTTCCATTCCAATCGGTGGTGCTAATGTTGTACTAGGAGTCCACTCGTTACAAATCTTTGGGTACGATAGCTTTTAATTTTCAATAAAAAAAAATTAAAATTTTTTTGGGAGGGGAAGGAAGTTGAGTTAAGGGGAATTGTAGGGAAGCTAGGAAAGATAATCAATTCTAATGACATGAAAATGATTCTAAATAAATAATAATGAGGCGTAATTTCACAATTATGCTCACTAGAGATTCAAACATCAAAATCATCTATTTCTCCAGATCCCCAAAAATTCTTGGACAATCATTCGATGGTATTTTAGAATCCCTAAGGCCTCCCACCTTTTCATGATCATGATAATGTTATTCATTTTATTTCAGGAAGTGTTCCTCTAAACAGCAGGCCTTATTGATATCCCTATGCCCAAAAGAGTGAAATTGCATGTATGACCGTATAAGTGCTAGAGGTTGGTATAATTCAACCTAGTAAAAGTTCTTTCTCCCCTCTAGTAGTATTGGTGCATAAGAAGGATGGATCATGGTGCATGTGTACAGATTATAGGGAGTCAACAAGCCCACTATTAGAGATAAATTTCCCATTCATGTCATTGATAAATTTTTGGATGAATTAAATGGATAAATTTACTTCACCAAGATGGATATTCATTTAGGATATCATCAAATTAAAATGAAGATTGAAGACATTCCAAAAACAACATTTATAACTCATGAGGGTCATTATGAATTTTTGGTTATGTCTTTTGGCCTTACCAATGCACCTTCTACATTTCAAGGTTTGATAAATTCCATTTTCAAACTCTTCGTTAGAAAATTTGTGTTAGTACTTTTGATGATAAACTAATCTACATCAAGTCTTGGAAGGATAATGTTCAACATGATGATAGGGTGATCAAACTATTGGAGGAGAAACAATTATATGAAAAAACCTCTAAATGTTTCTTTGGAGTAAAATAAGTGGAGTATCTAGGCCATATTGTATCTCATGAGGGTATTAAGGTAGACCATGACAAAATTAAATCCATTAAGGAATGGAAAATCCCCACAACCATAAAGCATCTTAGACGATTTCATAGGTTGATAGGGTTGACAGGGTATTATCGCCAGTCTGTTAAGGTTTATGGGAGAATAACAACACCTCTAACAACATTATTGAAGAAAGATGCATTTTCTTGGAATCTAGAAGCAACTAAGGCCTTTGAAGATATTAAAGAGGCAATGTGCCAAGCATTGTGATTAGCTATGCCAGACTTCATAAAAACATTTATTGGGGAATGTGATGCCTTAGGAAATGGAATTGGTGCTATTTTAATTCAAGAAGGAATACTCATTTCTTTTGAAGGTCATCCAATCAAAGGAAAGTATTTACACAAACTTATTTATGAGAAGGAAATGTTGGCAATACTACATGCACTAAAGCAGTGATGACCTTACCTAATGGGAAGACACTTCAAGGTAAAAAAAAGGCATGATAGTCTTAAATAATTCTTGCAACAAAGATTATATTTAGAAGAGAAGAAGAAACGAGTCACAAAGATGGTGGGTTATGACTTTGAAATCATCTACAAAAGAGGGAAGAAAAATGTTGTTGCGGATGCACTCTCAATAAATGATGAGGATGTGGAAGGATTGTTTTGTGTCATTTATATTATCCAACCATATTGGATAATCGAACAATGGATGAATTGAAGAATGACGAAGAAGTGTGGATGCTCATTCAAAAGTTTTAGCAAAATACCACTACATATTATAGATTTAAATAGAAATGATTCATTACGGTACAAATATCGCTTATATCTTTGCAAGAATTCCCAACTCAAAAAAAATATTCTTGTGGAATTTCACACCTCTCCCTTAGGAGGGCACTTAATATTTTTAAAATCTTACCACACAGTCAAGAAGGAATTTTTTCAGGAGTGCGTTAAATTTGATATTCAAAAGTTTGTGGTGGAATGTTTGGTTTGACAAGAAAATAAAGTTGAGAAAATTAAGACCCTGGGTCTGTTACAACCTTTAGTCATTCCAATTCAACACTGTGAGGAGGTTCCAATGGATTTCCTCACAGTTTTAGCCAAATCCAAAGGAAAGAGTGTCTTCATGGTAGTAGTTGATAGACTTACCAAGTAAGAATTGTTTTTCCAATTTTTATGTTCACGTCCTCTATATTTTTAATCCCCTTTCAACTTCCATTCATCCCTGTGTTCTGGCCTACATTTATCTTGTTCCTAATATAACTTTACTTTTCCGACTGCATCTTCCCATGTTTTTGGATCACCTGAATCAATTCAGTTTTTGAAGTTTGATGGCAGTCCACTGATATATATCTAGATTTTTTTTCTTTTTCTCCTTCACATAAGGGATGTACCTCAACATATCCAAGAATTTGGTGGTGTATTCTTCATTTTACATATGGCCCATTTTGATTTCATATAACTCTTTGCCTTTGTTGTCAAAGTACCTATCAAACAAGTAGTTGTCCCTGAAATATGCCTCAAACTCCTTCTAGGATAGTCCATCCTCCATTACATCCTTCACGTTCTTCAAATCCTCCCACTATATGTAAGCCTTTCCATTCAAGTTGAAGGTAGCCACCTTTTACATCATGTTCTTAGAGTAGTTTTGGACTTTAAAAAACTTGGACATTCTAAGTAGTCATGCTTCAACATCTTCTACCTTCCCTATCTCACCATCAAATGTAAGTGGCTTGGCCTCCTTGAACTCCTCTCACATACACTCCTTTTCCCTCCTTCTCCTATGATGATTTTGTCTCCTGGTGGTAGCATCAAAGTGTTTTCCATGGGTACTTCTCATTTTCTCTTCAGTACATAATGTAGTACCTCATGTTATTGTTTCTTCACTTGCTATTCAATTCCTTTTCTTGGATCTACTTCCATCTTCTCCATCAATCCTTTCTTTATGTTTCCCTTGTCTTATTTAGTTGTTCTCGACCCTATGGCCAACCCATAACTCATGTTTATTTGGTCTTTGTAAGTATGATAGACTTTGTAGCATGAATACATTCACCTTAAATTGCCTCACATGTGCCTTGACAAACTTCTCATTATCAACTTTACAACTCCATATATTTGTCCTTAAACTTATTAATGTGTCCATCAACTTAGGAGAGTTTTCCTCTCTCTTCAAAAATGATTCTTCCTCTTCATGCCCATGTCATGATCTATGAGAAATGTATTGTACCATTTTGCTTCTCATTCCTATTTTACTCTTCTATCATTCCTTGTTCTTCTTTTATGGTTTGTCACATATACATAAATGTTAGTTTAAAAAAAAAACTAACACATATTTTTTCTACCTTAGTAATCTTGGCACAAAAACATGGCCATTAGTGTCCCAAAAATAAATTCACAAGTTAATAACAGATAACATATAACACATGCCAATATAAAATCCATGTTTCAATGCCTAAACTCAGGCAATAGAACTCACATTTAACTACTTTAGTGGTTCTTTACTGAAGAATTTGACTTTGCTTCTAGAGGTCTACTGTTGCAACCTCATCTCCGATACCACTCTATAAAAACCCTCGATCCATCCCATAACCCATACTAAGGGTAGAAGAAGGTGTTATTGTCATTTACCCGACCTTCAATGTCTTGTTATGGAAATGGGGTATAATTTTTTTTTTTTCATTTTCCAAACTCCTCAAAACCCAAAAAAAACATCACCATTATATCCACTTCATCAAGATATTTATCACGACATAAAATTTCCCTCAATCCGACCTCCAAATCAAAATATATGGCCATTTAAAGCTTCAGCCAATAATGTCTTTCCACTTCACAAACTATGCCATGTGGAACCCTTGTGGTCCCCATGTGGAAATTCCACCTCTATAGAAATTGCAAGAAATTTTCTACTGCTAATGAAATTGAACTGAAATCAAGAGACAAAAAATTCTTCTACTATTATGTGGAAAGGAAAACACATGATAGAAACACATGCAATAACTTGCAACCATAAGAAAACAAGGAACACAATGATTTTACAGGGGAAACCAACTAGGAAAAATCCCCTTCGTACTTTGTGTTAATTTAGATGAGAATATGGATTAATTGCAATGTCTTTCTTGAGTCCAGAAGCACACCCTACACTACAATTCTAATCTCCTACTCATTGGCCTACTCTAACCAACACTTAGTGAAAATAAGCTTCAACTATCCTCCTATTTCCTTGCACAATCCCTAAGGAAATTAGCATGTAAAAAATAGGATAATTCCCTATTTCCATGCGCATATACTCAAGGAATTGACCACCTAATCAATGCAAAAATAGTGCACACACACCTAGTATAAAATTAATGATTACAGTGTTCTATTTCCTCCTCTCTAATTAGGAAGTTTGAATTCCATGCATGCCTGGGTTAATGTTTTAGCAAATTGATTAAGTAACTGAGAGGTCAATTAGTTAATAACTGTTATAACTACTCAACTGAGCTCCTATTGACTCCACTAAAGACTAGAGCCTAGTTAACCGAGATTAACTAACAATAACCCCACTAGATTGCTAAATTTTAGTAATCAACCCATGCACAACTCCAATTCTAGCCTATAAATCAAACTTACTAGCTTAACTAGGAGACAAAGGCATGTCACTCCAGATAACTCCAATCCAAGTCATCCCCCTAATGTGGAAAATTGAATTTCTTCATTTGACTAAGGCACAAGTCAAATGAAGCCTTTTCTTGATACAATTTTAACACTCCCTCTAAGAAAGAAAGGGGTTTTGCACCACCCATATATTTCTCTTCTGGGACTCAAATTTTCCTCTTGACAATTTGTTTGTCAAAATATCTGCATCCTACTCCTCTGTGGGTATGTATTGCAACATCATGATTATCCTCTGCACACAATATCTTAAGTGATGGTACCAAATATCAATGTGCTTGGACCTGTCATGAAATTCTATATTTTCAGAGAGTTTGATACAATTTTAATTATCATAGAAAATCATAGTAGGATCCATCTTCAAACTGAAGAGACCAAAAATAATTATCCTAATCCAAATGGCCTCGCATGTTACTTGACTAACAACTATATACTCGTCCTCTGCTAAGTTGAGTTCTACATATATGTCTTTCCTCTTATACCAGGGAATTATTGCCGACCCAACGCTCAAGATAGCTCCTAAAGTGCTCTTCCTCTTTGATGGAATCCCTGCCCAATCTTTATTAGTGAATCCTTGGAGATTCACACCATAGTCCCCCCTGTACCGTAACCCAAAATATGTTGTGCCTCTAACGTATATAAGGACATGTTTTGTTTCTTTCCAGTGAATCTTGGTAGGATTCACCATAAACTAACTTAGCTAATTAACTTCATAACATATGTCGCGCCTTGTTTTCTCCAAATACATCAAGGACCCGACTAGTTGTATATCATTGGTAGAATCTACTACCTCTCCTATAGAGGTATCCTCCTTCCTCCAGCCAGTAGCTGAAGGAGTGTCCATAGGCTTGCAGTCCTAGATATGGAATCTACGAATTATTTCAGAGGTATACTTCCCTTGCCCAAAAATAACTCTCCATCTCCTTTCCACACCTTCAACCCAAGGAATTAGTGCATCAATCCCATGTATTTAATCTTGAACTCTCTTGCAAGGTCCTCCTCGCAATACTAGATCAGCTTCCCATCCCTTGTCACTAAAAAATCATCTATGTACAAGACTAGAATGATCAATTTTCCATCTACCATAATGTTGTATAGATTTGAATCTTCTTCAATCTTGGTGAAGCCCAATCCACTAATATATGTATCTATCTGAGTGTACCAAGCATATTGTTCTTGTGTGATACCATAAATGGATCTCTTGTGTTTACACACATGTGTCTCCCTGTCAAATGTATCAAATCCCTTAGGCTACACTATGCAACACTCTTCCTCAACCACTCCATTGAGGAAGGCAGTCTTCTCATCCATTTGGTGTATCTTCCACCCCATCTACACAACTAATGATAGAATGCTTATGATGAATAAGTATATTTCTAGAGGGTAAAATGTATCCTCATAATCAAGTCCATCTACCTATGAGAATCCTTTGGAAACAAATCTAGCTTTGTACTTCTCAATACTTCCATCAGCTGCATGCTTCAATTCATATATCCATTTCTAACTAACTACTAACTTGTCTTTTGGTGTCGACACCACCTCCCATACATTGTTCTTCGTAATGGAGTAATAATCCCCCACCATGGAATATACTCACACGATTTGGGAAACTTCCTCCTCAAATGAATAAGACTCAAAACCAATGAGGTTTTTCATAAGTGCCATATAACTAGTATACATGTTTGGTGAACTCCTCTACCTACACAAGGTGGTAGGAGCTCCCACATGCTCCTCTGCATCTTGCACCAACTTGTTAGCCTATCTCATTCTCTTTCTCCCCTCTTTGGAAGATTATGGTTGAGTTTGTACCTCCACTCAACATCCTTTATGATCCTCCACATGTGTGTGCTCTAGAACATCCTGAACCTCTAACTGAGGATCCTACTTTGGAGCTAGAATATCCTCCTCTAGTGGAATACACAACTTCCTCTATAGAGCTTCTCATAGAATTATCCTCGTCAAATATAACATATCCCATCATCACTATCATCCTGAGTGAGGGAAAACACACTCGATAGTTATGAGGTGTCTCTGTGTATCCTACAAAGATCCCCATCTCAGTTGTAGGCTCCAATTTTTTCCTACTATCCTTGGAGACAATACAATAGACTGTAGCTCCAAACATTTGGAAATGGTATACAACTTTCTTCCTCGCATAGAAAGTTTCTTCACGTGCGATCATGCCAAGTATTTTGTGAGGTCTTCGTTTCTAGAAATAAACTTATGTATTGCATGCTTCTGCCCATAGATACAGTGGCAATCCCTGATCATTTGGCATTTCTCTTGCTTCCCCTATAATGTTTTTGTTATTCCTACTTTCCAACCCATTTTTTTGTGGGTTGTGGGGTATAATTAGTTATCTTCTACTGCATTCCTTGGCAAAAAAATATTTGAAAGCATTAGATACAAATAGAAGCTTTAAATTCAATAAATTTTACAAACACTTCAAATTTATTCTTTATAAAATAGATCCAACACTTGCAGGAAAAGTCATCTATCAAAATTACATAATACCTGTGTTTTGCAATTGACACTGTATAAAATGGTCCACACGTATCTGATTGGACTCGCTCCAAGATGGCTCCAACTTTGCTATCTTAGCCCTGGAAGGAGGCTTTGACATATTTTCCAAGAGTGCACCCCTTGCAAACATAATGTTGGTAAAGGATTCATTTTGGAAGTCCTATGGTGATTTGTTGCATGGTTTTCAAAGCTCCATGGTGTAGGTCACCCATGCCCCTATGTCAGAGGTCTCCAACATCTTGACTCTAAACATATTTTGCTTTGCTACTCAATGTAGCACATTCATAGACCTCTAGCTTGTAGATATTTTTTACTTGAACACCAATTTGTTTTACTTGTCCAAAAGCAACATGCTTCATATAATCTTTCCCTTTACTGAACACCACATCATAACCTTTTTCCTCCAATATAGCTACAGAAATCAACTTTTTCTTCAACCCAGGCACATACATCAGATTTTCTAGGTGAATATGGGAGCTTGAATCCTCTTAAAGGTGACAATACCAACAACTTTGGTACTATAACTCCCATCATCTCTAAGTTCTATGGTTAATTGTAGGTGCTTCTCCTCTAGGCTGTTGAAGAACTCCTTTCTTCCATCATACTAAATGAGGCACGAGAATCTAAGTACATACACTGCCCTGTATAGTACTTTCCATGCATGTAATGAGGGTGAAATCCAATTTAAATTGTGATGCAAGAACATCACCTCCTATTCCCCTTTCAAGATTCTTCCTGGATTTCCTGTGTGGATGCTTGGCTACATAGTGTCCAGATTCATGGTAGTGAAAACATTTAATTTTTTTGAGGTCCTTCTTCTTTCCCTGGTTCTAGTTAGATTATGCCTTTCATTGGGCCTTCTTTCCCTTGGATTTATTTCCCTTTCCCTCCAAGGTGAATTTTTCTTCCTACTTAGCGCTAGTTGTGACACCATCTCTATTGTTTATTCTAATCTCCAAATACACCAAATCATCCTAAAGTCTTTCCCAATCTGGTAGCTTGTCTCTTCCATTAACTGAATCCTGTTAGATTTGCCACAAGTTCGAATGATGGCACATTTTCTCCTACTCCTCCAAGGTCATATTGAACCTAAAGGAATCTAGATAGTTACTGTGGAATGGTTTCATTTTTCTATATTCAAATGATCCTGAGTTTATCTCTCAATTCCAATTTACTAGCATCACTTCTACTCTGGAATAGATCCATGATAGTTTTCCACATTACAAAAGGAGTCTCCTTTCTATGCAAGTTTGAAACCACATGATCTCTAACACCCTCCTGACTAGTCCTCCTGGCCTTTCTTGTGTTTTTATTCCACTAAGAAAGTTCTTGTGCATATGATGCTACTAGTTTCAAAATACCTCTTTGTGTATATTCCCATATGTCATTTTAATCCAAGATAGGTTCCATGCTATCTTTCCAAGCACAAATATTCGAGGTGCCCTCTAATGCATACTCCAGCATCAATCCGTTGAAAGAAAGTTTTCCTACGGTAAAAATAATTTGCACCAAAAACTTTGCATATCAAAATTTCCTTGAGAGAATATCTCGAACAAGGTTTCTATGTAGTCTTCCAATGCTCTAATACAATGTAGAAATTTCAATAAATTTGCTACTGCTGAAGAAATCGAACTAAAATCAAGAGAAAAAAAATTTCTTCTACTATTCTACAAAAATTAAATCACATGCAATAAAATCAAACCACAAGGAACACAATTATTTTATAGGAGAACCAAACTGGGAAAAACCCCTCCATTATTTTGGATTAATTTGGATGAGAATATGGATCAATTACAATGTCTTGCTTCAATCCTGAATCACACCCTGCACTATAATTTTGATCTCCTTCTCAATGACCTTCTCTGGCCAACACTTAGCCAAAATAGGCCTCAATTTTCCTCCTATTTCATTGCACAAACCTTGTGGAAATTATCCCCTAAAAAATTGGAGAATTCCCTATTTCATTGCACAAATACTGAAGGAATTGGCCACCTTCTTAATGCAAAAACATTATACACTCAACTAGTATATTATTGATAATTACAATGTGCCTTTTCCTCCACTCCAAATAGGAAATTCGAATTCCATTTATGATTGGGTTTTTTTTTTGGTAAGTTAATCAATGAACTGAGAGATCAACGAGTTAACAATTGTTATAACTACTTAACGGAAATCCTACTAACTCCACTAAATACAAGATCTTAGTTAAATGAGTTTAACTAACAATAGATCCCCTATATTTCTAAATTTTAGCAATCAACCCATGCACAACTCTACTTGTAACCTATAAATAAAATTTATTGACTTAACTAGGAGATAAATCCATGTCACTCTAGCTAACTACAATCCAATTCATCCTGTTGATATGGAAAATCAAATTTCTCCATTTGAATAAGGCACAAGTCAAATGAAACCTTTTCACGCCCCCATGTGGTGCCCACATGGTACTCCACCTCATGCCATTTCATCCTTGCATGGATCCACCTCATCTCACAATCTTGTACGATGCCTGCATGGAATTCCTATGTGGAATATTGAACATCATTGCACATGGCCCCCACCACACCCCCTTCCTTGCCTTATAAACCATTAATTTTCCCTTTATAATAAAATCTTAGTCTCAGTCTAAATCCTCAGTACATTATAAGGCCCATTATGAAAACCCCGAGACGATATGGAAATCCCTCCTCATCAATCAGAGGGAGGATTTCCCATTTCATAAATTGCTCCTAAATATGTTCCCTTAGTGCACACTACCAACCTCAGGATGATCCTGAGGTGAAGAAGCCACGTGTCAAGTGTTGTCTATATTTATCATCTCGAACATTAATCTTGACCTTACCTCCTACCACTTTATGGAAGTGCCTCATATGATGTCAGCCTGAGGCAATATCACACTCACATCATCCTACCCATGTGGCATCCTCTAGAAATTCCATAAATCATCTATTTTTTTCTTACATTCTCCACCAAAAGAGAATTGGTACATACCAGATGACAATCCTCCTAGATGCGACATCACCATTAATCCATGTCATATTTTCATGTGGTACAGGTCCTACCAAGATTTTTTCCCTTGTATAAAACATGAATTTTACATTAAATAATATTTTTGGAATTTCCCAGGTCTTGGGCCTCCATCCTTTGTAAGTCCCCAAGGTCTCGAGATAGACTCCCCCATCCCCTCGCCTGATGGCATATTTCTCCATCTCAACTCCCCCCATTTTTCCTTGACACTTAGTTAATTTCTACAACCTCCCTCTGCATATATCTGTAAGAGTGTATGTGATAGTAGGTATCATGACACTTAGTTTCCCATGCTAACCCTACCTAGATTTCATTACATAAAAATATATGGTGGGGATGCCACGACACTTAGTTACTAGTAGTAGTCTCTCCTGAGCTTACATATATATATATATATATATATATATATATATATATATATATATATATATATATATATATATATATATATATATATATATATATATATATATATATATATATATATATATATATATATATATATATATATATATATATTATATATATATATATATATATATATATATATAGATATATATTCACCTCTGTTATCCCCTGCTAATATTTCTATACGCACACACATATATATTTATATTTATATGAACATAAAGACAAGGATGTCCTCAACTCCCTGCTATAACATCCTATCTTCCCTAAGATTGAATAACTAAGCCATGAGGCCTTGTCCTTATCTTATAGTGGTATCATTACCTCCCTTGAGCTTATATGGAATATAATCCATCATATCCACTATGTCCATTATAGGCACACAACCATACATAGGTATAAATATAATTAAAGGAAAAGAATGATTCCTACAAGAAAGTCATGCAACACAAGGCCCTCTCTTACCATTCATTTTAATTCAAAAGATTAACCAAACAATAAATAATCACCTAGTTATTATACAGAGGGAATCAAATAAAATTATAGCTCAAAAATAAACACAAAAAATAATAAGTCTTCTTTAATCACATAAGAACTACATTGTTCCTCAGAATTATACTTGAAAACCATTCATTACACCAGAAGAGCAGTTTAAATAACACATCAAGCATTTATATAAAATTCACATGCATAGGAACTCAGTTAAGCACCTACCTTATAAAGTAAAATATGGAAACTAAGATTGGGACTTCAACTCTCCACTCAACCTTTTAATGGCTTCCACTACAATTATTTCTTGTAGCCAATCACCCCCCAGCCAGATTTAGAGCTTGAGGAGGGATGATTTTATGGAATCAACCAATGTTTCTAGCTGAAATAGGGAGTCCAGAGACTACGCCATCATTACCCAGATAGTTTTTAGGGAATCTAAAGGTTTCTCTACCTCAACCGTTCACTTAGTAAAGAGAACCTAGAGGATATGCCACCTCCACCATTCAATCAATATAGGAATTATAGATGTTATGCCACCTCCACCCTTAGCAATGTAAGGAATGTAGAGGATATACTACCTCCACCCTTGTTATACATCATCTATCACCATTTGGAAAATGACAACAAAATCATATCTCTCACTATCTAATGAACTCTTGCAAGCATTCCCCTACAATGTTGGATGAAAAATAATTATGAAAATAATAAGAATATTAGATTGAATTGCTTAAAAACCTAATTTCAAGCATTTTCACACTTTTCCTAGCTGTTACCTAAGAAAACACATCTTTTATCATTATATCCTATGTAATCCTATGCTCTGTATTCCATTGAAAATTTTGACAACCTTTAAATGTAGGTAAAAATAAAAAGAAATTTCTAGAAGCTTTGTTGGGGAATATTATACCAATAAGAAGTACATGAGCCACTACCTATTTGGGCCTCATCCCATGCTTCATGAAGCTATTCCCTCTCATTATGGAACCCTAATCCCCTTATTTATGAATCTGATCCTCAGGCAAAGGATCTCTAACCCTCTCCTCTTGGCCTATAAATTTAGAACATACCATAACGGAAGGGGTTGAATTTTTATGTAAACTTATGTTGTCAATTTGAGGCTGGAAGATTGTCACATAAGGGGGTATTGGAGACTATTAGAAGAGAGTTTTCAACATGAAGGCTAGGTTGTATCTCTCCTTTTCATTCAATTATAATACAAAAGAGTATTTCTTCCTCACTATATTATCCATTGGATCTGATATATTGAATGTTTACTTTTACTTTCCATTCGTTATGATATTTTGTACTAGTCTCCTTGATAACTAATATATGTCATATTAAATGATTTATATATCCTGCACCTTTGATCTTTTGTTTGTTATCCTATTTGTAGGTCTTCATTATGAATGATGGGAAGCTATATCAAACCATAACAAGGATATTCATTAGGAATTTCATTTAAAAGGTATGGATTGCATCCTCCATTACTCATGCTTATGATTCAATAGAATGGACCTAGGGAAAGATTTACTAGTTTGTTTATTTATTACTACATTCAATCATTGAGTCTAGGGAGATCTTATATTGTCTGCAAGACAAGATTTGTCCACCTAACAAATTGGCGGCTATATTGGGTCTATTATTGACATGGATCTTTATATATTTCCATACTTTTTCTTTGAGATGCTTATACTTTGAGTATGGGAATTCCTACCTCAATGACTATTATATGAAGATATTGTATTACAATCCTTGATTGTTTGTTTCAGGTATCCAACTAGTTGGTTTATAATCCAAAATTTTTCATGATAAAGTGCTTCATTCCTCAAACACCTTTTTTGACTTTACACTATAGGGGGAAATCTGTTACACACCATTTTTCACCATTAGGAAAATGACCACAAACTTGGATCTCTCACTACATGATGAACTCTTTCAAGGAATCCCTCATAATGTTGGAAGAAAAAGAATTCTAGAAATAAGGTATACCTCTCAATCTTCTAAGCATTGAAGATATTATTGAAAGAGAAGAGAAAGATCTTGAATATCCTGTTCTTACTAGTAGTGATCCTTTAATTTTTCAATCTCTTCCTTTTGAACCTTTTTGAATAGATCCTTGGTAATTTACTCCATTAAACTTTTTAGCTCAAAGTATTCCTCGTTTATGCACTCCTTTTGATTTTACACCTAGGCGAATCATATCAGAAGCTTCTCCTGTGAGTTTAACCTTGTATTTTTAGAATAATACACCCCTTAGCCAGTCTGCTATGAATTCTATGTTTATAGGATCTCTAGAGTCATTCCTATATGGTGGATATTTAGTTCCTACTAGATATTAATTAATCAATAGAACTTTTTCGAGAGCCACTCCTTCTTCTCAAGTTTCTACTTGGTTTTATAGAATTTCATCTAGTTTATCTACCACAGATGTAGAAATTACTACTCAAAATATGACTTCCATTCCTGGAACACCTTTCACATTAGACTAATACATTAATATGTTATCCAACAACATAGGTTCTCCTCAATCAACTCCAAATCGCATTACCTATCCAGCTGGGGGGAATCCGTCCTATATTCCTCCTATAGGGAAACCTCTTGGAGGAATTTATCCTTCATTTGTAGGAACACCTATTACTGGAACTTATACAAACCTTGGTCAAATACCTCACGTCGATCCAAGTCAACATGTTATATCTCAATAATTGATCGATGCTCCATTTCCAGGAATGGGGAGTACTATTTAGAACCCTCCTAATATTAAATAGCCTATTCAAGATACTCCACAAGTGCGTGTCTATCAACCTAACTAGGTTACTGGACAAACCACATCATAGACACTTGTTCAACAACCTATCCAAGGTACCCCTCAAGTATCTATTCAACAACTTCTTAAGAGTATTCCTTAAACATTTGTTCAGTCTACTATGAAAATAACTTCTCAACAAGTGTTGGGAAAAATACTTGGGGGGGGGGGGGGTGAATCAGTGTTTTAAAAAATCACTTAAAATTTCAATTTCTTATTCATATTTATATACGTGACTATAATGAAGTAAATGTGTGTATGTACATGACTATTATTCAAACAAATAGCGTATATCCAGTTAAATAACTTTGTAGTTAATTCATCGTATGTTTAACTTGAATCAGTGTATCAGTACTTCGTCAAGCATTAATTAAATAATAGCCATGTGAAGTAAGATCAGAATAAACCATCACACATGTTGTCTTAATGGGTCCTCACACAAGTTCGTATTTAGTTGCACCAACCAAAAAAACCCCACACTACTTTCCCTTTCGGCAGCAACCTAGGTAGCGCAGGTCGCAGTATCAACTGAGGAAGTATTGGGGGATGAAAGAACCAATTTTCTACATCTAGAGATGAGTGTGATGTGCTTTTGTACCTTAGATCTACTTCCATGTAGATATAACCTTCCGATAGAGTTAAGGCACTAATTCGGTCCTAAATACCTTTAATTATTCACGGGACTAGCCAATTGTGTTAATTAGGTCCTAACAAAATATGTCTACTACTTTCGTGCGACTGAACAGGCTTTCTAGGGTTTTCAAGATCTAGATTTGTCGTCACACAGACCTATCTTTCTTATTTGAAGCTAACCCTAAATACATCTAGATATTTGCAAGCATCATTCAATCATCTTATTAAGTATAAGCATATTCAATTATCCCAATTTGCGCAAGTAAGACACATTAGTTCAACAAAACAATATTCACAATGAGATAACAGATAAAAAAATAAATCACAGATGCAAGTTTTTCCGACCCAAAATCAATCTTTATTAATCAGAAACGTTCCAGTACAGACTTCAACTACTCTGTGCGCTCAGTTCCAGGGGTCCACGCACTTAGTTGTGGACTCTTCTAGGCCTCCATGCGCTTAGTTACAGAGCCTTTCCTTCACTACTGACAGGAATAGACCTTCCTCTCTATCAAACCTTTACAACATCATTCATTCATACTTATATTCTTTTCTATCAAAAGTTATCTCTAAGATGCGTTATGAATCAACTACTTATAGTCTTTCTAATACAATACCATGGCCCTGGGCTCATGGGTGAGTCTTGAAACTGACCAAAACAAGGGGTTAAGGCCCCTTTGACTGCTATCTATCTGTGCACACCACATCCACATTCCATGGAGACTTTACATCTTCTAAAAAATTCTTTAAAAAAAATGACTAACTTAATTCAATTCTACCGCTAGGGACCCCATCGCAATAGGGCCCCAACATAAAGATCGTGACTCACCCTCAAGTCACTCAGCTGGTTGTTCTACTTTCTGGTGGATTTCAATGAATGAATTGGTAAATGTTTGAAGCTCTACGGTAATTTTTTCTGCTACTTCTTGTACCTCCTGGACCAATGTCTCTGAGATTGGCCCCTCCATAGTGAGTTGCGTAGTCCACTGGGTCTGTTGCATGTCCTTCAGTTTTTCATGAATATTTTTGAAAGTTCGGTAGCTTCCTCTATCCATGGCTAAATCCGGTCTCGTAGCAAGGACTGTTTTTTTTGTAACTCCTAGATCATCATCTCAATCATCTTTCCTTCCTACAAGCGCACAAAGTGATGGACGAGTGCCAACGTCTTTGCATTCGTACTGATTTCATCATATTTTTCCTGTGCTTCTGTGATCTTTGCACTCAATTGTTGCAACTTAGGGTCCTCCTGCAATGTATCTCATAATCCAATTACCTAATTGAATAGCTGATCACACCCATGGACTACGACATCTAATTGACCCAGGGATTCTTTTATAGTTTCACCTCTTTGTTCCCAAACTTTTGGCAGTGTAGTTGGTTGAAGCTTGAGATGGCATTCAGCTAAATTCTTCTAGAACTCAAAGCTAACTAGCCCAACCTCATCTTCGGCATCACGCACTGTAATAGCTAAATTCCTGACTTTTGTTTTGACCTCCGTGTCATATGGGATATGTAGTTCTAGAACTGTTTGACAGGCTTGTTCAATTATTGCCTCTATGTTTGTGCTTCATGCTTACATTTGCTCTTTCTCCTTTACCCCATGTGCCTTCTCCTCCATCTATGCATTGTTGACTTTACAATCACTGAGGATCACAAGGGCGCACTTCTCCCTGATCTGTAACTCATCTAAGGCCCCATATGCAATGTGTGGATGGCTTGGAGCGGCAATGCAGCCACATTGATCCCAATAGCCTTGATCTTTTTTGGTGTGCTACCGTCTTCTTGGTTATCTGCTCATAAGGATCCTTATGGTAGGAATGATCCTTATTTCCATTGGTCATTCCACTTCTGGAACACTCACACTCACTTGATTTAGGTTCACTTGCACCACACTCACTTGCCCAATACTCGCATGAGTCCTACTAGCCTGGATCTACAGATCACACTGATCCTTCTGGACACTTCCCAATGTCTACATATACTACTGCTCAAAGTGTCACCATAGCTCAAACGTAGTATTGCCAACCTTGTCGTTGATCTCATCTAAATCACCCTATGTTAGCACAAGAGGGTCCACCTACAATTGTTTATCTGATTTTTTCTTCTTCCACAGGCCTGTTGTTGTCTCCTTAGTGCGCTTCTAGAATTTAAATGGGGTGGACACATCCTCATCCCCATCGTCACCCCATGCAGATGTCTCCTTCTCATCAGTGCGCTACGAAGATGATTTGTTTCTTGATTCAGTATCTTGTTTTTCCTTTTGAGCTTTCTCTTTAGTAGTGTGCTCCTTAGCAACTTGTTGTTCCTCCACAGCTACCTTACCAGCAGTTTCGTTTTTCTTCTAGTGGGTAGCCTTCTCCGGTGCAACTACCTGTTACTTTTCCTTCTTGTTTTTCATAGCAGAGGTTTGTATGAAGGATATTTCTCCAAATTTTCTTATCTCGACATCCAACTAGGTAGGCTTATGCCATTCTGTTGGCCATCCACCCACAACATCTTGTACATTTGTGTCTGCCACTAAGTAAGGCAGCTTGTGCCATACCTTTTGAGGGTTTCTCCTCATGTAGATCTAGACATTGTGAAAGTCTACCTTAAATTTTGTGAAGGCTCCTAGCTGCTCGAATAAAGTGGGAGATAACCTTGCCATATGGTGTATAGCCATGTGGATGTCCATCTCCATGAAAACCCAAAATACCTTTGATTCTCTACTTTGTTCCACATCTTTTGTCTGCCACAGGGAAGTGAACTTCGCCTCCTCCGGGAGGGTCTCATTTAGTGGAGAGAACTAGCTATCCTCTAGAAGCCTCCATGCCACAAAAATGATTAGAAAATAGAGCCAAGCAAATTGAAACGACTGGCTCTTCTCCTAGGCGATAGTTCGTGAGACACTCTCTACAAAGATATTGGGCCTAGTTATATGGGACCCTGTTCGCACACTCCGCTACTAATGTGGGCACTTCATCCACACAACACGTCCACATTATTTTTCCTATTAGGATCTGTGCTACAAACTGCATCGCCTGGTATTTTATGGAGCGGATAGAATATCTACTCTTTCCCTTTACAAGCCTGAACTTAGTCTTCATGCAATCTGCGAGTTGTTTTTCCTTATATTTTCCTGCAAACTCCTTTTTCGGGTCTTCTCCTATATAAGGTAGCTTACTAATCTGATTGATTAACATATCTGTGATGAGGATAGGCTCACCCAGCCATACACACCCATCATGCACTAATGTCAGCAACTGGCGCACACATGCCCTGTTAGTGTTGGATCAGTGAAAATGGGGTACAAATAGCATATGTAATAGCCCCACTAGCTGAACTCCTCGGACCCATTTCATTGGCTCAAACTTTGTGACCCTTGTATCTTCATAGTATATGTGGGACATATACTGATTTTTCGCTATATTGGGGAATTTTGCCTAGTCAGTGAGGTCCTAGTGTTCCATCTTTAATGCTGGTATGTGCATTAAGAGCATACCCCCCAATGGAACTTCAACTGGGAGCAGGGGTGTGGCCATTGAAAACTTGTTGGAATCGGGGTCTTTTGTCACCTACTTCTGTCCTCTTCATGGAGGCACATATGCCAACAACATAGTGGTTGATTTAGTGTCCTCCATATCCAGCTCCTCAATCCCCTGACGGAGATCCTCTTCATCCAAATCTAGGGGCACAAAATGTTGCTTTTGTTTGCCCATTTTTCCCTTCTTTCACTCCTCCTACAAATGTTTTATACATGAGTGGCGCACTGGTTCTATGATTGTCTTCTTTTTCTTGGGCTTAGAAGTCGACTGCTTTGGCCGAGGTGGCCTTAGCACTATAGGTACTACTGGTGTAGTTTCTATGCCCACAACTTCCGAAGTGGGGCCTCAGACACTGTGACCTCAGGACTCATAGGCTCAGATATCTTCTCCAAAGAAACTTGGTGCACTGTATCAGAATAATGAGCTAGCCTTGGGTGTCTAAACAAAACCTCCCAATCTTCTCGGTGCATACAAGAAATTCTTAAGCAACAAAGTGTTTCTTTAGAGACCAACAAGACATAATTATAGTGATTTTTAGATTCAAATCCGACCATTCCCTCCATAACTTTGTCATAAATGCACCTTTGGTGGCATATTTTCAAAGATTTTCACCTTAATTTCTGCCTACGTACTCCTCCTAACAGTATTGTCTACAGTGACTCCAATGAATATTTTTGGCATGGGTTGCATGACACCCTCCTCCATGGAACAACATCATGAGTACAACTTCATATGGTAGACACTCGTCAATTATCACGTAGCCTACTTGCTGCCCTGTCTTCCTAGTCGAGAAGTGTAGTTTATAGTCCCATGCTCCCTTTCAACTTCCTGGAGCACTAGGACTCTCATGCACTCATATAGTCATTGCATAGGGGAAAATATTCCGTATACAACTTCAGTTGGCTCCCATTCACTTTTCCCAGAAAAGGTTCACCATTAAGCTTCATGAGGTGAACTGCACCACCCTCTCTAATTCCATTGACAATATACGGTCCTAACCAATGCATCTAGAATTTACCCAGAAATTTGGTGAACTTTCTATCGTATAACAACACAAGATCATTTATCTTGAAAGTGTGAAGCTTGATATTGTGATCATGCCATCATTTTTCACGTTCCTTCTGCCCTTGTTGTTGGAATCCCACCAGAAATCGGTCCTCCTCCAACTCCATTAGCTACACAAGTCATTCCTCCAAAGCCTCACAATTTGCCACATCTATCAAAGCTGCTATGCATAGACTAGGTACAATGTACTCCATAGGCATCACCTCTTCGATGCCATAGACCAATCTAAATGACATTTTCCCTGTCATCTTTTTATAGGATTCTTTATAGGGCCAAAGTACTCAAGGTATGCACACATCCCAGTCATTTCACTCTCCAAAATTTTATTAAAAGCTTCGACTGTCCCATTTTCCTGTGGGTGATATGGTGTGCTCTTTTGATGGTAGATTTGAAATTCATTTGTCATCATGCTAATCATTTCACTCAGAAAGTGTGTGCCGCTATCACTCATTAATACTTTCAAGCATCTAAACTTTGCTAATACATAATCAAATAAGAACTTTGTTGCAGTAGCTATTGTAAAATCACTCAATCATGTGCTTCCACCCATTTGGTTAAATATTCTGTGGTAATGATAATGTAGCGCATGCCCATTTTCTTCCCAGGAGGCTGAATTAGCCCGATAAATCAATCACCCACTTCTCAAATGCCTGCAAAGATACCTAAGGATGTAGCGGTAGTTCATCCCTTCGTGATGGTCAGCCAGTTCATTGAAATGCAACACATGCCTTCTAATATGCTTTGGAGTATTTGTGCAATGTGGGCCACCATAACCCTATGTGCAAAATCTTCTACGCGGTTTCTTTTCCTGCATAATGGCCTCCTACAGCTTCCCCATGAGCTTCAGTGAGAATATTATCATGCTCAAAGTCTAGCACATATCTCCGCAATATTTTGTCTGCCCCCATTTGGTACAAATGCCCATCAAAAAATCCATTGTGCGAAAGACTAGTTATTTCTTCTATCGATTTGTATATCCTTCAGGCACCATTGTTGTAGTTAAGAATTGAATAATGTCAGAAAAATGGTCATCTTCTACACATACCGTAAAGAGCTACGTGTTCAACAATCCTTCCTCTAAATTACTGGGTTATTTGCCTATTTCAATCCTCAATAGGTGGTCTAGACCAACGTTCAACTGACCAGGGTTCACAATAACTTCAAAATCATATTCCTAAAATAATAACAACCATCTACAAATCTTCCCCCCCAACACAAATTTGTTGACTAGGTATTTTAAGGCAGAATGATCTGTATACATTTTGAAATGTCCCCCTAACAAATAATGCCTGAATTTCTGCAATTCGTAGATCATGGCCAACCCCTTGTGCTCTATCGTTCAATAATTTTTTTCATCCTTTGATAACTTCCTACCTACGAAGGCTATCAAAAGGTCCAATTCGCCTTTGCCTGCCTGTGTTAGTACTGCACCCAGCGAATTTCAAGAAACATCCACATGTACATGAAACTCCTTCTTCCAATAGAGAAATACAAGGATTGGCACATTCACCATCTTTTATTTTAACACATCTAAGATGCGTTGACATTCCTCATCCCAACAGAATTTTTCATCCTTCTTCAGTAATTTTTCCATGGGCGCGCTAATTTGAGCATAGGTTTTAATAAATTTTCTATAGTATCCAATGTGTCCTAGCATCGCGTGCAGTTGCTTGACATTCCTAGGGGCCTCCAAGTTTACAATTACGATGATATTTGTAGGGTCCACCGTCAATCCTTTCTTACAAAAAACATGACCCAACAAGATCCCAAAAGGAACACAGAAGCTACATTTTTTCAAATTCATTGTAGTCTAGTACCTTTTACATGCATCCAACATAAGGCGCAAACTTTCTACATGGTGTTTTACCAATACAAACATGGTCCAGTCATCGAAGTATACTTCCAGAAACTTATGAATGAATTATTTGAACACTGCTATGACTACGCAGGAAAAAATATTGCAGGCACATTCATGGGCGCGCTAATTTGAGCATAGGTTTTAATAAATTTTCTATAGTATCCAATGTGTCCTAGCATCGCGTGCAGTTGCTTGACATTCCTAGGGGCCTCCAAGTTTACAATTACGATGATATTTGTAGGGTCCACCGTCAATCCTTTCTTACAAAAAACATGACCCAACAAGATCCCAAAAGGAACACAGAAGCTACATTTTTTCAAATTCATTGTAGTCTAGTACCTTTTACATGCATCCAACATAAGGCGCAAACTTTCTACATGGTGTTTTACCAATACAAACATGGTCCAGTCATTGAAGTATACTTCCAGAAACTTATGAATGAATTATTTGAACACTGCTATGACTACGCAGGAAAAAATATTGCAGGCACATTATTTAATCCAAAGGGCATAATAGTGTACTGAATGCAACCCCACTCTCTCTCGAAGGTGGTTTTGTTGTGATCCTTTGGTGCAATCTTAATTTGATGATAACCATAAAAACCATCAGAAAGGGAATAGGTCTCCTGCCCTCCAAAATTGTCTAACACTTCATCTATAAATAGTGTTGGAAATGGATCATGGACATGCATCATTCAGGTTCTCCAGATCTACGCAAATCCTTACTTCACCCTTTTGTTTATTCTCTTGGACTACCATCGGGTTCACCCAATCAGACTCTTCAATAGGTTCTATAATGCAAGCATCCAACATTTTATCCAACTCTTGGTAAAACTTCTCCTTATACTTAGGATTAAGGCAATAGGGAATCTATTTGATAGGCTTCACATCCAGCATCAATGTGATCCCCATAACACCCAAATTGCCAAGTATGCCTTTTAAATATGAAAACTTAGTTGGGAAGAGATCCTGGTACTCGCGAAGTAATTCAACAACTTTGTCTACCATAGCGTTGTCCCAGTAATCTCTAATATTTGCGTAGTTCGGCTCTTCCTTAGTGCCAATATTTACCTTTCTTGTTTTCAAAGTTGCAGAGATGCCTGGGTCCTCTAATTGTGGTCCTTCTATAATGCAATGCCCTTATGTTTCTGGAATACTGATATTCCTTAGCTCTTCTTCCTCTCCTTCAGTGATCACATTATAACATTCCAATGTGTGGTGTAGCTGGGTTCTCCAATCAGGTTGGGTCCATTTCATAGGTTTCTCCAGCATTCTAAAGATAACTACTTTAATTTCTTGAAGTGCTTCTTCGATGCTTTCAAACCCATCATCGAAGCTGAAAGTCAATACGAAACTTTATTTCATTACATCCCATTCTGTAGTGTCGTGGCGAAGCTCTGTTTTGAGCTACCAGTTCATGGGGATTCTATCCAATGTATGACAGAATATATGTACCCATTCCGCCTACAGTTCCCTCCCCCATGCCTTAGTCCACTTCTCCAGGTGATCACATGGATCATCCTTCCGACCATACTTCTCAGTCATCCTGGTATTAGCATGCCCGAATCATAACTTCATCATTCACCTGTAATACCTCCATTCAGTAAAACTTTCCTTATGCGTACCCCACCATCATGTAGGTGTTGCACATAGCACCAACTCCAAAGCTGGAAAACAGTGGTCTTTAGGGACTTCGTGCTCAAATTCATCTAAAAACATATCTACGCCAGTCAAACCATCATAATAAGGTAGCTTCCTTACCCCTGACGAAACACATCACAATGACTTTGTTATCATATTGTATCACAATGTAGATACTTCATGTAAGAGGTTTAGCCAATGATCTAATTCCTCATTGGAGTAAAAAGTGCATGAAATCTCTCTGTCCCATGTGATCTGCCCATCTACCGTTGGATTGATCCAATCTTGATCTCGTGTTGTTATCTTGTATATTTGATCAAGCTCTTCGTCATTTTCTACATAATCGTGGATAGGTTCGGTATAGTGTGCTCCTTCCATTGGATCTAGTGGCACTAATACCCTGAGCGACTTATTTTCAAATGTCATTCCCCTCTTATTCAAATTAATGACCCCATTCATATTAATATCTCAATCAATTCCCAGGAGCGCGGGGTAAGGATTACTATTGTTGAAAATTTCTATAAATTTTAAGTCTGTTAATGTATTCGTACCCTCAATATAAACCATCACTCCGTACAATCATCCCATGGGGATGATTTTCTGTTGATTCACCATTCAAAGCTATATCGGAGACCAATGCAGTGCAGGTCTATCCATATTTTCCCATGTTTGTTTCAGCAGAACATTCACACCGAACCCCAGATCCAAAATTACCTAGTCCATTTCATAATCGCCTATCTACACGATTAGCCTCATCTCCTGCCCCGTTTGTGCTTTGTGCTTGCCAATCTTCTTTACTATGCGTTGCTCCATAGGAGTATTTTCCTTATTGGCACACTTGCATATTAAGTCTTGTAAACCTTCAACAACTTTTTGATCGCACAACAACTTCATACAAGTTTTCAGGAAAGTAGCTAGTATAGAAGGATCTACTTCTTGTGACGCATTAGTCTTCAACATTTTCTCCTGACTTCCTTAGGTGGAGGCCTCAACGAAGTTCTTATTTCCTTCCAAGAACATCTCTTTAATGCAGTTCAAATCGAAATCAACTCCTTTCTCAGCAACCTTTCATACACATCCCTCTTCCTCAGGCTTCTTACCTTTATCTACACTAGTTGTTATACCACTTCTTAACACAATGTTTATGTTCAGATCCTCTTCGCGGGGCTCAGTCATCATCATTTGTAAATTCTGTGTAGGTTGTTGAGGCTATGTATTCTTCTCTTAGATTTTAACTACTAGCATTGGGTAGTCTTCTATGGCATGGTCAAATTTTCTACAGTATTGACATGAAGGGTTTGTAAGATTCGAGAAATCTCATGCAAACTACCCTAGTTGTCTGTAGTTGTAGCATATAACCTAACCGCGACATCTACCAGGTCCTCCTCCTCATTCTCTTCCTCAAACTTGAAAACCCCCATGCACGCCTCTTGCACCCCAATCTAGAGACCAATTTTCTTCTTGCATATGGTAATTAGGGGTCCTTTCCATCATTAGCTCATAAATTCAACAATGGCACTCATCATCGCCCATAGATTTAAACAAATTCCAAAATAACTACTAGCGTTTCTGAATGAATTTTTGAAGTAAGTGGCAGTTATCCATCACATGTTTCCTAGTGACTTGACAAATGGCACACCATAGCACAGCTCTTGTGCTCAGCCCGGTTGGGGCTTCTGGCTTCACGGGGGTTGGCCCCCCACTATAAGATAATTCGTGTATACTGGACAATGATATTTATTGTGCCCATTTCCATTGCACTTCAAGCACCAAACCTCTGTGCACAAATCTGATTTAGTCTCCTTCTCTTTCTTTAGACTCTATAATTCTAGGTGTAGGCTCTCTAACTGCAACTGGATCTATTGTACCCTCAGGTTTGTATAGTGAATAGGTGATGCATGCAGCCTCATTGTGATCTCCAAGGATTCTACTTGTGTTGCTATCTTTTGCTATGACAGAGGTATTCTTAAGTGTGACAAGAGTGACGCTATAAATCAGTCGCGATGTTGGGTATCTGAGATTTGCATGTTAGCCTTCCTGATCTGGAACTTCAACCTCTAATCAAAGTCCCAAGGTGTCTCATCAACTCTCATTTGGATCTCCTTAAATTCAATTACTGACTGTGCCTCAGATTGAGGCTTACTAAATTCATTTTTCAAAGTTGTATGAGTCTCTGCTAATGATGCTTAAGGATTATTAGTGCAATACTTAATGTACCAAATTAGCGCACAATCCTGTAAGGCGATAACCAACTGGGACTTCTTTATATTATCATCAATGATTTGTTGCGTTGTCTATATAGGGTTTGCAACAAACCAAAATTGCTCCGGATCTTCACTTCCTATTCCTTGGAAGATCGGCATCTTCATTGTGTTTGATATGATGAATGGTGGAGGTGGAGGCAGAGTGGATGGATGAGATATCCTAGGAATAACCTGATTTATTAACTGAACAATGCAGTGTATTCAAAATTTCCCCTTCATCATTGCTTGAAGGAGGTTGAATTAATGGACTATACTATGGACCTGATCCATTACTTCTAAACAATCTACCACTTCACGTAGCTCCAAACATTAAGGTAATGGCACTACCTTCTTTTCACACAATAACATTTTAATCCGAGTATTCATTGACCTCAATTACTTACCTTGCAGTCCTCTGAAGAATCTTTGTTCTGCTTCGCTATAGCTAACTGATGTGTCAACTCCAAATCTTCCAATTTTGCTAACCACTCATATAATTCAAAAGGAAAAGCGCAAAAGAAAATTTTGTGTATCTCTGTATACAAATATCTTTTCAAACAATTGTCCTTCGACAATCGTGCATTCCTATTTTATTGATCCGCAAACTCATGAATCTTCTGATCTAACCACTTTTCAAGTCGGATTGCAATGATGCGACATCACACGTCTCTTAAGCAGATCCCGGTCCTGGCAATGAAACCATTTGTTGGCTTAATGGGTCCAGACCCATGTTCAGAGTTAGTTGTGCCAACCAACAAAACCCTACACTACTGGCCCTTTCGGTAGCAACCTACATAGCGCAGGTCACAGTCTCACTCGAAGCAGTATTAGAGGATGCAAGAACTAAGTTTCTGCATCTAGAGATGACTGTGATGTGTTTTTGTACCTTAGATATGATTTTGCGCAGATCTAATCTTCCGATAGTGTTAAGACTTCTAATTTGGTCCTAAATACCTTTAACTCTTCACAGGACCAGCCAATTATGTTAATCTAGTCCTAGCAGAATATGTCTACTACTTTCACGCAACTGAGGACGCTTTCTAGGGTTTCTGAGACCTAGATCTTCCATCACGCAGACCTATCCTTCTTATCTAAAGCTAACCCTAAATAGATATAGATCTTTCCGAGCATCATTCAATCATCTTCTTAAGCATAAGCGTATTTAATTAGTTGAATTTGCGCAAGTAAGCCTAATTAGTTCAAGAAAATAATATTTAGAGCAACATAACAAATAAACAGCTAACAGATGCAAGTATTTACAACCCAAAATTAGTCTTTATTAATCAGAAATGTTCTAGTACAGAGTTCAACTACCCTATGCACTCAGCTGCAAGGGTCCACGGACACAGATATGGATTCCTCTAGGCCTCCGCACACTTAGTTGTGGAGCCCTTCCTTCGCTACTAATAGGAACATACCTTCCCATCTATCAAACATTTACAAAATAATTCATTCATTCATACCTCTATTATTTTATATAAAGCGTTATCTCTAAGATGTGGTATGACTCTGTTGGGTTGTGTTATATTGTTTCCACAACTAGACTCCCTAGTTAACCAGGGGGTTAAAGGGCGGCCGAAGCCCCCCCTTTGTTGTGCCAATTGTGCAATGGGGCTTTGAGGGGGCCAGGTAGCCCCCCTCTGTTGGGTCCGGGGCAACAACCCGAGGAAATATTTTTTCGAACCTATATTAGGTTGGGCGAACCTACCTATGGTTTTGTGCATGGTTTTCGCACATGGTTTTGGGCACAATGGTTTTCGGTCCATGGTATTAGATTCTTCAGCATGTATATATATGTATTGTAACATTGAAAGGAATATAATGAAAGTTCAAGTTGGTAGTCCCTATTTTGGGATCCAAGGGAAAATCTCTGTGTATATTTGTTTTATGTGTTATGTTCTCACCTTTGTTTATTTTCTGTATTTTAGAATTCGTATGCAGGTAATTTATGTATGGGGTTAAAATCTACATTTGGTATCAAAGGTGTTTTGGCTTCAAGGGGATGCCTTTGTCGCTGAGGGTTTTCACTCGGGCCTATGGTAGACCTTGTTCAATGGGAGATCTGCGGGATTAGTTATGGTGGTGAAAGAAGATGGTGAGCAGTGGAAAGATAGACATCGATAAATTTAATGGTCAGAGTTTTGAGTTATGGAAACTCAAGATGGAGGATCTGTTAGTAGATAAAGATCATTGGATTGTGGTAGATTTGAGTACTAAACCAACGGGAGTTTCCGATGAAGAATGGAACACGTTGGATCAAAAGGCAAAGAGAACAATATGATTGTGTGTCTTAGATTCAGTATTGTTGAATGTATCAGGGGAAGCTACGACTAAGGCTTTGTGGATCAAGTTAGGGACTTTGTACCAATCTAAGTCTCTGGTGAATAAACTATTGCTATGGAAAATGTTGTATAACCTAAGGATGAAAGATGGAGACTCGGTGATAGAGCATATGAATGCATTTAAGACTGTGGTAAATCAGTTATTATCTGTTGATATTAAAATTTTAGATGAAGATAAGTGCATAAGTTTGTTGTGTTCTCTACCAAATTCGTGGGATAGTCTAGTTATTGCAATAAGTAGCAATGAAACTCCCTTGTAGTTTGATGAAATAGTCTCATCCTTGTTGACGGAGGAGATGAGATGGAAAAATATGGAGAGATAGAATGGTGATTCCTTTTTTGTACGAGGATGGTCCCAGAATAGAAAAAAAAAAGGTCATCGAGTGGGAGATCTAAATCTAGAGGGAGATCTAAATATCCAAGAAAAAATGTAAAGGTATACTAGAAATGTGGAAAGGAAGGGCACTACAAAAGGGACTGTAAATCTAAAGCTCTTGACAAAGGAAATGGATCTGATGATGCTCCTTCTGTAGAGGCGATAACGACCTTAGATGAAGGTGGGGATATATACTTGGCTTCTTTAAGTACACATGTAGATCATAAGGCATGGTTGATTGATTCATGTGCATCCTTTCACTTCACTCCCCATAGAGAGTGGTTCTACAAGTATGAGAAATATGATGATGGTGATGTCTTCTTAGGGGATAATAGAAAGGCTAGAATCGTTGGTTATGGAAAAGTAAAGTTGAAGTTGCAAGGTGGAAGGGTTAGAACACTTCTGGGTGTTCTCCATATTCCTGCATTGACCAGAAATCTGATTTCTGTAAGCAAGCTAGATGATGTAGGTGTAAAAATAGTGTTCGATAAAGATACCTACAAGATGTTTTAGGGAGAACTGGTATTTATGTGGGGAGTTCAGATTGGAACTCTGTACAAGCTGCAATGTAGCACTATTATTGATGGATGCAATAGTTCAATGGTTCCTGAAAGTGGAGCAGAAAATCTAATGGTCTCTGGAGAAAAGACCATGTTATGGCATCAAAGGCTTGGACATATTGGGGAGAAGGGCCTTCGAATACTTCATGGTAAAGTTATGGTAGAAGGTATGATGAATAGCTCTGTGGATTTTTATTTCTGTGAAAATTGTGTATATGGGAAGCAGAATTAGGTGAGTTTCCCCTCTGGTGGTAAGAGGGCAAAACAGATATTAGAGCTTGTGCACAGTGATGTGTTTGGGCCTGTGAAGGTTCCATCACTGGGTAAGTCTATGTACTATGTATCATTTATAGATGACTTATCAAGGAATACATGGATATATTTCCTCAAGAAGAAATCTAAAGTCTTTGATAAGTTTAAATAATTTAAGGCTTTGGTGGAAAACTAGACAGAGAAGAAGATAAAGGTGTTGAGGACAGATAACAGTGGAGAGTTTTGCAGCAAGGAATTTGAAGAATTTTGTAAGAGGTGTGGTATAGCACGACAGAAGACTACTCCATACACACCTGAGAAAAATGGATTTGCAGAAAGAATGAACAAGACGTTGATAGAAAGGGCAAGAAGCATGCTTAGTGGTGTCGGAATAGGACAGAAATTGTGGGTAGAGGAAGTGGAGACAACATGTTACCTGGTCAATAGATCACCTTCATCAGTTGGAGTATAAGACTCCACAAGAGGTATGGACTGGTAAGAAACTGTCTCTTTCACATCTGAGGGTATTTGGATGTGATGCAAATGTACATGTTCCAAAGGAGAAAATAACAAAGTTGGATAGTAAATCTGAAAAGTGCATCTTTATTGGGTATAAGGATTGTTTAAAGGGTTATAAGATTCGGAACCCAGTAACATGGAAGGTTGTGTACAACTGAGATGTGGTGCCCAAAGAGGTGAAAAATGTTATTAAACATGAAGTCCCATCAAAGGAACCTGAGAAGATAGAGTTTGAGTTAAAGGAGGAAGAATCAGACTCTATAGCAGAAGAGGAATTAGAAGATGAAGAGCCACAAACTTCGGTTGTGAGAAGATCAGTTCGAGAAAGAAGGTAGCCAGAAAGGTATAATCCATATGAATTTTGTTCAAATTTTTCTTTATCTATTATTGATCATGATCCCAGAACTGTGAAGGAAGCAGTAGATTCAGAGGATGGAAAAGTCTGGAAAGAGGTCATGGTTGATGAAATGGCATCTTTGCACAAAAATGAGGCTTGGGATCTGGTGCAGTTTCCAACTAGAAGGAAATCCATTGGTAACATATGGGTGTTCAAGAAGAAGAAAAATGCAGAAGGAAAGGTGGAGAAATACAAAGCTCGGTTGGTAGAAAAAGGTTATTCCTAGGTGCTAGAAATTGATTTTAGCGATATTTTTTCTCACGTTGCCAAGGTAGCTTCTATTAGATTACTTATCTGTTGCTATTGCTTTTTATTTTGAGGTAGAACAGATGAATGTGAAGACAACATTTCTTCATGGGTATTTGGAAGAGGAGAGATACAAGAAGCAACCTAAAGGATTTACAGTGAAGGGTAAGAAAGGACTAGCATGCAAGTTAAAGAAGTCTCTATATGGGCTGAAACAGTCACCAAGGATGTGGTATCAAAAATTTGATACATTTATATGGGGACTTGGCTTCACCAGAAGCAAAGTGAATCATTGTGTGTATTTTAAATTAATTTGTGACTGTGTTATTTATCTGGTCTTGTATGTGGATGACATGTTGTTGGCTGGAAATGACAAAGAAATTATCCAGGATTTGAAGACCCAATTGTCCTCGAATTTTGACATGAAAGATCTTGGTGTTGCAAACTATATTTTGGGCATGGAAATTAAAAGAGATCAGGCAAAGAGGAAGCTCTGGTTAAACCATAAGAAGTATGTCAAGACAATATTATAGAGGTTTAATATGCAGGATAATAAACCGATGAAGGTTCCTATTCTTGTAGGTGTAAATTTGTTTGTTGAACAGTGTCCCAAGACACAAAAAGAGGAAGAGTGCATGTCCCGTGTTCCATATGCAAGCGTAGTTGGTAGCCTGGTGTATGTGATGGTCTATACTAGACCAAACATTGCACATGCAGTGGGAGTATTGGGTAGTTTTATGTCAAAACCAGGGAAGGAGCATTGGACAACAGAGAAGTGGGTTTTCAGGTATTTGCATGGCACTAGTGATTATGGTTTGTGCTATCAAGGAAGACTAAGATTCGATAGAGTTTTCGATATTTGTGGCTTTTTTGATGCAGACTGGGCTGGAGATCTGGATCAGAGAATATCTAGAAGTGGGTATGTGTTTAACCTATTTGGAGGTCCAGTCAATTGGATGAGTAAGAAACAGTCTGTAGTGGCATTATCAACTACAGAGGTAGAATACATGGCATCCACTCATGTAAGAAAGGAAGCAGTTTGGTTGTACATATTCTGTTCAAGTATGGGGTTAGTACAAGGAGATATAAGGATAGACTGTGACAGCCAAAGTGAAATTTTCTTGTCAAATAACCCTTCTTACCATTAAAAGACAAAGCACATTGATGTTCAGTATCACTTTGTGAGGGATATGATAGAAGACAAAAAGGTGTTGCTGGTAAAGGTGGACACTTTGAAGAATATTGTAGATGCATTGACAAAATCTATGAGCTCTGAGAAGTTCTCTTGGTGTAGAGAAATAGTGGGCATTGTAGGGCTAGATAAATTACTAAGCTCTCCTATGGCCCCCTGTGGAAAGAAAACAACAAGTGGGAGAATGTTGGGTTATGTTATATTCTTTCCATGACTAGCCTCCCTAGTTAACCAGGGGGTTAGAGGGGGGGCGAAGCCCCCCCCTTTGTTGCGCCAATTGCACAGCGGGGGGCTGCCTGTCCGTGGGGTTTGGGGCGGGCAGATAGCCCCCCTCTACAAGGACTGGGGAAATGCCCCGGAGAATTTTTTTTTGGACCCTATATTAGGTTGGGCGAACCTACCTACGGTTTTTTGCATGGTTTTTCGCACATGGTTTTGCACACAATGGTTTTTGGTCCATGGTATTGGATGCTTCAGCATGTATATATATATGTATTGTAACATTGAAAGGAATATAATGAAAATTCAAGCTGGTAGTCCCTATTTTGGGATCTAGGGGAAAATCTCTCTGTATATTTGTTTTATGTGTTATGCTCTCACCTTTGTTTATTTTCTGTTTTTTAGAATTTGTATGCAGGTAATTTTTGTATGGGGTTAAAACCTACAGACTCAACTATTTCTAATCTTTCTAATACAATACCATGGCCCTCGTCTCATGGGTGAGTCTTCAAAACTGACCCATACAAGGGGCTAAGACCCCTTTGACTCCCATCTATCTGCGTGGTCCACATCCACATTTCACAGAGACTTTACATCTTTTACAAAATTATTTACAAAAAAATGGCTAACTTAATTCATTTCTACACATGGGGAACCCATCCCAACAACACATAAGCAACACACCAACACACATGAACACCAATAATTTTAGGTCGAAACCCAATATGGGAGAAAACCACCGTTGTTGTCATCTTTGTCTTCATATTTTATTGCAATGAAAAATTATTACAATCTTGTACTGTGCATACTCATACCAACACGCAGGAAGCCACCTGCAGGAGGCTACAACCTTCTCTGATTCTTCAGCACCCACTGGAAGGGAGATACAACCCCCTTATCTTGTTTACCGACACCCATCAAAAGGGAGCTCCAACCCCCTAATTAGATTTACCAGCTACCCCTGGAAGGAAGCTTTTACTTCCTCACTGAAGGCTCCAACCGTCAACACTTTTGTGGACCATGTTTCATAAATTTTCACACTGGATTCACCTGATACAAAACATCACAACTTGTAGGCCACTTTTCATAAAAATTTCAGACTGGACCCACTACCATCATTTAGTCCCAATACCAAATATCAGAAATGAAAATCATGAATACAAAAAATCACTCAATCATTGAATTAACTTAATCAACCAATCACTGAACCAACTAAGAAACAAATCAATCAACTTATTCTGAAGCAACCAAAGCAGTCAAATAACTATAACTGGAATACCAATACTTAACCCAAACACTTCATCAACTCAATGAACCAAATGAAAACCTTGATCAATAAAATTTAGAATATATACGCTACTGTAATTTAGAAAATCCACCTATATACATGACTTCCTTAAAGCATACCTGCGTACAGATATAAAAACATTTAACCTTGAAATTGAATCACTGTCATTATGAAACAAACACTCATTTACACCCTGAACCACTGAATTACTCTGAAATAATCATAGAAACATCATATTTCTTGAATCACATACAACTAGCAGCATCATCACTCTTCAATCAATCAATTCAACTTCAATCATCCCTGTTAAACCCATATCATCAAGTAATACTTCATTGACAGAAAACATAAATACAATATGACTGATTAGACTGATCAAACATCTTATTTAAGAAAACCCTAGCTTATATATGGGCTTTTGACAAAACACTTCCGCGTGTATACGCACTCTTCAGGAAACAAACCCGTGTATAGATTTTCCTAAATTGTAGAATCAACAAGCGATGTACGAGCATTAAAACAATGTGTGTATGCACCTTTTAGGTTATCAAACACATGTACAGATCTACAACTATTGACTTATAGCTTTGTTGCACATCAAACCTTCAGAACAAACCCATCTCTCGGTAGACATAATAAAACATGCGTCAGACAAATATTATAGATGAAATCAATCCATTATAAATATAGTCATTTCAAATCTATTGGATCTGATCCATCATCAAATTCTCAAGTGCATTCTTAGTTTCAGATCAGACAATTCATTAATAGCCCATTACATGCACACTTGCTTCATATCTAACTATGAAATATTCATAACTTACACACCCAAACAATTTTATATTAATATCGTTATATAGCTTAGGAATTATCTAATACCATAGGTCAAATCCTTAGTAATGTTGGTGGTATTCTTAGACGAGACCAAATATCCATTGTCATGCTCATTACTATGTGTCAATACCATGGTGTAAAAACTGTATGCGCTTTTTCTTCTCCATAACCACGTATGTACATGGAGTTTCTTCACAGAACCTACATATATGCGACTTTGCTTAACAAAACTTGCATATACGTGACTTTTCTTCGCAAAACCTGCTTATGTATGTGGATTTTCTTCACAGAACCTACGCATACTTCTTCAAACTTCATATTTATCGTTCCTCTCTCTCTGAACCAATATTCCTTTGTCTAATCTTTTTGTCACATCTATACTGGTTTGAATACCTATCCTGCTACCATCATGTTGGTATAAGTATTAAGTAGGTTTCCATCAAGGACAACACATTTATCATAATTCCAACCATCTCCCCATTTGGACTTGATAGAAACCACTTTTGTGTTTGGTCACCATCAACTATAAATATATGTAAACACAACTGTAGATATACCAAGTTTTTCTCCCAAGTCACCAAGAATTCCTCAAACACCAAGCTTCTCTCCTCCTTTAACATAAAGGGAAAAGGGCTAGCCAATGTTGAATGAAGGCTTCTCTCCCTTTATCGACATGAGAATTGTAGATCTGATGTTGTCATAAGTATGAATACTGGCCATCTTTATCATGCTCCTCTTGATCACGTGATGAATTTTTTGAAGATAAAGAAGTACATGACTCTATGACTCAACTAGACATGAACTTTCCTATCATTAATGACTCATGCTTACATTGATCACCCAAGATACTTGGGTTACATATTTGACTCAACATTATGTCACACACCCAAAATGATGGGATTATAGGACTTGACCATAATAGTACATACATGACTGAATTTTACAATGATTTATAACATAGATTTTTACATGACATTTACATCAAGGTACAAATATTACATTTATAACCAATTCCAAAGACATCAATAAGACCACGATACTCATCATAAATCATCATACACCATATAGGATCTGCACCATAAGCATATGTGAGTAGCAATGAACAACAATATTCACATTTTTAACATGAATTTGCAAGATAAGACAATGTAGCTTTAATATCATCAACTTGTGACAAAGTATGCAACATAATATTTTCCATAGAGGTATGATATCACCTTATCCTCTTGACCTCATCAAGGTCAACTTGCTCTATCCCTTAGTAGGAAGAACCTCAATCCATGTTCATCAAAGCCATATGGATCTTTTTTAGCATAGCAACATACCTTTCCATGCATCAATCAACATATGTGATAACCAAACATATCATCATAAATTAATATAGGGAAAAGTAGCATCATTCCTCAACATCATTAATATGTGACAAAATATTCCATGTCTCCAAGTATTATTTAGTATATGCAGCAGTAGTATATTAATAACCTCATCTTCATGAAAACCTGTAGTAACATGATTCACTTGGCCCATTTTCTTCATGCAAGAAGAAATGTCACACCAACACCACTTCATCAACATGAAACTTAAGTAATCAACCATAAGATCCTTATCTATAAGTTAACCATCAATGATATCCGACGACATAGAGATAGTATTATGTATCTAGCTTCTCATAAATGAGAAAATTTGTAAATAGAAAACCATGAGCTCACCATCATTTATCAAACTTTGTTAGTAACCCATTTCCTTGATACCATAAATATCATCAATCCTCAAACAATATACCATGTGCAACATATCATGTACATTTGAGAACCAAGCACTCTAGTAATCATCATCCATAACTGCACCATACGCAACTTATTCATTTTTTAAGGCATAATGACAACAACATAAAAGTAATTAGTGACACTTATCATCATCAAATAATGAGGTTGTATACTAAATCTCTATTTATCTCCTTGAACCTATGAAGATAAACATGTAATAAACATAACATATGTACCATATGCATCATCAAAAGAATCTTCCATCATCATAAATCTGACTAGTATCGTGATAATAACTATGTGTCTCAAGAAATATATAAGTATCATCCATGATTTCAACCCATGACTGCAAAATAGCATGATGCATCATTAAAAAACTTCAGCAATATTAGCATCATTATGTAACAAGAAATTCTCAAGTAATCATAATGCCAACAATGCATTATTAGAAGCATAGAAAATACTCCCCCTGAACCTGTGCCAACTCATCACCGTCAAGTATGATCACATCAACCCATCCATCAGTAAGATAATCACAAAAACCTCACCAATGAGTAAATCCATGTCATATTGCATTAACTCATAAATTATTATAAGCCAATACCATTTCTAAGTAGCATCCATTGACTGTAACCAACCTAAGTCAGAACCAGAAAGCCAAATAATAACTAACTAAAGCATATATAAACTTCTTCTTGGAAAAATCTTATTGTTTCTTCATCATAGAGAAACATATGTGCCTATCTAGACCTGAACTCACATATACACACGATTTTCCTTCATAAGATACACATACAGAAAGTAAAATGTTCAATTTTGATAACCATGCCACCCCTTGAACCTATACTATCTGTACCTACTCAATGTTACTACATCAAATGTAATCTCAGTACCATGAATATTAAAATAACCTTTGGAATCATCATCAACATATGTATTGCTACACCTGATATTATACACCATGGATCCTGAGGACATGATAATCATATTATGTTCCTATGAGGTCACGTACCTCACATCACTTCTACAGTAATTATTATAAGTATTCTTTTAATAATAATGGACTGCAATGGGCACCATATTCTTTTACTCTGAGTCTGAATCCTCCTCATATCTACAAGAATTCAGATCTTTAAGAACATATAATTTGTCTAGGTTTCTATATTCTCTTGCTATGACCTTTCTAGATTATTCATCTATAACTTTGCATTTGGTTGACGTAAACACAATTACACTTCCTTTATCTGCCATTTTACCTACACTTAGAACATTTTTCTTTAGCCCTTGAACTAATAAATTATCAGTTGCTCCTCTATGTTTATTAATTTTGGCTCTAATGTTTCCCATAACTTTTTCTAGAGCATTATTTCCAAGAATAACCTTACCATATTGGTTTTCCTTGAGAGACTCCATCTTAATATTATCTCCAGTCATGTGATGAGAGCTTCTGTTGTTATGTACCATTCATTGTCTTCTTCAAGTGAGCAGAGAGGAAGATCATGTCTTATTTGTTATTACTCTTTCTGCTTGTTATGAGAAATATTGGTGGATTCATCTTTTTCAGATCTTCTAACATCAATATTCTTATTTGATTACTTTCCGTGATGTCTAAGGATATCCATAGTTTGTTTCTCCATTCTTTTGCTACATGCCCAAAATTGTTACAAGCATAACATCTTATATGAGCAGAGGAATCATAATATTTTTGTTTCGTGTTCCTTCTATTGCAATCAATATATTTGTGACCAAATATATTGTAAGCAAAACAATGTCCCTTAAAGAAGCCTGAGTACCTAGAAGCTAACGATCTTTCTGTGAAGTGGTTATTTTCTTAAGAATGAAACAATCTAATTTTTCAATTGGATGCAACATGTCCATAATTATGACATATAAAACATTCAACATTATTGATCAAAGGAGAGAATCAATTAACATTTATATAGATAGGTGTAAATGATTTTCTTTGAAGATTCAGTTTCCTTGGGTGTTGATCAGGTTGACTTCTTATCTCTTTGTTGAGCATTTCAGGTTTTGCATTGTTACCCTTTAAATTCGATGCATCATCTTGTGAACTATATTATGCTTCAACAGTTTCATGAAAACTAAAACCATATTTGATGGCAGGAGACCTTTGACTACTAAGAATATTATCCAAAACCTTACTACTATCTTGAAATCTCAAATTCCTATCTTTTTATTCTAATTTACCTTTTTGAATGTTTACCTCAACCTCCATTCTTTGATATTTCTTTTCCTTTTCTAGATATTTCTTCTTCATACCTTCTCCAACCCTTCTTCCTTCTTCCACTTACTCCATTAATTCCAGAATCTCCTCTTTCAACCCATTTCCTTGTTCTTCAAATTCTTGAAGTAGTTTTTCTTTCTGCTTATCTGATTTTCAAGATATTCTCTTAGAGAGACGATCTAAACTTCAATACCTTCACAATATTCTTAAGATTCCGAAGAAGCATTTACTGATTTAATATGATCCTTCTTATCATATGCTTGCAACTTATATTTAAGATTAACAATCTGTTTCAAAGCAAGATCCAGTTTTCTTCTAAGATCAAAAATTTCTTCTAACATGTCTTCTTCTGAATCAACAACTCCATCTGACATAATAAAGGTTGTTTTGTTATCATGTTAATTTTTTGATATATTGTTAGGGGTAGAATTACCTAGTAGTTCCCCTAAGGACCAACTTTCCTTTGGCTTTTCTTCATGGATTTCTTGTAGCTTATCCCACACTTTCTTTGCCATTTCATAATACATAACCCTATTTAATGTTGAATCAGGTACGCTATTGATTATGTCACTTAATGCCTTACTGTTTTTTTTCACTTCCTCATCTGATGGAGGAAGTTTTGTGCAACCAATGCATACTAAATAACAAACATCATGGTTCATTAGATTGGACTTCATACTTTCTTTCCATTGGTGATAGTTATCATTACTTATCATAGGTATGCCTTCATTGTCCATTGTTTCTGACTTTCCTTGATCTTTTTCTTCTAGGGACAAATTTTTTTAATATGTTTTCTCTTTAGAGTGGGTACTTTCATTTTTACCCATTATTGCAAGCTTAGTTCTTTCATTTTCATCATCACTATCATTATTGCATAGGTAAGGAAAGGGACCAAAATTAGAACAAAAGCTCATACCTTATAATTCATTGTTTCCATCTTCTTCATTCTTGATCAATAGAAAGAGGGGTGATCCCAAACCTGAATATTTTCTGACATCCATAATGGTCACTGCATTTGATATATCACTATCATAGTTATTTGAATCCCTCCTTCAAGCTATCTTATCCTTCCCCATAATCTTGACAGATCTCCTTCAAGTGATCAAGCTTCTTCTGAAGGACTTGCTCTGATACCAACTATTGGGAAAAATACTGGCAAGGGGGAAGGGGGGGGGGGGGGGGGGGGGGGGTGGGGTGTGAATCAGTATTTTAAAAACTCACTTAAACTTTATCATTTAGATTTATGTATACAATTATAGTGAAGTAAACCTACATATGTACAGGACTATTATTCAGACAACTAGCATACATCCAGTTAAGTAACTTTTCAATTAATTCATCATTTGTTTAACTTGAATCAATGTACATGATTTTTTCATCTCCATACTTGTGTATGTATGGGTATTTTCTTCACATAACGTATGTATATGTGACTTTGCTTCACAAAACTTGAATATATGAGCCTTTTCTTAATAAAGCCCGCATATGTATGCAACTTTGCTTCATAGAACGTGCGTATACTTCTTCAAACTTCATATTTATCATTCCTCTGTCTCTGAACTGAGATTGCCTTGCCCAATATTTTTGTCACATTTATACTGCCTTGAATACTTATCCTACTACCATCATTTTGGTATATGTATTACATAGGTTGCCATCAAGGACAACACATTTTTCATAATTCCATCAACAATTGGTTAATAGTACACCTTAGACACCTGTCCAATCTATGCCATAAATGATTGTGCAAGGTATGACTTAGATATTAGTCCAACAATGTACACAGACCATGCCTCAAGTATCTAGTTATCAAACTGGTTAGACTATACCTCAATCTTTTACTAGTCCAAATTTATAGTCCATAATGCATATACCTATTGGTCAAGCTAGTGTAGGAAAAATTCGAACACTGTATCCAAGTCAACCTTCTCAAGGTCAACCTTAGACAAGTCAACCTTTTCAACACCAACCTTACCCGAGTCAAATTGTATAGGGTCAATTGTATCGAAGTCATCCTTTTAAAAGTCAACCATATCTTGGTCAAACATTTCAAGGATTTTCATTTCAAACGCAACCTGGTACGACTTACCTTGGTTATCCTAAAGGAATGAAAATTCCAATTGCATAAGCTATTCCAATATATCTTGTATATTTGCCTATTGGGGTTGAATTTCATCCTCAAGGGTATCAATATTCTCAATAAGAATTTAACTAACGGTTACCTTTCATTACAAATTTAGATTTACCATATCTATCTTCACTCATGAATAGTCCCATTTAACATTATCCTTTTTGGTCGATGATTCCTACTAGATTACCAAGTGACATACCAAAATTTGATGGTAAGCCTATAGAGGATCCATCAAATCATGCAATGACTTATCACCTATGGCGTTCTTCAAATTCATTAAATGATGATTCCATTAGGTTACCAATTTTCCAGTGGACTTTAACAAGCAATATATAAAAATGGTCCATTGAGTTACCACATGCCTCTTTCCACAATTTCAATTCCTTGGAAACAAATTTTTTAACTCATTTTCAGTTACATATTCAATATGACATTGGCATTGAGATTTTTAATTCGTTAAAATGATTTTATTCCACCCATATCTCAAGTAATATACATGTGTGGAGATGTAGACGTCATTTATTAAATGTTTACATTCTAGTTAAATTGTTCACTGAATGGTTTGTTAAATATTTACTTCCTAATATAAAATAAGATGTTGTTAAGGGAGGAGTTGTCATATAAAAAAAATCTATTGCTCGTTACCAATACATAGACCTTGTCTATTCGCAATCTGACACATTGTACAAAAATATTGCAGATGTGCCTCACCCATCCAACACAACTCAATAAGCTCCAACTCCTACAGGATATCACACCTCTGATCATGTAATTGGTTTTGTTAGCCAATAGTAAAAGACTAAACAATCTAAGAGTAATTATAAAGAGATGCCTATTGAGGCTACACAATATTCACCCAATCAAAATGCTACTCTTGAAATTACTTTTGAGGTTAATGCAATACAATTATCTATTAGTAAGCCTCATCAACATGGAAGTAAGAAAAAGGGAAAAGAAAAAGAAAAGAAAAAAATTCCCCTCAAAAGGAAAAACTAATGAAAAACAAACCCGCTAAAGAGAAAAAGAAACCTTGGTATCCTTATTTGATTTTTAATGAGGACCCTTATACTAATTATTGCCTGCATCATGCATAGGTTATAAAATTCCTCAGAGGTTCCTCTACACTTGTTGTCTTAAAATATCCTTTTCCTTCTCAGGATAGTAAAACAATTGCTCACAATTCATCTTCTTCACGACAGCTATTGATAGCATGATGATGTCCTCTCAAGTTTTGGTAGAAACGAGGTCTAAAGACTATTGATCTAAAACTCCTTCGAATGCAAATGATACCAATCAAACTTCTGCATCAGTTGTACCTCAAAATTATAACATTATTGAAGATCTAGCTCAATCTCCTTTAGCAATGTCAACTCTTGAAGTGCTTCAAACATGTCCATCATAGCATAAATTGTTATTGTCATTCATTGGTGTAATCGATCTGCAGTATTCTCACATCATAGGATTTGATCTTGAATGTCATATACCTAGAATATCGCATCAACTGGAATTTGAATTTTTTCTTTTTACTAAAATTTAAATAGTTTTTTGTGTAGTAATTGGTGCGGGAAATTCTACTTGTATTATGTCTATTTCTTGTCAAAGGCTTTGGGTTCTCCAACAATAAACCATTCACTTACCACTCTCAAAGCTTTTGATGGAAGAGGATTTCGACCTTATGGTATTTTAAATAACCTACTGATAGAATTAGAGGATAAAATGATTGCTATCGAAGTAGAACCTGTTGATGTTCAACTTGATTACAATGTTTTATTGGGTCAAAGTTGGACTTACGAAATTTTTTCTATGGTCTCATCACTTTTTTTATTCATACTATTCCCTCATAAATGGAGGATAGTTAAAGTAGACCATCTGGATTTTCACACTTCTGATCCAAATTCCATTGGTGGTCTACCCCTTGTGGGGAAAACTACTAGGTATTATGAGAATATTGGAGTTGGTTTGTTGAAGGATTCATTATTGATTGAAAATTTTGTACTCCCTCCACCCAACACTCATTTTCATGTTGCTTAGGTCAATATGATTTGATGACGCCCTCAAGAGTGATATTATCCTTGGATCGTGCCTACACAATCATATTTGACCACCTACGATGAACAAATTCCTCTAAGCCCATTAGAATTATCCTATTAGGTTGTTCAATCATTTTCAGAACCACTTTTTACTAAAATTGATAGAGTGAATGCAATCATCAACGAGTATTATTAATCATATTGGTTGGAACCTATATCATTCCCTGACCCTTTTGATAATATGTTTCCAAAAAATGCGAGTATGATAGAAGTTATGACTTCAAATGAAATTCCTTCAAACAATTATCATCATTGTTCCACTTTTCTTCCCAACCTCGAAAATATTGAGAACAAATTTTTTGGAATGTTTTCACGTGATATTGTAGATGACTTTGAGTTCCCTATATTTATTTTTGAATCTAAATATGAAAAGAATTTAGGGAATATATCTACAACAATTCTACTTAATATCTCAATGAAACCTAGAATTACGGAGAACATTCATATAGGTGCCTCATTCTAACTTCATGAAATTCAGACTTATAATACCCTATTCCAAGAATTTTGTGACATTGTTTCTTGGTATTATGAGGAAATGCTAGGAATCAACCCCAGTATTGTAGTTCATGAAATCAAGATGTACATTGATGCTAATCCTATCAGACAGAGAATACATCCAGTACATCATAGAAAATTTGTTGCTATCAAAGATGAAGTTGAAAAACTTCTAAAGGTTAATTTTATCTATCTCATTCCCTTGATAAATTAGGTTTCCAACCTCATTCCTGTTAACAAGAAGCAAGGGACGATAAGGGTATGTGTCGATTATAGAGATATTAACAAATATTTTCCTAAAGACAACTATCCTACTCCTTACATCGACCAAATAATTGATGATTGCGTTGGTAATGAAATATTCTCTTTTATGGACATTTTTTCAGTTGCAATCAAATTAACATACTCCATACAGATCAACATAAAACCACATTCATTTGTGCATGGAGAACTCTCTCCTATTGAAAGATTAAATTCGGGCTAAAGAATGATTGCACAACTTTTCAATGAGGTCTTACACCTTTCATGACATTAAAAATATTGTACATCCATACCTAGATGATCTACCAACACATTTGTTAAAACGTCAAGATTATCAAATGCATCTAAGAGCGATTTTTATTCAATGTCGACATTATAATATATGCTTAAACCCACATAATTTTCTTTTTTTGTGTCAAATATGGTTATTTACTAGGATTTTTCATGTCTAAGGAAGGCATTCATGTTGACTCCATCAAGGTAGAGGCTATTTTGAATTTACCTCTTCCTTCCAATTTCGACCAACTCCAAACTTGGCAGGGGAAAGCAAACTTTTTATGTCAATTCATTCTAAATTATGCAGAGCTAACTAAACGATTCACTTGAATTTTTAAAAAGGGAATCTCTTTCATTTGGGATGAAACTGCTCAAAAAACGTTCAACACACTTAAACATGTGCTGACTCACACACCTTTACTGCATTTGCCTGATTATCACCGAGATTATTTTTTTTATTTAATTGTATCAAATTTTTCCATCGGTATGGTATTAATGCAAGAGGATTAATTAAGTAATGGAATTGTGGTTTAATACTTAAGTAGGAATCTTACAAATTCCAAAATAAAGTATGCACATGTGGAGAAGTTGGCCCTGATAGTTGTGCAAGTTGTCCAAAGATTTCATCATTATATTCTATTACGCAAAACAACAGTGGTTTTAGATTGTAACCCCATGGTTTATATTATTACAAGACAATTTCTCGGGGGGAAATATTCCAAATGGATTTTTATCCTGCAAGAATTTGACTGAGAATTTGTTTAATCAAAGTAAAGAAATCACTAGTGTTTGCTGAGATTATTTTGTGATCTCTCTATTTTGAGACAGAAACAGTGGCAGAGGATTCTCTTCGTGATGAATTTGTATTTCTTATCAGTACAATCGACCCTTGGTATGGAGATATTATTGTTTATCTCCAAATTCAAGCTTTTCAACCGAAATTATCTCTAACTAACAGTGGTCATATTTAGCACCAATTCCATTTATACACTATTGTTGGTGATATACTTTATTGTTGTGGGGTTGATTCAATTTTTGACGATTTCTAACACATGAGGAAGTCGAAAAATCTCTGAATGATTGTCACTTTGGGGCATGTGTAGGTCATATGTTGGGGTTTGTCACTGCTAAAAAAATCTTGCACGTTGGATATTTCTAGCATTCTATGTTCAAATCACTAATAGAAAATAAACAATTAGTGACTACATGACTAATAAATTTAGTCACTGTCACTTTTCCAAGTGAAATGTTACCAAAAATGATGAATATTAAGTGACCCAACTAAAAAAAACTAGCATAAACAACTAATTTTGTCTCGGGTTAAAATACATCACTAGCTAATAATTAATAAACTAAAAATGACTAACGTGAATGACTAATTTAGTCTAAGAACAAAAATATGACTTCCTAAAAAGTACTACAATAATATCAATCAATTGTTTATGTAAGTCACTTTAATTTTTTCACTTCAACAATATGAACTTAAAAGTGATAGGGGATTCAAACATTACTTCAAAAGAGGCCTCCCTTGAGCATTTAAAGAATTGACGTGTAGATTATGTTTTACACTAGACTTGTAGCCCTTCATCTACATTAATCCGTTCAAATCCAAGTTGACATATTGAAGTGTGTACTCATAGCTATTCTCTTTTGAAATGGTTGCGCTAATTCGAATACTTCAATGATTCCATAAAGAACCATGCAACATATGACTAAAAGATTTATTCAATCATCCATGCAATTAAATAATGACAAGATTATATCTTGGGTAAGGAGATAATTATTAATGTTTGATCGTAAAAGCTTTGTGGTTTGTTTGGACAAAAAGCAAGCTATAGAGTATGTATTAGTTAAATTTAGTGACATGCCTACAACAACTCCATTTGGTGATAAACCCTAAGTTTTAAGTTCCAATTGTACAACATATTACTTCCAACAACCACCAATTTATGCTTTATTAACTATCTTGGACACTTAGGGACATTAACAATGAGATTGACAATTACATCTTGATCCAAATATTGCATTTGTAATATATTTACTCATATATCCTCCAAAGCACTGTGTGACTAGATTTATGTTTACATGACAACTTGTTGATTTATCTTGAAAAACCACATGTTATAAGAAACAAGAATGACAAAATTATTTTTAAGGTGTGTTAATCGAGGTTAGTAAGTCACTTGGATGTCCACAAGACACTAGGTGTATTGTAGAAGTAGTTGTGTTTATTTCACTCCACTCCTGCAACAACTTATAGAAATATATAAGTGATGTGTTACCTATGCCACAACAAACAAACTAGTAAGAATAACTGGTCCATTCCCGTTGGTTTCCAATTAAATTCAGCTGCTTTATTTTTAACAAAATTCTATACCATTCAGATTCCTAGTGATCCGAAGAGGAAATATCATAAAAATCCCGCAAAAGCACAAGCTCAAGGCCAAAAAATAACACCATGATATTTCATAGCTTTGTAAACATGTTTTGTTCATTAGGAACTTCGATCAAAACTTCCTACGAAGGATTCAGGGACAAATTTGGCCAAAATAAGCCCAAATTTTGCCAGACTTAGTGGGGTTTTTCGTACAGGTTATAGAGTAGCAAAAACTTGTATGTTTTCAGGTGAAATTGATAAAAAAAAACCAAGTGAATGAGTTCATCTTAACACAAATTACTTTGGCTAGTAATGTAAATTCTCATTGCTAAGATTAGGAAATATATAGATAAATAGAACATGAGATATTATGGAAAATAGTTCTCAATATTTGAATCTCGTGCCTTCTCCCAAAACTCTCTTCCCTTCATATGAGAAGCATGCCACCCCTCCTTCATTTTCTTCCCCTCTTGCAAATAGATTCTCATCTCAATTGAGCCCCCAAAACAAAAATAACGTTACCAAACATTTTTCATCGTGCGAGCATTGGTTCACCAATGCCCTTACCGCATTCATCATCAACATTATCAACATTATCAGTATCAACATCAGATGGGAAAAATGCAGTAGAAGCCCATATCAACATATCCTCAATGGATATACATGTTAGGATATTCCGACACATAGGAAATAGTTAAGTTCAACTTGGTCTAGTATAGAGTTAGGTATAGAGTTAGGTAAAGTGTGTTTCTTTACCGTTGTACATTTTGTAACTTACAATCCGACGGTCACGATATGTAGTGATCCGACGGTTCACTCTCTCCTCGGTATTACCGACACTTGATCCGTGGCTTGACACCCGATTGGTTCATGAGTTCTATTTAAAGCGCATGGAGGGTCATTGTTCGGGTAATCCGTGCATGAGAGAAGCTTATGTAAATTTTCATTCTTTGATTAATAAATTGCCTGTAGTAGCCACGTTGGCACATGCCGTGGACTGTTTCCCTCTTTGAGGGTTTTAACCACGTCAAAAATACTGGTGTATTGATCTGTGATCTGGTTGTGAGCGGTGTCCTTTTGGTTTTCTTTCTGAGGAACTTACCCTGTAAATTCCTACATGGTATCGGAGCTATTTGAGGGCCGCGTCCGTTGGTGATCCAAATCTGAAGCCGGTAGAACTGCATCCGACTGCCGTTTCCTAGATCTGTTGCTTCTGACTGCTTTCGGGCCGAGAGGACTGCACTGTTGTGTTCGAAGCATCTGTTCCAGTGAGGAACCCCTTTCGTTTCACGCGAAAAGGTTTCCGGTAGCCCTAGCTGCGTCATTTTTAAGATCTGGAGGTATACAGTTTTTATTTGCAGTTTACTGTTATTTTCTCTCTGCTTATTTCGGTTTCGGTTTATTTAGCTTTTTTTTAACCGGATCTATACCTTTAATTTCTACGTATGCTCTTTGCCCTGCGACTCTGTGCGATCTGGGCAAATCAGAAACAGAAAGGAAGAATTTTTCTCATGCGTATGCTCTTTTCCCTGCACCTTAGTGTGATCTCGGAAAATTAGAAACATTGAGAAAAATATTTAGTTTTTCGGCTAAAGCTAACTTTGAGCTTTCTCAAGGCAAGCACGCAAACCAAGGCCTCTCTCTCTCTCTCTCTCTCTCTCTCTCTCTCTCTCTCTCTCTCTCTCTCTCTCTCTCTCTCTCTCTCTCTCTCTCTCTCTCTCTCTCTCTCTCTCTCTCTCTCTCTCTCTCTCTCTCTCTCTCTCTCTCTCTCTCTCTCTCTCTCTCTCTCTCAAATTTTTTGTATAGATCAATTGGTTCAAAGCTATTTTAAGAGAGTAGAGGTCTTCGGTTCAAGTCTCCATTTTGTGGGGGCGGATTTTTTCATTTCCGCAAATTCGCGCACTTTGCCGGCAACTTCAACAATTTTTTTTTTCAAAAAGCCATAACTTCTTCATCCGGAAGCCTTTTTCAGAGCCGTTTTTTTTAAAACCGCCTAATTTTTCGAGATCTATCCATTGGAACACTTACTTTCAGCATCTTCAGCTTCAGTTTTTTTAAATGGAAAGTCCATGCCAAGTCATTCTTGACAGCACTAACTACTTCCAATGGATATCCTACATGGAAGATTTACTTAGAAGTAAAGGTCTCTACAGAATAGCCACAGGCCAAGAGAAGAAACCAAAAGATGAAGACAAGGCTGCAAAATGGGAAAATAGACAAGATCAAGCACGTGGTTTGATAGGGATGTCTATTTCTCCTGATCTTAGATTCCATATTGCAGAACTTGATACTCCTCATGAAGCATTGGAACAAATCACTAAAGTTTTTGGGATTAAAAATGAAATTAGAGCCCATCAACTTGAAAATGAGTTGCTTACATTGGATCCTAATAATTTTTCTTGCATTGAAGATTTCTTGTCCAAATTCAAGACCCTTAGATATCTCTTGGAAAGTGTTAAGGTTAAGAAAGAAGATAGTAACCTTATTTATTCCATCCTTACTAAGTTGGGACCAGCCTACTCTGTATTTGTTTCCACTTTCCATTCTACAAGGGAAGCTTTCATTTATCAAGGAAAAGACTACAAGGCCCCTTCCTTTGACTCTTTTTGTGATTCTTTAATAAGAGAACAAGAAAAACTCTTACACCTTGGTCTTCTTAATCTTGGAAACTCTTCCAAGAAAGCGTTAGCCGCCCAGCAGCAACCAAATTCAAAGAATCCTAAGAAGTCCTATCCTAAAAAGAATGGTCCTAAACCAAACAAGGGTCCTAAGCAAACTCAGCCTCAAACTGAAAGATCATTTCAGCAAAATGATAAGACCAATAAAAACAAATGGAAGAAGACTGATAGACATTGTAACTTTTGTAATCGAGATGGCCACTTAGAATCTAAATGCTTTAAGAAGATGGAAGCCTTGGAAGCCGCAATGAAGAAACATAACATCCATGTGGAGCATACTTCAACTTCAACTTCAGGAATGACACTTTCTGCATGTCGTTTTCAATCATCTCAGTCTGGTTATGCATTAAATGTATCTTCTTCTTCTCATTCTCATGAGTGGCTCATTGATTCTGGAGCCTCTTATCACATGGCCAAAAACCAAGCCATGTTTTCTTCTTTAAATGATTGTAACACCAAAAATATATATGTTGGTGATGATAGATCTCTTAATGTTGTAGGGACTGGAACTGTTCATCTAGACAATGGTCAGTTTAATGATGTATTATGTGTTCCAACCTTATCCTGCAACCTTCTATCTGTATATCAGATAACTCATTCAGGTGAAGGTAAAATTGTTGAATTTTCACCTCATGATGTTGTAATCAAGGATCTGAGAGATCCTAAACAGATTCTAGCTACTGGTATTGCTGATGATTCCACAAGGTTGTATAAGTTTCACAACTTTGGGTCATCAAATCTTCCCTCAGTATTTGTTGCTCATAATGATGAAGTGAGAAAACTTTGGCATGAGCGATTTGGTCACTTAAACTATCGCTCCCTTCAGCATCTATGTAAAGAAAATATGGTGACAGGTCTTCCTATGGTATCTTGCAGAGATGGTGTTTGTTCCGGATGTGTACTCGGAAAACATCATCGGGACAGTTTTGAAAAACGTGCCTCTTGGCACGCCTCAGCCCCTTTACAGCTTGTGCACAGTGATTTATGTGGTCCACTTCCTGTTGCTTCATTCTCTGGCTGCAAGTATTTCTTAACTTTCATTGATGATTTCTCCAAACGCACTTGGGTATACTTCTTAAAACTCAAGAGCGAAGTATTTAACACATTTTTGGCCTTCAAAGCCTTTGTTGAAAAACAATCTGGACATCAAATTCTTAAGCTAAGAACTGATAATGGTGGAGAATATGTTAAAAACACATTCATCAACTTTTGCACCGAAAATGGAATTCAAATGCAACATACTGTTCCATACACTCCACAACAAAATGGTGTAGCTGAAAGGAAAAATCGCACCTTAAAGGAAATGGCTAATTGTATGCTGCAATCTAAAGGACTTAGTCTTAGTTTTTGGGCCGAAGCAATTAATTGTGCAAATTATATAATCAATCGCACTCCTACTAAGGTTCTAAAGAATATCACTCCAGAAGAAGCTTGGAGTTCCATTAAACCAGATGTAAGTCACTTTCGTGTTTTTGGAAGTGAAGCATGGGCCCATATTCCAGATGAAAAGCATAAAGCTTTAGAACCTAAGAGTGAGAAATGTACTTTTGTTGGATATTCTGAAGATGTAAAAGGTTATAGACTTATTCCATTTAAGTCCAAAAATGTTATCATTAGAAGAGATGTAAAATTTGATGAAAATAAATTGGCCTGCGAGCCTAGTCCGGCGGATGTGCCACCTCTTCCTATCTCTTCTACTTTTGAAAACATTTCTTCTTCAGATGATGAAAGTGAGGATGATAATCCTCCCCCACCTTCTCAGGATCCTCAACTTCCAAGATGGGTCCGTGCTACTCGGGATGCAGCAGGTGATCTTGCCGGTGACCCTACAGATCAGCGACATACACGTTCTCAGTTTGAAAGAGCCTCTTCTTTACTGGCTCAAGCTCCAGTAAATCATGATCCTGACACTTTTGCAGAAGCTTCAGGCCATCCACATTGGGAAGCAGCTATGAATGAAGAATATCATTCATTGTTGGCAAATGATACATGGGATCTTGTTCCTCTACCAAAGGGACGCAAACTTGTTAGATGTAAATGGGTTTACAGAACCAAGTATGGACCAGATGGGAAAGTTGATAAACATAAAGCTCATCTTGTTGCTAAGGGCTTTTCACAGGTTGAAGGCATTGACTACACTGAAACCTTCTCCCCTGTTGCCAAAATGAACTCTATCCGCCTTTTTCTTTCCCTTGCTGCCTCTTTAAAATGGGAAGTCCATCAGATGGATGTTAAATCTGCCTTCTTACATGGGGACTTGCATGAAGAAATCTATATGGAACAACCCATTGGCTTCATCCAAACAAACTCCAGCCTTTGTTGTGGGGAAAAATGCCTATTTAGGACGATCCTATCCACCTAAGGTGTGACAGCACCTTAGAAACAAACGAATATAGCTACCATGATTACTTCCTTTATGAAATATGAAAGAGAGGAGATTGGCAGACTTACCGTTGTCTTCCAGTTGTCCCTCGAACTAGATCCTCTTCTCTTTGTGTGTCCACAGCTACTTGCCTCCTCGCTTGATCAAGAGAACAGCTACTTGAATCTCACGAGATCACAAGAGAACAGTTACCTGTGACAAGAGAACAGCTACTTGCAACAAGAGAAGAACACAATACAAAGGCAAATATACATATTCATAAATGATTCAGGATTAAAAGTAAATCAAATATACTAATGCAATCATACAAAATACACCAGCATATAGGAAAGAATCAAGATAGCTTTATTGAAAGTAACAGGGTTCAGGAAGTGATACAACCCATAGGGCTCCAATCCAGCATCTCCTTCCCAGCAGAATGGAATTCCTTCTTCAGCTCCCTTCAAAGCATAACACACCCAATGTTTCTAGCCACAAACCAACAACAATTCTTTGCAAATACCAAATTCCCTCCTCCCTAGACCTCATGGGAGAGATCTATATATAGGAGTTTTGGAGAAAGGATGAGTCAGCTTGAGGCTGGCATGAAGCTGACTAGTGTCCTCTCCCACTTCAGTTCTTGAGTCCACTTGGAGGTTCTTGCTTCCACTTGGAGATTTGGAACCTCTTACTCATCACCAGTCGAATTCCCTGATCCAAGTGTCATTTTGGAAGCTTCCTGGGCATTGACACCTTGAGGAATGACTCTGCCACTTGTCCAAACTCTCTCAGCGTAGGTAGCCTTATTTGCAGTTGACATTCAACGCAGGTGGATAGTGGAGCAGTTGACATTCAGCGCAGATGCTCAGTGGAGCAGTTGACATGATCCAGAATTGCCTTGTTTTTGAGTGTTTTCAGGTGGAGAACTTTTATTAAGTGCTGTGGTTTGCTGGCCTTGTTCCTTTAGGAGTAGGAACAACATGTTTAGGGACTTTGGATCCCTTGATTATTGACATTTCATGCTCAGTGATGCAAGGCACAAAAATGTCTATAACAGTTGCCCCCTAAAGTATGAGGCCGTTTATCGGGTGAAATGCTTTATCCAGGAGGGTCCGAAGTTCATCCATCTGCTGGGAGGAGACCGGTAATAAAATACAATACAATACAATATGATTCATACTGCTTTCATGATCTAGCTGAGGCGGGCATTCCCATGCTCAGCTTTATAAATTCATTTTTGTACATAGAACAGACGATCGTCTGATGGTAGACTGATAATTTTGGTGAAATTATCATCCTTTGAATAGGATGATCATCTGCTGCAATGATGTACATGTCAAATGTCTTTATTTTTCCTGAATGTATATCGCAGCCCGGATGGATGAAACTAGATCTGGGGTCTTCAAACTCGTTCGATCTTCACTCTAAGTACAAGTCGATCCATGTGAGAATTGCGCTGAAGTCGAACATGGAAAGACATCGCTTGATTATCGGTCAATGATGTAAACCGTTAACAAGCGCGAGAGGAATCACCGATAATGATAATGACCCTCAAGGTACTGCAGTACAATCTACGTGGTGTGAATAAAAGACTTGGCGTCGAACACCACGCAAAATCTTCTGGTCGAAGGTCATTGATGTATACCTGTCGCCGGAAGTGAGAAACTTGCCATTGAGGCATACAATCTTCAAAGTACTGAAAGGGGTTGTTCCTAGATCAACTCCTTGGATAATGAGCTGATGTCGACAAGGAGCGATCCGTCAAAGGAGGGCCTTAATGAATCCCACATCAGTGACACGGAACGGAGCTAATGATTTTAATGGAGGTGAAAACAATCTGTGACATATGATTTAGGGTGGCGGTCATGAATGGATGAAGGATAATGTATGGCAGTGGATGGGACCCGGTTGACTCTTTCTTAACGACTTCTCTTGAACATATGGCGACACTGATGCGATGGATCGGTAGCATTACCCCAAATATGGATGGTGTGGCAAGACCATGGTGATGTGACTAGTGAATGAAACAACCCAACCCGAATGTGATACGGAGGAAAAGTGTCATGTTCAAGAGCGACCTGCTACCATCAAAGTTTTCTTGATCTTTCCCAATTTTTCCCCAGTCATTGCTGACCAGTACCTCTTTATTTTTGTTAAGCTTGAGGAGGATAACATATGCTTGTTCTATAACCTGCCCTTCGGGCAAGCCCATCGCTATGTTTTAACGAGCTTAGCGATAGGGAAACTCATTCTCGTCTAAAGACAAGTTTGTCGCTATTTAATCATTTTAACGAGTCTAACGACAAGGATAACTCGGTCCTTTTCATTTTTAGAGAGTCTGAAAAGGTACATAAAGTTAACTCCAAAATTCCTTTTTCGTCATCTAATCCCTTAAGTCCGAAAAAGTATAAAACAATACAGAAGGGATGAGTTTTCGATAACTTTAACGAGCCGAATAAAACAAGCGCTCGACCTTTTTGTGCAATAATCCCTCAGGTCCAAAAAGATTAAAATCTAGAGGAGGGATAGCTCTTCCGGTCCTTTAACAAGCTGGAAGGCCAAAACTCGGCAATCTTTTCATATTTTACGAGTCAGTTGAAAAGAGCTTAAATAAGACTCATCTTTTAAGGAACGAGTGATAAACAGGGATAGCAACTGATTCCAGGTACAGGTTGGAATTTTCCAATCACGGCAGTGTCACAAGGATGGCTAGGTGAAATCACTCTTCGCAGCTGTTCCTCAAAATGGGTAAACAATCATATGGAGGTGAACAATCGGCCAAGTGAAAGTGGAGGTGGCAGGTGCAAACACAACCAAGGCTTTTATGGTTGATCAGGTTACATTCTTAATGGTTATTTACCGGTATGGGTTCATTTTTTAACGAGCTTGAATGTGCCAAAACACTGCTCAATCTTATGTTTATTTTTTAACGAGCATGAACTATGTGTTAAAACTGCTCGGATCTTGCGTTTATTTTTTAACGAGCATGAACTTTATGCTAAAACTGCTCGATTACCCAGTCATAAGATAAGAGTGTCTCATGAAAGATTCCATTTTTTATAGAGCTTGCGCCTTACCAAAGCTATGCTCACTCTCCTTCCTTTATGTAAGTTCGGAAACGGCTAACCTAAAAAACAGATAAATAACCGCTCTTTCCTTGCACTCTGAAAGGTTTGCATGCCCCCAGGTATAAAATACAATTTCAAGGTTGCCCCTCCTCCTTCTCACCTCTGCTTTTCTTTGGGTGTTCACAGCTACTTGTTGTCTTGCTAGTCCAATTTTAACGATACTTGTCTTCTCGTTAATTTTAACGGGTCTATACGATACTTGTCTTCTCGTCAGCCCAACTTTTAACAGATTTTTCGCAAGATCGCAAGAGAACAGCTACTTGCGACAAGAGAGCAGCTACTTGTGACAAGAGAAGAACACTACTCAAAGACAAAACATTTGTGTTACTGAGGGAGGCTTACCTCTTTCTGGTTACCCAAAGATTGTCTCGTTATTTTTTCAACAAAACACTTCTTCGGCAATGTCTACCGAAATAGACAAGGGTGAATGACCTTTGTCAAACACGTAACTTTGACAAAAGAATCTTATTCTAGAACAACCCCTCTTCCACTACGGACGGGGTACGGACTAGTCATATTCTCTCGCGGAAATTCTACCTTATACCCAAAGTTCCCCTGCCGAAGCAGGCCAGGATGCATGCCCCCTGGGTTCCAGTCATATCCTCCCGGATTACTCGCGCTCATCAGGAGGACGGACCGTGGGTTAAGACACTTCTTGCATGAATAGACCATTTAGGGATGGCACGTGACTATTTGCGATGTGTGATCTGGGGAACGAAAGTTGGTCCATGAGCTTGACCATTCTTCCTTCATGTGGAAAACACATTACTCTAAAGAGTGAGGAGACTACAGCTCCCATGCAATATATACAGTCTCGTCCAAGGAGTAGGTTATAATCCAAGGGTGCTTGAACGACCATCACGTTCATTTGAACGGTCTTCCCTTTCAATGTTATAGGCACATTGGGGAGGATCCCTAAAGGTCGACTGGTTCCTTTATCAAAACCTGATAGATTTCTCATCTCAGGTAAAAGCGCTGGCGAACCAAGCGCTTTCCAAGCAATAGAGGAAAGGATACTCACAGATGCCCCCTCATCAATGATAGTGCTAGCCATTACCATTCTGTATATTTGACAAATAATTTTGAATGGCACACTGGCTGGCAACCGGGGTCTGCCTAGTTGGTTCCAATCAAAGGACACAACCAGGTTGCTTGGTGGTGGGACCGAATATATGGCCGGATAGCGCTCTGATGAACTTCCTTCCTACGACAAAGGAATGGTGGCATTTCCCCCTTGATCATCAGAGTCAGTGCTGATGAAGAGAACCTGGACGGTGTCGTCTGTATTCTCTTCTGTGATGGTGTCATTCGAAGATGGAGCCTCTGAAGGCAAAACCGGGTCAACTGCCGTATCAACCTTTTGACTTTCGTCAGGCATGGATCCAGACGGTTCTTCTTCAATGACAGGTGCTTCGGCTGACCATCTAATTGGTTCAGCCGGATTCTCAACTAGTGAGGGACTTGGCAGGAGTCTTCGATATCCAGGAGGAAGATTTGCTCATAAAATCGGGCGATCTTCCCGAACTCTTTTTGCCTCGTCTAAGAAGGGACAACGGTGGATGGCATGATCGCCTTCGCACAGTCTGCAGGGAAATTTAACTTTCCCATTCTGTCCTGGAGCTTCACTCCCACTAGTTGACGGTGAGCAGTCGACATGGCTATCAGAGGTCGATGTTCCCGAATTGTGCAAACGGGGGGACCAGTCTCTTAGTATCCGTGGGATACAGGGACAATCTCTATGGAAGTGGTATCCCCTGCATATGATGCATGGCGATTTAGGCCTTACAAGTGCGGTGTGTGGATTTTTGTTAGATGATGTTTGTTTGCCCCCAGTCGCCTTAGGCTCCTTCTTCTTCTTTTCTTTCTTCTTCTTCTCCTTCTTCTCCTTAGGAACCCGATTTTTTAATCAACCAGTTCCGTCAAGCGAAGAGGAAGGAGGGGAGGAAGATGAAGTGGAAGGCTGGGAGGCAACTCTTGTCTGATCTAACTGTTGACTCGACTGTTCAGGAGTGGTGGTATTCTGAACGACATTGGTCGAAAAGAGCCAAACGGGTAGGCCAATTATCAGTCCTGGAAGCGACAATGTGGCCATGTGGGGCGCACCAACATCTCCCCAAGAGGAGAAGGGACTAGGATTTCCACCCAAGGAAATTCCTTGGTTGGTGTGCTCCATCTTTTCAACCTAAAGATCAACGCAGGATTAAAGGGTGATTGTTCCGTTTAAAATAAATTGTTAATGATGCTTTTAGACACAACTTGCTTTTTCAGTTTTAAAGAGTCGAGAAAAAGCTAAAGATGACTCTAGTCTCCTTCGATGTTTTAACGAGCCCGAAGTGACAAATGGTCGGATGGACTTTTTCTGTCATAGAGTCTGAAAAAGGCCAAAAGAAACTGCTCTGGAGATCTAGGCAGAGGGTGTGCCAAACTTTTCGCAAAACCACAGAATACGTTTTACGGTACGGGTGGTCGATCTTCGTGAATGCTGTGTTCACTGCATTGCGATCAGTAGGGCGGCCGACACGGCTTCCTAAGGATAAAAGATATATGCCTATAGGGGTCTCCCAATATATACGTGACGGTACGTGGGAGCACAATCCGTATTAGCGCCACCGACTCTCAGGAGGAATCACCCACCTTCTTCGAGATCGACAGTCACTATGTTTAACGACACCGGAACACGTCTCTAGCCTAGACCTCTATGTTGTACGTTATGTTACAAAGCGTTGTTAGGTTCATTCAGTTTATTTTAGGTTGATCTTTTTAAAGTTTGCCTTTCAAGGTTCACCACGAGATGTATGATACAAATTCCTAAATGCAGTCTAAGATGATAAGCAAGCTTTACAATCTTTCAACTTTGAAAATCCTAGCTACTAAGGGAAAAGAGAGTGACTATCTTTTCTCAAAGAGCAATCAGCACACTCTAATGCACTTTCCCTAAATCCAACATGCAAACTTATCAAATGCAAAATGCACAATGCAGGTGTTTGTTTTCACTTTCTTAGTATAAATGCCTACAAAGAAAGCTTTTTGCACAACTTTGAATTTGCTTTTACAATGATCAAAATAAACAAGTTCACTTTTTTCGAAATCAACAAGGGTAGAAGAGATTAAAATCACTTTGCGATTTTCGAAATAAAGACTCGTTTTGATACTTTGAAAAGAACAAATTCAAACCAATAAGCAAAAGTAAAACTATAATCAATCTGAACAAACAGCCAATGAACTCTCTTCTAAGATCACTCTCAATCAGATCTGAATCAAAGGCTACAGAAAGACTACTTTACTCATGCAAAGGAAGACTGTAAATGACGCCACAAACACATAAAAACATTCACAATCTTTTTGTACAAAAATTGGGGCGGAATTCAGGCAAAGAAAAGGGTTATCAGACTAGCACCTATACTTGGTTAAAGGCTGCAAAAACATAGATCAAAACAGGGCAAAAAGGACAAAGAACCCCAGCTGCACAAGGCCACACTGGTTCAGCGCAGGTAGAACACTGTCAGTTTGACATTCAGCGCAGGTAGCCCCTTCGGGACCTGCGTTGAAATGCAGACTGCCTTCACAGTGCCTGCAATGAAGAGAGAAACTCTCGTTTCTCTTGGTTTTCGGGTCACACAATGCTCAAAAATACACTGTTTCAGGCCAAATCAGAAACACAAGCAAGGTATAAACAGAGGGATGCTTTGATAGGGTACTAAAGACTATCACAAGGATCAACCAAATCGTTTGTGGATCTAGTTTAAATCATAGACAAGTCCAACATACTGGATCAAAGCAGCAACTTTTACTTTGCATCCGGGAAAGATGCAGTTCAAGGATTGCTGTCAAGTCTATGAAGTAAACAAATGACGGAAACACAAATGAAATGAATAAAGAAGTTCTTCCCCAGCGGAGTCACCAATTTGTTGTGGGGAAAAATGCCTATTTAGGACAATCCTATCCACCTAAGGTGTGACAGCGCCTTAGCAACAAACGAATATAGCTACCATGATTACTTCCTTTATGAAATATGAAAGAGAGGAGATCGGCAGACTTACCGTTGTCTTCCGGTTGTCCCTCGAACTAGATCCTCTTCTCTTTTGTGTCCACAGCTACTTGCCTCCTCGCTTGATCAAGAGAACAGCTACTTGAATCTCACGAGATCACAAGAGAACAGTTACCTGTGACAAGAGAACAGCTACTTGCAACAAGAGAAGAACACAATACAAAGGCAAATATACATATTCATAAATGATTCAGGATTAGAAGTAAATCAAATATGCTAATGCAATCATACAAAATGCACCAGCATATAGGAAAGAATCAAGATAGCTTTATTGAAAGTAACAGGGTTCAGGAAGTGATACAACCCATAGGGCTCCAATCCAGCATCTCCTTCCCAGCAGAATGGAATTCCTTCTTCAGCTCCCTTCAAAGCATAACACACCCAATGTTTCTAGCCACAAACCAACAACAATTCTTTGCAAATACCAAATTCCCTCCTCCCTAGACCTCATGAGAGAGATCTATATATAGGAGTTTTGGAGAAAGTATGAGTCAGCTTGAGGCTGGCATGAAGCTGACTAGTGTCCTCTCCCACTTCAGTTCTTGAGTCCACTTGGAGGTTCTTGCTTCCACTTGGAGATTTGGAACCTCTTACTCATCACCAGTCGAATTCCCTGATCCAAGTGTCATTTTGGAAGCTTCCTGGGCATTGACACCTTGAGGAATGACTCTGCCACTTGTCCAAACTCGCTCAGCGCAGGTAGCGTTCTTTGCAGTTGACATTCAATGCAGGTGGACAGTGGAGCAGTTGACATTCAGCGCAGATGCTCAGTGGAGCAGTTGACATGATCCAGAATTGCCTTGTTTTTTAGTGTTTTCAGGTGGAGAACTTTTATTAAGTGTTGTGGTTTGCTGGCCTTGTTCCTTTAGGAGTAGGAACAACATGTTTAGGGACTTTGGATCCCTTGATTACTGACATTTCATGCTCAGTGATGCAAGGCACAAAAATGTCTATAACAGCCTTGTATGTCGACTTAAGAAATCTCTTTATGGTCTCAAGCAAGCTCCTCGGGCTTGGTATGCCAAAATGGATAGCTTTCTTTTAGAATCTAGCTTTTCTAGGTGTTATTCTGACAATACTGTCTACACCAAGAAAGTGGGCAACTCTCTTATCATCCTTGTTCTTTATGTTGATGATCTTATTCTTACTGGTAGTGATACCAACCTTATAAACCATGTGAAGTCCAGCCTTAAAAAGAAATTTGAAATGACAGACTTAGGACACTTACACTATTTTCTCGGTCTTCAAGTCTTGCAATCCAAGGAGGGTATTTCCCTTTCCCAATCCAAGTATGCTTGTGATATTATTCGTCATTTTCACATGGAAGACTGTAAGCCAGCCCCTTCTCCTTTTCAGTCTGGAGTCAAACTTTCAGTCTCTTGTACTTCTCCTGAAGTTGATGCTACCTTATACCGTCAACTTGTAGGAAAACTCTTGTATTTAACCCATACTCGTCCTAACCTTTCCTTTGCTGTTGGCCTTGTTGCTCGTTTTATGCAAAACCCCCGTGAAAGTCATTGGAAAGCAGCTAAAAGAATACTTCGTTATGTTCGAGGTACAGTACATTTTGGGATTCATTACAGTGCCAAAGCAGCTCCTCTATTAGTTGGTTTCACTGATTCTGATTGGGCTGGTGACCCTGATGATCGGAAGTCTACTGCCGGTTATGTCTTCACTCTTGGTTCAGGACCTATTACATGGGCTTGTAAGAAACAGGCTGCCATTTCTCTTTTGTCAGCAGAAGCAGAGTATCGTGGTGCCGTGGAAGCTAGTAAGGAAGCCTTGTGGCTTCGTCAGATCCTATCAGAGTTTGGCTTTGAGCAGCAGCATCCAACCACACTTTGGTGTGATAATCAAAGTGCCATTCAGCTATGCAAAGATCCAGTCCGGCATCAGTGCAACAAACACATTGAACTCCACATGCACTTCATCAGAAAGCACATTCATGACCATGTTCTTGAAGTGCAATATAGTTCAACAGATGATCAGGTTGCAGACATCTTCACAAAGGCTCTCACAGAGGCGAAGTTCACTAAACTTCGATATATGCTTGGAGTTCAGGAAGTTGTCACTAAGGGGGGATAGGCTCTAGTGCCTCCTTCCTTCTCCTATTGTGTCATATTTGTAAATCCTTCAATCCTATCCCAAGTTGTTCTTAAGGGGGGATGTTAGGATATTCCGACACATAGGAAATAGTTAAGTTCAACTTGGTCTAGTATAGAGTTAGGTAAAGTGTGTTTCTTTACCGTTGTACATTTTGTAACTTACAATCCGACGGTCACGATATGTAGTGATCCGATGGTTCACTCTCTCCTCGGTATTACCGACACTTGATCCGTGGCTTGACACTCGATTGGTCCATGAGTTCTATTTAAAGCGCATGGAGGGTCATTGTTCGGGTAATCCATGCATGAGAGAAGCTTATGTAAATTTTCATTCTTTGATTAATAAATTGCCTGTAGTAGCCACGTTGTCACAGGCCGTGGACTGTTTCCCTCTTTGAGGGTTTTAACCACGTCAAAAATACTGGTGTATTGATCTGTGATCTGGTTGTGAGCGGTGTCCTTTTGGCGTTCTTTCTGAGGAACTTACCCTGTAAATTCCTACAATACAGAGGCTAATACTACCACCACTTATCTGCATGGATCACCTTCCCTAACATCACTAGTGTCCTGATGCTCTACAAGCAGAACAACAACATAACAAATAGCGTGGTGTAATTTAGTACACCACCTGGTCCTCTAGTTTTCATCTCCCCTCGTGGTCCTTTTTTTCTCCATTGAGTCCCATTCCCACTACACCATAGCCTAGTTCGACTGCCCACTTCTCAGAAATTCCATTCCCACCCCTGACCCCTCTTGGAATTTCCTTGCCCACATTGTCACTACCAACAGTTTATTCAAACTGAAATTTTGAGCCACAATTGGATATTGTTGACAATCTAGACAAAGCAGGTTTGGTTGCAGCGTCGTCGTACTTTTTTTTCTCTGAACATAGGATATGTTTGTTGTAGTGAATCCAATTAATTTTGGTTCAACATTGTTTGCAAAAGTTTGTGTAGTTTTGTAGTGATGTTGTATTTTTCCCATTTCATTTATACCTATCAAGATCCAGGCTTATGCATGATATTTCTTCATATGGAGCCCTTGATTGAATTCTTGATTTTTTTAGAATTTGAACATCTATATTTTTTTGGGGCTCAAGTACAACATTCACTACCAACTATAAGAGTGCATAATGAAGCTCCATGCAAAAATAAAAGTAAAAGAGAAATTAATTCTAATTTTATATATAAATAACTAACAATGAGTCGCATCTAATAAAAGGGTAGAATAGAGTATATAAGCCTCCTCAAAGAGTAAAGGTGGAGCTAGTTTCTATCATCATATCCACCTATAATAGAGATGTCAACACCAAGACCCTACCAAATAAAGTTAGAAGCCATTTTCATGTTATTTTTGTATAAAACCCACTATGCAGTAATGCTACATGATTTAATTCCATTTTCCTATAACTTTGATTTAGCACCATGAATTCTAATGTAATTGTAGGTGCAAGTTCAAATTGATTGTACATGATTTATTTCTTTGTATTTTTTAACTACACATGAATGATGAAAATAATTTAACAATTTAATAAATTAACATTTAATACATCAATTTGTTTTGAAGTTTGGGCACTCACCATAGGAGGCCATATGAAATGGAAGTTATGAATTTGGTTGCAAGGTTTTTTCGAGAATACTAAACAAAATAGAACCTTTTTTATGACATCGTCTGATAAATGATCATGATAGTGTTCTCTACATTTTTTAGTTAATATTTTTTATCACTTCCATATTTAATGTGTTTGTTGGTATTGATGTTTATGTTTTGACCTTTTGATTTTTTTCAATATAGCAGGTATAAGATCTTTGTTTGTTCTGTTTCCCACCAATTGTCATTAGGTCTTCTATTAGTCAAAGTAGCAAGCCCTGCATGACCACCTGCATGCGTTTAAAATATCGAACTCCTATCTATCCTTGCATGATGGTGTTACTTTTAAATTTTTTGGTTAACTTTTTTTGCAAAATCATTGCAATGCAAAATGACATTATTTTAGGAAAATCGATTTGTGCATCTCTGTAGTTTCCCCTAGTACATGCAATGTATTATTAAATAATTGTTTTTCATGCAACATTTCCATTCTCTTATAAATCGTGTTTTATCATTTCCATTTCTAGTCATCTCTGTCATTAGCTCTTGGAAATATTTTTCTCATATTTTTAGTGTTAATGGTGCTCTATATTCCATTTATATTGTTGTTTCGGTTTGTACAATTCTAAGGATATCTATGTAACTACATCCTTGTTGGGTTATTCATTTCTTGTGCTTTGTCTCTAACCCTCATGTAATGAAGCAAAAGAAGTCAGGTGTCATTCCAATTATTGGATTTAGTTCATTGGATTCTCCTAGAATGGAGATAACACCAGGTCCGCAAACAATGGAACACAATCCATATCATTTCCATACTTCTGGAGCATATGTTAATCTATATTGTGGCATTTTCCAAATCTAAGGAGAGTGGAAATATGTGATATGTGAGAAGCTAAATAGAATTGAAAGTGAATATCGAACAACAAGTAGAGATGACCTTTGAAACTGGCCACAACTCTTACGAACTGTTGTGTATTATGTTGAAACTGACATGCGACGTCCTAGGTTCCTCCCTATCTCTAACTCAAGAATGCCAATGCCAATTATAATTGTTCTCAATGAATTCTTGAATGAGCCTCATCTATAGCATTTACAGAGTTATCTTCATGTCTTTTGTTGGTTCCCTTCCTCCAACTACAAGGATTGGAATTGTTACATATGGTCGCATAGTGGCTATAGATGATTTTTTATAAACTAGATTATCATCTGCATACATCCTTCTAGGTAGTAAATCTACATCATAGGATTCTTTGAAAACAATGATATATGGAACCAATGCTTATCTTGCCCCTCTTCATGCATTGCATAATGTTTCACACACTATTTTATTTTCCTTGAGAACATATAAAGGAGAACACCCATAGGTAGCAAGAGATCAATGCCTTGGTACAACTATTGATATTTCCCTCACACTTATTCAAGGGCCTTAGTAGGGATGCCTTGATGCATAGTAAAAATATATGGAGGAAGTGATCGAATTACGGTTTGTTTAGGGGGACTTAATACATTTGGGCCTAGAGTTCTTCATTAGTCACTAAGTCATCCAAACTATGCTTACATGGAAAATAAGGTCATGAAATGGATGGATAATATGGGCCATGAAGCTAATCATCATGACACTGTTGTGGATATCTTATGTGTTGGGACATGTCTTGTTAGAATTTCAATTTTCCAGCCTCTTACAAAATCTTTAGGTGGTGTGATAATTCTTCATGATGAATTTGGAGAGGCATTTGGAGTTAAATTATTTATTCATGATAACTTTGGAGAGGAACTTGGAGTTAACATGCAAAGGGCTATGAAAAGAGTTGTCAGGTCTTAGTGCATATTTGAAATTCATTGTTCGAATGGAATTTATTTTATTCAAGTCATAGGACAAGGTGAAGAGGCTCATTTGGATGCTCACGAGACATTCAAAAATGATAATTCAATATCTATTTAGATTCTTAGTGTGGAAGAAACTCTCATATTTGTTGTCTCCATGGAACAAAAGAGGGACAACAAGGAAAAACATGCCTTTTTTTAGTTTGCGGCTCATTATACAAATGATAATCAACCAAATATTTTAATGGTTATCAAAGTCATATTACTAACTATAGATAAAAGTATTGAAGGTGAGGTTGCAGTTTTTCTTATTGCCAAAGGGATTGTTTTACAAGGAAACAATCCTTCTCATGAAAAAAATATGTGTCTTTTGATTGATGAAAGGATTAAATATAATACTTCAAATTTTGGAACACAGGTGCCTAAATTAAAACTTCAATGCTTTTCAAAATAGCTCTCTAATTACTTCGCTTTCCAATGACGATTGAAATTTTAGAATAGCCAACATTATGTAGATCATTTCAGCATGGGATTAGTGAGAATGAAACTTCCCATCCTTAGCTCTCTTTACTTCCTCAATGTTGAGTAGGTAATCATTTCAGTGGGTAGAAATGATCCCTCTAGTCCTATGGGAGGATCTAGAAACAACAAAAGACAATTACATGTAATCTTTCCTAATACATACTAGAAAATACAAAGGAGGATAGATCTTCTACCTCCCTCTAATGCTAATATCCTTGATGTAAACCTTGATTATTTTGATTCTAAGCTCACAATATCCTCTTTGTTTTTGTAGATAAGTGCCTAAAAGAAATATCAGGTGGAGACAACAAACCTATGCAGAGCATAACACTTTCTAATACAAAGTATGTAATAGATCAAGGATTATTACAATAAATGGACAATAATTGAAACATTTATGGAAAGAAAACATATATTGTATAATGAATAGATGAAAAGGGATCATTACAACCAATGAAGCCTTGCTATTGGAAGCCCCCTTCAAGTGAGATTCCAAGTCCAAGCCTTAGCCTTCAAACACCTTTTTCCTTTGCAAATGGGAAAGAATTGGGCATAATTCAACTATTAGGATGGCAACCAACCATTAGTGGATAGTGGGAATTTCATTTATAGGAAAGGAGAGGGAGTTGAGGATCCATGAAAGGAGGGAGGAATTCCACATCTCAAGGGAGAGATCAATGGAAGTAGGATCTAGGGCCAAGAATGTTAGAGATCACATTCCAATATTCATCTACCTAAAACTAGGTCATCGTTCTTGATCCTTCTTGTGAGGGAAGCTTCTCCTCCATTTTGGGATAAACTGACTTAAGAGGATCAACACAATTTTTCTTCTAAAATTCGTGCTGCCAGCATGAGGCATGTATAATGCAACAAGTTATCACCGCAAGTGACTAGCTATGAAAAATGTGTTGGCCTTGCAAACAACAGTTTTTGACAGCTTCTTCAAAAATATTCTAAGGCAAGGTTTCTTCCTTTCCTTTATAGATATTATTTTTTTTAGCACAAGCATGTTTCATGGTGAATACATTATTCACGATGACTTTTATCACTTTGAGACACTTGCAACATTGATGACACAAAGTGTGACACTTCAGTATACAAGATTGGGAGTGTGACAAAATAATTGATAACAGATGCCCCCTAAAGCATGAAGTCAGAACGAGAAGTGATGGATGAATTTCATTACAAGAAAAGGCAAGGGCTTGGAGAACCACCATTAGGAGACCTGTAAATCAAACATAATACAATAAATCTAACATATTTGATGTAAGTATGCTTAAAATGTAGGCATCTAACAATACACGAATCCACAACATGCACGCAACCATCCAGATAAAAGGATCATGTTTACAATTATGAACACTTAATAAATCCATGTAGCTTGGATTTATCGAATCAAACCCATGGTCTTCACCTTTGTCTCGATTTAACCAAAGTAATAATCTCACGATGTGAATAAATTTCTCAGAGTCAAACATGGTAGAAGCCACCTAATTACTAGTCAATGATATAAATCGTTAACATGAATGATAGAAACTACCAATGATGATGATGTCTATCAAGGTACAACAACACAATCCTCAAGCATGAACAATGAAGCTAAAGTCAAACACTTGCAGAATCATTCGATTGAAGTCCAATGATGTGAACCTATCATCGAATTCGAAGAACCTGCCATTGAACCATGCAAGCTCTAAGGTTCTGAAAGTGAGCTCCTAGATCATCTTCCCATGTAATGAGTTGGAGTTGACAGGAAGTGATCTGTCGAAGGGGGGCATAATGTTTCCCACATCATTGAAACGAAAATAGGATTTTTCAAAGTTTGAAAGAGTGATTGAGGATTGATGCAGAAAAATTAAAACGTGATATAAGTGGTTTGAATTTTGCAGGTGGGACTTCTCTTGAACATATCAATGACACGACTCTGGAATTTGGAAGCATTTGACTTTAAATAGGTTCAGAGTTCATGGTGATAATAGAATATAATTAAATGAGAGGAAAATGGATTTCCTAAACCCGGTAAGCCAAGTGACAAAGTGAGGATGCCCCAAACCTGACACGAGATAAAAATAAGTGTCATGTTCAAGAGTGATATATTTTATTTCATACAAAATACAGGATATATGTTTCTTTCCATTTCCTCCCACTATTTATAGCGAGTACCTCTTTATTTTTAATCTCAAGCTTGAATAGGTTACCATATTTTTGTCTTATAATTTCATACTTATGATGAAACCATCCTAGTATTTATAATGAGCCTTAGGAAGGAGTAGATTTGTCTCGTGATGGTGACAAGTCCTTTATCATTTTAGGTTTACGAGTCCAAAGGAGGGTAAATCTACATATTTTTCATGTTTAGAGAGTTTTAAAAAAAGGCAAACAGAAAACACCAGATGTCCCTTTTCGTAGATAGTCTCTTAGGTCTGAAAAGGTAGAAAATATTACTCAAGAGAACCTCTTAGCCATGCTCGACTAAGGTATTCCATTTTCATAGCTAATTTATCTTAGTTTGGAAAAGGGTTAAACTTATACTGAGTAGATGTCTTGTCATTTAGTTTAACGAGTTCAAAAAGACAACTTCTTGACAATATTGTCATATTTTTGCAGTGTGAAAAGAGATGAAAGAGGACTCCACCTAGAGGAACGATTGGTATAAAATGATAGCAATTGGTTTTAGTCATAATGGAACTACTCAAAATATGTAAAGGTCAAGAGGCTGGCTAATAAGACCACTCATCACAGATGTTCCTTAGGAAAGGGTAAAACAACCAAGTGAATGCACATGATCAACCAAGGAGATGGTGACAATGGAATGAAAACACCAAGGCTCATCTAACAAAAATAGGCTGATAAAAGTGGAAATTGTGAGAGGTAAAGAGGGAATGGTTTCATTTTTACACAATCTTGAAAGTTGGGAACCTATGCTTGATGATACTTGAAGAAGGTTTCATTTTTTACAAGCTCGAAACGTGAGAAAACACTATGCTTGGATTTGGTTTCATTTTTACACAATCTTGAAACAAAGATAGACTATGCTTGAGATTAGTTTCATTTTTACACAAGCTTAAAACAAAGAAAAACTATGCTTGATATTGTTTTCATTTTTACACAAACTTGAAACAAAGAAAAAATATGCTTGAGATAAGTTTGCATGTCCCCAACATAATGACTCAATTCGAGGTACATTCCCCCCGAGCTTCATTTCATTCAACTAAGTAGACTATTGGTTACTAACAGGTGGATGGAATGAAGGTTCATTTACGAGATTAAGTGAAAGAATCATTTGGGAATTTACGAGATCTAATCGAAGACTTGAATTGGAAGGGGATTTGTTTCATTTTTTAACGAGCTTGACACATGAAAAGAACCATGATCATGACACCTTGTTTGATTTTTTAACGAGCCTCACACAAGGAAAGGAACTCTACTCTAAGAACATTGATTCTTTTTTTAATGAGCTTGACACAAGGCAAAGATGATCCGAAAAACCTTGATTATGTACCATAAGAGGCCATGGATTCCAAGAGGTTCTCATCAGATGGAAGAAAAACTCTCAGCAAGGGATTCATGTGAAGGGATGTAATGGGAGGATCAGGCTCCAATTCCCCTAGTACATGACGCACTGCATCACTAACTAGATCATCAATAGACCTGGGCATGCAACAGGTGGCCACATAATTAACTTTTGGTAGGGGTGATACCACTTGCATACAAGGAACATTTAGGAAAGATGGTTGATTGGGAGTAAAATTGGGACTAAGGAACGAAAGTTGATCTATGGTGACAATTCTTCCTTCATGCGGGAAACATATCACATGAAAGAGATAAGAGACAAGAGCTCCCATGAAATAAACATAGTCATGGCCAAGGAGTAAATTAAAATCCAAAGGGCCTTGGACAACCATCACATCGATATAGATGATTTTTCCTCCCAAAGTAATAGGTTACTTAGGAAGGATCCCTAAAAGTTGACTGGTTCCTCTGTTAAAAGCAACAAAATTCTAGGTAATGGGCATAATATGTGGAGAACCTAAAGCTTTCCATGTATTTTTGAGGATAGAATACTAACCGATGCACCTTCATCTATGATTGTGCTAGGTATGGGTATATTGAAAGCATGTACTATGATTTAGAAGGGAACATAAGAAGGAAGAAGATATCCTATTAGTCGACTCCAATAAAAGGAAATGACCATACTACTTGGAGGTGATGTCATGGGAATGGGAGAATTTCCCCCTTATGTTATGGGAATATGACGATCAGCCCCGAGTACCATGCGAACGAGAGGATTTCCCTGAGTTCATTGGAATATGAATAATTAAGAAGAACCTAAGTGGTATGAAGTTCACTCTCTATGGGAAAGGCATGATCAAATGAAGGTGGAATCAGGTCAACCATTTTCTCAACCAATGGTTGGTCGGGAATGGACTCATGGGATTCACTTTCAGAGAGAGTGGGATTGACTAGAGATGAATTCTGATTAATTACTTGATCAACTAGTGGAGGGTTAGGGGAATGCTTTCAATAACTAGTTGGAAGACAAGGTTGAGAAGTTGTAAGGTTGTCCAACATTTTTGAGGCTTCATCCATATAAGGAAAAAGGAAAATATGATGATTCCCTTCACATAAACTAAAAGGAAATTTGACTTTACCCATTTTCCCATGGACGTTACTATCACTAGTTGAGGGTTTATCACCAATGTGATCTCCTGAAGTTTATGACAAAGCATGGTGTGAGCCTATGGACCATACTTCTAATACCTTGGGAATACTAGGAAAATCTCTAAGAAGGTGGTCACCCTTACATAATCGATAAGGGAACCTCACTTTGCAGGGCTGGTTGGAAGGTTTCTCCACATCAGTTGCATCTATAGCAATGGTTGCCCGGTTTCTGCCTTACTTATTTTTCTTCTAATTCTTTGTCCTCTTCTTCTTATTATCTCCTAGCGAAGAGGGAGAAATGGATTAACAAAACAATAGCTGAAGAAGGCAAAGGGTCAACAACATGAGGTTGATGTTGTTCTGGTGGAGGAGAAATTGGCTAAGAAGCATTTTGGATATTCGGAGCCATAGGGGTTGAAAACAACCAAACTGGAAGACCAATGGTAAATCTAGGAAAGGATAACATTTCCATATAAGGAGCACCAAGATTCCAAAAAGAAGGAAAAGAACCATGATTCTCGTTAGAGGGGTTTCCTTGATTAGTAGACTTGGGAACTGTTACTATTAGTCTCAACCAAAGATATACTAAGGAGTTCTTCGAAGGGGAGGATATTTTTCTGAGGTTGACCTGAAATTAAACAAGAATGAAAAAAATTAAAGATATAGTCATAAACATAGAGATGTAGCAGAAAAATACTTGATTTTCACTAATAGAAAAATACTAAACTATGCTTACAAATAGAATGGAAATAAGATAGCTCGGGTGATGGTAGCTTATCTCTGAGAAGAGATGTTGTAGCTAAATGCCTCTGAATTGTGTTATAATAAGGATCAAGGGCCTATCTATTATTGAAAAATATGAGAAAACCCTAAACAACCGAAACCCTAACCCTAGGAGATGTAACACTAAGCGTTTGTGGGCCCCGTTGGGTTTAGCTGCGCAACCAACTTTCTGCAGTCATAACTTGGTCATATTATCTCCATTTGGTGTGTACGATGCCTTGTTTGAAAGTTATCTCTAAGTACTAAATATTTTGTTGCAATCCATCGCTCATTTTCTTGGGCCTCCAACGGACCTGAAAAAAATGTTGTTTAGGGGGTGAAAACTGCTCCGGAAGTTCAGGACCCGAAAAACTACTTAAACTAGAAAAACAATGAAATAGACAAGGAAACATATGAAACTGACTGGAGGGTATAGGTGGATTATGTCGGTGGGCACAAATATCCATTTGAAGCATTCTTACCCCCTTAGGAAGTAATGGTCCCCATTGCATGCAGAGCCTCCATGAGGTGAGGAATTTTTTTTTGAACCTCGTCCCTTGTGAACCACTTTCCTTGGTGAAGGCGTTGGCCTGCTTTGACAACTCGATATAGTTGTATCCTATATTGGTGAGTTTTCTTGATTTGTGTATCCATGATTTGATCAGTTATGGCCCATACCATGCAGTCTAGGTTGAGCTTTGTTGGTGTGAGTTGTTCTGCAATGTCGGATGTGTCCAACAATGGTGGAAAGTATGGCCGAAGGTAGTCTACATTGGACACTAGGTGTAGACCAAGGAATGGTGGGATGATAAGATCAAAATTTTTTTCACATACAACCTTGGTGATGGTCTATGACCCATATTAGAGTGGGCGAAGCTTGCGGTGGGGTCCAATGAGGCCCTCCTACAAAGTAGCCAAATGTTTTTGCCCACCTGGACTTCTGCGACACTCGATGTTGATCATGGAGTAGGTGGAGGAGTATATAGGTCTTGCTTCTTGATGGTTGGTTTTTCAATGTTGCAAGTAGTGTAGGATCTAATGTACTTCCTGACATCTTAACGAATTTTCGGCCAATAAAAATACTTCTACAATACCGCCATTGTTTTCTCTACTCTAAAATGCCCAGTGCTTCGACTATAGTGTGCCTCAGAAATAATCTTGGCATGCTCACCTAAAGGAACATAGATGTGTCCTATGTGGCATAATGGTGCATCCTGAAGGTGAAAATTTGGAACTTTCTTCCCTTCCTGGAGTGTCTAGTATGTGCTACTGAATTCTGGATTTCTCTTGTAAAGATGTAGCCACCCTGAAGTCTCATGCACATAGGAGTTGAGCGTAGTGATAAGTGCCATGACACGTGGTTGGCTAAGGCAATCTATAACATTATTGTTGCTTCCCTTCTTATACTTAATGTTCAAATGGAAATGTTGTAGGTAGGTACACAATTTCTGATGGCAATCATTTTGCAACTTCCCTTGTGTTTGTATGAACTGTAGGGGTCAGTGTTCTATGTGGATGATCGTTTCCTTCCCAAAAATGTAATGATGCCATTGATAGAAAGCCTACACAATGGAATAAATTTACTTTTCGTAAGTGGGATACTTTCAGACTGTGTCTGAATATGTCTCACTCTGGTAAGCCACTAGATGCCCATGCTGAGTAAGAACAACACCAATAATATAGTCGGAGGTGTCTGTCTCAATCTCAAATGGTTGCTGCAGGTCTGGTAATGTGAGCATTGGTGGAGAGAAGAGATGAGGCTTCAACTTGGAAAACAACTGCTATTGGGTTTTAGAACAAAAAAAAGTTCTTTCTTTCCACCCTTGGTGACTTTACTTAAAGGCCAAATGATATGAGAGTACCCCAACACGAACCTACGATAGAAATTGGCAAGACCCAAAAAGTTGTAGATCTCCATTAGAGTGGTCAGGAATGGCCAATCCAAAATGACTTGTGTCTTGGCTGGGTCCACATGTACACCCTCCTCATTAGTGATGTACCCTAGATATTGAACCTGGGTCAGGCCAAAAGTGAATTTCTCTAAGTTAGCACACAACTTGTGTTATCGCAGGGTTTGAAGGACCTGTTGAATATGGTGGAGGTGCTCTTCCCAACATTGGTTGAAGATCAAGATATCATCTAAATACACCACCATGAATGCATTGGTGAAGGGTCTCAAGATGTCGTCCATTAGTCTGATGAAGCTTTCAAGGGAATTCATCAATACCAACGACATGACCAACCATTCAAAAAGGCCCTCCTTAGATTTGAAGGAATTCTACCACACATCAGAGCGTTTGATAGGCGCCTGGTGATAGCCTAACTTGATGTCAATCTTGCTAAAATATTCCCCCCCTTGAGCTGGTCCAGAAGGTAATCAATCCATGGGATTGATTACCTATTCGAACTGTGATCATGTTTAGCACCCGATAGACAATCGAGAGTCTCCACGTCCCATCCTTCGCCTATACCAATATAATCAGGCTCCCACAGGGTGATGAGATTGGACTAATGTGCCCTTTCTGCAATAGTTCCTGAATCTGCTTCTTGATCTAATCGTTCTCTAGAATAGAGCATTGATAGCTTATTCCATTTAGTCGTGGTGCACTTGGGGTCATATTGATGGAGTGATTGACTTGACAGTGAAGAGGTACCCATGTAGATGAGGTGAAAATATCCATGCACGCCTCCACAATCATGGCCATATGCTACTGCTGAGCCCTATCTAGAAGTCGTGGCCACAACCTTCTTCTTGCCTTGAGGTCGAATCATAAGGAAGACAAATTTCCTAGTATGGGAAATGATCTTACTGCATTTCTTTGCAACGATCAAAGAGATGGTAGTAATCACAGCTCCCTCTAGTATCATGTATAACTTATTGGCCAAAGTAATAATCCCAGAGTGATGTCTAGAATCATATACATAATGTCTCTTCCATAGGTATGGTTTTCCTAACAATACATCACAAACTTCAAGAAAGGAAACATCACACACTACTTCATCCATGAAGGGCTTGATGTTGTAGGGAAGGTGTCACTGTTGGCTGATGTGAAGATCTCATCCTTGGTGAAGCCACTCGATGGTGTACGGACATGGAGGTGTTATAACCTTTAGGACCAATCACTTCATGAAATCTTCTAAAATGAGGTTCTTTTGGCTCCCGCTGTCAAAAATGAACTACAACGGACAACCCTTCACCCAAATTTGTCAGTGGGAGAGGCGTTCCCCATCCATTGGATCTCCAGGCTCAATCATCTGGATCTTGGTGGTGGTCATGGTGGCACCGGGCTCCGTATAAATGATTTTCTTCCCTTTTTCATTCCCCTTATTAGGTTCTGATTCAGAGTCAGAACATGCATCTAATTCTGAGGCCTTCAACAAGGCCACTTGTGATTGCTTGGCCCGACACTCACTTATTTTTTGAGTGGAGATCTTATGGAGCTCACACCATTTTCCCTTGTGCTTCTTTTTCTTTGTGGTGTTGTTTTTTTCTTGTGCCTTCGTCGGGTTGTCCTAGGTAGCCCTACCTTGGCTTTGTCCTTTTCCCTATGGTTTTGGGGTGCATTTTCCTTGCTTTGGATTCGCAGATCCAAAGTCCCACTTCTTCTGTTTAAACTTCTACTCAATCTTGATAACGTATTGGTACACCATGCCGAGCGAGGAAATGTCCAGGAACTCCATATCATCCTAGATGTACTTGTGTAGATAGCTGTGGTAATTTAGTACCAAATTCCAATCAATATCCTTCATACCCAGCTTTGTGCAAATGCTATGGAAATTATTTGTGAACTCCGACACATCTTGGTCCCTTCCATGCCATAACATAGTCCACTTTATGTATTTATCTTCATAGCACTAGACAAGGTAATATTGTCCCTTGATGGCATCTTGGAAAGAATCCAGGTGGGTGTGACTAAAGAAAATGAGGGTTCAATGTCGTCTTTTTGTTCACAGTAGGTTTCCCACCGGTGCTTGATGTGTAGGGTAGCTTTAAGAAGTGCAAAAGTAATCTTTTCCTCATTGGAAAAGTCATGAAATGAAAAATATCCTTCCAACATATTTAACCATTTATCTACAGTGTCTACATCTATCAGGCTCTCAAATATCGGAATATCAAAGTTAAATTGTACCTTAAAAGGAGTGGTGCTTCTAGAGTGGCTACTAGATGAAGATGTGTCACCTATGGGTCACCATCGAAGGATCTAGGCAAATTTATCCATCATCGCGTTCCTCTATCGCTCAAGGGCTTCCTCGAGCAACATTTTGAAAGGATATCCTACCCAATTGTCTTTCTTTTCTTCTGCAATGGAAGGTTATCAGGATTTGTGAGGCTGATCATGCAGCAATTCAACCAGACCAAGCGTTAACTCCTTATACCCTGACCTCATTGGGGACATGAACATAAAAATAGATAAAGAGCATACTGCTCTAATATCACTGATCCAAACTTAAGCAAGAATGCAACAAATTACAGATATAATCATAAATACATAGATGCAGTAGAAAAATACTTCATTTTCATTAATAGAAAAATATTGAACTATGTTTAAAACATAATGGAAATAAGATAGCTCTGGCGATGGTATCATTATCTCTGAGAAGATATGTGGCAGCTACATGCCTCTGAATTGTGTTACAATGAGGCTCAAGGTCCTATTTATTATTGAAAGGCAAGAGAAAACCCTAAACGACCAAAACCCTAACCCTAGGATATGTAACACGAAGATTTGTGGGCCCCATTGGGGTTAGTTGGGAAACCAAATTTTTGAGGTCATGACTTGGTCATATTATCTCTACTTGGTGCATACGATTCCTTGATTGAAATTTTTCTCTGAGTACTACAGGTTTTGCTACAGGCCCTTGCCTATGGCTCTGGGCCTACAACGAACCTCAAAAAAATGTCATTTAGGGGATCAAAACTGCTCTGGAAGTTTAGGATCCAAGAAACTGCTAAAAATAGTAAATTTTTAAATAAACAAGGAAATATATGAAAATGACTAGAGGGTCTAGGTGGAATAGGCAGGTGGCCACCAATTTCCACTTGGATGAGTGATCAATTAATTTATTTTAGAAGTTAAAGATACAAATAAAAACAAAGAGGGGTAACTAGGCAAAAGGGCTTACCAAGCAACTGTGAACTGCAATATACACCCTAGTAAACCAAGGACTTAACGTAAGCTGGTTAATCTCCCTGAATGTTGTGTTCGGTGTATCAAATTATACGAGGTGGTAGACTTGGTTACTTATGGATGGATAGAAACTTATAGGGGACTCCCAAAATATACTTGATAGTACATGGGAGTACAGTCTGTAGTAGTGTTGTCTAATGTGTAACCATTTTATGAGACTGTTCCCATATACTTTTCATGCATGGAGCACCATCTGATATACCCGAAGGTATGTGGAGAATGATCCTATACACTTACGTACATGGAATGGGATTTCATCCCCAGGATACAACAGTTGAAAATAAAGAAATTTCCTACATTTAACAATGCCAGAACACATCTCTAGCTTATACCTCTAGATGTTTTTGTTAATGTTCCAAATTAATCCAGGTCCGGGTGTGATGAAGGACCCTTCCAAGACCTTTACTTTCGTGATGTGTTAAATTTAATTTTTAAAACAACATAAATGAATGTAAAGAAGAGGAACATGACAATCATCAGCAACATAAAAACATAAGCTGTTGATAATGGAGTTCATCCACAAGGGACTACTTCTCCAGGCCCTAGTGTTAAGATGGTGTAGGCTGCTGCATTAAGTGTTGTCAATAGTGATGATGTACACAAGAGATGATGTCGCGATCATACAAGGAAAATGCCCTCACATAGGAGTGGCTCTAAGAGATGTTCCACTACAGGAACTCTCAGTCAAAAGACTCCTATCAGTATGACACAAAAATCATGCATGATGAGCATCCCCCCAACATGGCATAAAAGGGATCTCAAAACAAACATGCATGTCGACACATGAGTATCCCATCAACATACAACAAAGGGATCTCAAAACACAACATGATGAGTCATGACAACAAGTACATCACCTAGGATATTCCGCGTCACATCAAGCAGGAATCATAAAAATGACTAAGAAACATAATCTCGCATCAAACATCAATCAAGGACCTATGCAGCACAATGCATAGCAAAAGAAGTTCATGAAAACCACATATGCCTCACAACCCAAGGGCCATCTGAAGAAGCAGATGTCAAAATGTTGTTTGGACCATCGATCTCACGGCATCAATCGTGTGACTGCTCGGACATGGATGTTGACACCTGCATTCCACTTAGAAAAGTGGTTGAAGAATAAAATGAGAGAATGAGAAATCTAAACACACCATCAGAGTTTTGGCATCGAATATTGCAAAATCGACTATCCAAAATCTAAATTATGAGAAGTTGAGAATCTGGGGCTCAAGGAATCTTTTAGATTCCCCCTAGATTCCTCAAAGATTTTGCTCCATGTGTGGAATGGAAATCTGCAACTCCAAAGGAAAATATGACTTCACCATTGCAATCCCTGCGGAAGACCATGAAAAACGATTGTAAACTTGACTATATTCCGACATGGAGAAAAATTACCTCCTCAAGAAAATTGCAAGGATCATGGTTCTGCTCCCTATTTTTGCAACAATCATGGTTCCATCCTCATACTAAAAATGGCCAAAAAATGCAGAACTTTGATGGAGACACAGACAATGCCATTGCATTTGTGGCATCAAGAGGTGCTGAAACTATATAAAATTTGTCAAAATTTGATAAAGTGAATTTTCATCCCTCCTGCAAAATGCTGCCTGAAACTGCATGCCAAGATTCTACCTCCTCTGTCTCAAAATTCATGCGCACTCCTGGTTCCTCCATCTGCCCGCGCACTGGGAAAATGTTGGGTTTATATATTAACCTTGGTGGTGGATTAACCAATGTGGCGGTTGGGCGTATTGGTTAAGAATGAAGTTTGTTGAGGAGGGGTCGGAGAGTCAAACCCCGCCCCTGCAATTTTTAACACATTAACTGTTGATTTGTTAAAAAAAATGTGGCGCATTTTAATTTTGGGGGTTAGGTCCACCTTGGCGGCCCGCCCCTTACTCCACCATTTGCTGTTTCGAGTGGCCATTGGTTGCGTATATGGTAATGTTTTGGGGCCACTCGCTTGGGGGCCGGCCACATGGGCCGGGCAGGTTTGACCCCCATCGGTCTCGTATTTATGTTATTTCATGGAGGGGGTGTGGGCCGGATCAACTGGAGGTGGCCCGTGATCACCCCATATTTGAATGTGCGGAGGTTACATGGGGGTGGTGGGGTTGGTGGGCCCCACCCCCTTTTATTATATTTCTTTTGTTTTAATAACAAATAATGCAAACTTTTTGAAATTTGGTTTTTTTTAAGCCAAAGGAGACAATTTAACCCTACAATAATTTTTCCCAGAATCTAGCTGGAGTTGGCTGGATTTCGTCTGCTAGAAAAGGTCAAATTGTGGCCTCCTTAAGCCTAGCTAGTTAGCAAAAGTCAACCCAACTTTGAATGCTTCTAACTTTTACATCTGGACTCAGATTGACGAACCATTTGCACCACCGCGATTAGGACGACGAGATATACGCTTTGGTCCTAGTTCAAGCATAATATAGACACTTTGATTTTTGAGATTTCCTGAGTCTTCTTTGTCCCGTGTGTGTCTCTTGAGTCACCTGGATCAATCCTCCCCACTGAGGAGCTTTTTGTCCTCCAAAAGCATGAAAAATAATCTACAACCTCTCTCTACCTTGTCTACATCACAAGCATTCTGAAAGGGTCTCACTTCCATCTCCTTCACCCTTGTTCTTCGGAGCATTAAGGAATGATCCGACACGAGCTACCTCTGCAACCTATAGTACATTTTTTTGCAAATTACATGCTTGTCTTAACTGACCAACTAATGACCCAAACATCCCACACTTGCCATGAATATATAACACATACTCTGTGGTCAAGTTTACATCAAGATGGACACAAGACCTCATCTATGACAACAAGGCCAACCTATCATTATTGCTTGAACAAGTGATGGAAAACACATCATCACTGCAACACATGATTTACAAACATAAGACCAAACACTATTGTTTTGACAAGTGATGGAAACATAACATCACTTTCACAGTTTAACATGTGACACCAAATAAGACCAGAAATCATTGTTGCTAAACAAGTGATGGAAAAAACAACATCACTTATACATCTTAAAATGCAACAAATGATTTACAAAAGCATGACCATGAAATGACAACATGTCTAGAAACCATTTTTCACTTATCAATGTGAATGGGTCACCTCCTTGTGGTGGTTTTTCTTGTCAAACAACTACTTCACGTGGTTCACACACCGACGAGTTGTCTTTAAGGTGTTGCTCTGGATGGAGCCTCCAACAAGTGGCTCTTTGATGGCCACTTCTATCGCAATGACTGTAGTAGGTTTTCTTCCTCCATATCTGCTTAACCTGTTTCTTTTCATGTGGTTGAGAGGGTCTTTCACACCTCATCCTTTTGTGTGCTGCCATTCTTTTCCAACACTTAGAAAATGTATGGTTATGTAATCCACAAAAGGTACATGTTTTTCGATGCCATGTTTTACGTTCATTTTTAAAAACATGATTATAATCGAAATCAACATTTGAATGTCGAAAGTAGTTATACCTTCCTTTGCTATCTCTGATGCCAGTATGGCGATGAGAGCTTGCCTCAGTTCTTTCCCTGCAATGGGCACTGTCGTGGGATGATGGGGATGTGTTCCCATCATTCTCTTTCCTCAACAATTTCAACGATGTCTCGGACAACTCTGACACTTTCGAGCACTCTCCTTTAGTGTATCTCGAGCCTACAAATCGATGTTTGTGCACAACCTCCAAAGGTTGAGTTATGCCTTGGTTATTAACACCAAGTTCTTCTTTCTCCTCATGCCTCATCCTTGTAAGGAGCCTCATGTTTTTCCCTGTAATTGGGATCTCCAAATCTCCAACAGAACTCATACTATGTCAAGACCAAAACCAAAAGGAAATCAACATCTCTTACCTCCTCTTTCGATTTGGAAAGGACTAATGAGGGTTTCTCATCATCCATTGCTGGTGGTTCGCTAACTATCATGGCGAATTACCCAACTTCCTTTCTAACATACCTAGTTCTTGTTTGACACGGTAATTCCTCTACTTTGATGGGGTTGACAATGCCTTGGCCATTAATGCCCAAGCCCTTTCCTTCATACCCCATTCTCTTCAACAGTTTGGAGCCAATTCATGTGGTATGATTTTCAAAAACAGTGAAATCATCATTAGGAAACATACATGAAGATGGAGAACTACTTTTTACCTCGCATGGTTCACGCTGCAGCTTTTCCAAGGCCTTGTCCTTTGCTTGCAGCTGTTGTGATAAACTTTAATTTTCCTCTTTCTCTTCATGTAGACACATCTTCAATTCAACGTTCTCTATTTGAAGATTCTTCTTGTTATGCTTCAGTTCTTCCAGAGCCTCTTTTGTGGATTGCAACTAAAGCTGCAATCACTCCTTTTCCTTTGTCTCTTCCTATAGAATTTCATACATGATTTCCACTCTTTTGGAAATGTTGAGCATGGCCTTGTACATCTCTCTTTCATCCTATGTCACTACACGTTCCATTGCTCATGCTGCAATTCAACTCAATGCAAAGACCGCTCTGATACCACTTGATCCAGGTCCGGGTGTGATGAAGGACCCTTCCAAGACCTTTTACTTTCATGATGTGTTAAATTTAATTTTTAAAAGGACATAAATGAATACATGTGTATGCTGTAAAGAAGAGGAACATGACAATCATCAACAACATAAAAACATAAGCCGTTGATAACGAAGTTCGTCAAGGAGGGACTGCATCTCCAGGCCCTGGTGTCAATATGGTGTAGGCTGCTGCATTAAGTGTTGTCAATAGTGATGACATACACAAGAGATGATGTCGCGATCATACAAGGAAAATTCCCTCATGCAGGAGTGGCTCTAAGAGATGTTCCACTACAGGAACTCTCAATCAAAAGACTCCTATTAGTATGACACAAAACTCATGCATGATAAGCATCTTGCCAACATGGCATAAAAGGGATCTCAAAACAAACATGCATGGTGACACATGAGTATCCCATCAACATACAACAAAGAGATCTCAAAACAAAACATGATGAGTCATGACAACAAGTACATCACATAGGATATTTCGTGTCACATCAAGCAGGAATCATAAAAATGAGTAAGAAATACGATCCCACATCATACATCAATCAAGGACCTGTGCAGCACAATGCATAGCAAAAGAAGTTCATGAACACTGCATATACCTCACAACCAAGGGCCATCTAAAGAAGTAGATGTCAAACTTCTGAAGTTGTTCAAACCATCGATCTCATGGAATTAATTGCATGACTGCTCGCAAATGGATGTTGACACCTGCATTCCACTTAGAAAAGTGGCTGAAGAATAGAATGAGAGAATGAGAAATCTTAATGCACCATTAGGTTTGTGGCATTGAATAGTGCAAAATCGACTATCCAAAATCTGAATTCTGAGAAGTTGAGAATCTGGGGCTCAAGGAATCTTTTAGATTCCCCCTAGATTCCTCAAAGATTTTGCTCCATGATTGGACTGGAAATCTGCAACTCCAAAGGTGAATCTGACTTCGCCATTGTGATCCCTACGGGAAACCATGAAAAACGACTATAAACTTGACTATATTCCGACATGGAGAAAAATTACCTCCTCAAAAAAATTGCAAGGATCATGGTTCCACTCCCTATTTTTGCAGCTATCATGGTTCCATCTTCATACTGAAAATGGCAAAAAAAATGCAGAACCTTGATGGAGGCACAGATAATTCCATTGTGTTTGTGGCATCGAGAGGTGATGAAACCATATAAAATTTGTCAAAATCTGACAAAGTGAATTTTCATCCCTCTTGCAAAATGCTGCCTCGAATTGCATGCCAAGATTCTGCCTCCTTTGTCTCGAAATTCATGCCCGCTCCTGGTTCCTCCATCTGCCCACACACTGGGAAAATTATGGGTTTATATATTAACCTTGGTGGTGGATTAACCAATGTGGCGGTTGGGCATATTGGTTAAGAATGAAGTTTGTTGAGGAGGGGTCGGGCGGTCAAACCCCGCCCCTCAAATTTTTAACACATTAACTGTTGATTTGTTAAAAAAAATGTGGCACATTTTAATTTTGGGGGTCATGTCCAAACTCGCCCCTTACTCTGCCATTTTCTGTTTTGAGTGGTTGTTGGTTGTATATATGGTAATGTTTTAGGGTCTCCCACTTGGGGGCTGGCCATGTGGGCCGGGCGGGTTCGACCCCCGCCGGTCCTGTATTTATGTTATGTCATGGAGGGGGTGTGGGCCGAGTCCACTGGAGGTGGCCCGTGCCCACCCCATATTTGAATGTGTGGAGGTTACATGGGGGTGGTGGGGTTGGTAGCCCCCACCCCGTGTTATTATATTTTTTTTTTTAGTAACAAATAATGCACACTTTTTGAAATTTAGTTTTTTTTAGCCAAAGGAGACAATTTAACCAGGCAAAATTTTTTCCTGGAATCTGGCCAGAGTTGGCCGGATTCCATCTGCCGGAAAAGGCCAAATTGTGGCCTCCTTAAACCTACCTAGTTAGCAAAAGTCAACCCAACTTTGACTACTTCAAACTTTTGCATTCGGACTCGGATTGACGATCTGTTCACACTGCCTCGATCAGGATGACGAGATCTACACTCTGGCGCTAGTTCGAGCAGAATATAGACACTTCGATTTTTGAGCTTTCCTGAGTCCTCTTTGTCCTGTGTGTGTCTCTGGAGCCATTTGGATCACAAATGCTCCTTAGGTTAATTAAGATGAATTTTAAAGTTGATCTTGATTTATGTTTCAGTTTCAAGGCTCAAAACTTTATGTCACCTAAACACACCTACGATGCAACTAATATGAAAAAAAATCTTTTCATTTTTAATGAAAGCTATCTAGTGTAGGGAATAAGTGCAAATATTGATGCAAAAATCAAATATGCAACCAACAAGAGCTTCCTAACTAGATCTTTCAACTTCATAATTCCAATGCAAGAACAAAAAATGTAAATGAATTTTAATTCACTAAAGTTCACTTACATGATTTCTTTTTCTTTTTAAATGAATGAGGATGCACTTGTCATGTTTCAACACCAAGCAATGTAATCTATGCTCAATGACAATCTCAAAAACTACTTTCCAGTGCGATGTAATGTAATGCAATTCCAAAAGTAACGATCAATTTTGAGATGAAGGCTTAACAAATGTAAATGAAATTTTTGTATGGTTTTCAAGAGAATAGATACTTACCAAACAACAAATTAGTAATTCCATTCACACATGAAAGCAACAAAACAATAGATTCAATTTACCCAAAGAACTAAAGATTCAACCAAAGTTTGTTTTCACTACTTCCACATGGAAGAAACTCTTGCTTAGCTATCTTACATAAAAAATCCAAATCCTAATGAGGCTCTAGGCCTCTTTATTTATACAACTGAATTTTCCAACAACTTCCTTAAATTTAGGGAGTCTTGGATCCCAACATTGAGATTAACTGGTTTTTAACTATCATTGGCTTCACTGCTAATGATCCTCATGACTCAGCTGCCTGCAACTTCGAGCTGGTGTGATTTGATTGAGGGACCTTCGAGTGAGTGAGGAGTTAATGAGGGAGATCCCATCTCCTTTAATCTCTTCTTCTTGTCTCATTCGAGTTACTACACCCTAATTATCCACATTTTGCTCCCAAAACCTGCAATCAATGCACATTAGACCACTAGACACGATGTCTTACTTTTACTCATCTCATGAAGTAAAATATAATTAAAACATGTAAATAATTATGAGAAGAGTTAATTTTAGTAATATTGGAGGTGTATTAAGGTCCATATATGTTATCCAATGATGAGCCTCATCATCATCCCTACTGAAAGTGTTTCTCATCCTCTGAGTGACACAATCTATGTCCATGTCATTCACTTCTTTGGTGGCTTCCATCACATCCCATGCTTCTACTGTAGCCTCTTCCTCTTGTGAATAAAACCCTGCATTCTTCTATATCTTCTCCCATAGTTTTCTTTCTTCTTCTTCTTTTCTTCCTTCCACTGTTCCTAAAAGCAATGGCGAGTTGAGCCTCAAGCCAATCCAATTGATTTTGAGTCTTTGTAATGCTTGCTTGTAGAACTCAGATATATTTTCTCTATCCTATAAGGTTCTTTGGTCATAGAGGTCAAATAATTGTCTAGAGTCTTAGAAAGACATAGTTCCTCTTTGTGCTAGGGTCTTTATCTGGAATTTTAGCCATTGTTCCTTGAGGTATAAGTCATATGACTTTACTAGCATCCTGCACTCGATTGCCTCCATGGATAATCTGGCCATAGTTTCCAATTGTATTTTCCTTTATTGTTTCTTCTTCCTTAGCCATGTGTTCTCAACTTCTAACTTGGATTTCATTATTGCTTCTATGTCTCTTATGCTACTCAGTTCTTTTTCCATCTCCTGCAATTTATCCTCCATGTGTCCTACATCCTCTACCCCTTTTGATTTAGCAATTTTCATCCACCTGTGTGTCCTTGCCCTCTCTTTTTCAAGTTCGAAGAATAGAGGAATGGAAAAAATTTGTGGTATCACCCTACCTCCTTCAATGAACTTGTAGTAGGAATTGAGGTTTGGCTATGGGCTAGGTTACTTTAATTATTGGCCCTCTTTCTTTATTTCTTCTTGATCAATTCCTTCTTGGTCTCTTTTTTGTGTTTCCGGTAGGTTTGATAGATTTTCCTGTAGGATTATATCTACTTCCTATAGGTCTAACTATGTCTCCTGTAGGAGACCTTTCCCTTTTGATGAGGCTGACCTTGTGACAGGCCTCCTAACATAGGTGATTGGAGACTTGGGAGAAGCTTGTTTTGATGTTCCTTCTCCTTCATTTTTCTTTGAAGGGACTGCCTTTTCTTGTTGTTTTGGTGAGTCCTCTATGACAATTGGAGTTTTGGTAGTGGTTTAAGGTCTCCCTTGTCCAATCCTGGTGCTCTTTCTTGTCCTGCATTAAAGTGGGGTTTGTCTTTGCCTCTTTCCCTTTGATTTGACAGGTGTACATAGGGTAGTTAGAGCATTTGGTACCTCTTTCTCTTTAGGCTCTAGAGACACCCTTAGTGATTCTTCTTCTTCACTTCCTTGAGTTGCAAACTTTTGTTCATCCTTTTATTGTTAGGCCCCTATACTACTAGTGTAACCCTTATTGTTATTAGTATAACCCACTTATTATATTGATGTACCCATGTAGTGCCCATATTGTTACTATTGTGCCCCATAGAAGCCCACTATTGTTATTATTATGCCCTTACATTATTATTGTTATGTCAGCTCTGATTATGTTATAACCCCTTAGACTCCTATATATAGAAAGGAGGTCTTTTCATTTATATCATCTAAGAATTGTTCATTTATGTAATGTAAAGGAGGTTGCCCCCTCGAAGAGGCTGAATTCTAAGGCGTTGATCTATCTTTTCTATCTTTTCTTGAGCTAGTTTCATAACATTTGGTATCAGAGCTTTGGATTTTAGGGTTTCGCTGCTCCAAACAGGTCATTGTGGCATTTTCGCTATAACTTTTTTTTGTGACGTTTCAAAAGTCGCAACAAAAACTCATTTGAGAATAAATCACACTAAACCTTGGGTCCGAATTTCAGAGCTTTTCACGCGATATTTTCGGAGATATGATCTGAGGAAGTTGGTCTTTTTGCAGACTCCTGAATTACATTCAAAACAGGTGACCTGGGGAAAATCGTCATAACTTTCTCTCTGGGGATCGGATTGAAATTTCGTAAGAAGGTACAGAAATAGGACAGGCTGTAGTTTCTTGTATGAATTTTTTAGATCCAAAGGTTGAAACAATGACATGTGGCACTTCATACAATTTCACTCTTCTAGAAAGGTCTATAACTAGGTCATCTTGGGAGATTGTGCATAACTCTTTCTTAGAGAATCCAATTTGGATCAGACTGGTGGCATTGAAAAGAGGACATAGAGGGCTACTATAGTTCACAATTTCAGAACTTAAAGATATGAAAGTACATAGTTACAGTCGTTTCAAGGTCGAGCTCCTAAAATCAAGAAGAAGCAAGATGAGGAAGTTTGATGGCAAGGATCCGGTAAATTGGATACTTCAGATGGAGCAATATTTTGATCTACATGGTGTACAAATGTTACAAAAGGTATGTATTGCATCTTCATATTTAGAACCAAATCAATTTTTATGGTATGAAGGGTTTTGTTCTTGTAAAAAACTTGTTACATGGTCAATTTTCACGGAGGAAATGATGGCACATTATGAGGATACAAAGAGCAACACCTTCTTTAGAGCAACACCACAACAATTGGAAAGAGTAAAAGGGCTTTGTGACATAATGAAAAGCGAAATTATGGGAACCAGGAAGCATACCCCTCACAACTATAAAGATGGAAGTGTTGTTTCTCCCAGCCTTCCACAACCTACAAGGGTTACACCACAACAATTGGAAGAAAAAAGAGAAAAAGGGCTTTGTTACAATTATGATAGCAAATGCACTAAAGGTCATAGGTGTGCTGAGAAGAAATTATTTTACATATGATATGAAGAGGAGGAAGAAAATGATCAAGAAACATCAAAAGAAGAGGATATACGCAAGGACACCACCCTAGAGAAAGAAGAAATGAATCAGGCCATATCTTGTAAAGCATTGGCAAGAATTACCACTCGTCAAACTCTCAAGATAGAAGGACATATCAAGAAGAAAAAGGTGCAAGAAGTGAAAGATCACATCTAGAAAGAAGAAATGAATCCAACCATATCTTGTAATTCAATGGACGAAATTACCACTCCTCAAACTGTCAAGATAGAAGGACATATCAAGAAGAAAAATGTTCAAGAAGTGAAATATCACATCGAGCATCAAGAAATGAATCCGACCATATCTTGTAAAGGACTGGAAGAAATTACCACTCCTCAAAAGATAGAAGGACATATCAAGAAGAAAAAGGTTCAAACAGAGAAAGATCACATCGAGCATCAACATCAAGTTCTCCAACTTTTAAAGGATAACGACACTTCGGTGCAAAATCAAACGAAACAACAGGTAGATCAACATCGTAGTGAAAAATGTTTTGATGTAGGTGATTGGGTATTTTTACTGCTACATCTCAAGCAAACTATTTATGAGAAGGAAATGTTGGCAATACTACATACACTTAAAAAATGGCGACCTTACTGAATGGGAAGACTCTTCAAGGATGAGGATGTGGAAGCATTGTTTTGTGCTATTTATATTATCCAACCAAATTGGATAAACGAAGCAACGGATGAATGGAAGAAGGACGAAGAAGTATGGCCACTTATTCAAAAGTTGCAAAAGATCCCAATTCAAGCAATATTGCTATAAATTGAAGAGGAAGGAAAAATCATATTGGAACCTCGAGCAGTCACAGAAACAAGAACCCGACAGCTACGAAATCGATCAATTTGAGAGTATCTCATCAAGTGGAAGAACTTACCCGCTAAATATTCCACATGGGAGGACAAGAATTTTATATAAAAGCATCAAGAACTACTCAAGCGTTGAGGACAACACTTTTTGAAGGAGAGGGGCATGTTAGGCCCTATACTACTAGTGTAACCCCTTATTGTTATTAGTATAACCCACTTATTATATTGATGTACCCATGTAGTGCCCATATTGTTACTATTGTGCCCCATAGAAGCCCACTATTGTTATTATTGTGCCCTTACATTATTATTGTTATGTCGGCTCTGATTATGTTATAACCCCTTAGACTCCTATATATAGAAAGGAGGTCTTTTCATTTGTATCATCCAAGAATTGTTCATTTATGTAATGTAAAGGAGGTTGCCCCCTCGAAGAGGCTGAATTCTAAGGCATTGATCTATCTTTTATATCTTTTCTTGAGCTGGTTTCATAACATTTATCCTTCATCATCTTTTCCATTTTCTTTTCTTTCCTCTTCTTTGTCTCCTCCTTCCTCTTCCTATTCTTCCTCTGTTTCTTCACTTTACTCATATGTTTCTTCTTCTTTTTCCTCCTCTGTTTCTCCTTCATTTCCCCCCTATGTCTCTTCTTCATTTTCATCCTATGTTTCTTCTTTTATTTCCTCCTCTATTTCTTCTTCTCCCTCACTAGCAGTGGGGTTTCAGTCATACTCAATAGCTTGAATTTCTCCTTCTGCTTGATTGTCTGCAAATGTTTTCCATGCAATAGGGAATCTTAAGTTTTGTAGAGCATCTTCAAGGATGATTTTTATCAACCCATGATGGGATAGTTGTTGATTTTTTCCCTCTTTCACCTTGTTTCTCATGTCTATCATGGATTGTAGAAGAAAATAGGGTATACTCAGTCTATTATGAGGAGGGGTGTTCTCTCCAAATCTCAATTCTCGGAGGAGTCTGAAGTGATATCCATATACTACACTATATCTCTCCTCACATGAAATATATCTGATGATATGGCAACAGACTTCATTACAAGGGTATGGCATGCTCTCCCTCCTAACCCCATTTTTGTCTTCAATAGGCTCTTCTCCTTCTAAAAGGAAACTTTTCTTCACAAGGGTGTTGTTATTCTTGTCCTCTTTTCTCCATTGTAACCCTAGGGGGAGTGTAGTTATTCTTCTTATAACCTTAGGGGTAATTGCTACTGATAAACCCTTCACTACAACAGTGACACTGGCTCTAGTGAGGGGTATGAGTGAGAGGTAAAATTCTTTGGCCACATCATCATCATATCCTCCCATCCTCTCAGAGAACCCCATACATTGATTCCTTGTAAAAATTTCCACCATAGGAGGATGCTAGTGGATTCTTGCTATGTTGGTGGGTTATCTCTTATTGAAACCTCCTGTCATATTTTCTTGGTAATTCTTGAGGTTTGTGTGGATACAGTTCAAGACTTATGGTAGGTGAAGAATTTTTGGAATTTAACTTTTAGCGACATGAAATACAATCTTTCTATCCTTGTATGCACTGAAAATTCCTAATTGAATTGAGGATTTCTTCTTTTAAAATGGAAAATATGGAAGATATGGAACCTAGCTCGCTTTTCTATGTTCTGGTGATGGTAACCTTTGATTTGATTGCCCTTAGTGTCCACTAATAGCTCTGTAGGTTGATCTCTCTGTATCCTGTAGGTTTCCTATAGGCTTCCAACTTATTGTAGATGTTGACTGTTTCATGTAAGCGCTATTTCAGGAATTCCGAGAGTAACCTCTTCGTTTGATGAATCCTCGAAGTTTCCTTTTCTTTTATCGTATGGGAGTCAGTGTTTTATTTCTATTTATGGATGATCATGTTGGGTGGTGTGCTGGCTGGCTGAGTATGAGTACCTTCTTTTGGATCATTGGTCCCAATACCAGTCCATCATTTCACCTTACCTCGTAATCATCTCCCACTCGTATCCTCTGAAACCCAACCATTTTTGGATTCATTCCCTTTTTCCTTTGATTTGACCTTTTCCATGTGTGTAGTGGTCTAACCCTTTTCTTCTCATTATCTAACTGATGGTGGCCAAGTTAACTTGCCACCTTCACTTATAAAATCAACTCTTGCATTATTCCTATAGTTTTGATCATATCATACTTATGAGAGAGAATTGGTAAGATGACATAACTATGGGTCATTTTCTTATTTGATGATGCATGTTGGAGAGTGGTTCCACTTTGCTGTGCTTTTCAATCTACATATTTTCACTGTATATTTCCTCTTTTGATGCTTTGTTAATTTTTGATGATGTGAAGGTGTTGGACCTTGTTGTTAGTGATCCTCCTGCTATTACTGAGCTCTGGAGGAGCTTCCTCATCATTGTAGTCCCTATGCTGAAGATGCTTGTAGTCTTTGTGGTTTCTTTTGTGGGATAGGTTGTTACCGGATTTCCTACATGATGTCTACATCATGTCCTGTAGCTGCCTTCCCCTTAAACTCTCACATTCTTCTTAGCTCTGAAGTAGAAGTGTTGTTGAAATGAGTGGAGAAGGGGGTTATAGAATGGTAGGTGAGGGATGATGCTTTTGGGTATGCCTTGTCTTTCCTTTGTTCCTCTTTTTTTGTTTTTTTCTTCTCTTTTTTTTTTGTAATAATTTTTGTTTTTTGAACTGATTTCTTTGATGGATACAGGGGCGACATGGTGATGAAAAGTATTGCATGTGGTTTGGTGAGGTAAAAGGTTGTTTTCCACATTCGAACATAGGCTTTCATCACCACCTTGCCATTGGAATACTTTTCTTGTGGTTTTTAAGATCTCCTATAATTTCTACAGGAAACACCTATAGGATTATAGGGAATCCTGTAGAAAACATAGAACTGTTTGAAATGACCTAGAGTGAAGTAAAGAGGATAATGGAGTAGGGTGATAATTGAAGATATGAGATGGGTGAAGTAAAAAATGGCCATTGTAGGTCCTAATCTCCTCCACATTATTCGCTTCTCTTCCTCTTGCAGACCTGAAAAACATAGTTGTCATCTTTTGTCTCTTTTTCTCCTTTTTTTTTTTCAAAAAACAACTAGTCTTCCCCCAAGGAGGTTTTCATCCTAGTTGTTTGCGTTGTGTGCCTGAAAAGAGGTTTTCACCCAAATATATTTTATTCTTATATTTTTTTGAACACTCTTGGGTCACCTCAAGAGGTTTTCAACCCAACAGTGGTACTCAGGTGCCTCATGGAGGGTTTCACATGAGTCTCTTTATTTTTGTTTTTGTTTTTGTTTTTTTCTCTTTTTTTTGTGTTTTTATTCTTCAGAGACTTGGTGGGCTAGAATCTGAGACTTTATATAATACCATCATTGTCTTGCTGATGCTATTGATGAATTCTAGGATGATGCAACTCCTGGGGCTACCAACTTTACTTCATCAACCCGGGGTTCGTACAAACTTGGAGGTGACAATGTTGTACACACAAGTAGATGTAATGGGTCCACTCTTTGTCATTGTTGAGTTGGGGCAATATCGCACTAGGTCTTCTCAAACTCGGGTTCCATTGATTCAGAATAATTTTTATTACCAATTGAGAGAGGAGAATTTTATCCTAATTGATAGAATTGAAATGATACCTACTACAGTAATGAAAGACTGAAATAGATGCCTACAAAACACATAACTCATCTAGGTATTTATTAATATACTTTTCTTTTCAAAATAATTATAATTTTACACATGTGAAATCTTAACTAACCTAAGCATGAAATCTGATCTAAACAAGCACTTAACTATTGTGTGCATGAATAAATATAGAAACCTTTTTCTTTTTATCTTTTACTAAAAATATAAATGGTAATCCTTCTCAGTTGCATGGTAGGTGAGATAGGTGTGGAGGGAGGTGAGTGAAATGGTTCATATGGCTTGAGAGGCAAGTCGGGGTCTTCTCCTAGCTTTCGTGATGTTTTTTTCACAAATTAGGCTCAAAATAGGCCACTACAGGTTTTCCTACAGGATGTCTACCGGATGTCCTACTTCACCTAGGAGATCCCATGTTTTCCTACAGGAACAGGCCGAAAGCATAGGGAGTGGGTTGGAAGGTGGTATGGAGCTTAGGGAATGTGAGAAATGGAAGATATAAGGCAGGGAAGTGGTAGGCACTCACTTAGAACTCAAACCAAAGCTGTATGATGGTTGGATTTGCTCAATAAGAATGGAAAGTTGTCCATGTAAAACGATAACTCGAATTGAGAACTTAGTGGACTTTGGAGATCATGGGTGGATATGGTTTGACTGAGGCTGATGAAATAAGGTCTTCCTACAATGTAGAAACTCCTACAACATATACATCATTGTTGGCATTTATCCATAAATCATTTAAAACAAAAAGGGTTTACAAAAATATAAGAAAATAGAATTTGCATTATTTGTTTTCCAAGTTCATGCATGGGAATGCTTGAAACTTATTACGAAAGAAGCATGAAATCTAATGGAAAACTTAAGATGTCAAAAATGACAACTGCAAGCTATCTTTGAAAACTGCAAGATGATGATGCAATTAACAGAAAACCCTAAATTTCATAAGAAACCAGAATTCTGTCTTTTTGGGCTAAATGGGAGTTGTTCATCAAGCCATGGTCCCTAAGGGAGGGATGATGTAAGATCCACCTGTTATCAACCGTTTTTTAATATTTTCTTTTCTTTATGATGCTACTATTAAATCTATTCACAAATGGAAGCAAACTAATCAAATCTACCAATACTTACAATGTAACAATACCAAAATCAATTTAACAACTAACTATGAGGTAACCTAAGCATACAAGTATAGTAAGAGGAACCTCTACTACTACAGTTTGGACCTAACCCAATAGCTTCATCCCTCTGAGTCGACTCAGTGGTAGATCAAGGGAATGTTGCTCATTTTCATTAACATATCAAAAAAATACATAACAGTTTTTGGTCACAATCCTTCAACTCGAAAACTTCTTAGCTATCTTGGATAAAAAATATGAATCCTAATGATGCTCTAGGCCTATTTATTTATGCAACCAAAGTTTCTAACAACTTCCTTAAATCTAGGGAGGCTTGGCTCACAATCTTTAGATTAACTGGTTCTTAACTATCACTGGCTTGGCTGCCAATGATCCTCATGACTCTGCTGCCTGCAACTCCAAGCTGGTGTGATTTGATTGAGGGATATTCGAGTGAGTTATGAGTTAATGAGGGAGATCCCATATCCTAGAATCTCCCCTTCTTGTCTCATTTGAGTTCCTGCACCCTAATTAGCCACATTTTTCTCCCAAAACCTGCAATCAATGCACATTAGACCACTAGACATGACATCTTACTTTTACTCATCTCATTAAGCAAAATATAATTAAAACATGTAAAGAATTATGAGAAGAGTTGATTTTAGTAAGCTTGGAGGTGTATTAAGGTCCATATATTTTACCCAATGATGAGCCTCATCACTCTATAAAAACTATGTGAGCAGATGCTCCAATCTCTACTCAATCTCAATTCCCTCCCAATGGTATACTCACACACTCTCAAGACAACCAACACAATATACTCAAAGCCATCCTCTATTTATCATTTTTCTATGATGATTAATGAATTAAATGCTACAGGTTATGGAGCACTCAACAATTATTTTCACACATTTGAATTTCATCGAATCTAGATCCTTGAATTGATCAATCCACTCTTCTCCACTAGATCATATATATTTTTAAGTTCAACCAACTTTTAGAAGCTCCCTTACCTTTTCCAACCTTTACATGAAAAGTTTCGAACAGGACAAGCCAAAAAAACTATAAATTAACCTAAGATGCATGAGGAATGGGTAGAAAGACACTTCCATGATGTATACATGGGTTTTTTCCATAAGAACTACATATATGGAAGTTTATACACTTGTTTCCTTCATAAAAGTAGTGTATACCCTCTAAAATCCAAGTTTCCAACTTGTTTTGGCGATCATTTGGAATACAATTTTAGGAGGGTGTGAGGGACACCATGACAAACCTCTAGCAAATGTACAACCTACTCAAGCATTCTCGAACACTTGTAGATACTCTCCTAGTCCTATGTATAACATCATCAACATGAGATACCTAATCTGGAATGTGGAGACATAATCATCAAGGCTCCTAAAATCTAACTCTTATAGCAGCAACCAGCACCTAAATGCAACAACATGAACAAGAAGATCATCACATATCCAAGTAGTCTAAGCTAGTAGACATTCCAAGAACCATATACACATCATCCACTCAGAGGACACCTGCATCCACAGACACACATGCATAACCAACTTTCTTGCAACCCCTGCTACCAGGTTGGCAAGAATGACAGCCAACCAACACATTTGCAACACACATCAATGCCAACAAAACCCTTTGAAATTATTCTTCTATTAGATCTTCATGAAATATTTAGCAGAGAGTAACATGAACAAAATACAAAATCATCCAGAAAAATTAACCCAACAACATTTAGAAATATGTTCCCAACATCAACCAAACTGAGATACAACTTTTCTTGTCTATTGTCAACTGGGATCAAATGCCAAAATTTAGACCTAGATCCCAATCTCATGGAGGAAGAAGGATGTGTGTGATTGAGACCTTCCAACTACATGGACTAACCTATACGTTTGTGGTTGTAGCTAAAACTTTCCTAAGTGCAACCTATGGTTGGAAACCAAACCATAAAATATGTGTGAGCTTTCGACTCTGTAATATCAGACCTATACAAACCAGTTTCCTCGACCCAGCTTGAGACTTGTGCCAACCAATCAATAAAGAAGAGGAGAAGATCCTTGGTGATGTCCAAATGAGCTTGAGGTCACTTGTATTAATATGATTCCAAGGGTTTCCATTTTCCTGTTAGGGCTGACCTGATCAAATGTGACATTGTGGACTTCAATCCAAAATTACACTTTCCCTTGTTCAAATTGAGCGCTTCAAGAGTCAAAATTGGTCCTCTTGAAAATATAATCTAGTCCCATGGTTGAAATTTTTCATTGAGCTTCCAAATTAACACTCCCTCTCAGCTAGTGATAAATTCCAATTGCACCATGTAATAATCGAATGTATCCTATCATAATACCATGTCCCATCTTTTCTCAACTTTATATGTTGAAACATTCTAAAATCTAAAGAATAAGAATCACTGGGGAGTGTTAGCTACCACTCTCTATAATTTTGGAGAGAACATCTCAATCCAAAAAAATATCAGGGAGCACATCTCAACTCGAAATCTCATGGGGGAGAAAAACATCTTCTACCCCATATTGAGAAATAGGAGTTATTGCATATGGGATCGCATCTCAACCCATCCTATTTCCCAATGATATTCCTGAAAATGACCCTCAAGAGTCATGTGATATAACACTTGCATCATAATTATATTGGGTTTTACACCTTCAATCACTCTCTCAACTTGTTGGCCACACGAGTAGTGGTATTACCAGCAATCCCAACTTGTGGGTATGATGCCAAATAGGGAATACTTTGCATAGAACAAAATAGGAGATCTAACATCTCCGGTCCTATGGGTGATAGATATGGGAGCAACATCTACAACCTTATTTTCTAGAAATCCCTCAAACCGAGTAGCCCTCCATCTCAATTCCTCACCATGGGAGCTCATACAGGGGGAAGAGTTCGCTCAAGGTTATTCAATGATGCCCCTTAGCAAGAGGGATCACATCCATCAGTACAAGCTACTTTCTGAAGACCAAGAGCTTCCCTTTTGGAAAAATTTTGGTGAGAATATTTGTGATCTACTCATCTGTTGATATATCATGGTGTCTAACAACTCCTCTCTGCACCATGTATCGAATGTAATGATGTCGAATCTCTATGGGATTGGACTTGTCATGAAATACAATATTATTTTCCATATAGATCCCACTCTTGTTATCACAATATATCAATGTAGTTTCTAAGACCCACTCAAATATCATTCCAAAAAGCTTCCTCAACCAAATTGATTCATAACTATAGATGATAGCAACAATGTACTATGCCATAGTGGTACTCGATGCTACGGATTATGTTTCCTACTCATCCAATATAACATGTAAGATCCAAGGCTAAAATAGCATCCAAACATACGCTTCCTATCGACAACATTTATTCCCAGTTAGCATTCGTATATCCATGAAGTCGAACATCTTCAACAAAATATCTCAAACCAAGGGTGATCATCCCAATCAAATATCTCAAAATGTGTTTGGAAGCAATCTAATGTGCATCGAGAGGTTCTATCATGAATTGAATCAACGTGTTCACTACATAGCATATGTCAGGAAAGGTTTTCACTAAGAACATCAGAGCCCCAATCAACTGTCTATACTCGGATGGATTCGCCAAATCGGGTCTAGGAGATTCTCCACATAACTTCTTGAAATTCGTTTCCATTGGTGTTTCTAGGGACTTGCATTTTTTCATTCCAAATTTCTCCAATAGCTTCAGGACATATTTTCTTTGTGAAAGGAAAATCTCACCGAGCCTTTGCCACACCTCAAGGCCTAGAAAGTAGTGCATGGGTCCAACATCCTTCATCATATATTAGGTCCCTATAATACTAGTGTACCCCGTTATTATTATTGTTAGTGTAGACCCCAATTTCTATCGTTGTGCCCATGTAGCCCCATATTCGTATTGTCGTTCCCCATAAAATCCCACTATTGTTATTGTTGCCCCCTTACATTATTATTCTTATGTAGGCTTTGATTATATTGTGACCCCTTAGACTCCTATATATACCAAGGAGGTATTATCATTTGTATCATCTAATAATTGTTCATTTATGTGATGTAAAGGCGGTTTCCACATCGAAGAGTCTAATTTTCAAGTCATTGATCTATATTTTCTTCTATTTTGTGATATTGTTTCATAACATTTGGTATCAAAGCTCTGGATTCTAGGGTTTCTCTTCTTTAAACAGGTCATCTTGGAGTTTTTGCTATAATTTTTTTTCTATGAGGCTTCAGAAGCTGAAATTGCAACCATGTGGCGCCAAAATATTTATGAAAGTGTACAAATTTTAGATCTTGGTTCGCTATATTTTATAAAATATGATCTACAGAAGTTAGGGTTTTTGTAGGCTCCAAAATTCAATCACAAATGGGTGACCTATGGAAATTTGTTAGAACTTTCTCTATGAGAATTGGATTTGCATTTCGTCATAGGTAACTAAAAAATAATTGAATTTTGTTTTTTGCGTATCATTTTCAAGGGCGAAGGTTGAAACAACGAAATGTTGCATTCCCTACAAGTTCACTCTACCAAACGAATCCATAATCAAGTCATCGTGGGAGATTGGCAATAACTTTATCTTGAAGAATAAGATCTCTGTTTGACTTGCGGTATTGATTAGACGACTCAAAAGAACACCACAAGAAGAAGCCTCAAACCTTGGAGAGCTAAAATTATAGATATACAATAGTTTCAATATCGAGCTCCTAAAAAGAAAGAAAAAGGTGTGTACTTTTTTAAATTTTCCATAACTTTTTTTTTTAAAAATTAGTTTGAAGTGATTCAAAGTGCACAGTGAAGCATAGATATCATTGTTTGAATCCAAAATTATTCAAAGAAAAAGATGGAAACACTTAGTAAGAAACCAGAAGGCTCTACTATGACACATGAAGAAGAGGAATAAATTTAACATGATATATCAAAATTACGAGACCAAGCGCAAGAAATTTCTCTCTCACAAAGAGTAACTAAAAATTAATTGGAAGTGATGATGAATTTTAAAATGGATTGTTTACAAGTAAAAATAAAAAGGGACATGGAAGGGTTGAAGGATGGTTCCAAAGCAGATGCAGAAGAAATGATGAATCTCAAGATGGAAGGATTGAGAAAGTTGTTGCAAGAAAGGCTTCCAAATGGTGAGAAGATAATCCATGAAAATGATGATGAGGACAAAAGGAACACGATAGTATGATTTTAGAGAATCTAATTTTGGGTTTAAGACCCACCACATTCCAAATATCAATATGAGGAAGTTTGATGAAAAGGATCTGGTAACAGGGATCCTACATATGAATCAATATTTTGATCTCCATGATGTGCAACACACACAAAAGGTACACATTTCATCTTTATATTTATAACCCAATCATTTCGTATGGTACCAATGGATTTTTTTCTCATAAACCACTTGTCAGTTGGTCAATTTTCATGGAGTAAATGATATCAAATTATGAGGATACAAAGAGCAACACCTTCTTTAGCCAATTGATAAATCTCAAACAAAAGGCTTCAATGGTGGATCACATTGAGGAAATATAAAAAATTAATATCGATGTAATTAATATTCCATAGGAGAATGGGGTTGATGTCTTCATAGGGAATTTAAAGGATAAAATATGACATGAGGTTCACCTTTGGGAACCTGATTCATTGGAGAAGGAATTCAGGGTGGAAAGAAGAGTTCAAAGAAACATTATGGCAACAAGGAAGTATACCACTCACAACTATAATGATTGAAGTTTTTTTGCTCCTATCCTTCCACAACCTACAATATTTACACCACAATAATTGGAGGATAAAAGAGAAAGCAGGCTTTGTTACAGTTGAGATAAAGAATACAATAAAGATCATAAGTGTGCCGAGAAGAAATTATTTTACATAAATTATGGAGAGGAGGAAGAAAAGTTACAAGAAACATCAAAAGAGGAGGCTATACACTAAGAACCAACCCCAGAGAAAGAATAAATGAATCTGACCATATCTTGTAATGCATTGCATGGAATTACCACTCAAAATCTCAAAATAGAAGGATATATCAAGAAGAAAAATGTAGTAGTGTTGATTGATTCAGGTAGTAACCATAAATTTATTCATTGTAAGGTAGCCAAGGAATTGAATTTATTTCTATATCGAGCACCGAATTGTCAAGTGACGGTGGCAAATGGAGTAACTATAAATTTCTCTAGAAAGTGCCATAATATCAAGTTAACCATGGAGAATATGTATTGAATAGATCAATTCTTTCCATTCCAATGGGTAGTGTTGATGTTTTACTAGAAGTCCAATGATTAAAATCTTTGGGGACACTAACTTTTAGTTTTCAACAAAATTTCTTGATTTTTTTTTTGAAGGAAAGGAAGTTGAATTAAGAGGTATCACAGAGAAACTAAGAAATATAATCAACTCTAATAGCATGAAAAGTCTTCTGAAGAATAACAATGGGGCATAATTGCACAAGTATGCTCACTAGAGGTTCAGTCATTGAAATCATCTATTTCTCCATATCTCTAAAACATTTTGGACAACCATTCCAAGGTATTTGAGACTTCCAAAGGCCTCCCACTTATTTTTAATCATGGTCATGCTATTCATTTGATTCTAGGATGTGTTTCTCCAAACATAAGGCCTTCCATATATCCCTATGCTCGAAAGAGTGAAATTGAATGTATAGTTGCAAAAATGTTAGAGGTAAATATAATTCAACCTGGTCAAATTTCTTTCTCTGCTATAGTAGTATTGGTGCATAATAAGGATGGATCATGGCATATGTGCCTAGATTATAGTGAGTTCAACAAGCTCACTATTAAATATAAATTTCCCTTTTGGCCTTACTAATGCACCTTTCACATTACAAGGTTTGATGAATTCCATTTTCAAACTCTTCCTTGGAAAACTGGTGTTAGTAGTTTTTGATGATATACTAATCTAGTACAAGTCTTGGAAGGATCATTTTCAACATGTTGACAGGGTTCTCAAATTATTGCAGGAGAAAAAATTATATGCAAAATCTTCCAAATTTTTGTTTGGAGTATTGGAAGTGGAATACTTTGGTCATATTGTATCTCATGAGGGTGTTAAGGTAGACCCTAACAAAATTAAATCTGTTAAGGAGTGAAAAATCCCCACAACCCTAAAGCATACTCGAGAATTTATCAAGTTGAGTAGTTATTATTGCAAGTTTGTTAAAAATTATGGGAGAATAACAACAAATATAACAACATTACTGAAGAAAGATGCATTTTTTTGGACTCCTCAAGAAAACAATGTAAACTTTTAAATGGGAACTCTCACCAAAAAACACTGAAAAACATGAAAAACAGTGCTAAAAACAAAAAGTGTGTATACTGGAACGATGGTTTTTTTTTAGGGTCAATTCTGAACATGTTTTAAAAATGGCAGTGAAAACGAATTTTTTGTTCAAAAATTTTGCAAAAAATACCCTGAAAATGAAAAGTGTTGATACTAGAACAATGACCTTTTTTTTAGGGTCAATTTTCAACATTTTTAAAAAATGTCAATAAAACTGAATTCTTATGTGCAAAAATTGTGCAAAAAACACCCTCAAAACGAAAAGTGTTGATGCTCGAATAAAACTTTTTTTTCCTAGGGTAAATTTTCAATGTTTTGAAATAATGGTATAAAAGATTTTATCATGGCTCCAAAAAACATTAAAATTTCAAAAGAATAATGAAAACATAAAATTAAAAATTAAAACGAAAATTGAAACAATGAGAAAAAAAGTTAAAAAAATAAAAAAACGTACATAAAAATATATATTAAAACAAAACAAGAAATAAAAAAAAAATTAAAAAAAAAGACAAAAAAGAACAAACATAAAAAAAGAAATTAACACAAAATAAAAAATCAATCATAAAAATGTTAAAGAAAACAAAGTTAAGCTATAAAAGAATAGAATTAGAAAACTTAAAAAAAAAAATTAAAATATAAAGAATTAAATAATAAGAAAAACATATTTTCAAATATATATATATATATATATATATATATATATATATATTTTATCTAAATGAAAAAAAAAAAATTAAAAAAAGCTATAAAATTAAGTAAAAATAGAAAACTTTTAAAAAGGATATGCAAAAACTAAAAATTAAAAATTAAAATTAAAACAAATTAGATTTAAAAAAAATTAGAAAATTAACCCCAAAAAAACAAAAAAATTAAAAAACTACTAAAATTAAAATTAATATTAAAAACATTTAAAAAACACTTTAAAAAACAAAAAAAAATATTGAAATTAAAAAAAAAGAAAAGAAAAAATCATTTAAAATTTTAAAAATATACACAATTACAAATTTAAAACAAATAAAATAAAATAAACATTTAAAAAAAGGCAATATATTTTTGACTAAAAAAACCATTTAAAATTTTATATTAAAAAATATAAAATATAAAATTTTTATTTAAAAAAAAAAAATATATATATATATATATATTTTTGATTTAAAAAAATTACATTGAAAATATTTCAAAAAATATATAAAATTTTTAAAAATATAAAATTAATTTTTTTAACAAGTTCAACATTGTTAAAAAAATTAATTTTTATTTTAAAAACAAAAAAGAAACATTTAGAATTTTTTTTAAAAATAAATATTGTTTGTTTAAAAAAATTATAAGCACTTTTTTTATAAAATATTCAATTCAATTTTTATTAAAAAAATATGGGCGAGTCCAACGAACGCCCATGCCCCCACAGGCGGCTGCACTAGCCCAATTTTTTTTTAAATAAAAATTGATATTTAAAAAATTTTGAAATGAATATTTTATAAAATAAAATGACTATCATTTTTTTAAACAAACGATGTTTATTTTTTAAAAAATTTTAATGTTTAAAATATAAAATTTATATTTGAAAAAAAAAATATAATTTATATTTGAAAAAAAAAATTAAATGTATGTCGGTTTTTAAAAATAAAAAATATAAAAAATTTGAATTTTTTTTTAAATCAAAAACCGATATTCCTTTTTAAATTTTAAATGTTTTTTGATTTTTTAATTTTTTTGAAGATATATCTATATTTATATATATATCGAATTTTAATTGTTTTTTGGTTTTTAATTTTTTTTAATTTAAGTATATTTTTGGACTTTTAGTATTTTTTTAAATGTTTTTAATCTTAATTTTAGTAGTTTTTTAATTTTTTAAATCTAGTTTGTGTTTTAATTTTAATTTTTTTAGTTTTTGTTAATGTTCTTTTAAATTTTTCTATTTGTACTTGCTTAATTTTATAGGTTTTTTTTTTTTGCCAAAATCTTTTATGATTTACCAGATATTTTTTTTATTTTTATTTTTATGTTTTATTTTTTATATTTTTTTGTCCTTTTTTTTATATATTTTTTTATATCATTTTTTTCTATCAAAAAAATTGACATTTTTAAATTGAAAAAAATGTAACATGTAAAAAAAAATATCCACTCTTAATACATTAAAAAATTCGAAGTGTCAAAAATCGTTAAATTTAGAAAATAATTATTTACATTTCATACATTAGAAAATTTAAAGTAAAAAAAATAGTTTTTTTAAAAAAAGGGCATGATGTAGAATCACCATTTTTTTAAATCAGCATGCAAATCACTAACATTCTAAAACGTAATGTACATAAAAAAAAAAATTAAAGTGCCAAAAGCTATGCTCTAAAAAAAATATGGGTGTTCTGCATCGCCCCTTTTCAAAATCAGGTCACTTTTTTGCTATATCTACGAAACAGGTAACATTATCAATTCTCGTTTCAAAGTTTACATTGTTAGCAGCTAAGGCATTTGAACATCTTAAATACGTAATGTGCCAAGCATCAGTCTTAGCTACACCAAACTTCACAAAAACCATTATTATGGAATGTGATGCCTCACGAAATGAAATTGGTGTTGTTTTAATGCATGAAGGAAGAACCATTTCTTTTTAAAGTCATCCAATCAAGGTAAAATGTTTACACAAACCTACTTATGAGAAGGAAATGTTGGCAATACTACATGCACTTAAGCAATGAAAACCTTACCTAATGGTAAGGCACTTCAAGGTAGAAATAGATAATGATAGTCTTAAATACTTTTTGGAACAAAAATTATCTTCATAAGAGAAACAAAAATGGGTCACAAACATTAGAGGAAACTTCAGCCTAAAAGTGGCCTCCAAAGGAAAAATAATAAAATAATAGTTAAAATAATAAAATAAGAGTTACGAATTTTGAAGGGAAAAGAAGAAAATTACTTTCTTTACTTGCATTTTTGGCTTATCTCCCTATAGTTTTACTCAAATTTCAAGTGTAGAAACTCATTGGATGCGGAACGAAATTCCACACCCAAGAAGTATGCATTATGCATACTTTTGAGGAGACCCGCATTGATAAAAATTGAAGATTCATTAAAAAAGTGTGTTCAACATGTGTTTTTAATGCATATTCATCTTTTTATCAATGTGGGTATTCTCAAAAGTATTCATAATTGGTACTCGTTGGATGTGGAATTTAATTACGCATCCAACGAGTGTATACTCATGAAATCTAAGTAAACCTATAAAGAGATAAGCAAAAAATGCAATTAAAAAAAAGTAGTTTTTTTTTTTCCTTTCCCTCCAAAATATTTACATGTACCTATTTTAAATTTTAAAGGCTTTTGATTGGCTTACATATTTTGACATGTAAATTACTTGAAAATTTCATGGGCACTTTTAGGCCAAAATTTCCTCTAATGGATGTTCGGTTATGACCTTGAAATCATCTACAAAAAAAGAAAGAAAAATGTTGTTGTAAATGCACTCTCAAGAAATGATGAGGATGTGGAAGCATTTTTTTGTGCCATTTCTATTATCCAACCTAATTGGATAATGGAAGCAAGGGATGAATGAAATAATGACGAAGAGGTCTGGACACTCATTCAAAAGTTGCAACAAGATCCCAATACATCTGATACATTTAGGTGGAAAATTGATTCATTATGGTACAATGATCACTTATATCTGTGTAATAATTCCCAACTCAAATAAAAGATTCTTTTGGAATTGCACACCTCACCCTTAAGAGGGAACTCAGGATTTTTAAAAACTTACCATTGGGCGAAGAAGGACATTTTATGCAATGGCCTTAAATTTGATATTTATAAGTTTGTGGAAGAATGTTTGGTTTTCCAGCAAAATAAAGTTGAGACAATTAAGACCCCAGGTCCGTTAGAACCTTTAGGCATTCAAAGTCGGCGTTTGGATGAGGTTTCAATGGATTTTATCATAGATTTACCAAAGTATGAAGGAAAGGGTATCATCATGGTGGTAATTGAAATACTTACCAAGTATGCACATCTTTGTGCATTATCTCATACTTTTAAAGTTAGTATATTTGTTACGACATTTATGGAAACATTTAGAAAGCTACATGGAAACCCAAAGACTATTGTCAGTGACAAAGATTCCATTTTCACTGGAATTTTTTCGATGGAATTATTTTATTGTCTCAGTACTCAATTAGCTCATAACTCATCTTATCATCCTCAATCTGAGGAGAAAATTGAGATAGTGAACAAATATTTGAAAGGATATCTTCATTGCTTTATATCTGATAAACAAACACAATGTGTAAAGTGGTTACCTCTAGATGAATGGTGGTATAACACTTCCTTAAATACTGCAATAAAAATGACCCCATTTATTCCACTTCATGGATATCATCCACTCTCCATCACATTACCTTTAAGAGAAAATTCTAAGGTTCAGGAAGTTGAAAATCACATCAAGCATGAAAAACATGTTCTCCAACTCTTAAAGGATAACTTCACTATAGAACATAATCAAATGAAACAACAGGCATATCAACATCAGAGTGAAAGAATTTTCGATTTAGCTGACTAGGTATTTTTACAGCTACAACCATACAAACAAATGTCCCTCAAGTAAGCTAAGAAAGAGAATACATTATCACCTAAGTACTATGGTCCTTATAAGGTGTTGCAAAATATTGGTAATATGGGATACAAATTTGAGTTTCCTACATCTTCTCAAGTACACCCAATTTCCAATGTTTCATGCTTAAATAAGGATATTGGTGACAAGCTCCCAGTTCAAATAGTATTTCCAAAACTTGACGAATAAGGGAAAATCATATTTAAGCCTGAAACAGTCACAAAAACAAGGATCTAATAGCTACATGATCGATTTATTGCAAATCAACTCATTAAGTGGAAGAACTTACCTACTAAATATTCCACATGGGAGGATGCCAATTTTCTACACAAGCATCTAAAACTACTCAATCATTGAGGATAAACCACTTTTAAAGGATAGGGGAATGTTAGGTCTCTATAATACTAGTGTATCCCCCTATTATTATTATTGTTCCCTTACATTATTATTATTATGTAGGTTCTGATTATATTGTGACCGCTTAGACTCCTATATATACCAAGTAGGTATTATCATTTGTATCATCCAAAAACTATTCATTTATGTGATGTAAAGGAGGCTTCCCCCTCGAAGATGCTAATTTTCAAGTCGTTGATCTATATTTTCTTCTATTTTGTGATATGGTTGCATAACATCTTGAATTCAGAGGCTAACTCCCTCTTACACTAGATCATTAGGGGCTCACTACCCGTCAAGAGTAGATTGTTAGTACATAAAATCAAAATCAATGGAATACCTTGGACTAACTTGAAGTAGAGTTTTCGATTAATATTGCTTCTTGTGATTCCCAGCTTCAGTAAATATTTGTCTATGCAGGAAGACCATGCTCTGAGGGCTTGCTTCAAGCCATACAACTCCTTCTTCAACCTGTAAGCATGTTTTTTTTGGTCCTCTACTTCAAAATCTTGTGGTTGTTCAATTTGCACTTCTTCCTATAACCTTGCATGAAGGAGTTTTGTCTTCACATCCATCTCATGAAGGGTCCATCCTTAACTTGTGGCAAGAGAAACTATTGAATGAATGGTTGTATATCAAGCCACGGGTGAAAATATATCATCATAATCTTCTCCCTCCCTCTAGGAGAATCCTCGGGCCATAAACCTTGCTCTATAAGTCTCAATGCGACCATCAACTCCATGTTTGATCTTGAATAGCCACTTTGAAGTCACCGCAAATTTCCCCTTTGGTCTCGGCACAACATTCCATATGTCATTCTTTATTATTGATTCATATTCTTTGGCCATAGCATCCTTCCAAAATTGTTATTTCATAAGTTCTTCAAAGGTGGGAGGTTTTAATTGAATCATATTTCTCATAACTACAACATATCCCTGGTATTTTCTTGTATTATTCCTTTCTCTAAATGATCTTTGAATGGGAACATGTCTCTCGTCATCTTGTAATGTGTCACGAAGTCAAAGTGGTCTCTTATTGGCAGGAGGATTACATGGAGGAGGATCTAAGGGGTCCATGGGCTCCATGATATCATCAACAATGTCATGGAAGGAACATCGAAAATATCCATCTCGTCATTCTTCTTCTTAAGAGGAGGTGGTGGAGGAAGGTCCCTTGCTTTCCCAAGGGCAACATATTCATCGAGTGGTACATCCCTTCTAATTTCAACCTTCCTTTGACCAAGAATATATATTATAAATTCTTTAGAATTCTCACAATACCGAAAAAACATACCTTTTATTCATTTGGATTCCATCTTGTTTCTTTTTCCCTTCAGTGCATGGAAATATATGGGGCAACCAAAAATACGGAGATAGCCAACTTCGGGCTTGACCCGTGTGAATAATTATTCAGGGGTATTGTTATCCAATGCTTGATGAGACACCATTTTTTGAACATACACAACAACATTCCTTGCTTCTCCCACAAGAAACTTTGACAACTTTTCATCATGGAGCATGGCACAAGCGGCTTCTAAAATAGACATGTTCCTTCTGTTAGCTACTCCATTTTATTATAGAGTATAGGGCACAATCATCTCTTTATTGATACATTCCTTCTTGAAAAAATTCATGAACTCATTAGAAATGTAATCTGCACCTTTTTTAGACCAGAATATCTTAATTTTCTTAGTTGTTTGATTTTTGACCAAATATTTGGATTCCTTTAACATTTTGAAGGCTTCATCCTTTAGCTTCAAATAACATATCCACGTCTTCCTTGAGAATTCATCAATGAAGGTGATGCAATAGAGATGGACACCAACATAATGCATATGCATTTGACAACATATGTTAGAATGAATGAGTTGGATGATGTCACTTGTCTTGTTTTCGTTAGAGTGGCATGGTCCCCTTGTCTTCTTTCCGTTGGCACAACATGGACATACTCCATCACATTGGGCTTGGACATTGAGAATAACAGAGACTAATTTCTTCAACTTTAGAAGAGAATCATAATGTATATGGGTCAAATTTCGGTGTCATAGCTCACTTACATTTTTAGTAGCATGGACTAATGCTATAACATGTCTTCCAATGACTCTATACAATCCTTCAAATATTCATCCCAATGTAAATGCATCTCTCATAAGGGATCCAACAAGCCAAGTAATAACTTTTCCCTTGATGAAGGAAACCCTCATCCCTTTGTCTTCTAAAGTAGATATCAATACCAAATTCTTCTTCAATCTTTACACATACATTAGATCATGGAGAAAAATAGATTCCCTAGAATCCAAATGAAATTTGATGAACCTAAAGCCTCTAACGGGATGAGTGGAGTTGTCTCCAAGAATAATTTTCAAATTTGACTCCCTCTCTACCAAACTAGAGATATCTTCCTTACACATATAGAAATGATGAGTGGCCCCACTATCAACCAACCAACTATCCCACGAATCTAGAGGAGAAGAACTAGTGAGAGTAGAAATAAGAATGTATACAGATTGATTGCCAACATTACTTTCATACCTAGAGTATATTGATTTCTTTTGAGAACGATTATATTCTTCATGATAACTTGGAGCATCTCTTCTTCCTATTTCATCTCTTCCACTGTGACCATTCCTTCGATCATATTGCATTCTTTGATCATCCAAAATATTATTGTTGCTTCTAGTGTTGTAGCATGCACCATTGTTCTTCTTGGGGAAATATCTAGCATAATGACCTTTCATGTGACAATTTTAACATTCAATGTGAGATGATTCTCTATCATTCCTTTTATTTTCATTTTGAGGAGGAGGCTTTCTGGAATTTGATGGACCTCCTTTTCCTTTCTTCTTGTTGTTTTGAGTGACGAATGCAACAAACTCTCCTTCTTCATTATTTTGTATCGTGGACCTTGATATCATCCTTGATTATTCTTGAGTGAACTTTCAACCAATATCATCAAATGATGGGAAGATATTGTTTTTTATTATAGTAATAATGAAGGTTTCCCAAATGGGAGGGATACCTCTAAGAGTTATAATCACTAATTCCCTACGAGACACAGTTTCCCAAACCATTTGCAATTGATCTATAAGATAAGATATCCTCATAATGTAGGATTTCAAAGGCTCTCCTTTGTTCATATTCATGTATTTGAGTTAATCATTCAAGGAGAGGATTCATATATGGCAACTATATTATCATACATGTCCTTAGAATTCCTCAAATTTCCAACATATGCAAGTAAATTTTCTTGTAAACCATCAACTATAATTTTCTTTGCTTTTCACTCACCTTTCTTGTACTTTCTCTTGGTAACAAACGAAGCATTCTCCAAAGGATCAGGCACTTTTCCTTTAATATATTCAAAAACATAATTATTATCATCTATGATCTTCAATATGATCTTCCATGCAACAAAGTTAGATGAATCACCCAACTTCTTATGTTCCTTGAAGAAACAGAAATACATATTGGCTTGATTAGATAGGATCCTTCAATGTTCCAAAGATGATTGATTCAATTCGTGTCTCGTTTTTTGCTTTTAGTTCACCTAAGATCTGATATGATGTTAAAATTTACACTCATCTATGTTGTTTCAATTAATTTTAGCCCAATTAAATTCTTCAATTAGAAATATTTTCAATAACAATTAATATTTCCAATCATCAACAATAATTGAAGATACAAAACTAAATGCAATTGCAAAGGATACAAACAACACATCATCAAGAGACACCATATTTGGTCAAAGACCAGGGAAAAACCCACTATGGGGAAAACCCTTTGAAAGTTTTCTTTTATTAGATTTTTATAAAATGTTTAGTAGAGAGTAAAATGAGCCAAATAAAAAATAATATAGAAAAAGTAACCCAAGAACGTTCAGACTTATGTTCCCAATGTCAATCCATAACAGAGACAACTTTTATTATCTATAGTCAACTATGGTCAAATGTCAAAATTTAGCCCTAGAACCCAACCACATGGAGGAATAAGGATGCATGTGGTTGATACCTTCCAACTGCATGGAAGAGCCTGTCAGCCTGTAGTTGTAGTAAAAATTTCCTATGTGTATCCTACAGTCGGAAACCAAAACCCTAAAACATGTGCAAGCTTTAGACCCTATAATATCAGACCTATATGAGCCACTTTCCTCCACCCATCATCAAAACTATGTGAACCAATCAATGAAGAAGAGAAGAAGAAGATACTTGGTGATTTCTAGATGAGCTTGAGGTCACTTGTATTTATAGGCTTCCAAGGATATCCATTTTCCTATTAGGGCTGACCTAATCAAATGTGACATTGTGGGCTTTAATCTAAAAGTATACTTTCCTTTTTCCAAATTGAGCACTTCAATAGTCAAAATGCGTCCTCTAGAAAATAGGAATCTAGTCCCATGGTTGTATTTGTCAATGAGCTTCCCAATTAACACATTTATCCCCTTGAATATTCTATTGTGTCTAAGTAGTCTGGTTCACTTGATTTTATTATATGGGTTTGGTTTGTTTAGTTTTTTATTATTCCCCTTTATTAACTCGAATAGCTTGCATATGATGCTTACCTTTATCATTATTATTTTGTACATTCTATTGGGGTTGTTTCTCATTTTTATTTTGGGTCCTTGACCTTTTCCTTGATCTCAATTTATACCTTTTATGAAACTCATCTTGTGTTAGGTATGTGAATCTCTTGCAATGAGTATCAATTCCTTCCTCATTTAAAATAATTTGAGAATCCAAATCAACATCACCTTCATATGATTATTCCTCTTCCTCCTCCTTTGACAAAGTAGAATATCGATTCTCCTAGAACTTCAAATCCTCTTCCAAACTCTCCTCAGGCTCATATTCAGTGTACAAAGGAGGTTGAACTTGATCCTACTAGACTTTTTCTCTCCCTATGTAAAATATGCAGAGGTGGTCTTCTAAATTGGGGATTCAAATTTCTATTAGGTTCTTGCTGAATTTGTCTTGATGGATTATTATTTTCCAATTCTAATTTTACTAACTTATTAGAGATATTTCTTATCACCTTAGCAATTTCATCTAATGCTTGCTCTTGAGTATCTTTTTTATGTGATGAAGAGATAACTTCTTCCCTTCCTTTTCTTCTATAAGTATGATATGTCTATACCTTCAATTTTCCATCTACTAATAAAATTTCCTCTATTTCCAAGACATCTATTTAGAACTGATCCAAAGCAATTGACCCTCTTTCTCTTAAAGTAAAACCAGAATATGAGTCAAAAGAACCTGCAAAAACTAACTTGACAGCTGCTGGTGGAGGTTTAATCTCTGCTGGAAAACTGTTATAGAGGTTATTAAACCTTTTATAAATTTTGCAACTTCTTCATTTGCCTTCGATTTAATGTTATTAAATTATGTTAGAAACTATCCATGATCCTTCTTTTCTCCCCATCTCTATATGAAACTAGTCTCTAACTCTTCCTATTTGTTAATTAAGTTAGCAAAGATAGTTTTAAGCCATTTCCTTTCCCCCCCCCCCAAGAGACACCATATTTAGTCAAAGACCAGGGAAAAACCCACTATGGGGAAAGCCCTTTGAAAATTTTCTTTTATTAGATTTTTATAAAATGTTTAGTAGAGAGTAAAATGAGCCCAATACAAAATAATATAGAAAAAGTAACCCAAGAACATTCAGACTTATGTTCCCAATGTCAATCCATAAGAGAGACAACTTTTATTATCTATAGTCAACTATGGTCAAATGTCAAAATTTAGCCCTAGAGCCCAACCACATGGAGGAATAAGGATGCATGTGGTTGATACCTTCCAACTGCATGGAAGAGCCTGTTAGCCTGTAGTTGTAGTCAAAAATTTCCTATGTGTATCCTACAGTCGGAAACCAAAACCCTAAAACATGTGCAAGCTTTGGACCCTATAATCTCAGACCTATACGAACCACTTTCCTCCACACATCATCAAAACTATGTGAACCAATCAATGAAGAAGAGAAGAAGAAGATACTTGGTGATGTCTAGATGAGCTTGAGGTCACTTGTATTTATAGGCTTCCAAGGATATCCATTTTCCTACTAGGGCTGACCTAATCAAGTGTGACATTGTGGGCTTTAATCTAAAAGTATACTTTCCCTTTTCCAAATTGAGCACTTCAATAGTCAAAATGTATCCTCTAGAAAATATGAATCTAGTCCCATGGTTGTATTTGTCAATGAGCTGCCCAATTAACACATTTATCCCCTTGAGTATTCTATTGTGTTAAGTAGTCTGGTTCACTTGATTTTATTATCTGGGTTTGGCTTGTTGATTTTTTTATTATTCCCCTTTAGTAACTCGAATAGCTTGCATATGATGCTTACCTTTATCATCATTATTTTGTACATTCTATTGGGGTTGTTTCTCATTTTTATTTTGGGTCCTTGACCTTTTCCTTGATCTCAATTTATACCTTTTATGAAACTCATCTTGTGTTAGGTATGTGAATCTCTTGCAATGAGTATCAATTCCTTCCTCATTTAAAATAATTTGAGAATCCAAATCAACATCACCTTCATATGATCATTCCTCTTCCTCCTCCTTTGACAAAGTAGAATATCGATTCTCCTAGAACTTCAAATTCTCTTCCAAACTCTGCTCAAGCTCATATTCAGTGTACAAAGGAGGTTGAACTTGATCCTACTAGACTTTTTCTCTCCCTATGTAAAATATGCAGAGGTGGTCTTCTAAATTGGGGATTCAAAATTCTATTAGGTTCTTGCTAAATTTGTCTTGATGGTTTATTATTTTCCAATTCTAATTTTACCAACTTATTAGAGATATTTCTTATCACCTTAGCAATTTCATCTAATGCTTGCTCTTGAGTATCTTTTTTATGTGATGAAGAGATAACTTCTTCCCTTCCTTTTCTTCTATAAGTATGATATGTCTCTACCTTCAATTTTCCATCTACTAATAAAATTTCCTCTATTTCCAAGACATCTATTTAGAACTGATCCAAAGTAATTGACCCTCTTTCTCTTAAAGTAAAACCGGAATATGAGTCAAAAGAACCTGCAAAAACTACCTTGGCAGCTGTTGGTGGAGGTTTAATCTCTGCTGGAAAACTGTTATAGAGGTTATTAAACCTTTTATAAATTTTGCAACCTCTTCATTTGCCTTCGATTTAATGTTATTAAATTATGTTAGAAACTATCCATGATCCTTCTTTTCTCGCCATCTCTATATGAAACTAGTCTCTAACTCTTCCTATTTTTTAATTAAGTTAGCAAAGAGAGTTTTAAGCCATTTCCTTGCGCGCCCCCCACCCCCCGCCCCCCGCGCCCCCCATAAAGGGATTGCACAAAGAATCTCATAACCACATCTAAACATTCCACATTTAAATTTTCTGCAAAAGCATAGAATGTAACCACATTTTTCTATGTTGTTATCTCATCTTCCCCTATAAAACGAGCTAATAAATTCAAGTAATCTCGTGTCATGGAATTCATGGGCTGAGGAAATATTTAGGGGGCATATCTATTACGTAGAAACCCGAGAATCACTATATTTTGATTTTGAGGTGGAGGAAGGTTTACTGTTTGAGATGGAGATGAGGAAGGAGGAAATTACATAAATTGGAAGTGGTTGTGAAACTATGGAAATAGCCTGAGATATGGTTGGATTCTCAATGTTCTTTATTTATTCAACTTCTAGCAAGATAGGAAAATAAAAAGATATTGATTCAAGAGATTTTTCTTCTAGTGTAGGTTTTGGAAAAGGGAAATGAAGAGGAGGAAATTATCCTTCTAAAATTTCTAAGATTTTTGGAGATATATAAGGACTATCAGCTTCAACATTCCGAGAACTAGAACTGGAATCCCCAATAGTAGACAAGGTAGGACTAGGGTTTTCGTAGATTATTTATCTCTCCAAACTCTTCTTGAAATAATATTTTCTAGATCAGATAAAGTTTTGGTTTTCTGTTGTGAAGTGTCAAACTAAGTATGAGGTCCTTTCAGAGTCATGATTGCTGGAGATATGTTTTCTCTTGGTGAGAGAATTTATCTAATGCACCTTCTTTTCTCACCAGACAAAGGGATTATTTTAATGACTACCCAATAAAAAATAATTACATTCCTTTGATCCCCGACAACTAGCCAAAAATGTTGTAACCCTACAGACAACCTATAGTTAAGAGGAGTCCAATTCCTACGAAATTTTCTCCAAATAGATGAAAATATTTACCTTTGAAAAACTGTAAATAAGATTTCCAAGAGATATTTTCTTAAAGTGTAATGTAATCTCAATCCTTGAAAAAAATACAAGCTCTTCAAGATGGCCACTATGTCTATAGCTATATTTTATTGAGGTTGTATTATGGAAGGAAGAAAATTGAACATGAAGGTTTGGTGTGAAGGGCTAAGACAAAATCATTTATCCAAAACTTTGCAAAAGATATGAAATGGGAGAAATGAATTTATGAAAATCTGGAGTGGTTATTAAGGTTCCTTTGAATAATATTTTACAGGTACTCTCTGCCTTGTTTTATAGTATTGGTAAATTTCTTTAAGAAAAGAACCAAAAAATTCATTACACACTTTCACTTGAAGAAAAAAAAAAGTGAAAAACTTGTAGAATGAAAACACACACACCATCGCTAGCGCACATGTTGAATCACTTGAAAATTTTATTAAGTTTCCAAGAAAGCTTTTTCACATTACACCACAAAATTATGATCTCTAGGCCAAAAATTGGAACACCTCTCCTAGTCCCTTTTTCTTCTTTTAAAGGAAAAATCACATTGGGTAAAAATTAAGAAAATTTTCATCTAATTTAACTACTCCTTAACTACTAAGTTATTTTAAACACTTAAAAGCTATTAAAAAATTACAAAAGAAAGATTTCTTAAAAATAAATTAGTTGAAAATTTTAGACTTTTATGCTTTTGATGTATCTTCTTCATTTGATGTAGTCCCTAGTTCAACAACTCAAATATGTTGAGTGATACGATTTTGGCACTTTTTCCAAAGTTCTAAATCAGGCACTAGACACTAGAGCATCCATCTAGATTCTTTAGGGTGAAGACATTGGAACTATGAACTAAAAAATAGAGAAAAGTCATGCAAGATAATATACACATGATATATGAAATAGGTTTTTTTTATATGATAGAGAAAGAAAAAAAGAGTAATGACAACATGGAAAAATAGTACATAAAAGATAAGGTGGAATGTGACGTAGTAATAGAGAGTGACTTGGATGGAGTGATTGGGCTCGCCTATACGTGCTCTCTTGTTGCCTTTAATAGTTTATGTGGAACCATTCTCCGCATCCATGGGCACTTTGTATTGTATGTTGTTTCAATTAAAGTGGTGGTGGGGTTGATCGGGACCATCGATTGCCCCATCATTTATTTTGTAAAGATGATCCCCGGGGCACTCCCCAACATATCCTTCATTCACTTCATGCTTTTGGTTTTCTATGTGGATGTCGCTTGATTGAAAAGTATTATGATGCACTCATAACATGAGAACTCTTTGAATCATCTGACATCACGTAATTTTATGGGGTGGCTCACCTTTGAATATACATAACTATTTTTGATCCCTTTCTAAGCCTATAGGGTTAGGCTTACAGTAGAGAGTGCCTACAAAGAAGTACAGGGGCTTGGTGTCTCCTATAGGTTGGTTCCTATGAAGCAACAAAGGAGATTGGTGTCTCCAGTAGCTTGTTTCCTAGTATATATTTTTATATAAATATTTTCTTGTGTTTTATCCTATAACGGTTTCCACATACATCTTGCATTACTTGCTCAATTTATGCAATTGTTATTTTATGTATTTTGAATGTTTAAATAAGTAAAAATTTTCATTATGCGTATTCACCCCTCCTCTTAGTATAATTGTGAAATACAACAATTGGTATCAGAGCATGTTATTTCAGAGGTAGTCTAACCATTATAAGGTAAATTTTTGAGGAACAAATCACTAGTAAGGATAATGATTTCTCAAATAGAATCCCACTATTTGAAGGAAAAATTTATGCCTTCTAGACCATAAGGTTGAGTGCATATCTTTAAATGTCTTTTAGTGTTGATTTTTGGATTTTTGTCGTAGATAATTATAAAGTTCTAAGAATTCTTGCAATAGATGTAGATAATAAAAAGGTGTTAGTGAATAATGATAAATAAATGAGTTCCATTCTAAGTGGTTTTTCATATTTAGAAATTTTCAAGGTAGTGTAGTGTGACTCTGCTAAATAAATTTAGAACAAAATTCAAGGAAACTAAGAAGGAGATGAAGAGGTAAAGAGGGCTAAGCTTCAAACACAAATAATGTAATTTGAACATTTAAGGATGAATGAAGAATAAAAAATTACAAAGTTTTCCATTGTGTAGATGATGTTGTGAATAATATTAGAGGACTTGGTGAAATGATTTATGAAGCAATAATTGTTTAGAAAAATCTCTCCCATTGACATTTAATGCAAAGTTATCTCCCATTGATGAAATGAGCTATCTAAAACATATGAATATGGATGAATTACATGAAATATTCACTTAATATGAGATGAAAAAAGGAAAGGAGAAGTTTGGATTAAAGAAATAAACATGCAAATAATTGAGGAAAATGAAAGAACACAAGGACGATGATAACTCCAACTATGAATTTGATGAAGAAAATTTTCAATTTGTGAGGAAGCTAGAAATAAGACCTAGAAAATATAATGGTAACGTACCATTCAAATGTTTTAAATGTGGTAAAATATACCCTTTTTTTAAGACCTTAGGGTTGCAAGGCATGAACGTATCTTGTCAATGTAAATAGAACACACCTCGGAAGCCCTGCTAAAGACAAAGAATCATGGATGACACCTGTGTTGCAAGAAGTGCAACAGGATCACCCTAATAAATGTGACAATACTAAGAATAAGGTGTTGAGAAATTGAGACCCTTTGTTAGCTTGAGTCACTATGATCTTGAGTGATGGGTGAGAAGGTGCAACAGTACAAATAGTGGGAAAATCATACGATTGTAGTAGGTGAAATGGTGTACGTATGAGAGGAGGTTTAGAAAGACAACGAGAGTTCGTGCCGACCCAAGGTTATGTTGTAGGCCCAACCGGTGGGTGTAACAACCAAATGTTAAGCAACATAAAGGAGGAACAATGGGCTTGGTGAGATGACAGGGTCATCCTAATCCAAAGTGCACAACATGAGTGATATGAGCCAACCCAAATGAATTGAAGGGGTTGTTGTGAAGAACCACCTAAAGAAGCTAAAGGATTTTATATACAACTGAATGAAGGCGGAGGGAGATGACAATCTATTGGAGTAGAAATTCACAAGTGAATACAAGTGAAGGGAATATAAAGAATGTTGGATGGACTAGATCAAGGTATGTGGTCATACAAATATGAGAAAATGTGGATTAAACCACAACATGGGATTGGATGAAAATGACCCGAGTGGGTTGTTAAGTGATCTGAGTAAGGTGTGACTAATGACAAAAGTGTTTATTTTGTATCTTGTGTTGGGTGTGGAATCTAATTATCTTCCTGATTGTTCAGAGGTTTCTGTTTTAGCTATATTGGATCCTTGTTCTTAATGAGACAAAAATGCCACCCATATGATCACCGTTAGGGGGGTCCAGGGGGCATAGTCAATCTAGGTTGTTCATTACGTGGATGATCTGACAGTAGAATTTATGTTAATTTATGGGTTTTTTCCCTAGAAGGAAACCCTCAATTTATATGAGGGAAATGTATTATGATTCTGTATTATTATTCTGAGCAAGAAAGAGAGAGGAGATTTTGTGATAGTGGAGGGGAAATGACAAGAGATCCATTGTAGGTTGTATCTCTTCATTTTTTTGGATAATATAAAAGGAGGGACTAGTTGTTTCTCTGTGGACGTAGCCCAAATTGGGTGAACCACATATATCTGTGTCTCTCTTGTTTTATATGTTTCCGTGTTTGTGCTTCCGCAATATTTTATGTGTTTCAATGCTTCGTTAGTTAATTTATAACAACTGGTATTAGATCCAAAGGTGCATTTGGTTGATAAACTTACAAGAGAGAAGGATTCCTGGTTTGATTGGGAGTAATGGCGAAAGATAGTAGGTTTAGGGTCGAGAAATTTAATGACCAAAACTTACGACTACAGAAGATGCAGATGGAAGATTACATGTATCAAAAATATTTGTACCTACCATTGAGCGGAAAATCAAAGAAACTAGTGAGTATGACAGATGAAGAATGGGATCTTCTTGACAGAAAGGCACTAGGAACAATACGACTGTGTCTGGAAGCATCACTGGGATTCAATATTTAAAAGTAAATGACAACAAAAGGTTTAATGACGACATTGGCCAAAATATATGAAAATCCTTGGCCTCTGATAAGGTATTTCTTATGAGGCATCTATGTAATATGAAGGTGTCAGAAGGTGGATATGTTGTGGATCATTCTAATTAATTTAACATGGTTATCAGTCAGTTAAGTTTTGTAGGGGTAAATTTTGATGATGAAGTAAGGGCTCTATCATTTATGTGCTCATTACTAGAAATTTGGAATGGCTTAGTAATGGCTATTAGTAACTATGTCTCTAGATCTAGTAATTTAAATTTTGATCATGTTGGTGGTGTTATACTTAGTTAGGAATCGCAAAGGAAAAGCTCATGCGATACATCACATAATTATTTGACTACAAGGACTATTGGAATAAAAATGGAGAGAGCAAACAGCCCAAGAAATTACACTAAAACAAGAAAAGGAAGATCCAAGTCTAGATCGGGGATATTTTTTTGGAAATGTGGGAAGAAAGGGCACCTGAAGAAAGACTCTGAGTCTCGAAAGGGAGAGGAAGGAGCTGGACATCAAGAGAACAATCAAGAAGTGAATGTAACAGGTGATATGTTGCAATATTCTATAATTATTTCCTTAGAAAATATTATTTATGCATGGGTAGTAGATTCAAGGGATTTATTCCATTCCACACTAGGATATTTTGGAAATTTTAGGCTAGGCAATGATAAGCCCTATAAAATCATTTGAATGGGAAAAATTTTTATAAAGAAAAAAAATGGAAACTGATGGTTATTAAAGGAGGTAAGCCATGTTCCATATTTGAAGAAAAATATAATTCCAATAGGGTGATAGAGAGGCGAAGGTTGTGTAACTACATTTACAGACAAAACCTAGAAGGTTACAAAAGAAGCTTTGGTAATAGCAAAAGGAGAAAATATTTGTACATTGTATTTATGCAACGGTATTTATAATTTTTGTTAATACTTTAACCTCCACAAGAGTAGATATGGCACTCTGGCATCATAGGATCGGCCACATGAGTGAGAAGGGGATGTAGATTCTTCACTCAAGGAATTTTTTTCTAGGTTTGAAGCATGTTGATTTGAATTTTTGTGAAAACTGTATTTATTGAAAATAGACGAGAGTCAAAATTCTCAAATTTGGGAAGGAAAATAAGAGCGAAATATTATAGCTTGTGCATATATATGTATGGGTACCTTCTAAGGTATCATCTCTCAGAGGTCACAGTATTATGTTACTTTTATTGATGATGCATCTAGGAAAACTTGGATTTATTTGTATTTAGAATAAATTTGATGTATTTGATACTTTCAATAAATGGAAAGCTTTGGTTGATAATGAGATAGGAAAGAAGTTGAAGTTTCCCAGATCAGACAATGGAAGTGAATATTGCAACAAAGAGTTTGATAAATATTATTCAAAGCATGGAATTCGTAGAGAGGAGATAGTTCCAAGAATGCCATAGGAAAATGGTGTGCTAGAAAGGATGAATAGGAAAATCATGGAGCATGCAAGGTGCATGAGGTTGCATCCATGATTTCCGTTATAATTTTGGGTAGATGTTGTAGATACTAATGTTTATATAATAAACGGAGGGCCTCCAAGTTCTTTGGATGGTGGTATTCCTGAGGAGTCATGGTGTTATAGCTCCAAATCTCACTCTTATGGTTTGTGATGCTGCACTCATGGCCTAGGGCAACCCCTCCTTCTAGACCTGGTCCAAAAATTTAAAAAACAGTGTTTTATCCCTTATACGTGACATTGCCCTGAGCTAAACGCCTGTATACGTGGGTAGGTGTATACCCAACCCGCATATATGTATTAAAACACTTAAAAAAATATAAAACTCCTTAATTTTGGGCGGAGATCACGGGTTTTACCTACTGATCACCTGTTAGTGCCCATGGCCCAACTGTTCCCAACGAATTCCCAACTAAAAAGCTACTTTGGGAGAAGTATAAAAAGGCTTCAATGGCAAGGCCTAAGGGAGGAGAGAAGAGAGAGAAAGGTTATTATGCTAAGATTTCCCTGACCAGGTCTGAAGATCCTTGTGCCTCCTGCACTTCCCCCATTTTTATAGGAAACCCTTGTTTCCTTGTGTGATGATTTTCATTTACTACTTGTGATATCATGGAGTAAGTCATGGAAGGAGTTTGTTAAAGGCTTGAGACTAGACGAATCCAGAGGACGGTTCCGCTTGGAGCCTGCGAAAGGGCGACTCAGGTGAAATTGTTCCTTTATGTACTTTATTTGTCTATAATAAAAGAAGCACTTGTCTTTGTTCCTGATATAAATCTTCTTCATGTTTATGATATTCATGTTAGGATTCATATGTGAATGGTTGTTTAATTGAATAACTAACTACCTTTCTTTATAATATGAAGATGGTTTCTTTATAATGTTTAGTTCATATACTGTTGTACTTTCTTGAATTGATTGTTTTGCAGGTCAAAGGAGCAAAGGAACTCCAAGAAGGGTTTGGACCCTGGAAGGACCTTCTCAAACGTAGGACCTCAGGTACGCCCCTTATTGTAGAGTTTGCTTATATTAGCATTACGGTTGTATGGAATGTGTGTTTCTCTGTATAGACAACTTTCAGTCTGCTAGGGTATCAGCCCAAGACCCTAGGGGAACTTTTCCCTTAACAGAATTGGTGACTCCGCTGGGGACAACACTATTGTTGTTTCTAGTTTGGGTGTTTTCAAGCCAATCAGGGCTCAACTGTTTGTTTGCTTGCTGTTGCTGTGTAGTCTGTTCCTGTAGGAACTTGGATTGTAAGTTTGGTCAGTTTCTTCATACTGTTTTTTATTTTTTTCTTGAAATCTTTATATACATTGTTTTTCTTGTTTACAAAGGCGTATATATGCATGTTTCCTTAAGTGAACCCGCGTATATGCAGGTTTCCTTAGGCACAGTCATGTATACACGCAATCTGTACATCAGTACAGTCGCGTATATCTTGCAATTTTCAAGATTTTTTAAATCTTTTGTTTCTGAAGGTCTATCTGCTGATTTGATTCAGTATTGAACAATTACTTTCCAGTGTCAGTTGTTAGTTTTACAGTAAGTATCTGATTTCAAATTCTCTCTGATTGTGAGAAGTGTTGGTCTTGTTTTTGTTTTTGCAAGCGTCATCTGTTTTTTCTTAAGCACGCAAGATTTCTTGCTGGGAATCTTGGCTGCTCTGATTCATCAGGGTGGGAAGATTGATCTCAATCTTTGTGTTAAATCTTGTTTTTGGTGACTTTTTGTTTGCTTGACAAAACTGCTTTTTGTGACCATCCACTTTTTTGTTTCATGAAAGTTGTTGATTGACACTTTCTTGAAATTTGTCTTTTTGATCTTTTGGTCTTTGTTGCCAAAGCTTTCATTGCTGCTTTTGATTGTTAAGAGCATCTTTAAACACATTTCTTTTTGTTGAGTTTTCATCCATTGTGTGTTGTCAACTTGCAAAAGTGTTTGTTGCCTATTCTTCAATCATAAAGTTTCAGTCTTGTTGAGAGCATTTTTGGAAAGACATTTTTGTTTTTTCTTTTGAAGAAAACTTTTTGAAAAACTTGGTTTTTCTTTCTTGAACTTTGTTTTGATTTGGTTTCCTTTTAATGAATGAAAGTGCTTTTTGTTTGTCTTGAAACTTGTTTTTAGTGTTTAGAGGAAATGAATGGTAGCAACTCATATTCCATCTAAACATTTTAAGTGGAAAAATAAAAATTGATAAGCAGGTAACTTTCATTTCTTGATTTAGAGTAGTCTTAAGTCTTGCATCAGCATGTACTTGTTGCATTAGGATAGATTTGCACATATTTTTAGGCATCCATATTTTTGTTAACTTTTGTGAGTGTGAAGCTTGAATTAAGGAAAAGAAAAGAAAAATTTGTTTTATTTGAAGTTCCTCTGAACCCTGTAGAAATTTCTTTTCATCGAAAAATGAAAACAAGTGCATTTGCATGTAGTTTGGTTTTTATTAATTTCTTTTGCGTCAAAACACCACTAGTTTCACTTTCTCTTATCCCGTGACTTAAAGAACAACCTATTTTAAAATCAAGCGCTAATTAAAATTCACTAAAACTTTTTTATTATCAAGTTAGATATACCAACAAGTTTTAGGATTTTAGGGCCTTGGATTAGGCGAGTGGAGAGATAACTCTCCAAGGCCATTTAAATTGTTAAAGATAGGAGTCTGAATAGTGAGTGAAAATCCAATAGCGTTAGGAAGACCAGGAAAGCTCTAAATCTGGGAGTTAAGCACGAGGGTCTGTGAAGACAGGGAAGAGAGATACCCCCTCTCCTACTTGTCTCAACTTACCTCACAACTGTTCTGCCTGGCTTCTGCAATGAGTTGGTATCCATAGTTGCTACTCCTAGGGATCTACACAGGTGGATGCGGAGGGGAATCTCATGGCCCCTGAGGTCGACATTGCATCACTCTCAATGGTACTACTGGAGGGCACCCTTGTGAAGCTTGGGGGCTTGCATCGACGCAGGCTGTTGTTAGGAGGTCAGCGTAACTTCCTCTGTTACCTTCGTTGATAGGACTGGGCCTTCATTGTCCCAGACTATCTTCAGAAGGCCCCTTAATTCACTTTCTTGTATTTCGGTGTCTAGTCCTAATCACTCGAAGCGGAAATACTTGGAAGTTGTTTGACTGGCTGATATCTTTAGGGACTTTATAGTGTGTGCTCTTAGTTGGCCTAGCTTTCAATTTTTTGAGTCTTTAGTTAGATCTTAGAAAAAAATTCAAAGTGGCTGACCAATCACCTAGACGGTCTCGAAGACTTCGTGGTCTTTCACCACCAAGTTTATAGCCTTCTCCTAGAAGGCGCAGAGGTAATACTGCTGGTGGGTTTCATCCCACGACAGCTGACGTATCGGGGATTGATCCTCCTCTCGGGGGCATTAGCGTTCAAGTAAGGCCTGGCACTTCCGCAGAACAGGAGAGGAACACTCCAGTTCTTTCTCGAGTTCTATTTCAAACAAAGAATAACATAGAGGTAGAAGAACTCTCAGAGTCATTAGCGGCTCCGAATTCTCCCCTACCATCTAGCCATCCAGAAGTATTACAATACGTTGGGACTCTGATGCATAGACCGTCAAGTCCAGGTCACATTACGCACTTACCGTCGATGACCACTACCGGAAGCATGGTTTCTACTACAAGTGATACAACTATGCAGACTCCAACATCGGTACAAGGGGGAGGAACGATTTCCATCTCCTCTGCCTCTTTGTTTGGGTCTTTTGCTAGCACATCTTTAGTTGGGTCTACCTCCATTCCTTCCACGAGTGGAAATTCCCAAACCAATGATTTTAGTTTTAGATTCTTCCGATTTCGCACCCATTCATAGGGTATTTCGTCAGTTCTGTTTAGTGCCGCCACGTCCATGATGGGTGGATCAGCTTCATTCTAGGGTTTTCCTTTTGGAAGTGGTCATATACCACATTCCAACCTAACAGTAGGATCTATGCCTTTTTCTTCTACAGGACAAAGCAGCAATCATTTCTAAGGTTGGACTAACCCTACAGTTCGTGGCATGGGAACTGGGAATCCGTTTTTCGGCCAACAAGGGAATAGGCCGTACTCCATAGTTAGTTCGTTTCAAAGTATTCCTCCCTTAGATTCTGCTTAGAATCCGTATCAGGGGTTATCAACTCCTTATAATCCTTTTGGAGGAATCTTTGCTGGTTATGGAGGGTTTGCGGCCGGAGTTGGTCAAACTCCGAATTTTGCTGGATCACAAGGCTTGCCTTTCAGTTTAGCTGGTTCTGCTGGTTACTTCGGGCAGCCTGGTACCTTCCAAAATCCAGGCCAATCTTTTCAGAACTTTGGGAGCTCTTCCTAGTCTGGGTGGAATCCCCAAGGTCCTCCTAGGCTTCCGTTTCTGGCAACTTTGAACTTGCCAGATCTCACTAAGTTAACAAACGATCCAATCAAGTACAATTCGGCCTGGCCTTTGGTCCCAACCAAACTCCCTTCAGACATTCCAAAATTTGAAGGGAAGAGTGGTGAAGACCTCGACGACCATGTAACCACATTCCATTTGTGGTGCTCATCGAACTCCCTTATTGATGACTCGATTAGGTTGAGACTTTTTCAATGCACCTTGACTGGTAATGTGGCCAAATGGTATATAGAGTTGCCAGGGGGTAGCTTTACATCTTTTGCTAACTTAGCTAATATTTTCTTAAATCATTTCCAGTTGTCTATCCGTTATGATGCCGGAACTGAACTTCTGGCGACTTTTCATCAGGATAAGGCAACTCACATTTCTGACCATATTCAAGAATGGAGACGGAGAAAGAGGCTCATTAAAGCTAAAATCCCTCCGGAGTACCGTCTCGAATAGTTTTTGAAATATTTACAACCTGAGATCTCTAAGGATGTCTCCATGTCTAGAGTCTATTCTGAGGAGAAAGCCATTTTTAGGGCCCAACAATTAGAATTGATCTACTCTCAGTCTGGGATCCTACAAAAATACTTGCCAGATGCTCCTGGATCTAAGCTTGATATAACCAAGTCGAAGCCAGGTCCCCATGCGGATGGTATTGTTGGATCGATAGACACAAATGCGGTGAACTTGTTGAGCCAACTGCAGCAGTTGTCTTTGCAAACTGTAGCAGTTGTCTTTGATAACTGCTCCTAACAACCAAGTCACATTGTCTAACCCTCCGGCCTCCCAACCCTCTTCGATTAATGTCATCCAATCTGATAACCCTAAAGGAAATCAAAATCCCAATGGGAAAAAGAAAGGACGAGGAAAGAAAAAGAATCAGGATGGGAAGGCTGACGCAAATAAATCCGGCAATAATGGTGGTGGTGGTAGAAATGAGTCTAGAAAGAAAGTCAAGTTTCCATGCAAATTGTGTGGTGGATACCATTTAACTCACCTCTACCCCAAGATTGAAGACGCTCAGCGCTTGTTAGTGCAGTAAGGGACTTCTAGTTCTCAGGTTGTGTTAACTAACCCTTTTCCCCAAGGGCAACAACTTCTTGCTGGCGCGAGTTCAAACCCTGGAACCTCCGCAGGGGGCAACCAAGAAGGGGAAAAATCATGAAATGTTTTCATGATGGGTTCTAATGTCCATGTGGCTACTCGGTCACATGATTATGGTGAAGCCGAAACTTCCAAGGACAAGACTGCTCTCGGAAATATCGACCTTCATATTGAGCGACCCCCTTTCGAGACTATACCTTGGATATCGAAAGGTTTAGCTAAACGTGCGACTATTAATCCTAATGCTAGGGCCGCCCAGAACTACTCCATTTTTGAGGATCTAGCTCAGAGTCCGTGTGCCATGTCCACTTTAAAGGTTCTCCAGTCGTGTCCGGCTCAACGAAGTGCTTTACTTTCCGTGATTGGGGCAGTTGATCCAGCTAACTCTTTAGTGCTCACTTTCGACATGTTAAATGTCAAAAAGCACTCCCTTATCATATGGCTTTCCAAACAAAGTCTACATACCGGAAAATTAACACTTTTCGCACCGTTATTGATGAAGTAGCTTCCATGTGCGTCATGTCGATGTCATGCTGGAAGGCTATTAGATCGCCTTCGGCTGTTCCTTCACGTACCATCTTGACTGCATTTGATGGTCATTCTCATAAGCTGCATGGGATTATCCCAGCCTTTCCTATATGTGTTGGGGGGAAGGTCGTCAATATTGAAGTAGAAGTCATTGATGCTAACCTAGACTACAATCTCCTCTTAGGAAGGAACTGGGTATATGAAATGGATGCTGTTGTTTCGACTCTCTTTCATGTCATTTGCTTTCCTCATGAGGGGAAAATCGTTAAGGTTGATCAATTGGATTATTGTCCAGTCGATCCTCAAGCAATCTCTGACTCTACTGTTCCCTTAGTGGATAACCCTCGTCCGCCTACTGAGAATCTAGGAGTGGGGATGTATTCCTCATTGATGGGTACCTTTGATCTTCCCTCTCCTATCGCTAGAATCAATGTCATTTCATCATCTAAGGAGTCTCCTCGAGAAGAGTTCTTCCGAACTCATTATTTTTCAAACCCTTGGACCTTGCCTTCACCTATGACCACATTAGCTGAAGGACAAGTAAATGGAATGGCATTCCCTATGTCTGCAGCTGAGCTTAGATATCAGTCTATCGTTAACTCTACAGACGACCACTCTACTCCTTTTTCTGAAGAAGAGTTAGATGGTGATGTGGCCCCGGCCTAGAGCCTTGATTCTACCTCTGCCTTGGACTATTTAGATTCAGTTTTACCTACTTAAGAAGCAATCCTCGAAGCAATGATGGGTATAGATCGACCTTGGGAAGACTTACACCATCGTTCATACTTCCTTCCTCCATTGCAGGAAGTAGAATCTAGGTTCTCCAAGCTCTTTACTAGTGATGTTTGTACGGTATCAAATCCTTTGGCTCCAGCACACTTTCGTGCTGAAGGTAATATGTCGGTGATTTTGAAAATGATACCTATAAACATCTCTAGGGACCCTAACGTGATCGATAATCTCTTCATCAGAATCGAATGTTCCCCTGAAGAAATTCAAATTTACACTGACCTTTTCAAGGAATTTCGAGATGTATTTGCTTGGTCTTATGAAGAAATGCCTGGCATTGATCCTTCTATAGTTCAACATGAGATCAAGACGTATGAAAATGCCAAACCGGTCCGTCAAAGGCTTTGACCGGTTAACCCTAGGAAAGCAGCAGCAATTAAAGCTGAAGTTGAGAAGCTGCTCAAGGCGGGTTTTATATACCCTGTTCCTCTTACTGATTAGGTTTCTAATCCAGTCCCTGTGGATAAAAAGCAAGGAACAATCTGAGTATGCATCGATTTTAGGGACCTAAACAAGGCTTGTCTGAAAGATAATTACCCCACGCCATTCATTGATCAGATTATTGACGAGTGTGCGGGTAATGAGATTTTTTCCTTCATGGATGGTTTTTCCGGTTATAATCAAATTTCTATCCGTCCTGAATATCGACATAAGATAGCCTTTATATGTCCCTGGGGTACCTTTGCATACAGAAAGATGCCTTTTGGTCTTAAAAATGTTGGAGCCACTTTTCATAAGGCCATGTCATATGCTTTCCGCGACATTAAACATATCATCGAAGCATACTTGGACAATCTCGCTGCTCGTTCTCGAAAGAGAATTGATCACCCTAGTCATCTTCGAATGGTTTTTGAGCGATGTCATTTTTATAAAATCCAGTTGAATCCCAACAAGTGCGTTTTCGCAGTTACGTTTGATCGGTTGTTAGGGTTCATTGTGTCAGATGAAGGGATTAGGGTTGATCCCTTCAAGGTTGAGGCAATAGTTCAGTTGCCTCCCCCGTCCTCAATTCGACAACTTCAAAGTCTTCAAGAGAAGGCTAATTTCTTAAGACGGTTTATAGAGAACTATGCCGAGATCACTAAAGGGTTCATGTGTTTGCTACGGAAAGGAGTTCCATTTGTGTGGGACGACTTTGCGCAGCGGTCGTTCGATGCTTTGAAAAAGTCATTAGTCTCTGCCTCGCTTTTGAGTCCACCAGATTATGGTAGGGACTTCCTTTTATATCTCGCTGCAACAGAATCAACCATTGGTATGGTTCTCGTTTAGGAAGATGATGCTCTCACCGAGCATGTGATTTATTATTTGAGCTGAGGCTTGATAGGTCTTGAACTTCACTACTCTCCGGTTGAGAAGTTGGCCTTGGCAGCTGTCCATGCTGTCCAACGGCTCCGTCATTATATCCTGCTATGCAAAACTTTTGTCTTAGCGGCGGTCAATCCATTTCAATTTGTCCTCAGTAGGTGAGTGATTGGGGGCAAATATAATCGATGGATAGTCATTTTGCAAGAATTTGATCTCGAGTTCTTGTCTGCCAAGTCTAAGAAATCCATGGTTTTTTCTGAGCTAATTTCTGAGCTGCCTTGTGGAGAGGATACTGTTTATGAGGAAAGTTTTCTTGACAAACATTTATTCCTCATATTTTCACTCGACCCTTGGTATGGAGATATCATTGTCTATCTCCAGACTTCGAAGTTTCCCTCTACTTTCTCCAAGGATTAACATCAAAAATTACATCACCTGGCTAAAAATTATTTTATCATTGCTGATACATTATACCGTCAAGGGGTTGATTCAATCCTTCGACGTTGTTTAACCTAGAGGAAGCAGATTCAGTGCTAAATGAATGCCACAGTGGAGCTTGTGGTGGTCATCTATCTAGGCTTGCTACAGCCCAGCGCATCTTACGTGCCATCTATTTTTGGCCTTCGCTCTTTAAAGATTGTATTGAAGCAGTCAAATGCTATCACCCATGTCAAATTTATACTCGAAAGATGCGTGCACATCCAGCTCCTCTTTTTCCCGTTGTCACCGTCGGTCCCTTTACTAAGTGGGGTATTGATTTTACAACTTGTAATCCGCCTTCAACGGTGAATCACAAGTACATTATCGTGGCTGTAGACTACTTTACGAAGTGGTTCGAGGCCATGCCCACTTATAAAAATGATAGTGACATGGCAGCATTATTCCTTTTTAATCATATTGTCTCAAGATTCGGTATCCCAAGAGAGATTGTCACTGATCATGGCAGTCATTTCTAGAATCAACTGATGTCTGAATTGGCTCTCAAACTAGGTTTCTGGCAGGAGCATTCGTCTCCTTATTATCCTCAGGCCAATGGACAGGTCAAGGAAGTTAACAAAACTCTTAAGATGATCCTGTAACGAACAATCGACAAAAATCAGTCCAATTAGAATCTTATGTTGTATCTGGCTCTTTGGGCATACCGGGCCTCCGTGAAGATTGCTACTCGTTTTACACCTTTTTAGTTAGTTTATGGGATGGAATCTATCTTCCTTGTTGAATGTGAAATTCCATATCTTAAGTTAGCTTTTGAACTCCTTCCAAAGACTTCGAGTCTCGAAGAGCACCTCCTTCACTTGGAACATCTCGATAAGCAGCGTCGAGATGCCGCCACGATGAATGAGGCTCATAAGAAAAGGGTTAAAACGCAGTATGATAAAGTTGTCCGTCCTCGAGTCTTTTCTGAAGGTGACCTTGTCTTGGTCTATGACCAAGATAAGGACACCTTTGGGGCAAGCAAGTTTAAGCCTATGTGGTATGGTCCCTTCATTATTAAACGAGTTTTAGAAAAAGGGTCGTATGAGTTAATCGATTTTGAGGGAAACAAGCTGGCAGAGCCCCGAAATAGGCTCTACCTAAAGAAATAATTTGCTTAAGTAGGAGTTAGGCAATGGCTTCTTTGTACATTATGTATATTTTTACATATCTCATCGAGATTTTTTTGATATCAACACTTTTTGGTCTACTGTGGCCGGTGTTGATAGATGAGTTGGTCTATTTTGGGTTCACCGATGGTGCTAGTCGGCACACTCGGAATCTTGCTTCCACAGCTTGGGTACTCTACTATCCAACTGGTCAATTGATGGTATCAAGGGGCATATGCATTGGTCCCACTTCAACCAACATGGCTGAGTATACTGCCGTCATTAATTTACTATCCAAGGAAATTTCTTATGGAATCGACTCATTGGTAGTTTATCTTGATTCATAATTGATAGTGTCACAATTGAACAACATTTATCGGGTAAGGGATCCATGTTTATTTCGCGAGTATTTAAGAGTGAGGTTGTTGCAAAGATCATTTACTTATATTAATTATTTGCACATTCCAAGATCTCATAATTGGTTAGTTGCTTCTATTGGTAATCAAGCATTAGACTGGCATATCAATCATTCATCAAAATAAAATCAAGCATCAAAAAGTCGAACTGTATATATCTATCTATCTATCTATATATATATATATATATATATATATATATATATATATCATAAAACATCTCGAGTGTACATAAGTTTGTCCAAAAAATATACAAAATTGGGACTGAAATGCCCATAATTATGTCCGGTATATCTGGTGCCCCGGCTCAGGATGAGCGGCTAAGTAGGTAGCTATCGCATTGGCCACACACTGAAAAGTGCGAACCCAGTCACGTGGCATGCCAACCACATGACGCTACCTATCCTCAGGAAGGTCCTCTACGGCAGCCATAGGTACTCAGTGACTTAGTCTCACCAAGTGTCGCTGAACGGTATGTAGAAGTCGTTCTGTATCAGCAGCCACCTCTTTGGCTCCTCGTCTGTGCCGTCCATGCCGCGGAAACCCATCTGGTCGTACCGGCCCAATATCTGGACCATGATCATCATATTAGTCATTTGAATCCCATCAAAAATATTTTTCAAAATTCATTATTATATTTGAAAAATCCAAAAAAATCATAAAATAAAAAAATACTTACCAATGTCGTACCATGTTGCGGTCGGTGGTAATGCTAGATCAGGATCTCCTCAGAAATCCAACCCAGCATAAGGGTAGTCATCTATGGCAATGATCTACTGATCCCACCAGGTAAAGAAGTCATCGTCAAATGCATTCCGTGGGACGTCCCCACCCCCTAAACGTTTCATCAGGTCGACCCACCTGCCCATGCATGGATCTCGTGCGGTGCAGATGGAAACTGCTACCCTAGGGCAGAGTGTAGGGACCCTCTCAAAAATGAAAGAACACAGAATAGTCCCATATCCAAAGTTTTTGTTCTGCCCCTTCTTGATAGAAGTGAGCTAGCTCTTCATGCTGGCCAGAAGAGGAGTACACAGTCAAATGCAGTGGTGAGACAGTTAACTGCCACGCTCATGGTTAGCCATGATGCCTGGTGCAGAGAAGCTGATCCGTTCACTCGAGCTATGGTGAACAGAATTATCCTCAGTGGTAAACTCGCCACATGTGTGATGGAAATTTGACTTCCAACCTTTTTTGGATGTCGCGGGAAATATATCTGTACGTAGTCCTCAATCGAGAGACTGCTCTGTGTCTTACCCTGGGAATGTACGACCTCTCCCCTTCGGGAAAGACCCGTGATGAAATAGATATCTTCCACTTCTATCCTGAGTGGCATCTGGTCAATCATAAATGCATCCTCCTCGATATTCCAGTAATCAATGAGCATCTCAAGCAGACGTGTGTTTGCTTTCATATTCGGCAGTTTGAAGAATTTAAGCAAACCACATCCCCGTAGGGCATCCAAAGCATCAGGATCATTCATGACTTCATCATCCACTGCGGTATGCTCTCTTTCTCGCCAAGTGACTGGCATACTGAAGAGAAAATGATTTTCAACCATTAGTTTTTTTGTTTAAAATGTTCGCGGCGTATACGCGGGTCCCTTTGCACACAGTCGCGTATAGGGCCCGTGTGTACACGGGTTTCATATTACCAACCCGTGTATACGCCGTAGTGAAATTTTTGGCAAAAAATTCAACGGTAAAACATTAATTAAAAATTCTAAAACTAGTCACAATCAATTGCAAGACAAGTATGAGAGTTACCTGGAGGTTTTTGAAGAATCTGAACGGTTGAATTTGGCGTATGGGAAGTTTTCTCCTTTTGCTCCACTTCTTTGCTCTCAAACTTAGATGGTGAAAATGGTGAGTCCAAAAACTCTTTTATAGGTTTTGAAAATGCAAAATTTTTTCAAAATTTTATTTTGTTTGGCCTCATGTGACTTTTAACTTGGGTGCTTGGAATGTCGAGAATGGTTTGATTTTCAAGACATTTTGGACATTTTTTCGATAGTTTCGAGAAGGTTCCATGATTGCTGACCCGTCATGGCTGGTATCGTTTTCTCACTGGCATATAGGTTAGGGACACCATTTTTCTATTGCATTATGCATACTAGCCTCCATTTTTCGATACATCTGCCATAGGGTCGATCCCATCGTGTTATGGTTCGTAAGCCATCTTCACTCGCCGATTCTTTAAATCATGACATGATGGTAGAAGCCATCCTTTACATGGGCATCGTAGTTAGCACCTCATTGACATTTGTTGCCCATGCTACTCCGATTTGAGTAGGCTCGGGAGTCCTCTGTAGTCCCACCATCACTTATGCGATGAAGACTCATTCCTCTTTGCTCCTTCGCTTCGTTCTGGCCTTATACCCTAGAGGCTCCTTTGTGTTGAGTTGTACTACTACATTGCATGTTGACTATTTGAACCTTTTGGCCTAGAGCCGGCTTCACTTGGACTCGTGTTTAAGCCAACTTTTAACCAGGACGACTGCAAAATAAACCTTGCATACCTTTGACTTTTACAGCTTGACACACTTTGACCCGTGGAAGGAACACACCTTTGTGTGTCATTGACCAGTTTTCACCTCCCTGTATTGAGCATAGGAATGTTCCATTCCCAAGAACTAGATCATCTGTTTCACCGACACTCGTTCTTTCCACTATACCATAGCATTCTTTTATTCTCTTTCCAGCTTAAAAGAAAATACAAAAAAAATCATATATGCCCAAAAAGAGTGGCAATGGGACAGTATTTCCATTTATTGTTGGTAGCTAGAGTCAGTCGTGTCGCCCTTGAACAAAGCACTCAAGAAAAAGACTCCTTCATTTGGGTGGGATTTAGTTTGACTTAGGTACGCCTTAACCTTGTTATTGAGTCAGTTCTCCCCCGATTGGTTACCTCTTCCAATCATATGGAGTGTTCGTTCATGCCTCCTGCATGACGAACTTATACGGAGTCATCATATGCTGCCACATAGTCACATTGAGTTGTGCTTTTGTTCAAGGGAAGTTAACCTGAGTCGGCCTCTCTGCGGTGTCTCTTGACTCATTTTTCAGTCGGCCATCCCTGGTTGTCAGTATCATGTCTATCATCACATCAGTTACATTGGTTCTTTACTCGTGTCGGTCTGAGAAGGTTTCCATTGACTTCTTGCTGGCGGGTCTTGTCCTTATCAGCGACGACATCTTACTCTGAGGACAGGCCTAGAGCTTCACCCTGGCCCTATTTTCATTATTGATAGGTCACCTTGTGCTCAGCATCGATCAGTATCATGGGTCTTTCGCTGAGTGGTTTCCCTTGTGTTCGACATCAGCTTACATTATCACACATTGGGATTCGTGTAGTACCTTGGTTTCCATTTGACCCTATTGGTGGATACCTCGCCTCTGTGTCAGCTTCCATTATTGGTTGGTTCAGAGGGTTTCTGTCGTGCACTAGTCACATCTTGTGTACGCCAGAAACGTACTTCGGTTGGGTTACTACATCTCTTTCATCCGATTCCTTCCACATTATTGGCCTACGGGTTACACTCACACTAGATTGATGAAGGATGCCTTAATGCCTTCCTTCTAGCAAATCTTTCCCTATCAACTCTGACTCATTGTTCTGGGGCAAAGATCTAGAGTCCATTTGGCAGTACCTTGGGGTTTGCAGTCATTAGTGGCAGATCCTTCTCTATCGACAGTGGGAAACCATCATTGTCTCTTGATCGATAGATTCTTATAGGTGTTCGACTCCAGCTCATCTATTCACACTTATTAGATTGTATTGGGTACCTTGACGCTCATTATCATTATCAGTGAGTAGTCTCGCATTTGTTAACAGTATACATCAATGATCGGTAATCAAACGATTTCTCACATGGTCAACTTCAGATCATTTATTCCCATGGTGTAGAAATGTACCACGGCAGTCGGTGAAGACCTCAGGTTGTATCAGCATCCACTGGTTCACTTGACAGTTGCTCCTGTTGCTACTAGTTGATGCCATAACACCTTATATGCTGCAGTCAGTCATGGCGACATTCTATATGCTGGCACCTGAGTTTGCAGTGTAGTACCATCCTATTCCATCATGTTCAGTTGGTACCTTTTATCATCAGTTCTCGATATCAGTGATTTGGTTCATCCTCCAGCATCATTGACATTCTTATATGTGATATTCAGACATGTACTTGTTCGATCATGATCATATGATCCATTATGTTTTTCCAGTTCTTTATACTTGTATACTTAGTGGATCCACTTGTACTTAATATGCGGACATGCTTTAATTTTTCTGAGCATGGGTATGCCCACTTCAGACAGTGTTTCTTTCTGATCTCCTTTTGTGGCTTAGTAGGCTGAACTCTGGTGAAGTTCTTCTCGTTTTTGATAGATTTCCTTTCCATGTACTTTCTTAATACATTTCGGCCATCATGTACCCCTTCCGACCTCATATATTAGGGGGAATCTGTTATAGCTCCAAATCTCACTCTTATGGTTTGTGATGCTGCACTCATGGCCTAGGGCAACCCCTCCTTCCAGACCTGGTCCAAAAATTTAAAAAACAGTGTTTTATCCCTTATACGCAACATTTCCCTGAGCTAAATGCATGTATACGTGCGTAGGTGTATACCCAACCTACGTATATGTATTAAAACACTTAAAAAAATATAAAAATCCTTAATTTCGGGCGAAGATCGTGGCTTTTACCTACTGATCACCTGTTAGTGCCTGTGGCCCAACTGTTCCCGAATTCCCAACTAAAAAACTACTTTGGGAGAAGTATAAAAGGCTTCAATGGGAAGGCCTAAGGGAGGAGAGAAGAGAGAGAAAGGTTATTATGCTGAGATTTCCCTGACCAGGTCTGAAGATCCTTGTGCCTCCTGCACTTCCCCCATTTTTACAGGAAACCCTTGTTTCCTTGTGTGATGATGTCCATTTACTACTTGTGATATCATGGAGTAAGACATGGAAGGATTTTGTTAAAGGCTTGAGACTGGACGAATCCGGAGGATGGTTCCGCTTGGAGCCTGCGAAAGGACGACTCAGATGAAATTGTTCCTTTCTATACTTTATTTGTCTATAATAGAAGAAGCACTTGTCTTTGTTCCTGATATAAATCTTCTTCATGTTTATGATATTCATGTTAGAATTCATATGTGAATGGTTGTTTAATTGCATAACTAACTACCTTTCTTTATAATGTTTAATTCATATATTGTTGTACTTTCTTGAATTGGTTGTTTTGCAGGTCAAAGGAGCAAAGGAACTCCAAGAAGGGTTTGGACCCTGGAAGGACCTTCTCAAACGTAGGACCTCAGGTACGCCCCTTATTGTAGAGTTTTCTTATATTAGCATTATGGCTGTATGGAATGTGTGTTTCTCTATATAGACAACTTTCAGTCTGCTAGGGTATTAGCCCAAGACCCTAGGGGAACTTTTCCCTTAACACATGGACAGGTAGAAAGGTAAACTACACATTTTTAAATACTTTCGATTGTGAATCCTTTGTCCACATTAATAAAGAAAATAAAAAAAAACTTGAGGCAAAATCAAATAAATGTACTATTATTGCATATGTTGTTAATTATTTTGGTTATCGCTTATATGATTATGAAAATCACATAATCATTAGGAGCAGAGATGTCATATTCAATGAAAAGGTCTTGTATAAGGAAAGGATGCAAGGAAAGAAACAGTAAAAGGAAAACAAAGAATACATGGTGCTTAATGATATCATAGAAAAAGTAAAGGTGCCTAAAAATCATAATTATCAACAACCACAACAATAATAGGCACCTCAAACACCTGAAAGTGGTGTTAGAATATCTACTAAGATAAGTAGACCCCTTGAACAATATTGTCCTTCATTATATTATGTATTGTTGATTGATTCTAGTGAACCAGAAAGATATAGAGAAAAAATGGAGGTAGAAACCAGGAAGAAGTGGGAGCAAGCCATGGAAGAATAGATGGACTCCTTGATACATAATTAGACTTGGGACTTAGTTAAGTTTCCTACAAGTAAAACGACATTGCAGAATAAGTGGGTTTACAGGTTGAAGGAAGAAGATGGAGGTATACATAGATATAAGGCTAAACTTGTGGTGAAGGGGTTTGCACAAAATAAAGGTATAGACCTTGATGAAATGTTTTCTCCTATTGTTAGAATGACTTCAGTTAGAACTATTTTAAGTCTAGTGACAATAGAAGATTTGCATCTTGAGAAGTTAGCTTTAAAGGCAACCTTTCTCCATGGGTATTTGGAGGAAGAAATATATAGGAAACAACCACAAGGTTATGAGGTCAAATGGAAGGATACATTAGTGTGTAAATTGAAGAAGAGATTGTATGGGTTAAAACATGATCCAAGGCAATGGTATATAAAACTTGATAGGTTTATGTTTATACAAGGTTATACTAGATGTCAGTCTAACCATTGTGTTTATTTTAAAAGGAAAAATGATGGAAGTTATATTATATTACTATTATATGTAGATGACATGCTTGTTTCATGGTGTAACATGTAGAAAATAAATGTGCTGAAACAAAAATTGGTAAATTAATTTGCAATTAAGGATTTTGGTGCCACAAAACAAATCCTTGGTATGAGAATAACTAGAGATAGTAAAAATTACAAATTAACATTATCTTAGAGTGAGTACATAGAAAAGGTGGTGGAAAGATTTAGTATTCAGAATGAAAAATAAATTAGTATAACTTTGGCTAGCCATTTCAAACAAATTAAGAATATGTGTCCCAAGAGCCAGAAAGAGATGGATTATATGTGTAAAGTCCCATATGCATCAACAATTGGAAGCTTAGTATATGCAATGATCTGCACAAGGACTAATATTTCACATTTAGTGGGAGTTATAACTAGGTATATAAACAATCTAGGAAAAGAGCATTGGATGGAAATGAAGTGTATTCTCAGGTATTTGAGAGGTACCACAAATCAAGCATTATGTTTTTGTGGTTCAAACATTATTCTATAGGGATGTCAATATCGCAGGTGATATAGATAACAAGAGAATCACCATAGGTTATGTGTTTATTATAGGTGGAACAACGGTCAATTAGGTTTCAAAATTACAAAACATTATTGCACTTTCAACATTGAAAGAAGACTATGTTGCTGCTATAAAGGCTAGTAAAGAAGTGATTTGGTTATGAAGGTTTATGGATGAATTGGGAAAGAAGAAGGATATGGATAGGTTATACAGTGACATCCTGAGTGCCATTGGTCTTGCAAATAAATCAACGTTTCATTCCAAGATTAAACATATATATCTCAAGTACCATTTCAAACGTTCAATGTTGGAAGATGGAAAATTGAATCTGCAAAAGTTACACACTAGCTAGAATCCTGTAGATATGTTAAAAAAAGTTGTATCCAGGGAGAAACTAAGATTCTACTCTATTTCAGTTGGTGCTCAAGTACAATGATGAAAATGGGAAACAGAGAGGTCCAAGTGGAGTCGTTTACCAACAAGTGAAGAAACAATGAAGTTTATATAACCATGTCCAAGTGGAAGACTGTTGGGTGTAGACCATGATTATCTTCTTGATTGCTCATAGATTTTTGTTTCATCCACGTTGGATACATGTTCCTAATTAGCCAAATATTCTATCCATATGATCATCGTCAGAGAGGTCCATGGGGGCGACGATCATTTTATTAGCCCCCCCTTGGCAGGGGTTTGGGGGAAGTGCCCCTAAAGCTAAAAATAGATGAAAAATTTCCTTGTAAAATATTGTAATTTCAAATTTAATCTTGGTTGTTCATTAGGAAAATAATCTGAGAGTAGAAGTTATGTTAATTTAGGGTTTTTTCCCTAGAAGGAAAGCCTCATTTTATATGATGTAATTGTATTATGGCTGTGTATTATTATTTTGAGAAAGAAAGAGAGAGGATATTGTGTGATAGCAGAGAGGAAATTACAACGAATCTGTTGTAGGTTGTATCTCTTCATTTTTCTCGATAATATAAAAGGAGTGAATGGTTGTTTCTCCATGGACATAGCCCAAATAGCGTGAATCATTTATATCTATGTCTCTCTTGTTTTATGTGTTTTTGTTTTTTGTTTCCACATTATTTTATGTTTTTCATTTCTCTGTTAATTAATTTCTAATATCTTGTGGGTTATTAGCTATGTATTCCTACAAACTAGGCCTTTTGTTTGAATATCTATTGTATTTGATACTTATTAATGAAGCAGAAGGTCAAAGGGTTGTTTCCATCATTTCTTGCACATGTATATGATGACGTTAGTGCTAAATTAATGTCTTACATATGACTATAATATTTTGTTAATGGAAGAAGATTAATTGAAGTGTAAGTGATAATATTATTATTTCCTTATATTAATGAAATTCTACACTTAATATAATGTAGTTATTGACATGGGTAAAGTACTTTGTGGCATAGTCTAGGTGGATTAACACTATGCCACACTAGGTAGTTGTGAAACATGTTAGTGCCATAAGCTCAAGGTATCAAATTGCACCCACAAAGGTGTCATATAACTACAGGAGGCCCTGAAGTTAGTACAAGTAGTATTCGAGCTACAACTCAACATGCAAGTGGAATTTGTGTAGTTCAATAGCGTAGCGAATATGGAGACTTATGTGAGGTTTTTTTGGTTCTTGTTCACATTTAGTCTTCGTTAATGGCATGGGTTCCCTAGGCAAGGAACAAGAAAATCGAAGGGTTAGAAATGCTTTATTAACATGGAAATCAGTAAGAAGGTAGTATTTATGCTTGTTGACATAGGTGTGTCATGCAATTTCCTGAGGGAAAGTCTACTAGAGTAACTTGGTATGAAAGTAACCATGAGCAAGGAAACCTTCAAAGAATTCAACTCCATAGATAAAGTAGTAAAAATATTGGCCGTGTATTCTCAGGTATCAAGAGGTACCACTAATCAAGCATTATGATTTGGAGGTTCAAACACTCTTCTATAGGGATATGTCGATTCATATATGGTAGGTGATAGAGATAAAAAGATGAGTGCCATAGGATAAGGTAGGTACATGTAACCATTGATGAGTATGGAAGTTTAGACATATAGTCTATCTCTTTCTAAGTCTTGGGACATATCTCCTTAGTTTGAAATGGCTAGCTAACGGATTTTGTATTCTGCATATTAAATCTTTCCAACACCTTTTCTATGTACTCACCCTGAGACAATCTTAATTTATAATTTTTCCTTTCTCTACTTATTCTCATACCAAGGATTTGCTTTGTAGCACCAAAATCCTTCATTGCAAATGAATTAGCCAATTTACCTTTGAGCACATTTATTTCCTGCATGTTAGACCTTGTAATAATCATGTCATATATATTACAATAGCAACATAATATAGCTACCATTGTTTTGTTTCCTAAGATAAACATAGTGTTCAGAATGAAATCTAGTATAATATTGTTCAGACATAAACCTCTCAAATTTTAGATACCACTGCCTTGGAGCCTATTTTAAGCCATACAATATCTTCTTCAATGTGCACACTAATTTCTGCTTCCCTTTGACCTCATACCCTTGTGGTTGTTTCATATGGATCTCTTCCTCCAGCTCCCCATGGAGAAATGTTGTCTTTACATCTAACTGTTCAGGATGAAAATATTTTGCTGCCACTAGACTTAAACTAGTTCTAATTGAAGTCACTTTAACAATAGGAGAAAACATTTCATCACATTCTATACCCTTGTTTTGTGTAAACCCCTTCAAAACAAGTCTAACCTTGTACCTCATTTCATCTCCATCTTCTTCTTTCAACCTATAAACCCATTTATTCTACAATGTTATTTTTCCTGCAAGAAACATGACTAAGTCCCAAGTCTGATTATGTACCAAGGAGTCCATCTCTTTTCTCATGGCTTACTCGCACTTCTCTCTAGTTTCTACCTGCATTGCTTCTTCATATATTTTTGGTTCACTAGAATTATTAAAAAAATACATAATATAACGAAGGAGAGTATCATTCAAAGGGTCTACTTAATTTGGTGGATCTTATAACAATGCTAGCATGAGTTTGAGGTGATTGCTTATATTTTTTCTATTGTTGTTGTTGTTGTTATTGATCATTATGATTTATTGGCAACGTTGAATTTAATTTTTCTATGGTATCATCAAGCACTATGTACTTTCATTTTCCTTTTCTGTTTCTTTCTCTACAATTGATATTTGTACATGATCATTTCATTGAATACCACATCTATACTCCTGATGATTTTATGGATTTCATAATCATATAAGTGATAACAAAAATCATTAATACCATATCCAATAAAGGTATACTTATTTGATTTTTCCTCAAGTTTTATTCTATTTTCTTTATTGATGTGGTAAATTCTTCACAACCAAAGTTATTTAGAAATGTGTAGTTTACCTTATTACCAATCCATGTGTCCTCCAGAATACCACAAACCAAGGAACTTGAAGGCCCTTTGTTTATTAGGTAAACAACAATATCTAGCTAAAAATTGTAAGGGAAATCTTGCATGCAATCTCATACACCTTGCACACTCCATGATTATCCTATTCATCCCTTCTGAGACACCACTTCCTTGTGGTGTTTATTGAAGTCATGAATTCCATGGTTTGAACAATAATTATAAAACTCCTTTTTGCAATATTCACATCCATTATTTGATTTGAGACACTGCAACTTCTTTTCGATCTGATTCTCAACCAATGATTTTCCTTTCTTAAAAGTATCAAAGACATCAAATTCATTGAAAATAGAATAAATCAAATTTTTCCTAGTTGCATAATTGATAAAAGTAACATAATAATGAGAGCCACAAAGAGATGATACATGAGTCAGTATCCATACATCTGTATGAAAAACCTATAACTTTTAACTCTTCTATTCTTTCCCAACCCTGAGAAATATGGCTCTCTTATGTTTTCCATAAACATAATTCTCATATGAATCCAAATCAGCATGCTTTAAACCTTGCAACAAATTTCTTGAGTGAAGAATCAACATTCCATTATCACTCATGTTCCCAAGACTATGATTCCATAATGTTTTATATTCTCATGTGGTTATTAAAGAATTAGAATAACCAAAAATATGAATGCATAAATATAATGTACCTATCTTATCTCCTTTGACTATTACCAGGGCTCCTTTGGTGACCTTCTATGATTTGTCTGTAAATGTAGTTACACAGCCTTCACCTCCCAACTGCCCTATTAAAATTAGATTTTTATTTATATTTGGAACATGCCTTACCTACTTTAATAACCATTCCTTTTAATTCTATTGATTTATAAGTACCTTACCCATTCCAATAATTTTATAGGGTTTATCATCACCCAAATGAACTTGTCCAAAATATCCTTTAATATAGTCATGAAAATGTTTCCTCTCGGGTGTGGCTTGGAATGAAGCCCCTATATCTACCAAAAATGCATCATTAATATTTTATAATGAAATAATAAAAGCATCTTGCAACACATAACCTATTAAATTCACTACCTGATTTTTCTTTTGTTTTCCATCTCCTTTTCCCTATCTAGACTTATAGTCTTTCACCAGGTGTCCTCTCTTCCCACATTTCCTTGATCTAGATTTCGATTTTGCATTCCTTCAGTTACTATGATGTCCTTTGATTTTTCCTCTCTCTATTTTCTTCCCCTAGTCTTTACAGTCAAAGAATTACGTATTGTCTCACATGAAATTTTCCATCACTTTTTCTCACTAAGGATAACACCAACAACATCATCAAACTTTAAAGTACTAGTTCCAAAGACAAAATTACTGATAGCTATGATTAAGCCATTCCAACTTTCTGGAAATTTTGATAGAAACAATAGAGCATTAATTTCATCATCAAAATTTAACCTTATATAAATTAACTAACTGGAAACCATGTTAAATTCATTTAAATGATCAACATAAATCCACCTTCTCATCTCTTGATACTAACCAAGTGCTTCATAAGAAATAACTTGTTTGAGGATGATAGTTTTTCATATAGTTTGGATAATTCCTTCATTAGACCCACTGGTCTCATTTCCTTTGAATATTTGAAGGCTACTAGCTTTTATAGGAATAATCGTATTGTTCCTAGTGCCTTTATATTGAGAATATCCCATTATTTGTCTGTCATACTTTCCGGATTCTTTGTTTTTCTCATCAATGATAGGTAAATATCTTTATGAACAAAGAGTCCCCATTTTCATCATCCACAAATGGTGGTTTTTTCCATTGACTTTCTTAACCATAAACCTACCATATTATGCCATCACTCCCACTGGAACTACGATCCCTTATTTCATGTGAGTTTATCAACCCAATAGACAATCGACTATGATACTAGTTAGAAATTAAATAACAGAGTAATGGAACACATAAAATATCGTGGAAACAAAAAAATAGAAAATCATAGAACAAGAGAGACATAGATATATGTGGCTCACCCAATCTGGGATATGTCCGTGGAGAAAATTCCATTCATTCCTTTTATAAACTAAAGAGATACAACCTATAACACATATGTTTTAACTTCCTCTTCACTCTCACATAGTCACCTATATTTTTCTGTCATAGAATAATACACAGTTGCAATACAATCCCTCACATAAACCAAATGTTACCTTCTACAACATAAAACCCTAAATTTACATAACTTCTACCGTCATATATTTCACCTAATGAACAAATTAACTACAAAAATACAATATTTTACAAGGTAGTTTTTCTCAAAAAATTTCTTCTGGGGGTATTGTCCTTGAACCCCCACAAGGGGGGTCTAAAAGGGTGTTTCCACCCCTCTTGGACCCTATGGCAACTTTAATGGGGCGGAAACCCACCCCATTAAGGAATCAAATCCATACATGAGTAAAACAAGACCTCTGAATTAGGAAGATCCTCACGCTCTGCACTCAACATTGATACCATGGATAGATTAACTCATTATCTTGGATGAAAAAAAGAGGTGGCTTGTGTCCACAACTAAATGAATGCAAAAAATGGAGAGTGTGTAGCTTGTGTCTACATTGAGCATAAAAAAATAAACACAAAGGTTCTATGGTTGGATATATGTTGCAGTGATCAAGGATGTAAGAGATGATGGGTTGGGGACACCTATTCCAATCTAAATTTATGATTTATTGAAGAGATATGTTGATATGATGTCAGATGAGTTTCTAAAATTTCTCCCATAAATAAGAGAAAAGGATCATCACATTGAGCTTAGGCCTAGTGGACCACTAATAGAAAAAGATCCATACAGGTTGTCAGAACTGGAGTATGTTGAATTAGCGAATCAATTTATAGATATAGTTGATTCAAGGTTCATTCATTCTTCTTGACCACCTTATGGCCCTCTTGTTCTATTCTAGAAGATGATGATTTAAATTAGTTTAGGATGTGTATTGAATAGAAATATTTAAACAAGTAGAATATGAGGAACTGGTAACCTCATCCACTAGCATTAAATTTCTTCAGCAAGTTGGCTAAGACCAAAGTGTTCACAAAGTTACATTTGAGGTAGGATTACTATCAAGTATAAATAGAAAATTGTGTTGAAGTAATGAAGGCCACAGTAACAAGCTATGTACGTTATGAATTCCTAGTTATTCCTTTTTGTTTATGTCATGCTGCTGTTACATTTTTCACAATGATTAATGAGGTATTGCATCCATTCCTAGACAAGACTTTGATGGTATACTTGAATGATATCATAGTGTTTTGCGATAATTTGGAAGAGAATAAAGGAAAATTGGCACAAGTATTTTAGGCATTGAGGCAACATCAATTGTAATTAAATAAGACCAACTGTATATTTACCCAAAAGGAGATATAGTTTATGGGTGACTGGGTTGGACATGGATGTATTCCCATGGACATTTAGAAGATAAATGCAATAGTAGATTAAGAGGGGCTTTGAAATGTGCATGATGTGAGGGTCTTCACTCAAATGGCCAATTACTACTGAAAGTTCGTAGAGTGCTATTCAAATATAGTCGCTCAACTGGCAGACTTACTAAAGAAGGATAAACAATGGAAGTGGATAGAGAAGTGTATAATTGTGTTTGAAGAGATCAAATGTAGGATTGTGACACTCCCATATATTAGAGGAAATTTTAGCCTAAAAGTGCTCATCAAATTTTCGTGTAATTTCCATGTCATAATATGTAAACCAATCAAAATACTTTAAATTTAAAAAGATGTAAATGTAAATATTTTGGAGGGAAAAGAAGAAAATCTACCTTTTTTAATTGTATTTTTAGCTTATCTACTTATATTTTTACTCAAATTTCAAGTGTAGACACTTGTTGGATGTAGAATTAAATTCCACATCCAAGAGTTATTCTAATTAAATCCTTGTTCCCTTGAGATGAGAAAACTTACAAAAGAAAAAATAAGGCTAGATTCGATGCATGTATGTGGTTATCATCTCATACAACTTCATTGGTGCTCAACACTATTCAAATAGTTGTCCTCATGTCTTGTGCAGTCAACAGTGAGTCTTGAGCATTTTCTAGCTTATCCATAAGTTCTATTAGGTCCCTATAAGACTAGTGTAGCCACTTATTGTTATTATTAGTGTAGACCCCTTATTTTTATTGTTATTATTGTTCCCCATGGAAGCCCACTATTGTTATTGTTGTGCGTTTTTATTATTATTATCATGTAGGCTCTCATTATATTGTGATCCCTTAGAATCCTATATACAAAAGGAGGTCTTGTCATTTGTATCATTCAAGAATTATCCATTTATGTAATATAAATGAGGATTCCCGCTTGAAGAGGATAATTTTTAATTCGTTGATCTACCATCTCTTCTATTTTATAAGTTGGTTGCATAACATTTGATATTAGAGATTTGGATTCTAGAGTTTCGTTGTTGCAAATAGGTCATCATGGAATTTTGTCTATAAACGTTTTTCTACGAAGGTTCAGAAAATAAAAATTTTACCACGAGAAGCCAAAATCCTGATGAACTTCTTGTAACAATTTTAGATCTTGGTTCGCTATAGTTTCATATATATCCTCCAAATAAGTTAAGGTTTTTGCATGATCCATAAATTCGTTTCAAATAGGCGACCCTAGAAAAATCATCATATCTTACTCTAGGAGAATCAGATTTGAATTTCATCAAAAAATTATGAAATTGCATAGATTGTAGTATCTTTTATATCTTGTTTTGGGGCTGAAGGTTGAAACAGAGACATGTGGTACTTTATAAAAATTCGCTCTACTAAACCAGTCCATAATCAAGACATCGTGGGATATTCGACATAACTTTCTCTTGAAGAATCAAAATTTGGCCTGAATTGTGCAATTGTAAAGAACAGTTAGAGGGCTACAACAAGACTGAATTTCAAGCCTTACAGAACCAAATTTATAGAGATACAACATATTCAAGTCAAGGTCCTACAAAGCAATAAAATTGTGTGTATTTGTTTTAAATTTGCATAAGTTTTGTTTGAAAAATCAATTTGAAGTGATTGAAGGGGCATAGTGAAGCATACATATATTTTTTTGATTCCAAAATGACTTGAAGAAAAAAAATGGAAACACCTAGTAAGCAACCAGAAAGCTCTACTATGATGTATGAGTAAGAGGAATAAATGTAACATGATATATCAAAATTATGAGACCAAGTGTAAAAAATTTCGCTCTCACTGTAAAGAGTAACCAAAAATGAAATGGAAGCTAAGATAGATGTTTTGAAGAATGGTTTAAAATGAGACATGGAAGGTTTGAAGGATGGATTAAAAGTAGACGTGGAAAGTTGGAAGGACAGCTTAAAAGCAGACATGGAAGGTATGAAGAAAGGTTTTACAAAGTTGATATAAGAAATATTTCCTAATGGGGAAGATATATTAGATGAAACTCATGATGAGAACAAAAGAAATGTTAATCATGAGTTCATAGGCTCTAACATTGGATTGAAGACCCACCATATTCTAAATATCCATATGAGGAAGTTTCATGGGAACGATCTGGTAACATGGATACTATACATGGAACAATATTTTGATTTCCATAATGTGAAACATACACAAAACGTAGACATTGCAAATTTATATTTAGAACCACATTACTTTGTATGGTATCAATGGCTTTGTTCTCATAAAGCACTAGTGACTTGATCAATTTTTATGGACGAAATGATAGCACATTATGAGCATATAAAGAGAAACACCTTCTTTAGCTAATTGATATATCTCAAATAAAAGGGTTCAATGGCATCACACATTGAGGACTTCCAAGAATTAAATATAAGGGTAAATGATATTCCAAAGGAACATAGGATTGATGTTTTCATAGGAAATTCAAAGGATAACATCCAATATGAGGTTCGTATTTTGGAAATTGATTCATTGGAAAAGGCATTTAGGGTGGCAAGAAAAGTTGAAAGAAAAATTATGGAAACAAGGAAGTCTACCACTCACAACTATAGAGATGGAAGTTTTGTTGCTCCTAGCCTTCCACAAACTACAAGGCTGACACCATAATAATTGAAAGTAAAAATATCAAAAGGGATTTGTTTCATTTGTGATAGAAAATACACTAAACTTCATAAGTGTGTTGAGAAGAAATTATTTTACACAAATTGTGAAGAGGATGAAGAAAAGAAACAAGAAACGTCAAAACACGAGGATATACACTAGGAGCCAACCCTAGAGAAAGAAGAAATTAATTAGACCATGTATTGCAATGCAGTGGCAAGAATTATCACTCCTCAAATTCTCAAGATAGAAGGGTGTATCAAGAAGAAAAATGTAATAGTTTTGATTAATACGGGTAGTACCCATAATTTTATTCATTGTAAGGTATCCAAGGAATTGAATTGCTTCCTATATCCATCATCGGAGTGTCAAGTGATGGTTACAAATGGAGGAAATATAAATTAATCTCTATAGTGAAATAATATCAAGCTAACCATGGGGGAATATGTATTGAATATTCCAATTATTTCCATTCCAATGGGTGGTGCTAATGTTGTACTAGGAGTCCACTCGTTACAAATCTTTGGGTACGATATATTTTAATTTTCAAGATTATTTTTTTTTATTTTTTTTTTGGAGGGGAAGGAAGTTGAGTTAAGGGGAATTGTAGGGAAGCCAAGAAAGACAATCAATTCTAATGACATGACAATTATTCTAAATAAATAACAATGAGGCGTAATTGCACAATTATGCTCACTAGAGATTCAAGCATCAAAATCATCTATTTCTCCAGATTCCCAAAAAGTCTTGGACAATCATTCCATGGTATTTTAGAATCTTGAATGCCTCCCACCTTTTCGTGATCATGATAATACTATTCATTTTATTTCAGGAAGTGTTCCTCTAGACATCAAGCCTTATCGATATCCCTATGCCCAAAAGAGTGAAATTGAATGTATGGTTGTATAAGTGTTAGAGGCTGGTATAATTCAACCTAGTAAAAGTTATTTCTCCGCTATAGTAGTATTGGTGCATAAGAAGGATGGATCATGTTGCATGTGTACGGATTATAGGGAGTCAACAAGCCCACTATTAAAGATAAATTTCCCATTCATGTCATTGATAAATTGTTGGATGAATTAAATGGAGAAATTTACTTCACCAGGATGGATCTTCATTTAGGATATCATCAAATTAAAATGAATATTGAAGACATTCCAAAAACAACATTTATAACTCATGAGGGTCATTATGAATTTTTCGTTATGTCTTTTGGCCTTACCAATGCACCTTCTACATTTGAAGGTTCAATGAATTCCATTTTCAAACTCTTCGTTAGAAAATTTTTGTTAGTACTTTTGATGATAAACTAATCTACAACAAGTCTTGGAAGGATAATGTTCAACATGTTGACAGGGTGATCAAACTATTGGAGGAGAAACAATTATATGAAAAAACCTCCAAATGTTTCTTTGGAGTAAAAGAAGTGGAATATCTAGGCCATATTGTATCTCATGAGGGTATTAAGGTAGACCATAACAAAATTAAATCCATTAAGGAATGGAAAATCCTCACAACCGTAAAGCATCTTAGAGGATTTCATGGGTTGACAGGGTATTATCGCCAGTCTGTTAAGGTTTATGGGAGAATAGCAACACCTCTAACAAAATTATTGAAGAAAGATGCATTTTCTTGGAATCTAGAAGCAACTAAGGCCTTTGAAGATATTAAAGAGGCAATGTGCCAAGCATTGTGATTAGCTATGCCAAACTTCATAAAAACATTTATTACAGAATGCGATGCCTCAGGAAATGGAATTGGTGCTATTTTAATTCAAGAAGGAATACCCATTTCTTTTTAAGGTCATCCAATCAAAGGAAAGTATTTACACAAACTTATTTATGAGAATGAAATGTTGGCAATACTACATGCACTAAAGCAATGATGACCTTACCTAATGGGAAGACACTTCAAGGTAAAAAAAGGGCATGATAGTCTTAAATAATTCTTGCAAAAAAGATTATCTTTAGAAGAGGAGAAAAAAAGAGTCACAAAGATGGTGGGTTATGACTTTGAAATCATCTACAAAAAAGGGAAGAAAATTTTTGTTGCGGATGCACTCTCAAGAAAGGATGAGGACGTGGAGGGATTGCTTTGTGTCATTTATATTATCCAACCATATTGGATAATCGAACAATGGATGGATTGAAGAATGACAAAGAAGTGTGGATGCTCATTCAAAAGTTGTAACAAAATACCACTACATATTATAGATTTAAATAGAAAATGATTCATTATGGTACAAATATCGCTTATATCTTTGTAAGAATTCCCAACTCAAACAAAATATTCTTGTGGAATTGCATACCTCTCCCTTAGGAGGGCACTTAATATTTTTAAAATCTTACCAGACAGTCAAGAAGGAATTTTTTTGGGAGGGCGTTAAATTTTGTATTCAAACGTTTCTGGTGGAATGTTTGGTTTTACAACAAAATAAAGTTGAGAAAATTAAGACCCTGGGTCTGTTACAACCTTTAGTCATTCCAGTTCAACGCTGTTAGGAGGTTTCAATGGATTTCCTCACAAGTTTACCCAAATCCAAAGGAAAGAGTTTCATCATGGTGGTAGTTAATAGACTTACCAAGTAAGAAATTGTTTGTGCATTATCTCATCCATTTAAAGCCAGTACAGTTGCTACTACATTTATGGAAACATTGCAAAAGCTACATGGAAAACCAAATATTATTTTAAGTTACACAAATCACATTTTCAATGGAAATTTTTGGATGGAATTATTTTCTTGTCTGGGTACTTAATTAGCTCATAGCTCATCTTATCATGCTCAATTTGATGGGAACACCGAAACAATGAAAAAAATGTTTGGAAGGATATCTTCATTTCTTTGTATCTGACAAACAAACACAATGGGTCAAGTGGTTACCTCTTGTTGAATGGTGGTATAAAATGTCCTTCCATACTACAACAAAAATGACCCTATGTTCATCACATAATCTTTAAGTGAAAATTATAATGTTCAATAAGTGTAATATCATATCAAGCATCAACAAAAATTTCCCCAACTCTTAATGGATAACCTCACTTTAGAAAAAAAACAAATGAAACAACAGGCATATTAGCATCGCAATGAAAGAATCTTTGATGTAGATGACTGGGTATGTTTACAGCTACAACCATACAAACAAATGTATATTAAGCAAGCTAAGAAGGATAATAAATTATCAACAAAGTACTATTTTCCTTACAAGGTGTTGAAAAATATTGGTACTATGGCATACAAATTGGATCTTCCTGCATCTTCCTGAGTGCAACTAGTTTTCCATGTTTCATGCTTAAAGAAGGTTATAGATACAGGCTCCTAGTTCAAAAAATATTTCCAGAACTTGATGAGGAAGGGAAACCACATTAGAACCTGAAGTAGTCGTGGAAATAAGAATCTAATAGATATAAAATCAATCAATTTCATAGTATCTCATCAAGTGGAAGAACTTCCCACTGAAGATTCCACATGTGAGGACGATAATTTTATACAAAATCATCCAGAACTACTCAAGCATTGAGGAATTTTTTTTTTGAAGGAGAGGAGCATGTTATGTACTTATAATACTATTGTAGCCTCTTATTGTTATTATTAGTGTAGCCTCCTTATTTTTATTGTTATTATTGTGCCCCATATAAGTCCATTATTTTTATTCTTGTACCCTTACATTATTATTGTTATGTAGGGTCTAATTATGTTGTGACCCCTTATAATCCTATATATAGAAAGGAGGTCTTTTCATTTGTATCATCTAAGAATTATTCATTTATATAATATAAATGAGGTTCCCCCCTCAAAGAGGCTAATTTTTTAGTTGTTAATCTATCTTTTCTTCTATTTTATGAGATGGTTGCATAACAAGGTTTTTCTCTTTGCTATTCCCATTTGTATATACATTAGTGGAACTTTTAGTTGATGAGGAAGGCATTGTAACAAGATGACTTGGCACAATTGACTAGTTCACAAAATTACGTGCGTTGGAGAAATATGAAGGGTTCTCAAAGGATTAGGAAGCCAATAAGGAAACAAGCGATTGAGAAATATTTGGAGAGAGGATGTTTTAAAATTTTAAATAAGTCAAAGCAGCCAACATACAAGAGGATCTTGGATTAGTTAAAATAGATATTTTCTTATTACAGATCATATTTTCTATCTTGACAATTGGTGACTGGTAGTTAGCTTTCCTATTGTGCATGACAACATAGTTTCTAGGTGAATTTCAAGCCACGTCCTGCACTATCCTAGCTTTTTGATTAATACACACTCTCAAACCATATCTTATTCACTATAGAAAATCCTTATTTTGGTGGTATTTAGTTCCGATCCAACCTTGTAGAGTCTCAACCCCGACAACCCTGCATTGATCTCCCACGGAATGGGTAATTTTCCTCTTACTACATGTGTTGAATCTATGCTTGGGTTCATGCTAGCTATTATTGAATTCACTTGTCCCCTTTTTTGTAGATCACATTTTCCAATTTTTGTGTTCACGTCCTCTATATTTTTAATCCCCTTTCAAATTCAAATCATCCCTGTGTTCTGGCCTACATTTATCTTGTTCCTAATATAACTTTACTTTTCTAACTGCATCTTCCCATGTTTCTGGATCACCTGAATCAATTCAGTTTTTGAAGTTTGATGGCAGTCCACTGATATATATCTAGATTTTTTTTTCCTTTTCTCCTTCACATAAGGGATGTACCTCAGCATATCCAATAATTTGGTGGTGTATTCTTCATTTTACATATGGCCCATTTTGATTTCATATAACTCTTTGCCTTCGTTGTGAAAGTACCTATCAAACAAGTAGTTGTCCCTGAAATATGCCTGAAACTCCTTCTAAGATAGTCCATCCTCCATTACATCCTTCACGTTCTTCAAATCCTCCCACTAGATGTAAGCCTTTCCCTTCAAGTTGAAGGTGGCCACCTTTTCCATCATGCTCTTAGAGTAGTTTTTGACTTTAAAAATCTTGTACATTCTAAGTAGTCATGCTTAAACATGTTCTACCTTCCCTATCTCACCATCAAATGTAAGTGGCTTGGCCTCCTTGAACTCCTCTCACATATACTCCTTTTCCCTCCTTCTCCTATGATGATGTTGTCTCCTGGTGGTAGCATCAAAGTGTTTTCCATGGGTACTTGTCATTTTCTCTTCAGTACATAATGTAGTACCTCATGTTACTTTTTCTTCACTTGCTATTCAATTCCTTTTCTTGGATCTACTTTCATCTTCTCCATCAATCCTTTCTTTATGTTTCCCTTGTCCTAATTAGTTGTTCTCGACCCTATGGCCAACCCCTAACTCATGTTTATTTGGTATTTGTAAGTATGATAGACTTTGTGGCATGAACACATTCACTTTAAATTGCCTCTCATGTGCCTTGACAAACTTCTCATTATCAACTTTACAACTCCATATATTTGTCATTAAACTTTAATTAATGTGTCCATCAACTGAGGAGAGTTTTCCTCTCCTCTCTTCAAAAATGATTCTTCCTCTTCATGCCCATGTCATGATCTATGAGAAATGTATTGTACCATTTTGCTGCTCATTCCTATTTTACTCTTCTATCATTCCTTGTTCTTCTCTTATGTGTTGTCACATATACATAAATGTTAGTTTAAAGAAAAAAACTAACACATATTTTTTTACCTTAGTAATCTTGGCACAAAAACATGGCCATTAGTGTCCAAAAAATAGATTCACAAGTTAATATCAGATAACATATAACACATGCCAATACAAAATCCATGTTTCAATGCTTAAACTCAGGTGATAGAACTCACATTTAACTACTTTCGTGGTTCTTTACTGAAGAATTTCACTTTGCTTCTAGAGGTCTACTGTTGCAACCTCATCTCTGATACCACTCTATAAAAACCCTCGATCCATCCCATAACCCATACTAAGGGTAGAAAAAGGTGTTATTATCATTTAACTGACCTTCAATGTCTTGTTATGGAAGTGAGGTATAATTTTTTTTTTCATTTTCCAAACTCCTCCTAACCCAAAAAAAAACATCACCATTACATCCACTTCATCAAGATATTTCTCACGACATAAAATTTCCCTCAATCCGACCTCCAAATAAAAATATATGGCCATTTAAAGCTTCAGCCAATAATGTCTTTCCACTTCAAAAACTATGCCATGTGGCACCCTTGTGGTCCCCATGTGGGAATTCCACCTCTATAGAAATTTCAAGAAATTTTCTACTACTAATGAAATCAAGAGACAAAATTTTTTTCTACTATTATGTGGAAAGGAAAACACATGATAGAAACACATGCAATAACTTGCAACCATAAAAAAACAAGGAACACAATGATTTTATAGGGGAAACCAACTAGGAAAAATCCCCTTCACTACTTTGTGTTAATTCATATGAGAATATGGATTAATTGCAATGTCTTGCTTGAGTCCAGAAGCACACCCTACACTGCAATTCTAATCTCCTACTCATTGGCCTACTCTGACTAACACTTAGCGAAAATAGGCTTCAACTATCCCCCTGTTTCCTTGCACAATCCCTAAGGAAATTAGCATGTAAAAAATAGGATAATTCCCTATTTCCATGCGCATATACTCAAGGAATTGACCACCTGCTCAATGCAAAAATAGTGTACACACACCTAGTATAAAATTAATAATTACAATGTTCTATTTCCTCCTCTCTAATTAGGAAATTCGAATTCCATGCATGCCTGGGTTAATGTTTTAGCAAATTGATCATGTAACTGAGAGGTCTGTTAGTTTCAGCCTTTGTAGCCTTCCTCTAGTGATCAAATATGCTCTTACAAAGTTATTTTAAGGTGTCAAGGTCAATTTTGTCATTTCAAAGAGTCTTCAAGCAAAATTTGGTCACTAGGCATTAGGTCTAGGGTTTGCTTTCACTCTTTTCAAAGTTGCCCAAATGTCAGTCTATGTCACTATTCAGCAGAGTCTATCATCATTCATATGGTTGTTATCATCATATCAGGTTCCATTGGGTCATGTTACACCTTGTTCATGCTTCAGTTGTGCCTTGGTAAGGTCCATTTCCCTCTCCTAGGGTTTTGGAGGTAATTTCTCTTGGATGGTCAAATCATCGGCAAAATTTGTATCCTGATGTTCATACACCTTCCCCTATCATTAATGTACCTTATTAAAGACTTCCCATCACTGAGATTCCCCAAATTCCTCATTTTTCCACAAACCCTATTTTCTTGCCATAACTTGGCAATTTTCTAGGCTAGGCCTGTGCTTTTCCCTTTTGGACCCCTTCTCCTCACTTGATCTCTGGGATTCCACTTTTCCCTACTTCCTAACATCCCTCCCTACTTCCAAAAATTTCCCCAAGAATTTAGAAGGCCCTTATCCCCTTCATTTCGCTTCATTTCGACAAAATCCCTTGTTTCACACATCGGGATAGGTTTCACTCAAATGATGTTTCAGAGCAATAAAAGATGAATTTTTGAAAACTAAAAGAGGTTTGTGTTCACAACATGCCAAGGAAGAAAAAATTCCTTCACTTTTTACACAGGTATAATGGTTTTGGAGAAATGTCAAAAATACAATCGCCTCAGGAGAATTGATGCACCTCTGAAGTGACCTTGGGAAAATCACTTTTTCTCCTAGCTTGGTTGGCCAAATGACTTTTTTGATGAGTCAAAGGATAACTACACAACAATATATTTCCAATGAGCTATCATGCGCTCAATGTGGAGTTGAGGAAGGCATTCAAAAGTTGACCGGAACAGCACTTTGCCTTGAGGCAGCCTCATTTGGCACATTTTGACCAGTATTGGGAGATTTTATTTTTGACATGGAAAATGAACTCCAAATTAAAAAATTTCAATTGTTTTGGGAAGTAGACTCAAATAACTTTCCACAACACATTGTGCTAGAACACAAAATTTTTTGCCACTGCTCTTCAAAATTCAAATTCTCTCAGTCTCCTTTGCCTCCTGTAAGTTTAAATTATCTTGCTATTATCTTTGGTCAGTGTTTGGAGTTGTTTGAAGATCGGTTGTAAGAGTATGAATGTTGAAAAACACAAACCCTACTCTCTTGCAGTCCACTATTCACACGGCCCTATTTCCCATAGTTCCTCCCACATTTGGTGTTTGAAACAAAAGCACCAAATCCTCATTCTTCATCTCATTTAAGCCAACACAGATTTTGCAACATCATGGAGGCGGACAACAACACATCATACAACCAAGACAGAGATTGCACCACTGAACTGCATACACTAGGAGGACACTGAAGTGCCGTGAAACACCTGATCCATTCTGTATTTTGGCCTAGGCTTCACTGGCTAGGCATGAGACATGATGGAGGGTCTTCGCTCCAAATTTGAGCAAATTCAGAGAAATTTTTGTCATTTTGAAATTTTTTGGTCCCAAAACAGATTTTTCAGCTATACGAGTAGCATGTCGACGCGCTCGCTTATGATTGGGACACTTGCTGGAGGAAAACTTTATATTTTTGGGTTTTTCATGGTAATTTGAGCATGCTCAATTATTTCCGAAGCATTTCATCAAGTTCTGGATGATCAAAAGGCCCAAAAACACCATGAAAACCACCTTGTTGCCACCTTTTGCAACAACAGGAAGTACTTATGGGAGAATGCAATTTTGAGGGGTCAAATGAGCTCCAAATTGGGAATTCAACTTGGAATGGATAGTAGACATCCAGGGCTTTCCAAACAGTTATTGTGAGCTTGATTTCAATGTCAGGAAGTGCCCCAAAAATAGGCTGAAAGGTGCGCTACGCATAGAGATCAGGGCGCTACGCATAGAGGTTTTTGGTCAAATTTTCATCCTCCAGCTCAGGAATTCGGCCAGTTTTCACCAGTTTCACTTCTTGTTGTGATTTTTGACCCATCTTGATGTAATTTGATGTGTATGAGGTAACTTGGCACTTATTTACCTTATTCTAGATTATTCATTCACAAAATAGCAAAATTTTAATGTAATGAATCAGTTTCCTAGCATATAGGGTTTAGTTGTTTGACTACCTAGATTTCAGTTCCTTGTTTAGAATTGGTTCAAACTGCTCCTAGAAGGATGAGCTCAACCCCTAGAGGTTAGGGAATGGGTTAGCTTGGTCTATATGATGTAAATTTTCAGTCAGTAGCAAGGGTTGGACGCTTGGGAAGATTTTGGCACACTATTGTACATATTTTTCATATTTTGGCTAAGGAAAGATCAGAGGTTTTGCAGCACCTGTTGGGATTCTTGTGGCTTTCAGTTCTTGATGGTGTTATCTCTCAGTTTATTGTAATCTTATTCATGTTTAAATGTATGCCATTCCCTTCTTATGCTTCTGAAACTAAATGAATGAGTAAATGAGGTTGAATTCATTGTTCACAATGCTCTTCCTTTAAATCTGTTTAGTTTTACATGTTTTCGCCAGTTTGGAGAGGATCCATGTTCTCCTTTGCCCTCTTCAGCTCCTTGTCGTTCTGATCCATCCATACACTTGATCAAAGGCATCAAGACTACTTCCTACCTCGCCGCAACTCGAATTATGCAAAGATCTGGCCTTATCCCCGGACCCAAAATTGGTTTTCCCGTTTCTCCAACAAAAAACTCAAAAATCTAAATCAAGCTTTCCTATCTCTTTACTAGCCTAAAATCAATTCCTATTTTGAGTCATCTCGCACCCTATTGCTCATGTTATCAAGATTGACTGGAGAGAGCCCTCTCCTGTCCTCGTAGGGCTAGCTACGAGGCTGAGCTTCGTTTGATCTGGCCTTGAGTTTTGCCTTCCTCAGCCTGAGGCAGATTTGAGTGCTAACATAGTGGGGACCATACTGGGGAAGGAAATGGTTTTCTTGTTGATGTCATTTGTTTTATAGCTACAGATGACGCCTAAAGTTATGCTAGGTAGCCTTCGAAACGCTTTAGCTTTGCATTAGAGGAAGTAGATAAACACTGCTTCAGTCAATCTCTGGTCTAGCTTGTAAACGTGACATTTCACTTTTTAATTACCCCAGTACATTTATCAATTTCAGATCTGATTGTTGATGGTGGACAACGATCAGACATTGGCAAGGCTGAAATCATTCACCTGGTGACTCTAAATCAATTTCGAGATCAGATCCAAAGACTCCACTGGAGGATGATCCCGACCAGCAAAAAAATGAAAGGACAACATGGACAGATCAGGTATTCAAGTTGGAATTTCATCCAAGACATTTTGTTCTTTGTCATAAATTATTTCTTCTCTTTTCCCAAGAATGTCAAGAATGCTTTGCAAAGTATATTGTATTTGAGAAGAGATCCTCCGCCTGCAATTGATTCTTTCCCTTTGAAGATTGTGAATACCAAAGATTTGCATGCCTTTGAGCTTGATCAGGATCCTTTTTCTGAATTTTGTGATGACCATCTTCAAATTGATGAACCTCAAGAGACCAAGACTGATTCTATACCTGCTGTACATACCCCTACACCTTGTAAAATTCCAGATCGGTATAAACCTCTTGTTTTACCTTCTGTTCTCCATGCTTTCCCCAAAAACTATGATCTATACTTGCCGAGGTTCGATGGTGAAAGTAAGAATGTCAACGTTGAGCAACATGTGCAGAATTTTGAGTCCTTTCTTGACCTTTTTGAAGTTGATGCAGAAGATGTCATTATAAGGCTTTTTGCTCTTTCTTTGCAAGCTAAAGTGAAGAGTTGGTTCAAAACCCTGCCTGGTACGAGCATCTCAGATTTCCGGCAGTTCGTCAAAGTTTTTCTCGACAGGTGGATGATCGGGAAGAACCTCTTCTTGATTGTAGAAGAGTATAACCAGTTGAAAAGACTACCAGGGGAGACAGTACAACAGTTTCCGGCTAGATTTAATCAAGTTTATTATTCAATGCCAGTTGAGATAAGGCCTACTCCTAGATCTGCTCTCTTGCACTATCCGGGTGCCTTTGATCCGGAGATGGACTTCCAGCTGAGAGAAAGGGATATTGCAACACTTCACGAGATGCAAAACAGTGCAATAAATGTAGAGGTGCATCTGCTGATCTGACGGGCAAGGTTGAAAGAAGAAGAGATGAAAAACATAGATCCAGCCGAATCAACATCTCTAGAAGTGAAGCTTGACATTTTGGTAAGTGCAGTAGAAGAGATGATGCAAAGGATCACCCCAAGGAATGATTATGATGTTCAAGCCCATGGCTTGTTGATTGAAGAAGAACAAATGGTCGCTCCAAAACATTTTGTTTCTTATCCTAGTTGTCATAGATCTGATAATGATTGTTTTGTAGATCACCTTGGCGAAGAAAGAAATGTTGATATGACCTGCATGCTTGATGATATGTTTTATACCAATGATTTGCCTCAGTTTGATCAGTATGATGATGATTATGTTCTCCAAACAGAAGCTAATCTTGCAATCAAACAAGCAGCTAGTTTGTGGGAGGAAGAAGTTCATTTTCAGCAGCTTGAATAAAATGTTCAGCCATCACATATCAGCTATGACAGTGACGAGGAAAGTGCAGCAAATTTTGAAGTGAAGGATCTTTGCCTTTTTGTTTTGATTCATGTCAGTTCATCAGAGACAACTTCCATGCAATCAGAAATCAGCTGTCAACAAGTTTTGATTTGGACCATCTTGAGAGCAATGAAAACCTTGTTCAAGACTTGTCATATCCAGAATTGCAGCCCCCGAATGCCATTGATTGTCAAGTTGCAGATGAAGGCATGGAAGCTGACACATATGATCAAATGATACAAGAAGGTTCCCTACCTTTCTGTTTTGAATCATTTCAGCTTTTGAAGGGAAATTTGCATAGTACATCTTCAGTGAAGAATGAGCAGCATGTAGGCAATCATGTAATCACATTGGAACCAATAGAAAATGGGTTGCAGCAGTCTTTTCAAGTTTTTCATGATCCAATAGCTGATGTTTTGGATGAGGTTTGCAGTCAAATTCTCTCTCCATTGACTATATGTGAGCTTGAAACATGTATTGATACAAACTTGATCCGGCAGCCGGTTTCTTTGTCATTTTCAGTAGAGGTCTCGTCACAAGGCTCAGATCAAACTTTGCATTCATGGTATGAGGAAAAGAGAAGTAATCCATTGGATGAGCTAAGTTCCATTGTGCTTGAATTTCAAGATCCTTATGCAGTGTTTTTGGAGGCGGATAGAGAATTCATATCATTCAACGGATCTGTTTCTAAGTTATCATGGGAGTTGCCTTTCAGTAGTTCTCTCTTCTTGTTCATAAGTGAGCACTTGTGGAAAATTCGAACAACAGATGGAATACTTACTTGGTTGCACTGGTTGTTTCATTTCACTTGATCAGGTGATGAATGAAACTGTCAGAGTAGGTTGTGATGAATAAGCTCCCCTTAGAGCATCATTTCCAGTTTGTCAGTTGTGTTTAAGTATCGAGTTAGTTTTTAGTTGAGTGAGAGTCAATTTGTGTTGTCAAGTCATCAGTTTTCAGTCATGCATTTCAGCTTGAGTTTTTGACTCCATTGCCCAATGGATGAAGGCACTGGTCTGCTCTCCCAAATATCTACCATTCTTGGCACCTCCAAGGAGCTACCATCCCCATTGGAGCCAATGTTAGTGTTAGCCTTTGTAGCCTTCCTCCAGTGATCAAATATGATCTTACAAAGTGATTTTAAGGTGTCAAGGTCAATTTTGTCATTTCAAAGAGTCTTCAAGCAAAATTTGGTCACTAGGAATTAGGTCTAGGGTTTACTTTTACTCTTTTCAAAGTTGCCCAAATGTCAGTCTATGTCGCTATTCAGCTGAGTCTATCATCATTCATATGGTTTTTATCATCATATCAGGTTCCATTGGGTCATGTTACACCTTGTTCATGCTTCAGTTGTGCCTTGGTAAGGTCCATTTACCTCTCCTAGGGTTTTGGAGGTAATTTATCTTGGATCGTCAAATCATCGGCAAAATTTGTATCCTAATGTTCATACACCTTCCCATATCATTAATGTACCTTATTAAAGACTTCCCATCACTGAGATTCCCCAAATTCCTCATTTTTCCACAAACCCTAGTTTCTTGCCACAACTTGGCAATTTTCTAGGCTAGGCCTGTGTTTTTCCCTTTTAGACCCCTTCCCCTCACTCGATCTCTGAGATTCCACTTTCCCCTACTTCCTAACATCCCTCCCTACTTCCAAACATTTCCCCTAGAATTTATAAGCCCCTTATCCCCTTCATTTCGCTTCATTTTGACAAAATCCCTTGTTTCACACATCGAGATAGGTTTCACTAAAATGATGTTTCAGAGCAATAAAAGATGAATGTTGGAAAACTGAGAGAGGTTTTTGTTCAAAACATGCCAATGAATAAAAACCTCCTTCATTGTTTACACAGGTATAACGGTTTTGGAGAAATGTCAACAATACAATCACCTCGGGAGAATTGATGCACCTCTGAAGTGACCTTGGGAAAATCAATTTTTCTCCTAGCTTGGTTGGCCAAATAACTTTCTTGATGAGTCAAAGGATAACTAGACAAAAATATATTTCCCATGAGCTATCATGAGCTCAATTTGGAGTTGCGGAAGGCATTCAAAAGTTGACTGCAACAACACTCTGCCTTGAGGCAGCCTCATTTGGCACATTTTGACCAGTCTTGGGAGATTTTATTTTTGACAAGGCAAATGAACTCCAAATTGAAAAATTCCAATTGGTTTGGAATGAAAACTCAAATATATTTCCAACGAGCTATCCTGTACTCAATTTTGACACCAGGAAGGTCTCAAAAAGCCTCTTGCAAAATGGCACTACGCATATAGCTTCCCCTGCCTTTGTAAAATAACACTCGCGCTACGCATATAAGGAGCGCTACGTATTGGGCCAGAACACAAATTTTTTTACCACTGGTCTTCAAAATTCAAATTCTCTTAGTCTCCTTTGCCTCTTGTAAGTTTAAATCATCTTGCTATTATCTTTGGTCAGTGTTTGGAGTTGTTTGAAGATCGGTTGTAAGAGTATGAATGTTGAAAAACACAAACCCTACTCTCTTGCAGTCCACTATTCACACGGCCCTATTTCCCACAGTTCCTCCCACATTTGGAATTTGAAACAAAAGCACCAAATCCTCATTATTCATCTCATTTAAGCCAACACAGATTTTGCAACATCATGGAGGCAGACAACAACACATCATACAACCAAGACAGAGATTGCACCACTGAACTGCATACACCAGGAGGACACTGAAGCGCCGTGAAACACCTGATCCATTCCGGATTTTGGCCGAGGCTTCATTGGCTGGGCATGATACATGATGGAGGGTCTTCCCTCCGAATTTGAGCAAATTTGGAGAATTGTTTGTCATTTTGAAATTTTTTGGTCCCAAAACAGATTTTTCAGCTATACGAGTAGCGCGTCGACGCGCTCGCTTATGATTGGGACACTTGCTGGAGGAAAACTTTATATTTTTGGGTTTTTCATGGTAATTTATGCATGCTCAGTTATTGTCGAAGTATTTCATCAAGTTCTGGATGATCAAAAGGCCCAAAAACACCATGAAAACCACCTTGTTGCCACCTTTTGCAACAATAGGAAGTACTTCTGGGAGAATGCAATTTTGAGGGGGAAAATGAGCTCCAAATTGGGAAATTCCACTTGGGCTGGATAGCAAACATCCAGGGCTTTCCAACCAGCTATTGTGAGCTTGATTTTGATGTCAGGAAGTGCCCCAAAAATAGGCTGAAAGGTGCACTATGCATAGAGATCACAGCGCTACGCATAGAGGTTTTTGGTCAAATTTTCATCCTCTAGCTCAGGAATTCGGCCAATTTTCACCAGTTTCACTTCTTGATGTGATTTTTGACCCATCTAGATGTAATTTGATGTGTATGAGGTAACTTGGCACTTATTTACCTTATTCTAGATGATTCATTCACAAAATAGCAAAAATTTAATGTAATGAATCAATTTCCTACCATATAGGGGTTAGTTGTTTGACTACCTAGATTTCAGTTCCTTGTTTAGAATTGGTTCAAACTGGTCCTAGAAGGAGGAGCTTGACCCCTAGAGGTTAGGGAATGGGTTAGCTTGGTCTATATGATGTAAATTTTCAGTCAGTAGCAAGGGTTGGACTCTTGGGAAGATTTTGGCACACTATTGTACATATTTTTCATATTTTGGCTAAGGAAAGATCAGAGGTTTTGCAGCACCTGTTGGGATTCTTGTGGCTTTTAGTTCTTGATGGTGTTATCTCTCATTTTATTGTAAGTTTATTCATGTTTAAATGTATGCCATTCCCTTCTTATGCTTCTGAAACTAAATAAATGAGTAAATGAGGTTGAATTCATTGTTCACAGTGCTCTTCCTTTAAATTTGTTTAGTTTACATGTTTTCGCCAGTTTGGGGAGGATCCATGTTCTCCTTTGCCCTCTTCAGCTCCTTTTCATTCCGATCCATCCATACACCTGATCAAAGGCATCAAGACTACTGCCTACCTCGCCCTAACTCGAATTCTGCAAAGATCTGGCCTTATCCCTGGACCTGAAATTGGTTTTCCCGTTTCTCCAACAAAAAAATCAAAAATCTAAATCAAAATTTCCTATCTCTTTACTAGCCTAAAATTAGTTCCTATTTTAAGTCATCTCGCACCATATTGCTCATTTTATCGAGATTGACTGGAGAGAGCCCTCTCCTTTCCTCGTAGGGCTAGCTACGAGGCTGAGCTTGGTTTGATGTGGCCTTGAGTTTTGCCTTCCTCAGCCTGAGGCAGATTTGAGCGCTAACAAGGTCAATTAGTTAACAACTGTTATAACTACTCAAATAAACTCCTATTGAGTCCACTAAAGACTAGAGCCTAGTTAACTAAGATTAACTAACAATAACCCCACTAAATTGCTAAATTTTAGCAATCAACCCATGCACAACTCCAATTCTAGCCTATAAATCAAACTTACTAACTTAACTAGGAGACAAAGGCATGTCACTCCAGATAACTGCAATCCAAGTCATCCCCCTAATGTGGAAAATTTAATTTCTTCATTTGACTAAGGGACAAGTCAAATGAAGCGTTTTCTTGATACAATTTTAACACTCCCTCTAAGAAAGAAAAGGGTTCTACACCACCCATATCTTTCTCCTCTGGGACTCAAATTTTCCTCTTGACAATTTGTTTGTCAAAATATCTACATCCTACTCCTCTGTGGGTATGTATTGCAACATCATGATTATCCTCTGCACACAATATCTTAAGTGATGATACCGAATATCAATATGCTTGGACCTGTCATGAAATTCTATATTTTCAGAGAGTTTGATACAACTTTAATTATGACAGAAAATCATAGTAGGATCCATCTTCTAACTGAAGAGACCAAAAATAATTATCCTAATCCAAATGGCCTCGCATGTTACTTGACTAGCAACTATATACATGGCCTCTGCTAAGTTGAGTTCTACATATATACCTTTCCTCTTATACTAGGGAATTGTTTCTGACCCAACGCTCAAGATAGCTCCTAAAGTGATCTTCCTCTTTGATGGAATCCCTGCCCAATCTTCATTAGTGAATCCTTGGAGATTCACACCATAGTCCCTCTTGTACCATAACCCAAAATATGCTGTGCCTCTAAGGTATATAAGGACATGTTTTGTTGCTTTCCAGTGAATCTTGGTAGGATTCACCATAAACTAACTTAGATAATTAACTTCATAACATATGTCGTGCCTTGTTTTCTCTAGATACACCAAGGACTCGACTAGTTATATATCGATGGTAGAATCTACTACCTCTCCTATAGAGGTATCCTCCTTCCTCCAACAAGTAGGTGAAGGAGTGTCCATAGGCTTGCAGTCCTACATATGGAATCTTTGAATTATTTTAGAGGTATACTTCCCTTACCCAAAAATAACTCTCCATCTCCTTTCCACACCTTCAACCCAAGGAATTAGTGCATCAAGCCCATGTATTTAATCTTGAACTCTTGCAAGGTCCTCCTTGCAATACTAGATCAGCTTCCCATCCCTTGTCACTAACAAGTCATCTATGTACAAGACTAGAATGATCAATTTCCATCTACCATAATGTTGTATAGATTGGAATCATCTTCAATCTTGGTGAAGCCCAATCCACTAATATATGTGTCTATCTGAGTGTGCCAAGCATATTATTCTTGCGTGATACCATAAATGGATCTCCTGCATTTACACACATTTGTCTCCCTGTCAAATGTATCAAATCCCTTAGGCTACACTATGCAACACGCTTCCTCAACCACTCCATTGAGGAAGGCAGTCTTCTCATCCATTTGGTGTATCTTCCACCCCATCTACACAACTAATTATAGAATGCTTAATATGAATAAGTATATTTCTAAAGGGTAAAATGTATCCTCATAATCAACTCCATCTACCTATGAGAATCCTTTGGAAACGAATCTAGCTTTGTACTTCTTGATACTTCCATTAGCTATATGCTTCAATTCATATATCCATCTCTAACTAACTACTAACTTGTCTTTTGGTGTCGACACCACCTCCCATACATTGCTCTTCATAATGGAGTAATAATCCCCCACCATGGAATCTACTCACACGATTTAGGAAACTTCCTCCTCAAATGAATAAGACTCAAAACCAATGAGGTTTTTCATAAGTGCCATATAACTAGTATACATGTTTGGTGAACTCCTCTACCTACACAAGGTGGTAGGAGCTCGCACATGCTCCTGTGCATCTTTCACCAACTTGTTAGCCTATCTCATTCTCTTTCTCCCCTCTTTGGAAGATTATGGCCGAGTTTATACCTCCACTCAACCTACTTTATGATGCTCCACATGTGCGTGCTCCAAAACATCCTGAACCTCTAACTGAGGATCCTCCTTTGGAGCTAGAATATCCTCCTCTAGTGGAATACACAACTTCCTCTACAGAGCTTCTCATAGAATTATTCTCATCAAATCTAACATATCTCATCATCACTATCATCCTGAGTGAGGGAAAATACACTCGATAATTATGAGGTGTCTCTGTGTATCCTACAAAGATCCCCATCTCAGTTGTAGGCTCCAATTTTTTCCTACTATCCTTGGAGACAAGACAATAGACTGTAGCTCCAAACATTTGGAAATGGTATACAACTTTCTTCCTCACATAGAAAGTTTCTTCACGTGCGATCATGCCAAGTATTTTATGAGGTCTTCATTTCTAGAAATAAACTTATGTATTGCATGCTTCTACCCATAGATACAGTGGCAGTCCCTGATCATTTGACATTTCTCTTGCATCCCCTATAATGTTTTTGTTATTCCTACTTTCCAAACCATTTTTCTGTGGGTTGTGGGGCATAATTAGCTATCTTCTACTACATTCCTTAGCGCAAAAATATTTGAAAGTGTTAGATACAAATTCTCCTCCATTATCACTTCTCAAGGATTTAATTTTATGATCAATCTCATTTTCAACAGAAACTTTGAATTCAATAAATTTTACAAACACTTCATATTTGTTCTTTATAAAGTATATCCAACACTTGCAGGAAAAGTCAGCTATCAAAATTACATAATACCTGTGTTTTGCAATTGAGATTGTATAAAATGGTCCACACGTATCTGATTGGACCGCTCCAAGATGGCTCCAACTTTGCTATCTTAGCCCTAGAAGGAGGCTTTGAGATATTTTCCAAAAGTGCACCCCTTGCAAACATAATGTTGGTCAAGGATTCATTTTGGAAGTCCTATGGTGATTTGTTGCATGGTTTTCAAAGCTCCATGGTGTAGGTCACCCATGCCCCTATGTCAGAGGTCTCCAACATCTTGACTCCAAACATATTATTCTTCACTACTCAATGTAGCACATTCATACACCTCTAGCTTGTAGATATTTTTTACTTGAACACCAATTTGTTTTACTTGTCCAGAAGCAACATGCTTCATATAATCTTTCCCCTTACTGAACACCACATCATAACCTTTGTCCTCCACTATAGCTATAGAAATCAATTTTTTCTTCAACCCAGACACATACATTAGATTTTCTAGGTGAATATGGGAGCTTGAATCCCTCTTAAAGGTGACAATACCAACAACTTTGGTACTATAACTCCCATCATCTCTAAGTTCTATGGTTAATTGTAGGTGCTTCTCCTCTAGGATACTGAATAACTCCTTTCTTCCATCATACTAAATGAGGCACCAGAATCTAAGTACATACACTACCCCATATAGTACTTTCCATGCATGTAATGAGGGTGAAATCCAATTCAAATTGTGATGCAAGAGAATCACCTCCTATTCCCCTTGCAAGATTCTTCCTGGATTTCCTGTGTGGACGCTTGGCTGCATAGTGTCTAGATTCATGGTAGTGAAAACATTTAATTTTTTTGAGGTCCTTCTTCTTTCCCTAGTTATGGCCAGATTATGCCTTTCCTTGGGCCTTCTTTCCCTTGGATTTATATCCCTTTCCCTCCAAGGTGAATTTTTCTTCCTACTTAGCATTACTTGTGACACCATCTCTATTGTTTATTCTAATATCCAAGTACACCAAATCATCCTAAAGTCTTTCCCAATCTGGTAGCTTGTCTCTTCCATTAACTGAATCCTGCTAGATTTTCCAGAAGTTCAAATGATGGCACATTTTCTCCTATTCCTCAAAGTTCATCTTGAACCTGAATGAATCTAGATAGTTATTGTGGAATGGTTTCATTTTTCTATATTCAAATGATCCCAAGTTTATCTCTCACTTCCAATTTACTAGCATCACTTCTACTATGGAATAGATCCATGATAGTTTTCCACATTGCAAAAGGAGTCTCCTTTCTATGCAAGTTTGAAACCACATTATCTCTAACACCCGCTTGACTAGTCCTCATGGCCTTTCTTATGTTTTTATTCCACTAAGAAATTTCTTGTGCATATGATGCTACTAGTTTCAAAATATTTGTTTGTGTATAATCCCATATGCCATTTTCATCCAAGACAGGTTCCATCCTGTCTTTTCAAGCACAAATATTTGAGGTGCCCTCCAATGCATACTCTAGCATCAATCCATTGAATGAAAGTTTTCCTACGGTAAAAATAATTTGCACCAAAAACTTTGCATATCGAAATTTCCCTGAGAGAAGATCTCGAACAAGGTTTCTATGTAGTCTCCCAATGCTCTAATACAATGTAGAAATTTCAATAAATTTGCTACTGTTGAAGAAATCGAACTAAAATCAAGAGAAAAAAAATTCTTCTACTATTCTACAAAAATTAAATCACATGAAATAAAATCAAACCATAAGGAACACAATGATTTTATAGGAGAACTTAACTGGGAAAAACCCCTCCACTATTTTCGATTAATTTGGATGAGAATATGGATCAATTACAATGTCTTGCTTCAATCCTGAAGCACACCCTACACTGTAATTTTGATCTCCTTCTCAATGACCTTCTTTAGCCAACACTTAGCCAAAATAGGCCTCAATTATCCTCCTATTTCATTGCACAAACCTTGTGGAAATTAGCCCCTAAAAAATTGGAGAATTCCCTATTTCATTGCACAAATACTGAAGGAATTGGCCACCTTCTTAATGCAAAAAAATTATACACTCAACTAGTATATTATTGATAATTACAATGTGCATTTTCCTCCACTTCAAATAGAAAATTGAATTCCATATATGACTGGGTTTATTTTTTGGTAAGTTAATCAATGAAGTGGGAGATCAAAGAGTTAACAATTGTTATAACTACTTAACAGAAATCCTACTGAGTCCACTAAAGACAAGATCTTAGCTAAATGAGTTTAACTAACAATAAATCCCCTATATTTCTAAATTTTAGCAATCAACCCATGTACAACTCTACTTGTAACCTATAAATCAAATTTACTGACTTAACTAGGAGATAAATCCATGTCACTCTAGCTAAATACCATCCAATTCATCCTGTTGATATGGAAAATCGAATTTCTCCATTTGAATAAGGCACAAGTCAAATGAAACCTTTTCATGCCCCCATGTGGTGCCCACATGGTACTCCACCTCATGCCATTTCATCCTTGCATGGATCCACCTCATCTCACAGTCCTGTACGATGCCTGCATGGCATTCCTATGTGGAATATTGAACATAATTGCACATGGCCCCCACCACACCCCCTTCCTTGCCGTGTAAACCATTAATTTTCCCTTTATAATAAAATCTCAGTCTCAGTCTAAATCCTCAGTACATTATAAGGCCCATTATGAAAACCCCAAGACGATATGGAAATCCCTCCTCATCAATCAAAGGGAGGATTTCCCATTTCATAACTTGCTCCTAAATATGTTCCCTTAGTGCACACTACCAACCTCAGGAAGATCCTAAGATGAAGAAGCCCCATGTCAAGTGTTGCCTGTATTTATCGTCTTGAACATTAATCTTGACCTTACCTCCCTAACACTTTATGGAAGTGCCCCATATGACGTCAGCCTAAGGCAATATCACACTCACATCATCCTACCCATGTGGCATCCTATAGAAGTGCCATAAATCATCTATTTTTTTCTTACATTCTCCACCAAAAGAGAATTGGTACATACCACATGACAATCCTCCTAGATGCGACATCACCATTAATCCATGTCATACTTTCATGTGGTACAGGTCCCGCCAAGATTTTATCCCTTGTATAAAACATGAATTTTACATTAAATAATATTTTTGGAATTTCCGAGGTCTTGGGCCTCCATCCTTTGTAACTCCCCAAGGTCTTGAGATAGACTCCCCCATCCCCTCACCTGATTGGATATTTCTCCATCTCAGCTTCCCCCATTTTTCCTTGACACTTAGTTAATTTGTACCACCTCCTTCTGCATATATGTGTAAGAGTGTATGTGATAGTAGGTATCATGACACTTAGTTTCCCATTCTAACCCTACCTAGATTGCATTACATAAAAATATATGGTGGGGATGTGTTAGGCCCCTATACTACTAGTGTAAACCCTTATTGTTATTAGTACAACCCACTTATTACATTGATGTACCCATGTAGTGCCCATATTGTTACTATTGTGCCCCATAGAAGCCCACTTAGCACTATTGTTATTATTGTGCCCTTACATTGTTATTGTTATGTCGGCTCTGATTATGTTATCACCCCTTAGACTCCTATATATAGAAAGGAGGTCTTTTCATTTGTATCATCCAAGAATTGTTCATTTATGTAATGTAAAGGAGGTTGCCTCCTCGAAGAGGCTAAATTCTGAGGCGTTGATCTATCTTTTCTATCTTTTCTTGAGCTGGTTTCATAACATTTGGGATCAGAGCTTTGGATTCTAGGGTTTCGCTACTCCAAACAAGTCATCGTGGCATTTTCGTTTTTTCTGCAACGTTTCAGAAGCTAAAAAAAAAACCCATTTAAGAAGAAATCACGCTGAAGCTCGGGTCTGAATTTCAGATCTTTTTGCTCTATATTTGAGGAAGTTGGTCTTTTTGGAGACTCCTGAATTACATTCCAAACAGGTGACCTGGGGAAAATCGTCATAACTTTCTCTCTGAGCATCGGATTGAAATTTCGTAAGAAGGTACAGAAAGAGGGCAGACTGTAGTTTCTTGTATATCTTTTTCAGAGCCAAAGGTCAGAATAGGGACACATGGCACGTAGTACAAGTTCGCTCTACTGAACTAGTCTATAATCAGGTCACTGTGGGAGATTTGATATAACTCTTCCTTGAAGAATCCAATTGGGATCAGACTGGTAGCATTGGAAAGAGAACACAGAGGGCTACCACAAGTTGCAATTTCAGAAATTAAAGATCTGAAAGTACAAAGTTATAGTCATTTCAAGATCGAGCTCCTAAAATCAAGAAAAAGCAAGATGAGGAAGTTTGATGGCAAGGATCCGGTAAATTGGATACTTCAGATGGAACAATATTTTGATCTACATGGTGTACCATTGTTACAAAAGGTATGTATTGCATCTTCATATTTAGAACCAGATCAATTTTTATGGTATGAAGGGTACTTTTTTCTCATAAACAACTTGTTGTGTGGTCAATTTTCATGGAGGAAATGATAGCACATTATGAGGATACAAAGAGCAACACCTTCTTTAGAGCAACACAGCAACAATTGGAAAGAGTAAAAGGGCTTTGTGACATCGTGGAAAGAAAAATTATGGAAACCAGGAAGCATACCCCTGACAACTATAAAGATGGAAGTGTTGTTTCTCCTAGCCTTCCACAACCTACAAGGGTTACACCACAACAATTGGAAGAAAAAAGAGAAAAAGGGATTTGTTACAATTGTGATAGAAAATGCACTAAAGGTCATAAGTGTGCTGAGAAGAAATTATTTTACATAGACTATGAAGAGGAGGAAGAAAAGGATCAAGAAACATCAAAAGAAGAAGATATACGCCAGGACCCCACCCTAGAGAAAGAAGAAATGAATCAGACCATATCTTGTAAAGCATTGGCAAGAATTACCACTCAAACTCTCAAGATAGAAGGACATATCAAGAAGAAAAAGGTGCAAGAAGTGAAAGATTGCATCAAGAAAGAAGAAATGAATTCAACCATATCTTGTAATTCATTGGTCAAAATTACCACTCCTCAAACTATCAAGATAGAAGGACATATCAAGAAGAAAAATGCCCAAGAAGTGAAAGATCACATCGAGCATCAAGAAATGAATCTGACCATATCTTATAAATGATTGGAAGAAATTACCACTCCTAAAACTCTAGAGATAGAAGGACATATCAAGAAGAAAAAGGTTCAAGCAGTGAAAGATTACATCGAGCATCAACAACAAGTTCTCGAACTTTTAAGGGATAACGCCACCTCGGTGCAAAATCCAACGAAACAATAGGTAGATCAACATCATAGTGAAGAATGTTTTGATGTAGGTGATTGGTTATTTTTACTACTACATCTCAAGCAAGCTATTTATGAGAAGGAAATGTTGGCAATACTACATGCACTTAAAAAATGGCGACCTTACCGAATGGGAAGACTCTTCAAGGATGAGGATGTGGAAGCATTGTTTTATGCTATTTCTATTATCCAACCAGATTGGATAAATGAAGCAAGGGATGAATGGAAGAAGGATGAAGAAGTATGGCCACTTATTCAAAAGTTACAAAAGATCCCAATTCAAACAATATTGCCAGAAATTGAAGAGGAAGGAAAAATCATATTGGAACCTAGAGCAGTCATAGAAACAAGAACCTGACAGCTACAAAATCGATCAATTTCAGAGTATCTCATCAAGTGGAAGAACTTACCCGCTGAAGATTCCAAATGGGAGGACAAGAATTTTATACAAAAGCATCAAGAACTACTCAAGCATTGAGGACAACGTTTTTTAAAGGAGAGGGGCATGTTAGGCCCCTATACTACTAGTGTAACCCCTTATTGTTATTAGTACAACCCACTTATTATATTGATGTACCCATGTAGTGCCGATATTGTTACTATTGTGCCCCATAGAAGCCCACTATTGTCATTATTGTGCCCTTACATTATTATTGTTATGTCGGCTCTGATTATGTTATGACCCCTTAGACTCCTATATATAGAAAGGAGGTATTTTCATTTGTATCATCCAAGAATTGTTCATTTATGTAATGTAAAGGAGGTTGCCCCCTTGAAGAGGCTAAATTCTAAGGTGTTGATCTATCTTTTCTATCTTTTCTTGAGCTGGTTTCATAACAGGATGCCACGACACTTAATTACTAGTAGTAGTCTCTCCTGAGCTTATATATATATCTATATATATATATATATATATATATATATATATATATATATATATATATATATATATATATATATATATATATATATATATATATATATATATATATATATATATATATATATATATATATATATATATATTCACCTCTGTTATCCCCTGCTAATATTTCTGTACACACACACATATATATTTATATTTATATGAACATAAGGACAAGGATGTCCTCAACTCCCTGCTATAACATCCTATCTTCCCTAACATTGAATAACTAAGCCATGAGGCCTTGTCCTTATCTTCGAGTGGTATCATTACCTCCCTTGAGCTTATATGGAATATAATCCATCATATCCACTACGTCCATTATAGGCACACAACCATACATAGGTATAAATATAATTAAAGGAAAAGAATGATTCCTACAAGAAAATCATGCAACACAGGGCCCGCTCTTACCATTCATTTTAATTCAAAAGATTAACCAAACAATAAATATTCACTTAGCTATTATACAGAGAAAATCAAATAAAATTAGAGCTCAAAAATAAACACAAAAATAATAAGTCTTCTTTAATCACATAAGAACTACATTGTTCCTCAGAATTATACTTGAAAACCATTCATTACACCAGAATAGCGATTTAAATAACACATCAAGCATTTATATAAAATTCACATGCATAGGAACTTAGTTAAGCACCTACATTATAAATTAAAATATGGAAACTAAGATTGGACTTCAACTCTCCACCCAACCTTTTAATGGCTTCCACTACAATTATTTCTTGTAGCCAATCACCCCCCAGCCAGATTTAGAGCTTGAGGAGGGATGATTTTAGGGAATCAACCAATGTTTCCAGCTGAAATAGGGATTCTAGAGATTATTCCATCATTACCCAGATAGTTTTTAGGGAATCTATAGGTTTCTCTACCTCAACCCTTCACTTAGTAAAGAGAACCTAGAGGATATGCCACCTCCACCATTCAATCAATATAGGAATTATAGATGTTATGTCACCTCTTCCCTCAACAATGTAAGGAATGTAGAGGATATACTACCTCCACCCTTGTTGTACATCATCTGTCACCATTTGGAAAATGACAACAGACTCATATCTCTCACTATCTAATGAAATCTTGCAAGCAATCCCCTACAATGTTGGAAGAAAAATAATTATGAAAATAATAAGAATATTAGATTGACTTGCTTAAAAACCTAATTTCAAGCATTGTCACACTTTTCCTAGCCATTACCTAAGAAAAAACATTTTTTATCATTATATCCTATGTAATCCTATGCTCTATAGTCCATTGAAAAATGTGACAACCTTTAAACGTAGGTAAAAATAAAAAGAAATTTCTAGATGCTTTGTTGGGGAATATTATACCAACAAGAAGCACATGAGCCACTACCTATTTGGGCCTCATCCCATGCTTCATGAAGCTATTCCCTCTCATTATGGAACCCTAATCCTGTTCTTTATGAATCTGATCCTTAGACAAAGGATCTCTAATCCTCTCCTCCTGGCCTATAAATTTAGAACATACCATAAGGGAAGGGGTTGAATTCTTATGTAAACTTATGCTATCAATTTGAGGCTGGAAGATTGTCACATAAGGGGGTATTGGAGACTATAGAAGAATTTTTTCAACATGAAGGCTAGGTTGTATCTCTCCTTTTCATTCAATTATAATACAAAAGAGTATTTCTTCCTCACTATATTATCCATTGGATCTGATATATTGAATGTTTACTTTTATTTTCCATTTGTTATGATATTTTGTACTAGTCTCCTTGATCACTAGTATATGTCATATTAAATCATTTATATATCATGTGCCTTTGATCTTTTGTTTGTTATCCTATTTTCAAGTCTTAATTATGAATGATGGGAAGCTATATCAAACCATAGCAAGGATATTCATTAGGAATTTCATTTGAAAGGTATGGATTGCATACTCCATTACTCATGCTTATGATTCAATAGAATGGACCTAGGGAAAGATTTACTAGTTTGTTTATTTATTACTACATTCAATCATTGAGTCTAGGGAGATCGTGTCTTGTCTGCAAGACAAGATTTGTCCACCTAACAAATTGGCGACCATATTGGGTCTATTATTGACATGGATCTTTATATATTTCCATACTTTTTCTTTGAGATGCTTATACTCTGAGTATGGGAATTCCTACCTCAATGACTATTATATGAAGATATTGTATTGCAATCCTTGATTGTTTGTTTCAGGTCTCCAACTAGTTGGTTTATAATCCAAAATTTTGCATGATAAAGTGCTTCATTCCTCAAACACCTTTTTTGACTTTACACTATAGGGGGAAATCTGTTACACACCATTTTTCACCATTATGAAAATGACCACAAACCTGGATCTCTCACTACATGATGAACTCTTTCAAGGAATCCCTCATAATGTTGGAAGAAAAACAATTCTAGAAATAAGGTATACCTCTCAATCTTCTAAGCATTGAAGATATTACTGAAAGAGAAGAGAAAGATCCTGAATACCCTGTTCTTACTAATAGTGATCCTTTAATTTTTCAATCTCTTCCTTTTTAACCTTTTCAAATAGATCCTTGGTATTCTACTCCATTAAACTTTTTAGGTCAAAGTATTCCTCGTTTATGCACTCCTTTTGATTTTACACCTAGGCAAATCATATCAGAAGCTTCTCCTGTGAGTTTAACCTTGTATTTTTAGAATAATACACCCCTCAGCCAGTCTGTTGTGAATTCTATGTTTATAGGATCTCTAGAATCATTCCTATATGGTGGATATTCGATTCCTTCTAGATATTAATTAATCACTAGAACTTTTTCGAGAGCCACTCCTTCTCAAGTTTCTACTTGGGTTTATAGAATTTCATCTAGTTTATCTACTACAAATGTAGAAATTACTACTCAAAATATGACTTCCATTCTTGGAACACCTTTTTCATTAGACCAATACATTAATATGTTATCCAACAACACAGGTTCTCCTCAATCGACTCCTGATCGAATTTACTATCCAGCTGGGGGGAAGATGTCATATATTCCTCCTGTAGGACAACCTCTTGGAGGAATTTATCCTTCGTTTGTAGCAACACCTATTACTGGAACTTATACAAACCTTGGTCAAATACCTTAGGTCGGTCCAAGTCAACATGTTATATCTCAATAATTGATCGGTGCTCCATTTCTAGAAATGGGGAGTACTATTTAGAACCATCCTAATATTAAATAGACTATTCAAGATACTCCACAAGTGCGTGTCTATCAACCTAACTAGGTTACTGGACAAACCACATCATAGACACTTGTTCAAAAACCTTTCCAAGGTACCCCTCAAGTATCTATTCAACAACTTCTTAAGAGTATTCCTCAAACATTTGTTCAGTCTACTATGAAAATAACTTCTCAACAAGTGTTGGGAAAAATACTGGGGAGTGAATCAATATTTTAAAAAGTCACTTAAACTTTCAATTTCTTATTCATATTTCTCTAGGTGACTATAATGAAGTAAATGTGTGTATGTACATGACTATTATTCAGACAACTAGCGTATATCCAGTTAAATAACTTTTTAGTTAATTCATCGTCTGTTTAACTTGAATCAATGTATCAGTACTTCATCAAGAATTAATTAAATAGTAACCATGTGAAGTAAGATCAGAATAAACCATCACACATGTTTTCTCAATGGGTCCTCACCCAAGTTCGTATTTAGTTTCACCAACCAAAAAAACCCCACACTGCTTTCCCTTTCGGCAGCAACCTAGGTAGCGCAGCTCGCAGTCTCACCCGAAGAAGTATTGGGGGATGAATGAACCAATTTTCTACATCTAGAGATGAGTGTGATGTTTTTTTGTACCTTAGATCTACTTCCATGTAGATATAACCTTCTGATAGAGTTAAGGCTGCTACTTCGGTCCTAAATACCTTTAGTTCTTCGTGGGACCAGCCAATTGTGTTAATCAGGTTCTAACAAAATATGTCTACTCCTTTCGTGGGACTGAATAGGCTTTCTAGGGTTTCTGAGATCTAGATTTGTCATCACGCAGACCTATCTTTCTTATTTGAAGCTAACCCTAAATAGATCTAGATATTTGCAAGCATCATTCAATCATCGTATTAAGCATAAGCATATTCAATTATCCCAATTTGCGCAAGTAAGACACATTAGTGCAACAAAACAATATTCACAACGAGATAACAGATAAAAAGATAAATCACAGATGCAAGTTTTTCCAACCCAAAATCAATCTTTAATAATCAGAAACGTTCTAGTACAGACTTCAACTACCCTGTGCACTCAGCTGCAGGGGTCCACGCACTTAGTTGTGGACTCTTCTAGGCCTCCACGCACTTAGCTGCAGAGCCTTTCTGTCACTACTGACAGGAATAGACCTTCCTCTCTATCAAACCTTTACACCATCATTCATTCGTACTTATATTCTTTTCTATCAAAAGTTATCTCTAAGATGCGTTATGAATCAACTACTTATAGTCTTTCTAATACAATACCATGGCCCCCGGCTCATGTGTGAGTCTTGAAACCAACCAAAAAAAGGGGCTAAGGCCCCTTTAACTGTTATTTATCCGCGCGCACCACATCCACATTCCATGGAGACTTTACATCTTTTACAAAATTATTTAAAAGAAATGACTAACTTAATTCAATTCTACCACTAGGCACCCCATCTCAACAGGCCCCCAACACAAAGATCGTGACTCACCATCGAGTCACTCAGCTGGTTGTTCCACTTTCTGGCGAATTTTGATGAATGAATTGGTCAATGTTTGAAGCTCCGTGGTAATTTTTTCTACTACTTTTTGTACCTCCTGGACCAATGTCTCTGAGATTGGCCCCTCCACAGTGAGTTGCGTAGTCCACTGGGTCTGCTGCATGTCCTTCAATTTTTCATGAATATTTTGTGAAAGTTCAGTCGCTTCCTCTATCCACGGCTGAATCCAGTCTCGTAGCAAGGAATAATTTTTCTATATCTCCTAGATCATCATCTGAATCACCTTTCCTTCCTACAAGCACATAAAGTGATGGACTAGTGCCAACATCCATGCATTCGTATTAATTTCATCATATTTTTCCTCTGCTTCTGTGATCTTTGTGCTCAATTGTTGCAACTTAGGGTCCTCCTCCTATGTATCCCATAATCCCATTACCTAATTGAATAGCTGATCACACCCATGGACTATGACATCTAATTGACCCAGGGATTCTTTTATAGTTTCACCTCTTTGTTCCCGAACTTCTGGCAGTGTAGTTGGTTGAAGTTTGAGATGGCATTTAGCTAAATTCTTCTGGAACTCAAAACTGAATCGCCCAACCTCATCTTCAGCATCATGCACCGTAATAGCTAACTTCCTGACTTTTGTTTTGACCTCTGTGTCATATGGCATATGTAGTTCTAGAACTGTTTGACAAGCTTGTTCAATTACTACCTCTAGGTTTGTGCTTCGTCTTACATTTCCTCTTTCTCCTTTAGCATGCGTGTCTTCTCCTCCATCTGTGCATTTTTGAATTTACAGTCACTGAGATTCGTAAGGGAACACTTCTCCCTAATATGTAACTCATCTAAGGCCCCATATGCAATGTGTGGATGGCTTGGAGCGGAAATGCAGCCACATTGATCCCAATAGCCTTGATCTTTTCTGGTGTGCTACCGTCTTCTTGGTTATCTGCTTGCAAGGATCCTTATGGTAGGAATGATCCTTATTTCCATTGGTCATTCCACTTTTGGAACACTCACACTCGCTTGAGTTAAGTTCACTTGCACCACACTCGCTTTCCCAATACTTGCGTGAGTCCTACCGGCCTGGATCTGCAGATCACGTAGATCCTTCTGGACACTTCCCAATGTCTAGATATACTGCTTCTCAAAGTGTCACCATAGCTCAAATGTAGTATTTCCAACCTTGTTGGTGAACTCATCTAAATCGCCCTATGTTAGCACAAGAGGGTCCACCTACAATTGTTTATTTGTTTTTTTCTTCTTCCACGGGTCTGTTGTTGTCTCCTTGGTGTGCTTCTAGAATTTAAATGGGGTGGACACATCCTCATCCCCATCGTCACCCCATGCAGATGTCTCCTTCTCATCAGTGTGCTGCAAAGATGATTTGTTTCTTGATTTAGTATCTTGTTTCTCCTTCTCATCCTACTCTTTAGTAGCGTGCTCCTTAGCAGCTCGTTGTTCCTCCACAGCTACCTTACTAGCAGTTTCATTTTTCTTCTAGTGGGCAACCTTCTCCCATGCAACTACCTGTTATTTTTCCTTCTTGTTTTTCACAGCAGAGGTCTATACGGAGGAGCTTTCTCCAGCTTTTCTTGTCTCAACATCCAACTAGGTAGGCTTATTCCATTCTGTTGGTCATCCACCCACAACATCTTGTACATTTGTGTCGGCCACTAAGTAAGGTAGCTTGTGCCATACCTTTTGAGGGTTTCTCCTCATGTACATCTAAACATTGTGAAAGTATACCTTAAATTTTGTGAAGGCTCTTAGTTGCTCGAATAAAGTGGGAGATAACCTTGCCCTATGGTTTACAGCCATGTGGATGTCTATCTCCATGAAACCCGAAAATACCTTTGATTTTGTACTTTGTTCCGCATCATTTGTCTGCCACAGGGAAATGAACTTCGCCTCCTCCGGGAGGGTGTCATTCAGCAGAGAGAACTGGCTATCCTCTAGAAGCCTCCATGCCACAAAAATGATTAGCAAATAGAGCCAAGAAAAGTGAAATGACTAGCTCTTCTCCTAGGTGACAGTTCATGAAACACTCTCTACAGAGATACTAGGCCTAGATATACAAGACCCTGTTCGCACACTCCGCTACTAATTCAGGCACTTCATCCACACAACAGGTCCACATTATTTTTCCTACTAGGATCTATGCTGCAAACTGCATCGCCTGGTATTTTATGGAGCGGATAGAATATCTGCGCTTTCACTTTACAAGCCCAAACTTAGTATTCATGCAATCTGCGAGTTGTTTTTCCTTAGATTTTCCCGCAAACTCCTTTGTCGGGTCTTCTCCTGTATAAGGTAGCTTACTAATCTGATTGATTAACATATCTATGATGAGGATAAGCTCACCCAACCATACACACCCGTCATGCACTAATGTCAGCAACTAGCGCACACATGCCATGTTGGTGTTGGAGAAGTGAAAATAGGGTACAAATAGCATGTGTAATAGCCCCACTAGCTGAACTCCTCGGACCCATTTCATTGGCTCCAACTTTGTGACCCCTATATCTTCATAGTATATGTGGGACATATACTGATTTGTCGTTATATGGGGGAATTTCGCCTAGTCAGTGAGGTCCCAGTGTTCTATATTTAATGTTGGTATGCGTACTAAGAGCGTACCCTCAAATGGAACTTCAACTGGGAGCAAGGGTGTGGCCATTGAAAGCTTGTTGGAATCAGGGTCTTTGGTCACCTTCTTCTATCCTCTTTGTGGAGGAACATATGCCGACAACATAGTGGTTGATTCAGTGTTCTCCATATCCAATTCCTCAATCCCCTAATGGAGATCCTCTTCGTCCATATCTAGGGGCACAAAATGTTGCATTTGTTTTCCCAATTTTCCCTTCTTTCACTCCTCTTGCAAATGTTTTATAGGTGAGTGGCACACTGGTTCTATGACCGTCTTCTTTTTCTTGGGCTTAGAAGTAGACTACTTTGGCTGAGGTGACCTTAGTGCTATAGGTATTGTTGGTGTAGTTTCTATGCCAGCAATTTCCGAGGTTGGGGCCTCTGACACTGCGACCTCAGGACTCATAGTCTCAGATATCTTCTCCAAATAAACTTGGCACACTATATCAGAATAATGAGCTAGCCCTGGGTGTCTAAACAAAACCTCCCAATCTTCTCAGTGCATACAAGAAATTCTTAAGCAACAAAGTGTTTCTTTAGAGACCAACAAGACATACTTATAGCGATTTTTAGATTCAAATCCAACCATTCCCTCCATAACTTTCTCATAAATGGACCTTTGGTGGCATATTTTCAAAGATTTTCACCTTAATTTCTGCCTGCCTACTCCTCCTAACAGGATTGTCTTAGTCCAATCAACTACAGTGACTCCAATGACTATTTTTGGCATGGGCTACGTGACACCCTCCATGGCACAACATCATGAGTGTAGCTTCATATGGTAGACACTCGTCAATTATCACGTAGCATACTTGTTGCCCTATCTTCCTAGTCGAGAAGTGTAGTTTATAGTCCCATGCTTCCTTTCAAATTCCTAGAGCACTACGACTCTCATGCACTCATACAGTGATTGCATATACAACTTCAGTCGGCTCCCATTCACTTTTCCCAGAAAAGGTTCACCATTAAGCTTCGCGAGCTAAACTATGCCACCCTCTCTAATTCCCTTGACAATATACGGTCCTAACCAATGAATATAGAATTTACCCAGAAATTTGGTGAACTTTCTATCGTATAACAACACAAGATCATTTATCTTGAAAGTGTGAATCTTGATATTGCGATCATGCCATGATTTTTCACGTTCCTTCTGCCCTTGTTGTTGGAATCCCACCAGAAATCGGTCCTCCTCCAACTCCATTAGCTACGCAATTCGTTCCTCCAAAGCCTCATAATTCGCCACATCTATCAAAGCTGGTATGCGTAGACTAGGTACAATGTACTCCATAGGCATCACCTCTTCGATGCCATAGACCAATCTAAACGACGTTTTCCCTACAATCTTTTTACAGGATTTTTTATAGGCCCAGAGTACTCAAGGTATGCACACATCCCAGTCATTTCACTCTGTGTTACATACCTTTGTCAACGAGTTCTCGAAAATTTTATTAAAAGCTTCAACTATCCCATTTTCCTACAAGTGATATGGTGTGCTCTTCTGATGGAAGACTTGAAATTCATCTGTCATCACGCTAATTGTTTCATTCAGAAAGTGTGTGCCACTATCACTCATGAATACTTGCGGGCATCTAAATTGTGTTAATACATAATCAAATAAGAACTTTGTTGCAGTAGCTATTGTACAATTGCTCAATAATTGTGCTTCCACCCATTTGGTTAAATATTCTATGGTAGTGATAATGTAGCGCGTGCCCGTTTTCTTCCCAGGAGGCTGAATTGGCCCAATAAAATCAATCACCCACTTCTCAAATGCCTCCAAAGATACCTAAGGATGTAGCGTAGTTCATCCCTTCATGATGGTCATCCAATTCGTTCACATGCATCACACGCCTTACAGTATGCTTTGTAATATTTGTACAATGTGGGCCACCATAATCCTATGTGAAAAATCTTCTGCACGGTTTCTTTTCCTGCATAGTGGCCTCCTACAGCTTCCCCATGAGCTTCAGTGAGAATATTATCATGCCCAAAGTCCAGCACATATCTCCGCAATATTTTGTCTGCCCCCATTTGGTACAAATGCCCCGCAATGATCAAAACATCTGTTGTGCAAAAGACTAGTTATTTCTTCTATTGATTTGTATATCCTTTATGCACCATTGTTGTAGTTAAGAATTGAATAATGTCAGAAAAATGGTCATCTGGTACACATACCGTAAAGATCTGCGCATTCGACAACCCTTCCTGTAAATTACTGGGTTCTTTGCCTGTTTCAATCCTCGACAGGTGGTCTAGACCAACATTCAACCGACCAGGGTTCACAATAACTTCAAAATTATATTCTTGAAATAATAACAACCATCCACAAATATTTCCCCCCAACACAAATTTTTTGACTAGGTACTTTAAGGGAGAATGATATGTATACATTTTGAAATGTCCCCCTAATAGATAATGCCTGCATTTATGCAATGCGTAGACCATGGCCAACCCCTTGCGCTCTGTCATTAAATAATTTTTTTCACCCTTTCATAACTTCCTACCTGTGAAGGCTATCAAAAGGTCCAATTCGCCTTTGCCTACCTATTTTAGTACTACACCTAGTGAATTTCAAGAAACATCCACATGTACATGAAACTCCTTCTTCCAATCGAGAAATACGAGGATTGGCACATTCACCATCTTTTATTTTAACACATCTAAGATGCGTTGACATTCCTCATCCCAACAGAATTTTGCATCCTTCTTCAGTAATTTTTCCATGGGCACGCTAATTTGAGCATAGGCTTTAATGAATTTTGTATAGTATCCAGTGTGTCCTAGCATCGCGTGCAGTTGCTTGACATTCCTAGGGGCCTCCAAGTTTACGATTACGATGTTATTTGTAGGGTCCACCATCAATCCTTTCTTACAAAAAACATGACCCAGCAAGATCCCAAAAGGAACACAGAATATACATTTTTTCAAATTCATTGTAGTCTAGTACCTTGGACATGCATCCAACATAAGGCGCAAACTTTCTACATGGCATTTTACCAATACAAACATGGTCCAGTCATCGAAGTATACTTCTAGAAACTTATGAATGAATTATTTGAACACTGCTATGACTACGCAGGAAAATATTGTAGGCACATTCTTTAATCCAAAAGGCATAATAGTGTACTAAAAGCAACCCCACTCTCTCTCAAAGGTGGTTTTGCTGCGATCCTTTGGTGCAATCTTAATTTGATGATAACCATAAAACCCGTCAGAAAGGGAATAGGCCTCCTGCCCTCCAACATTGTCTAACACTTCATCTGTATATATTGTTGGAAATGGATCATGGACATGCATCATTCAACTTCTCCAAATCGACGCAAATCCTTATTTCACCCTTTTGTTTATTCTCTTGGACTACCATCGGGTTCACCCAATCAGACTCTTCAATAGGTTCTATAATGCCAGCATCCAACATTTTATCCAACTCTTGGTAAACCTTCTCCTTATACTTAGGATTAAGGTGATAAGGCATCTATTTGACAAGCTTCGCATCCGGCTTCAATGTGATCTCCATAATACCCAAATCGCCAAGTATGCCTTTCAAATATGAAAACTTAGTCAAGAAGAGATCCTTGTACTCGTGAAGTAATTCAACAACTTTGTCTACCATAGTGTTGTCCCAGCAATCTCCAATATTTGTGAAGTTTGGTTCTTCCTTAGTGCCAATATTTACCTATCTTGTTTTCAAAGGTGCAGAAATGCTTGGGTCCTCTAATTGTGGTCCTTATATAATGCGATGCCCTTCTGTTTCTGGAACACTGATATTCCTCAGTTCTTCTTCCTCTCCTTCAGCGGTCACATTATAACATTCCAATGTGTGGCATAGCTGGGTTCTCCAATCATGTTGGGCCCATTTCATAGGTTCCTCTGGCATTCTAAATATAACCGTTTTAATTTCCTGAAGTGCTTCGTCGATGCTTTCAAACCCATCGTCGAAGCTGAAAGTCAATACGAAACTTTCTTTCATTACATCCCATTCTGCAGTGTCGTGATGAAGCTCTATTTCGAGCTACTAGTTCATGGGGATTGTGTCCAAGGTATGACAGAATATATGCACCCATTCTACCTACAGTTCCCTCCCCCATGCCTTAGTCAACTTCTCCAGGTGATCACATGGATCATCCTTCTGACCATACTTCTCAGTCATCCTGGCATTAGCATACCCGAATCATAACTTCATCATTCACCTGTAATACCTCCATTCAGTAAAACTTCCCTTATGCGTAACCCACCATCATGTAGGTGTTGCACGTAGCACCAACTCCAAAGCTTGAAAACAGTGGTCTTCAGGGACTTCGTGCTCAAATTCATCTAAAAACATATCTACGTCAGTCAAACCATCATAATAAGGTAGCTTCCTTACCTCTGACGAAACACAGCACAATGACTTTGTTATCATATTGTATCACAATGTGGATACTTTGTGTAAGAGGTTTAGCCAATGATCTAGTTCCTCATTGGAGTCAAAACTGCATGAAATCTCTCAGTCATTCCCATATTATTCAAATTAATGACCCCATTCATATTAATATCTCAGTCGATTCCCAGGAGCGCAGGGTAGGGATTACTATCATTGAAAATTTCTATAAATTTGAAGTCTGTTAGTGTATTCACACCCTCAATATAAACCATCACTCCATACAATCGTCCCATGGGGATGATTTTCTGTTGATTCACCATTCAGAGCTATATCGGAGACCAATGCAGCACTAGTCTACCCATATTTTCCCATGTTTGTTTCGACAGAACATTCACATCGGACCCCAGATCCAAAATTACCTAGTCCATTTCATAATCACCTATCTACATGGTTAGCCTCATCTCCCACACCGTTTGTGCCTTGTGCTTGCCAATCTTCCTTACTATGCGTTGCTCCATAGGAGTTTTTTCCTTACTAGCACACTTGCATATTAAGTCTTGTAATCCTTCAACAACTTTTTGATCGCACAACAACTTCATACAAGTTTTCAGCAAAGTAGCTAGTATAGAAGGATCTACTTCTTGTGACGCATTAGTCTCCAACATTTTCTCCTGACTTCCTGAGGTGGAGGCCTCAACGAAGTTCTTATTTGCTTCCAAGAACATCTCTTTAACATAGTTTAGATCGAAATCAACTTCTTTCTCAGCAACCTTTCATACACATCCCTCTTCCTCAGGCTTCTTACCTTTATCTGCACCAATTGTTATACCACTTCTTAACACAATGTTTATGTTCAGATCCTCTTCGCAGGGCTCAGTTGTCATCATTTGTAAATTATGTGTAGGTTGTTGAGGCTGCGTATTCTTCTCTTAGATTTTAACTACTAGCATTGGGTAGTCTTCTATGGCATGGTCAAATTGTCTACAGTATTGACATGAAGGGTTTGTAGGATTCGGGAAATCTCGTGCAAAGTACCCTAGTTGTCTGTAGTTGCAGCATATAACCTGACTACGACCTCTACCAGGTCCTCCTCCTCATTCTCTTCCTCGGACATAAAAACCCCCACACGCGCCTCCTATACCCCAATCTAGAGACAAATTTTCTTCTTGCATATGGTAAGTAGGGGTCCTTTCCATTATTTGCTCATAAACTCAACAATGGCACTCATCATCGCCCATAGATTTAAATAAATTCCAAAATAACTACTAGGGTGTCTAAACGAATTTCTGAAGTAAGTGGAAGTTATCCATCGCATGTTTCCTAGTGACTTGACAAATGGCACACCATATCGCAGCTTTTGTGCTTAGCCTGGTTGGAGCTTCTGGCTTCAGGGGGGTTGGCCCCCCACTATAAGATAATTTGCATATACTGGACAATGATATTTATTGTGCCCATTTCCCTTGCACTTCAAGCACCAAACCTTTGTGCGCAAATCTGATTTAGTCTCCTTCTCTTTCTTTAGACTCTATAATTCTAGGTGTAGGCTCTCTAACTGCAACTAGATCTATTGTACCCCCAGGTTTTTATAGTGAATAGGTGATGCATGCAACCTCATCGTGATCTCCGAGAATTCTACTTGTGTTTCTATCTTTTTCTATGATAGAGGTATTCTTAAGTGCGGCAAGAATGATGCTATAAGTCAATCGCGATGTTGGGTATCTAATATTTGCATGTTAGCCTTCGTGATCTGGCACTTCAACCTCTGATCAAAGTCCCAAGGTGTCTCATCAACTCTCATTTGGAGCTCCTTAAATTCAATTACTGACTGTGCCTCAGATTGAGGCTTACTAAATTCATTTTTCAAAGTTGTATGAGTCTCTGCTAATGATGCTTAAGGATTATCAGTGCAATACTTAATGTACCAGATTAGCGCGTGATCCTGTAAGGTGATAACCAACTGGGACTTCTTTATATTATCATCAGTGATTTGTTACATTGTCTATATATGGTTCGCAACAAACCAAAATTGCTCTGGATCTTCACTTCCTATTCCTTGGAAGATCGGCATCTTCATTGTGTTTGCTATGATGAATGGTGGAGGTGGAGGTGGAGTGGATAGATGAGATATCCTAGGAATAACCTGATTTATTAACTAAACAATGCTTCACAGTGTATTCAACATTGCACCTTCATCGTCGCTTGAAGGAGGTTGAATTAATGGACTATACTATGGACCTGATCCATTACTTCTAAACAATCTAGCACTTCATGTAGCTCCGAACATTAAGGTAGTGGCATTACCTTCTTTTCACACAATAACATTTTAATCCAAGTATTCATTGACATCAATTACTTACCTCGCGGTCCTTTGAAGAATCTTTGTTCTGCTTCACTATAGCTAACTGATGTGTCAACTACAAATTCAGTAACAAATCCTCCCAGGATTCGATCAAGCCAATGATTGACAACCTGCACGATCTTATTTTCTGAGGCCTCTAGTCATCGCACCAATTCTAGAGTCCACACTATAGGACTATCGAGCTTCCAACTCCCTTTACCGTCTTCCAATTTTGCTAACCAATCATATAATTAAAAAGGAAAAGTGCAGAAGAAAATTTTGTGTATCTCTATATACAAATATCTATTCAAACAATTGTCCTTTGACAACAATGCATTCCTATTTTCTTGAGCCGCAAACTCATGAATCTTCCGATCTAATGACTTTTCAAGTCGGATTGCAATGATGCAACATCACACATCTCTTAAGTAGATCCCGGTCTTGGCAATGAAACCATTTGTTGGCTTAATGGGTCCAAACCCAGGTTCAGAGTTAGTTGCGCCAACCAACAAAACCCTACACTGCTGGCACTTTCAGTAGCAACCTACATAGCGCAGGTCGCAGTCTCACTCGAAGCAGTATTGGGAGATGCAAGAACCAAGTTTCTGCATCCAAAGATGAGTGTGATGTGTTTTTGTACCTTAGATATGATTTTGTGTAGATCTAATCTTCTGATAGTGTTAATACTTCTAATTTGGTCCTAAATACCTTTAACTCTTCGTAGGACTAGCCAATTATGTTAATTTGGTCCTCACAGAATATGTCTACTACTTTCACGCAACTGAGGAGCCTTTCTAGGGTTTCTGAGACCTAGATCTTCTGTCACGCAGACCTATCCTTCTTATCTAAAGATAACCCTAAATAGATCTAGATCTTTCCGAGCATCATTCAATCATCTTCTTAAGCATAAGCATATTTAATTAGTCGAATTTGCGCAAGTAAGCCTAATTAGTTCAAGAAAATAATATTCAGAGCGAGATAACAAATAAACAGCTAAATCACAATGCAAGTATTTCCAACCCAAAATCAGTCTTTATTAATAAAAAATGTTCTAATACAGACTTCAACTACCCTGTGCACTCAGCTGCAGGGGTCCACGGACACAACTGTGGACTCCTCTAGGCCTCTGCACACTTAGTTTTGGAGCCCTTCCTTCGCTACTAACAGGAACATAGCTTCCTGTCTATCAAACATTTACAACATCATTCATTCATTCATACTTCTATTATTTTATATAAAACGTTATCTCTAAGATGTGTTATGACTCTGTTGGGTTGTGTTATATTCTTTCCGCGACTAGACTCCCTAGTTAACCAGGGGGTTAAAGGGGGGCCAAAGCCCCCACTTCATTGTGCCAATTGTGCATTGGGGGTTCGAGGGGGCCAGGTAGCCCCCCTCTGTTGGGTTTGGGGCAACACCCCAAGGAAAATTTTTTTCGACCCTATATTAAGTTCGACAAACCTACCTATGGTTTTGTGCATGGTTTTCGGTCCATGGTATTGGATTCTTTGGAATGTATATATATGTATTGTAACATTGAAAGGAATATAATGAAAAGTAAAGTTGGTAGTCCCTGTTTTGGGATCCAGGGGAAAATGTCTGTGTATATTTGTTTTATGTGTTACGCTTTCACCTTTATTTATTTTGCATATTTTAGAATTTGTATGCAGGTAATTTATGTACGGGGTTAAATTCTACATTTGGTATCAGAGGTGTTTTGGATTCAAAGGGACGCCTTTGTTGCTGAGGGGTTTCACTCGGGCCTGTGGTAGACCTTGTTCAATGGGAGATCTATGGGATTAGTTCTGGTGGTGAAAGAAGATGGCGAGCAGTGGAAAGATAGACATCAAGAAATTTAATGGTAAGAGTTTTGAGTTATGGAAACTCAAGATGGAGGATTTGTTGGTAGATAAAGATCAGTGGATTGCAGTAGATCCGAGTACTAAACCAATGGGAGTCACCGATGAAGAATGGAACACATTGGATTGGAAGGGAAAGAGAACAATACGATTGTGTGTCTTAGATTCAGTATTGTTGAATGTATCAGGGGAAGCTACAAATAAGGCTTTGTGGGTCAAGTTAGGGACTTTGTACCAATCTAAGTCTCTGGTGAATAAACTATTTCTATGGAAAACGTTGTATAACCTGAGGATGAAAGATGGAGACTCGGTGACAGAGCATATGAATGCATTTAAGACAGTGGTAAATCAGTTATTATCTATTGATATTAAAATTTCAGATGAAGATAAGTGCATAAGTTTGTTGTGTTCTCTACCAAATTCGTGGGATATTCCGGTTATTGCAACAGGTAGCAATGCAACTGCCTTGTAGTTTGATGAAATAGTCTCATCCTTATTGACGGGGGAGATGAGATGAAAAAATATGGAGAGCCAGAATGGTGATTCCTTTTTTGTACGAGGAAGGTCCCAAAATAGAAACAAAAATAAGTCATCGAGTGGGAGATCTAAATCTAGAGGGAGATCTAAATATCCAAGAAAAATTATAAACGTGTACTGGAAATGTGGAAAGGAAGGGCACTACAAAAGGGACTGTAAATCTAAAGCTCTTGACAAAGGAAATGGATCTGATGATGCTCCTTCTGTAGAGGCAATAACCACCTTAGATGAAGGTGGGGATATATACTTGGCTTCTTCAAGTACACATGTAGATCATGAGGCATGGTTGATTGACTCACGTGCATCCTTTCACTTCACTCCCCATAGAGAGTGGTTCTACAAGTATGAGAAATATGATGGTGGTGATGTCTTCGTAGGGGATAATAGAAAGGCTAGAAGCATTGGTTGCGGAAAAGTAAAGTTGAAGTTGTAAGGTGGAAGGGTTAGAACACTTCCGGGTGTTCTCTATATTCCTCCATTGGCCAAAAATCTGATTTTTGTAAGCAAGTTGGATGATGCAGGTGTAAAAGTAGTGTTCAAGAAAGATACCTGCAAGATGGTTTAGGGAGAATTTGTATTTATGTGGGGAGTTTAGATTGGAACTCTATACAAGCTGCAAGGTAGCACTATTATTGATGGGTGCAACAATTCAGTGGTTCCTGAAAGTGGAGCAAAAACTCTAGTGGTCTCTAGAGAAAAGACCATGTTATGGCATCAAAGGCTTGGACATATTGAGGAGAAGGGCCTTCGAATACTTCATGGTAAAGTTATGGTAGAAGGTATGATGAATAGCTCTACGGAATTTTATTTCTATGAAAATTGTGTATATGGGAAGCAGAATTAGGTGAGTTTCCCCTCTGGTGGTAAGAGGGTGAAACAAATATTAGAGCTTGTGCACAGTGATGTGTTTGGGCCTGTAAAGGTTCCATCACTGGGTAAGTCTATGTACTATGTATCATTTACAGATGACTTCTCAAGGAATACATGGATATATTTCTTCAAGAAGAAATCTAAAGTCTTTGATAAGTTTAAAGAATTTAAGGCTTTGGTGGAAAACTAGACAGAGAAGAAGATAAAGGTGTTGAGGATAGATAATGGTGGAGAGTTTTTCAACAAGGAATTTGAAGAATTTTGTAAGAGGTGTGGTATAGCATGACAGAAGACTACTCCATACACACCTGAGAAAAATGGATTTTCAGAAAGAATGAACAAGATGTTGATGGAAAGGGCAAGAAGCATGCTCAGCGATGTCAGGATAGGATAGAAATTATGGGCAGAGGCGGTGGAGACAACAAGTTACTTGGTCAACAAATCACCTTCATCAGTTGAAGTATAAGACTCCACAACAGGTATGGACTGGTAAGAAACCCTCTCTTTCACATCTGAGGGTATTCGGATGTGATGAAAATGTACATGTTCCAAAGGAGAAAATAACAAAGTTGGATAGTAGATCTGAAAAGTGCATCTTTATTGGGTATAAGGATGGTTTAAAGGGTTATAAGATTTGGAACCCAATAACAAGGAAGGTTGTGTACAACTGAGATGTGGTGCCTAGAGAGGTGAAAAATGTTATTAAACATGAAGTCCCATCAAAGGAACCTGAGAAGTTAGAGTTTGAGTTAAAGGAGGAAGAATTAGACTCTACAGCAGAAGAGGAATCAGAAGATGAAGAGCCACAAACTTCGATTGTGAGAAGATCAGTTTGAGAAAGAAGGTAGCTAGAAAGGTATAGTCCATCTGCATTTTTTTCAAATTTTTATTTATCTATTACTGATGATGATCCCAGAACTGTGAAGGAAGTAGTAGATTCAGAGGATGGAAAAATCTGGAAAGAGGCCATGGTTGATGAAATGGCATCTTTGCACAAAAATGAGGCTTGGGATCTGGTGGAGTTGCCAGCTAGAAGGAAACCCATTGGAAACATATGGGTGTTCAAGAAGAAGACAAGTGCAGAAGGAAAGGTGGAGAAATATAAAGCTCGATTGGTAGAAAAACGTTATTCCCAGGTGCTGGGAATTGATTTTGGTGATATTTTTTCTCATGTTGCCAAGGTAGCTTCTATTAGATTACTTTTATCTGTTGTTGTTGCTTTTGATTCTGAGGTAGAACAGATGAATGTGAAGACAACATTTCTTCACGGGGATCTGGGAGAGGAGAGATACATGAAGCAACCTGAAGGATTTGTGGTGAAGGGTAAGAAAGGACTAGTATGCAAGTTAAAGAAGTCTCTATATGGGCTAAAACAATCACCAAGGATGTGGTATCAGAAAAATTTGATACATTTATATGGGGACTTGGCTTCACTAGAAGCAAAGTGAATCATTGTGTGTATTTTAAATTATTTGGTGACCATGTTATTTATCTGGTCTTGTATGTGGATGACATGTTGCTGGTTGGAAATGACAAAGAAATTATCTAGGATTTGAAGACCCAATTGTCCTCGAAATTTGACATGAAAGATCTTGGTGTTGCAAACTATATTTTGGGCATGGAAATTAAAAGAGATCGGGAAAATATGAAGCTTTGGTTAAACCATAGGAAGTATGTCGAGACAATATTACAGAGGTTTAATATGCAGGATAATAAACTGGTGAAGGTTCCTATTCCTGTAGGTGTAAATTTATCTGCTGAACAGTGTCCCAAGACATAAGAACAGGAAGAGTGCATGTCCCATGTTCCATATACAAGTGTAGTCAGTAGCCTGATGTATGCGATGGTCTATACTAGACCAAAAATTGCACATGTAGTGGGAGTATTGGGCAGTTTTATGTCAAAACCAGGGAAGGAGCATTGGACAATAGAGAAGCAAGTTTTCAGGTATTTGCATGGGATTAGTGATTATGGTTTGTGCTATCAAGGAAGACTGAGATTGGATAGAGTTTTGGGTATTCATGGCTTTGTTGATGCAGACTGGGCTGGAGATCTAGATCAGAGAATATCTAGAAGTGGGTATGTGTTTAACCTATTTGGAGGTCTAGTCAATTAGATGAATAAGAAACAGTCTGTAGTGGCACTATCAACTACAGAGGTAGAATACATGGCATCCACTCATGCAAGAAAGGAAGCAGTTTGGTTGTAGATATTGTGTTCAAGAATGGGGTTAGTACAGGGAGATATAAGGATAGACTGTGACAACCAAAGTGAAATTTTATTGTCAAGTAACCCTGCTTACCATTAAAAGACAAATCACATTGATGTTCAGTGTCACTTTGTGAGGGATATGATAGTAGACAAAAGGTGTTGCTTGTAAAGGTGGACACTTTGAAGAATACTGCAGATGCATTGACAAAATCTGTGAGCTTTGAGAAGTTCTCTTGGTGTAGAGAAATAGTGGGCATTGTAGGGCTAGATAAATTACTAAGCTCTCTTGTGGCCCCCCTGTGAAAAGAAAACAACAAGTGAGAGAATGTTGGGTTATGTTATATTCTTTCCATGACTAGCCTCCCTAGTTAACCAGGGGTTAGAGGGGGGGAAAAGCCCCCCCTTTGTTGCACCAATTGCGCAGCGGGGTGCCGGCAGCCCCCCCTATCCATGGGGTTTAAGGGGGGGCAGATAGGCCCCCTCTATAGGGACCGGGGCAATGCCCCGGGGAAATTTTTTTTTTGGACCCTATATTAGGTTGGGAGAACCTACCTTTGGTTTTGTGCATGGTTTTCGCACATGGTTTTGGGCACAATGGTTTTTGGTCCATGGTATTGGATGCTTCGACATGTATATATATGTATTGTAACATAATATAATGAAAATTCAAGCTGGTAGTCCCTGTTTTGGGATCCAGGGGAAAATCTCTGTGTATATTTGTTTTATGTGTTATGCTATCACCTTTGTTTATTTTTTGTTTTTTAGAATTCGTATGCAGGTAATTTCTGTATGGGGTTAAAACCTACAGACTTGACTATTTATAATCTTTCTAATATAATACCATGGCCCCCGTATCATGGGTGAGTCTTTAAAACTGACCAATACAAGGGGCTAAGACCCCTTTGACTCCCATCTATCTGCGCGGTCCACATCCACATTTCACAGAGACTTTACATCTTTTACAGAATTATTTACAAAAGAATGGCTAACTTAATTCATTTCTACACATGGGGACCCCATCCAAACAACACATAAGCAACACATCAACACACATGAACACCAATAATTTTAGGTTGACACCCAATATGGGAGAAAACCACCGTTGTTGTCATCTCTGTCTTCATCTTTTATTATAATGAAAACTTCTTACAATCTTGTATTGTGTAGACTCATACTAGCATGCATGAAGCCACCTCCAGAAGGCTACAACCTTCTCTGATTCTTCAGCACCCACTGGAAGGGAGCTACAAACCCCTTATCTTGTTTACTGGCACCCATCCAAAGGGAGCTCCATCCCCTGATCAGATTTACCAGCTACCACTAGAAGGAAGCTTTTACTTCCTCACTGAAGGCTCCAACCTGGTGAGCTCCAGTATTGCAGCAATGATGCTGCAACTCCTAGGACTCCCTGCTTTACTTTTATCAACCCGGTAGTTCGTAACAAACTTGGAAGCAACGGTGTTGTATGCACAAGTACTAGCTCTTAGTGCAGGTTGTCACTTGATCAGCTGGCACAAGTTCGCTCGGAGCTCAAGACAACTTCTATGAGTTCTCAGAAGAAGCTTTTAACTGTGATGGAATAAAACTAACTCAAAAGAGGCTATTCTACTTGCAGAAAGAAGATGAAAACTGAAAGGAAATGCAAACCCTAGCAAACTCTATTTTTACCCACTAACCCTACTTTTACAAGAAAATGAGATGAAACTACTGAAATGGATGCCATTGACTAATGAAAAGGTAAAATGCATGTATTCAAGCTACTTCTAAATCAAAATGTGGAAAAATCATCTTTTTGTACTTTTGAGCAATTTTATGCAGAATTATTATGCTTGTGTTTTAACTATTTGTGACTGCGCAGAGATTTGGTGGCTAAGGGAGATGGATTTGGATTTTGTAGAAGGTTGGGAAGGTGTGGAGAAGACCTAGGGAGTCCTTAATACCCTTATGGAGATTTCCATTGCAATCAAACTTCGAAAAATTGCTCACATGAACTTCTACAGGAAGGCTGTAGGGGATCTACAGGAAATTCTACAGGAAGTTCTATAGGAGGAGGCCGAAAGTGGTTTTTGGAGGTTTGAAGGTGGAAAAATGGTGGGGAAAGGAAAACGAAGGCGGGATGGAGGTTTCAAAGGGTCTAGGACTCTGTCATTGAAGATCAGACATGAAAGAGATGGTTGATTTGTTCAAAGGTCAAGGAAGAAATTTTGCACAAGAACGTAGAAATTAGGGTAGTTTGGCGAATTGTGGTGAAGAAGTGAAGGATTTTGTGAAAGATGAGCTGGTACAAGTTGTGATGTGGAAGGATGACAAGCTAGAATGTGTTTCAGGTCAGCTGCACACCTACTTCTTAAAACTAACCCAAGTAAAAACGAAAAAACAGAGTTTTCCTAATTTGACCTAAAATCTGGCCTAAAAACAGAAAAGCGCTGAGAAGAAGTTTATGAACAGGAAACTATGTGAGAAAGCCATGGTAAATGCACAAGAAATGGTCTAAGCATGTGAATCCAAGAAAATATAAACTTCTCCAACTCAAAACATCACACTACCAATTGCATGAAAGGAAAAAAATAGTGTTTTTGGGGCAGCAATAGTGCCTCGTCCTCAATTCATGGTCCCAAGGAGGGAGAAAGGGAATCTAGGCCTGCTGGTAGCCTTGTTGGTTCTTCCTCTATTACTATATAAAACGGCTTAAACAACTTGTAGCAAGAACAACTAATTTAATTATCAAAAGCAACCTATTTTACCAAAGCAAGATTAATCCTAAACAATAGAAATCAGATTATGAATGCAAGAAAAAAACATATAAATATACAAAGGAGGTATTGGGAACTTGGGTTGGGCCCTAACCCAAGAGCTTCAGCCCTCTAGAAAGGATCAGTGCTAGTTCAAAGCTGGATTCATCTTCATTGATCAAAAAATAATAGTTACATCACAAAATTGTCTGCAAAAGGAGCTCGAAAATGCGCTGAGTACAACACTGCACAATAGTTCGAAAATAGACTATGAAATGGCTAACCTATTGAGGCCTGAGGCCTTCTTATTTATACAAGTGAGGACTCCCAACAGTGCTCCTAAACTTTAGGAACTCGGCTGCCTAAAGCTGCAGATAACAACAACTTCACTAGACCTGCTCGGCTGCCCTTGTAATCATCGATGTGGTGGCCTTTGAACTCCGAGATGCTAGTGGAAAACTCGAGGAAGTGGTCATCACTGCAGGAGATACCCCTCCTATAAGTTCTCATCCCCGTTTCTTCGAGTTTGGCTGCCAATATGCTCATAAATGCCTGGTCTTGGTCCAAAAATGTCCAAAAATCTGCAATAAACACTCATTAGACTTTGTGGTAAAGTGACTATCCCCATTCACTCAATTAACATAAATGTATTCAAAAACATGCACAAAACTATGGAGAATGGTAGATTAAATGGAAACGATAGGAAAAATGAGCCCATATAGTTACCCATTTATGGGGCTCATCATCATCCCCCTGCTGAATGGGTTGCTCATCCTCTGAGAAACTAATACAGTTCCTCATCCTTGATAGCTTTAACAGCTTCCTTGACATCCCAAGCTTCTGAGGTGATGTCCTCTTCCCTGTCAAGAAAACCTGCCTTTCTGTCCACTTCCTCCCATTGCTTTTTTTCTTCTTCTTCCTTAACCCCTTCCAATAGCCCTAAGAGTAGTGGAGGATTGAACTTAAGGCCAATCTAGTTGGCTTTCAAATTTTGCATTGATTGTTTGTAGAGGGGCACTCTCACCAAAGCCTCCCTCATTCTGGTTGGAAGTGATACTCCCTTATCTTTAGGCTATGGGACAATGTATTCCATCTTCTTATGCAAGCATGAAGGCAATCATCGCCAAATAATATTTCCATATCTTCAAAATGAGCAATAGCTTGTGCTTGCCTTTCAATGTAATCAAGGACAGCTTGAGGGTTGCTTGCAAGGTGGTGATTAGCATATATGAGAGCTGAGGGGTCTTCCGGTTCTACCCTTATTAGCAGGGGCTCATTTGGTTCTTTTGCCATGGTCTCTTGAATTTCCACTGCTCTTTTTTCCTCATGGCTCATCCAAGAAGCCATAGCCATGAGTTGTAGGTCTCCCAATGCAGCATTCAGATCCCAAAAGTTCATATCAGGAAGTGCCATATTGTGTAGGTAGAATTTTGCTAATTTGGCCTTATCCTCAGCTGAACTAGTATCACATAAATGCATAAACTGATTATAATTCTGGAATGGGATTGTGCCCCTTTGGGCCAATGTTTTAATCTAGAACTAGAGGCATTGGTCTTTGAGATATAGTGCATAGGATCTGCACTGCAAGGCCTCCATTGCCCAGTTGGCCATGCAGGCCATCTAGGCTTCCCTTTCCTACAACTGCTACTTCATCATCAGTACTTCATCTGCTGCCTGCGACTCCCTTTCTTGCTATTTCTTTATCATCATTTCAACATCAGGCTGTGGCTATTCCTCTTGCTGCTATTTCTCTGTTGCTTCCTTATTTGCTAGGGGACCTTCCTATAGTTGTTGTTCTTCAAAAATCTGTGATATGTCTCCCCTTTGAGTTTCCTATTGATGTAACTGCTTTTTCAGCAGTGCATTTTCCTCCTGTAGCTGAGTCTCTTAATGCTCTCGGTGTGTCTCACCATTGCCAACTCCCTTCTTAATTCTTTCAACTGTTCTTCCATGTGTCCTATATCTACAACTCCCTTGGATTTAGAAATTTTCATCCAGGTGTGTGTTCTAAATATTTCTTGTTCTAATTCAAAGAAAAGGGGCACAGCCAATTTCTGTGGGATGATCTTCCCACCTTCTAGCAAATTGTAATATGAGCCTAAATTAGGTTGAGGGCTTGGTTCAGGTATCTTTTCAGTCTTGTCTTCCTCTTGTGACTATTCTACTGCCTCCTTTTCTAATTTTTTAGTCTCCTTTAGCTTGGCCAGTCTTTCCTGTAGAGAGGTCTTAGCTTCCTGTAGAATTGTTCTGGTGTCCATTAGTTTGATTCTTTCCTTCCAGGTGGAAGTTTTGGGACTCCCTCTCTCATAAGTGATAGAGATTTTGGAGGGGGATTCCTCCTTTTTCTCAGTAGGTTCATCCTCAATTATTATAAGTTCTTTTGATGGTGGTTGGGGCTTGCCCACCTTTATCTGGTGCTCCTTTTGGCCTTGAAATACATGGATGTTTCTCTTTTTCTTTTTCCCTTTTGTTTTGCTGGAGAGCTCAATGCAGCCCAGCACAGCTACTGCTTCTTTTAACAATTTTTTAGGGGATGTCTCTTCTTGTTGTTTTTCCCCTTCATCTTCTACAGACTTTTTTGTGTCTGCTATTTTTGTTTGTGTCTCTGCTATCTCTGGTAATGTCTTCTCTTTTTCTTGCTGGGTCCCTGTCTTATCTGTGGCAGTCGTCTTTTGGGCTTTCTTGGGCTTCCTCTTCTCAACCTTTGTCCTTCTTCTCTTCTGTGATTTTGAGGTTGTCTTCTTTTTTGCCTTAGGCTCAACAGTAGTTTTGTCAGATTTCTCCTCTTCTTCCTGTTTCTCCTCTGTTTTTCCTTTTGTTTGAATGTCTTGTGTCTCCTCATGTATTTCTTCCTAAATTTCCTCTTTCTCTTCATCCTCCTCACTGCCAGATGGGTTGATATCCTCAGTCAAAGTTTTGATGTCATCTTTGCTGGACATATTCCTAAAAATTTCCCAAGCTATGGGAATGGTATATGTGTGTAAGGCATCTTCTACCAACAGTTTGATGAGCCCATGGTGGGTCAGCTACTCTGGGACCCCTGCATTTAGCTTGGTGCCACATTCTATCAAAGACTGGAGGAGGAAATATGGAAGACTGAGTTTTCTGACTGGAGGTAGGTCCATCCCATACCTCAATTCATGCAATAGCCTAAAGTGATAACCATAAATTATACTGAACCTTCCTTCACAAGTGATATATTTCATTATTTGGAAGCTGACTTCACTCCATGGAGGAGGTAAGCTTGTCCTTCTGACCCCATTTTTATCCTCTACAGGATTCTCCCCAGGTTGAAAAAATGTCTTCTTGGCAACCTGTCCCAATGCTTTTTCCTCCTTGCTCCAAGGGAGCCCAAGTGGAAGACCTGTGATTCGACTGATAAAATCAGGTGTAAGTTCTAGGGTCAGACCCCTAAAACTAACTGTAGCATGTGTTTTCGAATGGGGTCTTAAGGACATAAAAAATTCTTCAGTCACCTCATCATCATATCCATGTATTCTTTCAAAGAAAATCATCCAATTTGCCCTGTTGAAGAGGGCCACTACCTCAAGTTGTTCATGAAATTGGTTGGAGTTCAAAGGCTCCTTCCTTATAAAACCTCCTAGCATGGTGTTGAGTGCTTTTTTTTTTTTAAGAATGCTCAGGTGAGTAGACAGGCAAAACTGAAAATAGAGGGATAGCTGAATTTTGTCTTTTTCTGAAACCAGGCAAGGAATTTCCTGTGTGCTTTCTCCTTACAACATCAAATTGCAATATTTCCCTTTTTTCAAACTACCCTTATCCTGAATTTGATTCTATGCGTTTGAATTTTTTTATTTTTTTTTGGATAGAGCAGAGGGTAAATAACACAGGGTTTTTTTCTCAGAGAGTAGATGGATATGAAAATTCTGTTTTCTTCACATAGGCTGGTTTCTACAGTTTCATGTGTTTTCTTTACAGTAGAATGTGAGAAAGAAGAAGACAGACTTCGAATGCAGAGAAGAAAAAAAAGAAGTGTGTAAAACTCAGAGAAAATATGTAGGTAGAATTTTAAGCTTCACTTTCCTTTCTTTCAATCCAATGTTGTGTTTTTAATCCACCACCTTATACAAATAATTCATATGTAGAGAGGTTTCCCGAGCCTACCTCGTTTCAAGCTCGAATTTTGACAAAAATCCCGGGTTTTCCTTCTGCAGGCCTGTTCTCTATCTCTCCTGTAGAAATCTTCCAGCTCCTCTAGAATGCAGCAGTGCTCCTGTAGAACTCGATAGGTGGGAGGGTTTTGAAAAACTGGCGGAGGATGATTGGTTTGCTGCTTTGGAAGTGCAGGTGAGTACTGCAATCGAGAACGTCATGAATGAAGAATGAACCAAGGGTGGCGGAGGCTTCAACCGCACGGTCCTTTAACTGTTGGCAGAATCCATGGTGAGGAAGTGAGGTTGCTGGATGGGTACATCATCTCCATCCAGACCATTGGTCCTACGTCATGGTCATAATGGTTTTGCATGCTTGCCTGATCACCATCACCTCCCTTACTCCCGTTATACGCCGCCACCACTAACAGTCCCGAATGTTTTTTTCTGGATTGACATACCACACATGCTGGCTATGTATCTGATCGGCAATTTGAATTTGACAGGGTTCATTTGAATTCCACCAGGGTGCATAACTGAATGAGGGTGGCCAGTTAGTTGGCCACCGATTCCATTTGATTGACCATTCCCATAGTTCATGCAGTTTTGAAATATTATTCATGCAATCGAGGAATAGGTTTAGGCACTTACCTGCTCAGTCACTGTTCTGTTATGCATATTTCGGACTTTGGCACTTCATTTCCTCGTTGTTGTCGCTACTTGCACTCTGCATGCTCGGCCTTGGGCTTTTGCTGATGATCTCCTGTTCAAACATTGCTCCTTGCATGTTTCATATGTCCTGCTGCGCTGACCCTGTCTCTGGAGTATGTTTTTCAAAGGGATCAACTGCTACAGGAATCCTGTAGGATTTCCTATAGCTACTTCTCCTTCTGAAATTCAAGCTCATATTTGAGTAGGGCTAAAGCTGTTGAAGAAGGTCTCGACTGAAAAGAAATCACAGCTGGAAGGTATCACGTAGGAATGAGTAAAAATGCTACTGCCTTTATTTGTCATCATTTTTTTCTCTTTTTTGTTTGTTTGCAGAATGAAAGAAACTGAATTTTTGTGTGTGGTTGTGTAGGGACACAGGAAAAAAATGAGTGGAAGTGTAGGTGTATAGGGATGGAATGGCGAAATAGGAAGATGGATGGTGGCAGGGAGGTTCACAGACCTCATAGACAACTTTCCAACCCTCAGGTCCTTTTCTAAGATTGAATTTGGCCTTTCTGTAGTTTCTACAAGATCCTCCTGTAGAATACATAGAGTTTCCCGTAGGATGCGAAATTTCAGAACAGATGAGACCAAAACTTGGAAAAGGATAATTGTGATGGGGTGATGGACTGTGAAGGGTGCATGCAGCCTAGCCATGTCTTTTTCCTCTAGTGCGTCCCTCCTGCAACCTGCAATTTATTCAAAAGTAGGTTTTTCTTCTTTTTTCTTTTTTTGAGACAGCTGGGGCATCTCCAGGAGGTTTTCACCCTCACTGCCTACCCTGGGTGCCTCCAGGAGGTTTTCACCCAGGGATCTTTTATTCCATTTTTTCTCTGTTTTTTTCTATTTTTTCCTTCTTTGTTTTTCCTTTTTTTTTTTTGCTCAGGGTGTGGGTGGAGTGGAGACAGGGACCTGCTCCACTACCAACACTGATTTACGCAGAGTCTCAATGAACTCCTGTTTGGCAAGGGGCTTCCTGTAGATCTTCAATCGATGCCCATTGATGAGCATGGGGATGGCTTCTTCATCAATGGTCCATATAAGGACTGAACCATTATCATTGCATTTTTCTACTGTATATGGTCCCAACCATCTTGTCCTTAGCTTGCCCTTGAAAGCTTTTTTCTCGAATCATACAGTAGCTCCCAATCTCCTGGCTGAAATTTTTTCTCTTTGAGGTGTTGGTCATGCCATATTTTTCTTTGAAGCTATACTACCTCTGAGTGGAGTAGGGCCTCCATTCTCTGTTGATCTAATCCATTTAGCTGAAGCAATCTTTCCTTTTGTGCATGGCTGAGATCTAGGTCCAGCTGAGCTGCCATACTTAATGTGTTATATTCAAATTCTATTGACAACAAAGCCTTCTTCCCATAGACCAACTCATAGGGTGTAAAACCTGTAGTGGTTTTTCAAGTAGTGTTATAGGCCCAGGTGGCCTCAACTAATCGATCTGCCCAATATTTTCTACTGTTGCTCACTATCTTAGTCAAAATCCCTTCCAAAGCTCTATTAGTGACTTCCACCTGTCCATTTTCTTGTGGATGATAAGGGGTGGAAGTTCTGTGCTTAATCTTGTGGTGTGTGAGCAGGTCTTCAACCAAATTGGAGGTAAACTGACTCCCTTGATCTGTAACTAACTCTCTTAGGTAGCCAAACTTGTAGAAGATATTTTCCCTTAAACACTCAGCTACTTTTTCTTCTGTTGCTGCTTTGATTGCCTTTGTTTCTGCCCATTTTGTCAGATAATCAGTGCACACAATGATGTAAAATCTATGTTTTGAAGGAGGGCTAATAGGACCCACAAAGTCCATGCCCCACTTCTCAAATGGCTCGAAAGACACTTGAGGTTGCAGGGGAATCTCATCCCTTGGAGTTGGTTTCCCCATTGACATCGGTCACATTGGCTGATGTATCTCCATACATCTTGATGAAGAGTGGGCCAATAATAACCTGCCTGCAAAATTTTGAAAGCAGTCCTCTTTGCTGCAAAGTGGCCCCCATAGGGCCCATCATGACAGGTTAGGAGGATGTCAAAAACTTCCTCCTCCCTAACACATCGCCTCAAAATCTAATTTGGGCCAAGTTTAAAAAGATTTCCTCGAATCCAAGTGAATGGGGCGCTTTTCCTCATGCTATTTCTCTTTTCTTTTGAGGATAGGTGTGGCGGAAACAATGCTGAAACCAAGTAATTTGCTATATCGGAAAACCATGGAGAGAGTACTGAAATAGAAAATAAGTGTTCATCTGGCATTTTTTTATCCACCATTCCTTCTTCACTTGCAGGCAGATCTAGTCTAGACAAAAATCAGCAACAACATTTTCCTTACCTAGCTTATCAATAATAGTCAAATCAAATTGCTGCAATAAAAGTAACCATCTAATGATACGAGCATTTACATTTGGTTTATTCATCAAATACCTAATTGCAGCATGATCAGTGTGTACGAATGTTTGATAACTAGTGTAGTGTTTGAACTTGTTTAGGGAATGGACTACAGCTAGGAGCTCCTTTTCAGTTACAGTGTAGTTTAATTCTGCTTTAGACAGGTTTTTACTCACAAAATAAATGGCATAAGTCAGCTTCTCTTCAACTTGCCCTAAGGTTGCCCCTATCGCTTTGTTCGAGGCATCTGTGTGAATGTGGAAAGGTAGGGCCTAGTTTGGACCTCTCAATATTGGGGCAATTATCAGCTTACCTTTCAAGGCATCCAGAGCCTCTTGACAGTTGTTAGTCCATACGAACTCAGTATCTTTTCCAAAAAGAAAAAAAAATGGAGAGGCTAGCTTGCTAAAATCCTTAATGAATCTTCTATAATACCCTGCTAAGCCTAGAAAACTTTGAACATATCTTACCTTTTGAGGAGTTGGGACCCTTTGGATGATAGCAATCTTGTTTGGATCCACTTGTAATCCTTGCGAAGAAATTCTATGACCTAGCATGGTCCCATCAGTCATCAGGAATTCGCATTTTTCAGGACTGAGGGACAGGTTCATTTTAATACACTTGGCTAAAACTTTTCCCAAGTTAGTCAAAGCTTCCTGGAAGTTAGAACCATAAGGGGTAAAGTCATCCATATATATCTCCACTGAATCATGAACCAATTCAGCAAATATGCTCAGTACTGCTCTCTGGAAAGTGGTGGGAGCATTGCACAACCCAAAAGGAAGGACTTGATATGCAAAAGTACCCCATGGACAAGTGAAAGTGGTCTTATCCTGGTCTTCCAGGCTGATTTGGATCTGGTTGTACTCGCTAAACCCATCTAGGAAGGAGAAGAACTTCTTCTCTGCCATGCCATCTAACACTTGATCTATGAAAGGCAAAGGGAAATGGTCCTTCATGGTGGCTTTGTTCAGTTCCTGATAATCTACACAAATTCTCCACTTCCCATTTTTCTTTGGCACTAGCACTAAAGGAGAAACCTATTCGCTGTCAGAGACGGGGTAGATGAATCCTGCATCCAACAACTTCTACAGTTCTTCTTTAACAATGTCCTTAAGGGCTGGATTCATCCTCCTTTGAGGCTGCCTAATTGGTTTACAATCTTCCTTAATGTAAATGTGATGAGTACAAACATAAGGGTGGAATCCCTTCATCTCTTTATAACTCCAAGCAAAAGCATCCAAGTGATTCTTCAATAAGCTACACAGTTCTTTCTCCTGAGAGGTGGATAGGGATGAGTTGATCTTCAAAGTTTTTTCTAGGCCAAATTCCATGTTCTTAACTTGGTGGGAAGTCGGATCAGCCACACAGAGATCAACTAGAGGATTAGCTTGGGTTTCTTCCACCGGATCTTCTAAGGGCAACACACTGGGGGGTGGATTCTTGATCAAGTTCTCAATAAGATCATCCTCGGTTTGTGGACCCCCCATAGTAGTTTCTACTATACACAATGGTGCAGAATAGACTTCATCCTCATCTTCCTCCTCCAACCAGAGGGGTAAATCATGTTCCAGCAGAGGTTGGGCAGGAGGACAGAGGACTAGCTACTTGGATATATGCCCATTCTTGATTGTCATGTTCCCAGCTCAGTATATGATGTAGGTATCTACAGTAGCCAACCAATGTCTTCCCAGGATGAGAGTATACCCAGTGAGCTTTGCCTTTGGTTTGAGGACCAGGAAATCAACAGGGTACTCCCAAGAATCAATAGAGATCATGACATCTTCCACAATCCCCTTAGGGGTCACGGTGGAGTGGTCTGCTAATTGCAGTACTGTTGAGGTCTTTCTTAGGGAACCCTGAAGGTTGAGCTTGAGCATAGTGTCCCTGGTCATCACATTAATGGCAGCTCCTAGATCAATCAACGTATGGGGGATTATGGTTCCATTGATGTGGACATCCACTATAGGACTCCCAGGGTCTAGATATTTTGGAAAAATTACCTACCCCAACATCAGATTGGACAGTTGTCCTATGACATTGATAGTTGGGGCATCTCTCTTTCGCCTACCTAGGTGTTTGAAGCACTTCTCTTTGATCATATTTTTGTATATAGGCACATCCTTTATGGCTTAGAGAAGGGGTATTTTTACACATAACTGTTTCAGTTATCCCAAAAGTTCAGTTTCTTCTAGGGTCGGTTGGGTGCTTCCAGTTAGTCTCTCAGGAAAGGGTGGAATGACCTTGGGTTCACTTTCCCGTTTTTCTTCCTCATCCTCCTTAGGAGGAGGTTGGCTATCTGGGAGAACCTTCCCAGATCATAGGTTAATCTCCTGAATCTCCACAGCATAGGTTAGACAGGATGTTTCCCCACTATATACCTGCTGGGCCTGTCTGTTGTTGGGGTTCAGGTTCGGTTGAGTAGGTATTTGGGGTTGTCTTGGAGGAGCAGGAGGTAATGGCTATGGTTGAGTAGGTGGTGGAGGAAAAAGAGTGGGGGGGGAGTTATACTGGGGCCTCCACCCCTAATGAGGTGCACTCCACTGAGGCTATGGCTAAGAATAAGGATGAAATGAATGAGCAGCTGGAGGAGCCTGGTATTGAGGAGGATATGACCAAGGAGGGGGTGTGGACTAGGAAGGATGAGAAGGGGGGGGCCAAGAAGGCATGGAAGTGGCTTGATTGGGGTTGTAATAGCTCTGGGAGGTCCTTTGCATTCCCTGCTGGTAAGGTCTAGGCCCATGTGGCCTCCTTTGCTTCATGAAATAGAGTGGTTCAGTGGCTCCCTCAACCTCCTGATGTGTAGCTTTGATTCCGGGCAAGGAAGGGCACTAAGTTGTAGGATGGTCTTGCTGATAGACTACACACACTTCTATAGAGTGGAGTGGGCATTCGTTCCTAGGGTGCTTTCTGGTGCACCTAGGATAGAAGATGGCCAAAGCTCTCTCAGCTTCCTCCTGTTTTCTTTTGATATGTAAGGTATCCATGTGCATGGAAAGAGTCTACCTCACCTTGCTCTTGAAATCTTCAAGTTCGTTTCTAAGGGATGAGCTGGATGAGGATGTACTGGCTAATGGTTGACTTCCCCTACCTTTCTTCCTAGTTGACCTGGAATGGTTTCTAAACACAGTTTTTATGTCATCATAAGGTAGTTGATAGATGTCTCCCCCAGCCAGCAAATGGAGGGTATCTAGAAGGTCTTCAGGGACTCCTTTGAGCAAAACCAACTTCAGAGATTCAGGGTCAAGTGTGCACCTGGCCCTTTTATAACTGAGTTGAAACCTCTCTTCATAGTCTTCTAAAGATTCATCACTACCCATGGTCATACGGAAGATTTCTTCCTTGGTTTCCTTTGACCTGCAATAGTCCTGGTATTTGTTGTTGAAGGCTTGCTGCATCTGAGCCCAAGTTGTGATACTGTCTCCAGGTAACCCCATGAACCAGCGCAAGGCTGCATCCTTGAGGGTAGAAGGAAACAACTTCAACTTCTGCTCGTCTTCTGCATAGTCATAGGTTCGACAGATAACAGCAAATTCAAATAAGAAAGTATCAGGATCTTCGATAGTTAGGCCATGGAAGTGAGGTAAGGTTGAAGGACTTATGTTTTTCATTTTTGTGTCCCCATTGGTCTCTCAGATATAAAAGGTACCTTCTATTCTTTCCCCATTCCCCCTAATGTTTTTTTTTCCAGCCATGGTCTCAGGAGGAATGTTTTCTCGCTCTTCTTCAGTTATAGGATCTTTGTATATCTCTGGAGGTTCACCTATAAGATCTTCTAGATCACTGCCACCAAAGAAGAGAGAAGGGTGACTTGGTGATGTGTTGGGGGTGTTGGCTAGGAATTTTCCTGAATTGTCTCTATTCATACGAGGCATGAAAGGAAATCTCTTTTTTGAATTTTTGTGTTTCTTTTTCTGCTTGTACCTGCAAAAACTGAAATGGATTGAACAACAAATTGCAACTAACTAAAATAAACCTTGCTAAAATGAAAATTGTAGAATTGAAATGAAAGTAGGAGATGACTAATCTATTTTGTTGAAATGAAATTGCAGAATTGAAATGGAAGCAGGAAATGACTAATATATTTTGCTGAAATGAAATTGCAGAATTGAAATGAAAGCAGGAAATGTCTAATTTACGCTAGCTGAAATGAAGTTGCGAAATTGAAATGAAAGCATGAAATTTCTAATATACTTTTGAAGAATTGAAATGGAAGCAGGAAATGTCTAATTTATGCTTGCGAAAATTAATTTGCGGAATTAAAATGAAAGCAGGAAATGTCTAATCTACTTTTGCAGAATTGAAATTGTAGAATTGAAATGGAAGCAACTACTCTACTCTTGCTGAAATAAACTACTTAGCAGAAGGTTGTAGTAGAAAATAGAAAAAAAAGCAGTAAGCACAAAATACTCTGATGCTTGCCCGGCAACAGTGCCAAAAATATGGTGAGCTCCAGTATTGCAGCAATGATGTTGTAACTCCTGGGACTCCCTACTTTATTTTTATCAACCCAGTAGTTCGTAACAAACTTGGAAGCGACTGTGCTATACACACAAGTACTAGCTCTTACTGCAGGCAGTCACTTGATCAGCTGGCACAAGTTCGCTAGGAGCTTAAGCCAACTTCTATGAGTTCTCAGAAGAAGCTTTTAACTATGATGGAAGAAATCTAACTCAAAAGAGGCCATTCTACTTGCAGAAAGAAGATGAAAACTGAAAGGAAATGTAAACCCTAGCAAACTCTAGTTTTACCCACTAACCCTACTTTTGAAAGAGAAAGAGATGAAACTACTCAAATGGATGTCATTGACTACTGAAAAGGTAAAATGCATGTATTCAAGCTACTTCTGAAGGAAAATGTGGAAAAATCATCTTTTTGTACTTTTGAGCAATTTTATGTAGAATTATTATGCTTGTGTTTTAACTATTTGTGATTGTGCAGAGGTTTGGTGGTGAAGGGAGATGGAGTTGGCTTTTTCAAGAGGTTGGGAAGGTGTGGAGAGGACTTAAGGAGTCCCTAGTACCCTTTTGGAGATTTCCATTGTGATCAGACTTCAAAAAATCGCTCGCATGAACTTCTACAGGAAATTCTACAAGAAGTTCTACAAGAGGAGGCCGAAAGTGTTTTTTGGAGGTTTGAAGGTGGAAAAATAGTGGGGAAAGGGAAATGAAGGCTGGATGGAAGTGTCAAAGGGTCTAGGACTCTGTCAATGAGGATCAGACATGAAAGAGATGGTTGGATTTGTTCAAAGGTCAAGGAAGCAATTTTGCACAAGAATGTAGAAATTAGGGTAGTTTGGCGAATTGTGGTGAACAAGTGAAGGATTCTATGAAAGATGAGCTGGTACAAGTTGTGTTGTGGAAGGATGACAAGCTGGAATGTGTTTCAAGTGAGCTGCACACCTACTTCTTAAAACTGACCCAAGTAAAAATGAAAAAAACAGAGTTTTCCTAATTTGACCTAAAATCTGACCTAAAAACAGAAAAGCGCTGAACAAAAGTTTATGAACAGGAAAATATGTGAGAAAGCCATGGTAAATGCACAAGAAATGGTCTAAGCATGTGAATCCAAGAAAATATCAACTTCTCCAACTCAAAACATCACACTACCAATTACATGAAAGGAAAAAAACAGTGTTTTTGGGGCAGCAGTAATGCCTCATCCTCAATTCATGGTCCCAAGGAGGGAGAAAGGGAATTCAAGCCTACTAGTAGCCTTGGGTTTTTCCTCTGTTACTACAGAAAATTTCTTGAACAACTTGCAGCAAGAACAACTAATTTAATCATCAAAAGAAACCTATTTTACCAAAGCAAGATTAATCCTAAACAACAGAAATCAGATTATGAATGCAAGAAAAAAACATGTAAATATACAAAGGAGGTGTTGGGCACTTGGGATGGGCCCTAACTGAAGAGCTTCGGCCCTCTAGAAAGGATCAATGCTGGTTCAAAGCTGGATTTATCTTCATTGATCAAAAAATATAGTTACATCACAAAACTGTCTGCAAAAGGAGCTCGAAAATGAGTTGAGTACAACACTGCACAATAGTGTGAGAATAGACTATGAAATGGATAACCTACTGAGGTGTGAGGCCTTCTTATTTATACAAGTGAGGGCTCCCAACAGTCTTCCTAAGCTTTAGGAACTCGGCTGCCTAAAACTGCAGATAACAACAACTTCACTAGACCTGCTCGGCTACCCTTGTAATCATCAATGTGGTGGCCTTTGAACTACGAGCTACTGGTGGAGAACTTGAGGAAGGTGTCATCAATGCAAGAGACACCCCTCCTATAAGTCCTCAACCATGTTTCTTCAAGTTTGGCTACCAATCTACTCATAAATGCCTGGTCTTGGTCCAAAAATGTCCAAAAATCTGCAATAAACACTCATTAGACTTTGTGGTAAAGTGACTATCCCCATTCACTCAATTAACATAAATATATTCAAAAACATGCACAAAACTATGGAGAATGGTGGATTAAATGGAAACAATAGGAAAAATGAGCCCATATAGTTACCCATTTCTGGGGCTCATCACAACCCTCAACACTTTCATGGACCATGTTTCATAAATTTTCACACTGGATCCACCTGATACAAAACATCACAACTTGTAGGCCACTTTTCATAAAATTTTCAGACTGGACCCACTACCATCATTTAATCCCAATACCAAATATCAAAAATGAAACTCATCAATACAAAAATTCACTCAATCATTGAATTAACTTAATCAACCAATCACTGAACCAACTGAGAAACAAATCAATCAACTTATTCTTAAGCAACCAAATCAATTAGATAACTATAACTACAATACCAATACTTAATCCAAACACTTCATCAACTTAATGAATCAAATGAAAACCTTGATCAATAAAATTTAGAATATATACGCTACTGTACTTTAGAAAATCCACCTGTATACATGACTTCCTTAAAGCATACCTGCATATGGATATAAAAACATTGAACCTTGAAATTGAATCACTGTCATTGTGAAACAAACACTCATTTACACCCTGAACCACTAAATTACTTTGAAATAATCATGGAAACATCATAGTTCTTGAATCACATACAACTAGCAGCATCATCACTCTTCAATCAATCAATTCAACTTCAATCATCCCTGTTAAACCCATATCATCAAGTAAGACTTCATTGATAGAAAAGATAAATAAAATATGACTAATTAGACTGATCAAACACCTTATTTAAAAAAACCCTAGCTTATATATGAGCTTTCTACAAAACACTTCCGCGTGTATACGCGCTCTTTAGGAATCAAACCCGCATATAGATTTTCCTAAATTGTAGAATCGACACGCGACGTACCAACATTAAAACAATGTGTGTATGCACCTTTCAAGTTATCAAACACATGTACAAATCTGCAACTATTGACTTATAGCTTTCTTGCACATCAAACCTTCAGAACAAACCCAACTCTTGGCACACAAAATAAAACACGCGTCAGAAAAATATTATAGATCAAATCAATCCATTATAAATATAGTCATTTCAGATCTATTGGATCTGATCCATCATCAAATTCTCAAGTGCATTCTTAGTTTCAAATCAAACAATTCATTAATAGCCCATTACATGCACACTTGATTCAGATCTAACTATGAGATATTCATAACTTACACACCCAAACAATTTGATATTAATATCGTTATATAGCTTAGGAATTATCCAATACCACAGGTGAAATCCTTAGTAATCTTGGTGGTATTCTTAGACGAGACCAAATATCCATTGTCATGCTCATTACTATGGTTCAATACCATGGTGTAAAAATTGTATGCACTTTTTTTTCTCCATACCCACGTATGTACATGGAGTTTCTTCACAGAACCTGTATATATGCGACTTTGCTTAACAAAACTTGGATATACGTGACTTTTCTTCACAAAAACTAGTTATGTACATGGATTTTCTTCACAAAACCTGCGCATACTTCTTCAAACTTCATATTTATCATTCCTCTCTCTCTGAACCAATATTCCTTTGTCTAATCTTTCTGTCACATCTATACTGGCCTGAATACCCATCCTGCTACCATCATGTTGGTATATGTATTCAGTAGGTTTCCATCAAGGACAACACATTTATCATAATTCCAACCATCTCCCCATTTGGACTTGATGGAAACCACTTTTGTGTTTCGTCACCATCACCTATAAATATATGTAAACACAACTGTAGATATACCAAGTTTTTCCCCCAAGTCACCAAGAATTCCTCAAACACCAAGCTTCTCTCCTCCTTTAACATAAAGGGAAAAGGGATAGCCAATGTTGAATGAAGGCTTCTCTCCCTTTATTGACATGAGAATTGTAGATCTGATGTTCTCATAAGTATGAACACTGGCCATCTTTACCATGCTCCTCCTGATCACGTGATGAATTTTTTGAAGATAAAGAAGTACATGACTCTATGACTCAACTAGACATAAACTTTCCTATCATTAATGACTCATGCTTACATTGATCACCCAAGATAGTGGGGTTACATATTTGACTCGACATTACGTCACACCCAAAATGATGGCATTGCAGGACTTGACCATAATAGTACATACATGACTGAATTTTACAATGATTTGTAACATAGGTTTTTACATGACATTTACATCAAGATACAAATATTGCATTTATAACCAATTCCAAAGATATCAATAAGACCACGATAGTTATCATCAATCATCATACACCATATAGGATCTGCACCATAAGCGTCTATGAGTAGAAATGAAGAACAATATTCACATTTTTATCATGAATTTGCAAGATAAGACAATGTAGCTTTAATATCATCAACCTGTGACAAAGTATGCAACATAATATTTTCTTTAGAGGTATGATATCACCTTATCCTCTTGACCTCATCGAGGTCAACTTGCTCTATCCCTTAGTAGGAAGAACCTCAATCCATGTTCATCAAAGCCATATGGACCTTTTTTAGCATAGCAACATACCTTTCCATGCATCAATCAACATATGTGATAACCAAACATATCATCATAAAGTAATATAGGGAAAAGTAGCATCATTCCCCAACATCATTAATATGTGACAAAATATTCCATGTCTCCAAGTATTATTTAGCATATGTAGTAGTAGTATATTAATAACCTTGTCTTCATGAAAACCTGTAGTAACATGATTGACTTGGCCCATTTTCTTCATGCAAGAAGAAATGTCACACCAACACCACTTCATCAACATGAAACTTAAGTAATCATCCATAAGATCCTTATCTGTAAGTTAACCATCAATGATATCCCATGACATAGAGATAGTATTATGTATCTAGCTTCTCATAAATGAGAAAATTCGTAAATAGAAAACCATGAGCTCACCATCATTTATCAAACTTTGTTAGTAACGCATCTCCTTGATACCATAAATATCATCAATCCTCAAACAATATATCATGTGCAACATATCATGTACATTTGAGAACCAAGCACTCTAGTAATCATCATCCATAACTGCACCATACGCAACTTATTTATGTTTTAAGGCATAATGACAACAACATAAAAGTAATTAGTGACACTTATCATCATCAAATAATGAGGTTGTATACTAAAGCTCTATTTATCTCCTTGAACTTATGAAGATAAACATGTAATAAACATAACATATGTACCATATGCATCATCAAAAGAATCTTCCATCATCATAAATCTGACCAGTAGTGTCATAATAACTATGTGTCTCAAGAAATATATAAGTATCATCCATGATTTCAACCCATGACTGTAGAATAGCATGATGCATCATTCAAAAACTTTAGCAATATGAGCATAATAGTCATGTGATGAGAGCTTCTGTTGTCTATGTACCCTTCATTGTCTTCTTCAAATGAGCAGAGAGGAAGATCATGTCTTATTTGTTATTACTCTTTCTACTTATTATGAGAAACATTGGTGGATTCATCTTTTTCAGATCTTCTGACATCAATATTCTTATTTGATTACTTTCCGTGATGTCTAAGGAAATCCATAGTTTGTTTCTCCATTATTTTGCTACATGCCCAAAATTGTTACAAGCATAACATCTTATATGAGTAGAGGAATCATAATATTTTTGTTTCGTATTCCTTCTATTGCAATCAATATATTTGTGACCAAATATATTGTAAGCAAAACAATGTCCCTTAAAGAAGCCTGAGTACCTAGAAGCTAATGATCTTTCTGTGAAGTGGTTATTTTATTAATAATGAAATAATCTAATTTTTCAATTGGATGCAACATGTCCATAATTATGACATATAAAACATTCAACATTATTGATCAGAGGAGAGAATTGATTAACACTTATATAGATAGGTGTAAATGATTTTTTTTGAAGATTCACTTTCCTTGGTTGTTGATCAGGTTGACTTCTTATCTCTTTGTTGAGCATTTCGGGTTTTGCATTGTTACCCTTTAAATTCCATGCATCATCTTGTGAACTATATTATGATTCAACAGTTTCATGAAAACTAAGACCAGATTTGATGGCGGGAGACCTTTGACTACTAAAAATATTATCCAAAATCTTATTACTATCTTCAAATCTCAAATTTTTATCTTTTTATTCTAATTTACCTTTTCGAATGTTTACCTTAACCTCCATTCTTTGATATTTCTTTTCCTTTTCTAGATACTGCTTCTTCATACCTTCTCCAACCCTTCTTCCTTCTTCCACTTGCTCCATTAATTTGAGAATCTCTTCTTTCAACCCATTTCCTTGTTCTTCAAATTCTTGAAGTAGTTTTTCTTTCTGCTTATCTGATTTTCAAGATCTTCTCTTAGAGAGACGATCTAAACTTCAATACCTTCACAATATTCTTAAGATTCCAAAGAAGCATTTACTGATTTAATATGATCCTTTTTATCATATGCTTGCAACTTATATTTAAGATTAACAATCTGTTTCAAAGCAAGATCAAGTTTTTTTCTAAGATCAAAAATTTCTTCTAACATGTCTTCTTCTGAATCAACAACTCCATCTGACATAACAAAGGTTGTTTTGTTATCATGTTCATTTTCCAATATATTGTTAGGGATAGAATTACCTGGTAGTTCCCCTAAGGACCAACCTTCCTTTGGCTTTTCTTCATGGATTTCTTGTAGCTTATCCTGCACTTTATTTGCAATTTCATAATACATAACCCCATTTAATGTTGAATCGGGTATGCTATTGATGATGCCACTTAATGCCTTACTGTTTTTTTTCACTTCCTCATCTGATGGAGGAATTTTTGTGTAGCCAATGCATACTAAATAACAAACATCATGGTTCATTAGATTGGACTTCATATTTTCTTTCCATTAGTGATAATTATCATTACTTATCATAGGTATGCCTTCATTTTCCATTCTTTCTGACTTTCCTTGATCTTTTTCTTCTAAGGACAAATTTTTTTAATATGTTTTCTCTTTAGAGTGGCTACTTTCATTTTTACCCATTATTGCAAGCTCAATTCTTTAATTTTCATCATCACTATCATTATTGCATAGACAAGAAAAGGGACCAAAATTAGAACAAAAATTCATACCTTATAATTCTTTGTTTCCATCTTCTTCATTCTTGATCAATAGAAAGAGGGGTGATCCCAAACCTGAATATTTTCTTACATCCGTAATGGTCACTGCATTTGATATATCACTATCACAGTTATTTGAATCCCTCCTTCAAGCTATCTTATCCTTCCCCATAATCTTGACGGATCTCCTTCAAGCGATCAAGCTTCTTCTGAAGGACCTACTCTGATACCAACTATTGGGAAAAGTACTGGAGGGGGGGGGGGGGGGGGGGGGGGGGGGGGGGGGGCGAGGGTGTGAATCAGTATTTTAAAAACTCACTTAAACTTTATTATTTAGATTTATGTATAAAATTATAATGAAGTAAACCTACATATGTACACGACTATTATTCAGACAACTAGCGTACATCCAGTTAACTAACTTTTCAGTTAATTCATTATCTATTTAACTTGAATCAATGTATGTGAATTTTTCTTCTCCATACTTGTGTATGTATGGGTATTTTCTTCACATAACCTATGTATGTGTGACTTTGCTTCACAAAACCTGAATATACGAGCCTTTTCTTAATAAATCCCGCATATGTATGCAACTTTGCTTCACAGAGCCTGTGTATACTTCTTCAAACTTTATATTTATCATTCCTCTATCTCTGAACCGATATTCCCTTGCCCAATATTTTTGTCACATTTATACTGCCTTGAATACTCATCCTACTACCATCATTTTGGTATATGTATTACATAGGCTGCCATCAAGGACAACACATTTTTCATAATTCCAACAACAATCGGTTAATATTACACCTCAAACACCTATCCAATCTATGCCATAAATTATTGTGCAAGGTATGACTTAGATATTAGTCCAACAACGTACACAGACCATGCCTCAAGTATCTAGTTATCAAACTGGTTAGACTATACCTCAATCTTTTACTAGTCCAAATTTATAGTCTATAATGCATATAACTATTGGTCAAGCTAGGGTAGGAAAAATTCAAACACTGTATCCAGGTCAACCTTTTCAAGACCAACCTTACTCGAGTCAAATGGTATAGGGTCAATTGTGTCAAAGTCAGCCTTTTCAAAGTCAACCATATCTTGGTCAAACATTTTAAGGATTTTCATTTCAAACGCAACCTGGTACGACTTACCTTGGTTATCCTAGAGGAATGAAAATTCCAATTGCACAAGCTATTCCAAGATATCCTGTATATTCGCCTATTGGGGTTGAACTTCATCCTCAAGGGTATCAATATTCTCAATAAGAATTTAACTGACGGTTACCCTTCATTACAAATTTAGATTTACCATATCTATCTTCACTCATGAACAGTCCCATTTAACATTATCCTTTTTGGTTGGTGATTCCTACTAGATTACCGAGTGAGATACCAAAATTTGATGGTAAGCCTAGAGAGGATCCATCAAATCATACAATGACTTATCACCTATGGCATTCTTCAAATTCATTAAATGATGATTGCATTAGGTTAGCAATTTTCCAGTGGACTTTAACAAGCAATATATAAAAATGGTCCATTGAGTTACTGCATGCCTCTTTCCACAATTTCAATTCCTTGGAAACAAAATTTTTAACTCATTTTCAGTTACCTATTCAATATGACATCGGTACTAAGATTTTGAATTCGTTAAAACAATTTTATTCCACCCATATCTCAGATAATATACATGTGTGCAGATGTAGACGTCATTTATTAAATGTTTACATTCTAGTTAAATTGTTCACTGAATGGTTTGTTAAATATTTACTTCCTGATATAAAAGAAGATGTTGTTAAGGGAGGAGTTGTTATATAACAGAAATCTATTGCGTGTTACCAATACATAGACCTTGTCTATTCGCAATCTGACACTTTGTACAAAAATATTGCAAATGCGCCTCACCCATCCTACACAACTTAATAAGCTCCAACTCCTATAGGATCTCACACCTCTCATCATGTAATTGGTTTTGTTAGCCAATAGTAAAAGAGTAATTCTAAAGAGATGCCTATTGAGGCTACACAAAATTCACCCAATGAAAATACTACTCTTGAAATTACTATTGAGGTTAACGCAATACAATTATCTATTGGTAAGCCTCATCAACCTAGAAGTAAGAAAAAGGGAAAATGAAAAGAAAAGAAAAAAACTCCCCTCAAAAGGAAAAGCTAATGAAAAACAAACCCGCTAAAGAGAAAAAGAAACCTTGGTATCCTTATTTGATTTTTAATGGGGACCCTTATACTAATTATTGCCTGCATCATGCATAGGTTATAAAATTCCTCAAAGGTTCCTCTACACTTGTTGTCTTAAAAGATCCTTTTCCTTCTCAGGATAGTTAAACAATTGCTCACAATTCATCTTCTTCACAACATCTATTGATAGCATGATGATGTCCTCTCAAGTTTTGGTAGAAATGAGGTCTAAAGACTATTGATCTAAAACTCCTTCGAACGAAAATGATACCAATCATACTTCTGCATCAGTTGTACCTCAAAATTATAACATTATTTAAGATCTAGCTCAATCTCCTTCAGCAATGTCAACTCTTGAAGTGCTTCAAACATGTCCATCATAGCGTAAATTTCCATTGTCATTCATTGGTGTAATCGATCTGCAGTATTCTCACATCATAGGATTTGATCTTGAATGTCATACACCTAGAATATCGCATCAACTGGAATTTGAATTTTTTCATTTTACTAAAAGTTAAAGAGTTTTTTGTGCAGTAATTGGTGGGGGGCATTCTACTTGTATTATGTCTATTTCTTGTCAGAAGGCTTTGGGTTCTCCAACAATAAATCATTCACCTACCACTCTCAAAGATTTTGATGGAAGAGGATTTCGACCTTATGGTATTTTAAATGACCTACCGATAGAATTAGAAGATAAAATGATTTCTATCGAAGTAGAACCTGTTGATACTCAATTTGATTACAATGTTTTATTGGGTCGAAGTTGGACTTACGAAATTTTTTCTATGGTCTCATCACTTTTTTTATTCATACTATTCCCTCATAAATGGAGGATAGTTAAAGTAGACCATCTATATTTTCACACTTCTGATCCAAATTCCATTGGTGGTCTATCCCTTGTGGGGAAAACTAATAGGTATTATGAGAATATTAGAGTTGGTTTGTTGAAGGATTCATTATTGATCGAAACTTTTACACTCCCTCCACCCAACACTCCTTTTCATGTTGCTTAGGTCAATATGATTTGATGACGCCCTCAAGAGTCATATGATCCTTGGATCGTGCCTACACAATCATATTTGACCACCTACAATGAACAAATTCCTCTAATCCCATTAGAATTATCCTATTAGGTTGTTCAATCATTTTCAGAACCAATTCTTACTAAAACTGATAGAGTGAATGTGATCATCAACTAGTATTATTAATCATATTGGTTGGAACCTATATCATTTCCTGACCCTTTTGATAATATGTTTCCAACAAATGCGCGTATAATAGAAGTTATGACTTCAAATGAAATTCCTTCAAACAATTATCATCATTGTTCCAGTTTTCTTCCCAACCTCGAAAATATTGAGAACAAATTTTCTGGAATGTTTTCATGTGAGATTGTAGATGACTTTGAGATCCCTATATTTATTTTCGAATCTATCTATGAAAAGAACTTAGGGAATATATCTACAACAATTCTGCTTAATATCTCAATGAAACCTAGAATTACGGAGAACATTCATATAGGTGCCTCATTCTAACTTCATGAAATTTAGACTTATAATGCCCTATTCCAAGAATTTCATGAAATTGTTTCCTGATCTTATGAGGAAATGCCAAGAATCAACCCCAGTATTGTAGTTCATGAAATCAATATGTACACTGATGCTAAGCCTATCAGACAAAGAATACACCTAGTACATCATAGAAAATTTGTTGCTATCAAAGATGAAGTTGAAAAACTTCTAAAGGTTAGTTTTATCTATCTCGTTCCATTGATAAATTAGGTTTCTAGCATTGTTCCTGTTAATAAGAAGCAAGGGACGATAAGGGTGTCGATTATAGAGATATTAACAAAAATTTTCCTAAAGACAACTATCCTACTCCTTACATTGACCAAATAATTGATGATTGTGCTAGTAATGAAATATTCTCTTTTATGGACAGATTTTCAGTTGCAATCAAATTAACATACTCCCTACAGATCAACATAAAACCACATTAATTTGTGCATGGATAACTCTCTCCTATTGAAAGATTAAATTCGGGCTAAAGAATGATTGCACAACTTTTCAACAAGGTCTTACACCTTTCATGACATTAAAAATATTGTACATCCATACCTAGATGATCTACCAACACATTTATTAAAACATCAAGATTATCAAATGCATCTAAGAGCGATTTTTATTCAACGTTGACATTATAATATATGCTTAAACCCACATAATTTTCTTTTTTGTGTCAAATATGGTTATTTACTAGGATTTTTCATGTCTAAGGAAGGCATTCATGTTGACTCCATCAAGGTAGAGGCTATTTTAAATTTGCCTCCTCCTTCCAATTTAGACCAACTCCAAACTTTGCAGGGGAAAGCAAACTTTTTATGTCAATTCATTCTAAATTATGCAGAGCTAACTAAACGATTCACTTGAATTTTTAAAAAGGGAATCTCTTTCATTTGGGATGAAACTGCTCAAAAAACATTCAATGCACTTAAACATGTGCTCACTCACACACCTTTACTGCATTTGCCTGATTATCACTGTGATTATTTTTTGTATTTAATTGTATCAAATGTTCCCATCAGTATGGTATTAATGCAAGATGATTAATTAAGTAATGGAATTATGGTTTAATACTTAAGTAGGAAACTTACAAATTCCAAAATAAAGTACGCACATTTGGAGAAGTTGGCCCTGATAGTTGTGCAATTTGTCTAGAGATTTCATCATTATATTCTATTGCGCAAAACAACAATGGTTTTAGATTGTAACCCCGTGGTTCATATTATTACAAGACAATTTCTTGGGGGGAAATATTCCAAATGGATTCTTATCCTGCAAGAATTTGACTAAGAATTTTCTTAATCAAAGTCAAAGAAATCACTAGTGTTTGCTGAGATTATTTTGTGATCTCTCTATTTTGAGATAGAAACAGTGGCGGAGGATTCTCTTCGTGATGAATTTGTCTTTCTTATCAGTACAATCGACCCTTGGCATGGAGATATTATTGTTTATCTCCAAACTCAAAATTTTCAACCGAAATTATCTCTAACTAACAATGGTCATATTTAGCACCAATCCCATCAATACACTTTATTGTTGAGGGGTTGATTCAATTTTTGACGATTTCTAACACATGAGGAAGTCGAAAAAGCTCTGAATGATTGTCACTTTGGGGCATGTGTAGATCATATGTTGGGGTTTGTCACTACTCAAAAAATCTTGTACATTGGATATTTCTATCATTCTATGTTCAAATCACTAATAGAAAATAAACAATTAGTGACTACATGACTAATAAATTTAGTCACTGCCGCTTTTCCAAGTGAAATGTTACCAAAATATTAAGTGACCCAACTAAAAAAAACTAGCATAAACAACTAATTTTGTCTCGGGTTAAAATATATCACTAGCTAATAATTAATAAAATAAAAATGACTAACGTGAATGACTAATTTGGTCTAAGAACAAAAATATGACTTCCTAACAAGTACTACAATAACATCAATCAATTGTTTATGTAAGTCACTTTAATTTTTTCACTTCAACAATATGAACTTAAAAGTGATAGGAGATCCAAACATTACTTTAAAAGAGGCCTCCCTTGAGCATTTAAAGAATTGACGTGTAGATTATGTTTTACACTATACTTGCAGCCCTTCATCTACATCAACCCGTTCAAATCCAAGTTGACATATCGAAGTGTGTATTCATAGCTATTCTCTTTTGATATGGTTGCGCTAATTCGAATACTTCAATGATTCCATAAAGAACCATGCAACATATGACTAAAAGATTTATTCAATCATCCATGCAGTTAAATAATGACAAGATTATATCTTCGGTAAGGAGATAATTATTAATGTTTGATCGTAAAAGCTTTGTGGTTTGTTTGGACACAAAGCAAGCTATAGAGTATGTACTAGTTAAATTTAGTGACATACCTACAACAACTCCATTTGGTGATAAACCCCAAGTGTTAAGTTCCAATTGTACAACATATTACTTCCAAGAACCACCAATTTATGCTTTATTAACTATCTTGGAAACTTAGGGACATTAACAATGACATTGACAATTACATCTTGATCTAAATATTGCATTTGTAATATATTTACTCATATATCCTCCAAGGAACTATGTGACTAGATTTATATTTACATGACAACTTGTAGATTTATCTTGAAAAACCACATGTTATAAGAAACAAGCATGACAAAATTATTTTTAAGGCGTGTGAATCGAGGTTAGTAGGTCACTTTGACGTCCACAAGACACTAAGTGTATTGTGGAAGTAGTTGTGTTTATTTCACTCCACCCCTGCACCAACTTATAGAAATATATAAGGGATGTGTTACCTATGCCACAACAAACAAACTAGTAAGAATAAATGGTCCATTCCCGTTGGTTTTGAATTAAATTTAGCTGCTTTATTTTTAACAAAATTCTATACCATTCAGATTCCTATTGACCCGAAGAGGAAATATCATAAAAATCCCGCAAAAGCAGAAGCTCAAGGCCAACAAATAACACCATGATATTTCGTAACTTTGTAAACATGTTTTGTTCATTGGGAACTTCGATCAGAACTTCCTACGAAGGATTCAGGGACAAATTTGATCAAAATAAGCCCAAATTTTGCTAGACTTAGTGGGGTTTTTAGTACAGGTTATAGAGCAACAAAAAATTGTATGTTTTTGGTTGAAATTGATAAAAAAAACCAAGTGAATGAGTTCATCTTAACACAAATTACTTTGGGTAGTAATTTAAATTCTCATTGCTAATATTAGGAAATATATAGATAAATAGAACATGAGATATTATGGAAAATAGTTCTCAATATTTGAATCTTGTGCCTTCTCCCAAAACTCTCATCCCTTCATATGAGAGGTGTACCATCCCTCCTTCATTTTCTTCCCCTCTTGCAAATAGATTCTCACCTCAATTGAGCCCCAAAAACAAAAATAACGTTAACAAACATTTTTCATCGTGTGGGTATCAGTTCACTAATGCCCTTACCGCATTCATCATTGTCACCATCATCATCAACAACAACAAAATTACCTTCATCATCAATGTTATCAGTATCAACATCAGATGGGAAAAATGTAGTAGGAATCCCATATCAACATATCCTCAATGGATATACAGAGGCTAGTACTACCACCACTTCTCTGCATGGATCACCTCCCCCAACATCACTAGTGTCCTGATGCTCTAAAAGCAAAACAACAACATAACCAACAGCGTGGTGTAATTTAGTACACCACCTGGTCCTCTAGTTTTCATCTCCCCTCGTGGTCCTTTTTTGCTCCATTGAGTCCCATTCCCACTACACCATAACCTAGTTGGACTGCCCACTTCTCAGAAATGTCATTCCCACACTTGACCCCTCTTGGAATTTCCTTGCCCACATTGTCACTACCAACAGTTTATTCAAACTGAAAGTTTGAGCCACAATTGGATATTGTTGACAATCTAGACAAAGCAGGTTAGGTTGCAGCGTCGTTGTACATTTTTTTCTCTAAACATAGGATATGTTTGTTGTAGTGAATCCAATTAGTTTTGGTTCAACATTGTTTGCAAAAGTTTGTGTAGTTTTGTAGTGATGTTGTGTTTTTCCCATTCCATTTATAGCTGTCAAGATCCAGGGTTATGCATGATATTTCTTCATATGGAGCCCTTGTTTAAATTCTTGATTTTTTTAGAATTTGAACATCTATATATTTTTGGGACTCAAGTACAACATTCACTACCAACTATAAGAGTGCATAATGAAGCTCCATGCAAAAAGAAAAGTAAAAAAGAAATTAATTCTAATTTTATATATAAATAAGTAACAGTGATTCACATCTAATAAAAGGGTAGAATAGAGTATATAAGCCTCCCTAAACAGTAAAGGTGGAGCTAGTTTCTATCATCATATCCACCTATAATAGTGATGTCAACACCAAGACCCTACCAAATAAAGTGAGAAGCCATTTTCATGTTATTTTTGTATAAAACCCACTATGCAGTAACGCTACATGATTTAATTCCATTTTCCTATAAATTTGATTTAGCACCGTGAATTCTAATGTAATTGTAGGTGCAAGTTCAAATTGATTGTACATGATTTATTTCTTTGTATTTTTTAACTACACATATGAATGATGAAAATAATTTAACAATGTAATAAATTAATATTTAATACATCAATTTGTTTTGAAGTTTGGGCACTCACCATAGTAGGCCATATGAAATGGAAGTTATGAATTTGGTTGCAGGGTTTTTTTGAGAATACTAAACAAAATAGAACCTCTTTTATGACATCGTCTGACAAATTATCATGATAGTGTTCTCTACATTTTTTAGTTAATATTTTTTATCACTTCCATATTTAATGTATTTGTTGGTATTGATGTTTACGTTTTGACCTTTTGATTTTGTCAATATAGCAGGTATAAGATCTTTGTTTGTTCTGTTTTCCACCAATTTTCATTAGGTCTTCTATTAGTCAAAGTAGCAAGCCTTGCATGACCACCTGCATGTGTTTAAAATATTGAACTCCTATCTATCCTTGCATGATGGTGTTACTTTTAAATTTTTTGGTTAACTTTTTCTGCAAAATCATTGCAATGCAAAATGACATTATTTTAGGAAAATCGATTTGTTCATCTCTATAGTTTCCCCTAGTACATGCAATGTATTATTCAATAATTGTTTTTCATGCAACATTTCCGTTCTCTTATAAATCGTGTTTTATCATTTCCATTTCTAGTCATCTCTGTCATTAGCTCTTGGAAATATTTTTCTCATATTTTTAGTGTTAATGGTGCTCTATATTCCATTTATATTGTTGTTTCGGTTTGTACAATTCTAAGGATATCTATGTAACTACATCCTTGTTGGATTATTCATTTCTTGTGCTTTGTCTCTAACCCTCATGTAATGAAGCAAAAGAAGTCAGGTTTCATTCCAATTATTGGATTTAGTTCATTGGATTCTCCTGGAATGGAGATAACACCAGGTCCGCAAACAATGGAACACAATCCATATCATTTCCATACTTCTGGAGCATATGTTAATCTATATTGTAGCATTTTCCAAATCTAAGGAGAGTGGAAATATGTGATATGTGAGAAGCCAAATAGAATTGAAAGTGAATATCGAACAACAAGCAGCGATGACCTTTGAAACTGGCCAAAGCTCTTACGAATTGTTGTGTATTATGTTGAAACTGACATGCGACGTCCTGGATTCATCCCCATCTCTGACTTAAGAATGTCAGTGCCAATTATAATTGTTCTCAATGAATTCTTGGCTGAGCCTTATCTATAGCATTTACAAAGTTATCTTCATGTCTTTTGTTGGTTCCCTTCCTCCAACTACAAGGATTGGAATTGTTACATAAGGTCGCATAGTGGCTGTAGATGATTTTTTATAAACTGGATTATCATCTGCATACATCCTTCTAGGTAGTAAATCTCCATCATAGGATTCTTTGAAAATAATGATATATGGAACCAATGCTTATCTTGCCCCTCTTCATGCATCGCATAATGTTTCACACACTATTTTCTTTGCCTTGAGAACATATAAAGAGAACACCCATAGGTAGCAAGAGATCGATGCCTTGGCACAACTATTGATATTTCCCTCGCACTTATTCAGGGGCCTTGGTAGAGATGCCTTGAGGCATAGTAAAAATCTATGGAGGAAGTGATCGAATTACGGTTTGTGTAAGGGGACTTAATACATTTGGGCCTAGAGTTGTTCGTTAGTCATTAAGTCATCCAAACTATGCTTACATGGAAAATAAGGCCATGAAATGGATGGATAATATGGGACATGAAGCTAATCATCATGACATTGTTGTGGATATCTTATGTGTTGGGACATGTCTTGTTAGAATTTCAATTTTCCAGCCTCTTGCAAAATATTTAGGTGGTGTGATAATTCTTCATGATGACTTTGGAGAGGCATTTGGAGTTAAATTATTTATGCATGATAACTTTGGGGAGGAACTTGGAGTTAACGTGCAAAGGGCTATGAAAAGAGTTGTCAGATCTCAGGACATATTTGAAATTCATTGTTCTGATGGAATTTATTTTATTCAAGTCATAGGATAAGGTGAAGAGGCTCACTTGGATGCTCACAAGACGTTCAAAAATGATAATTCAATATCTATTTAGATTCTTAGTGTGGAAGAAACTCTCATATTTGTTGTCTCCATGGAACAAAAGAGGGACAACAAGGAAAAATATGCCTTTTTCTAGTTTGCAGCTCATTATACAAATCATAATCAACCAAATATTTTAAGGGTTATCAAATTCATATTACTAACTATAGATAAAAGTATTGAAGAGGAGGTTACAGTTTTTCTTATTGCCAAAAGGGTTGTTTTACAAGGAAACAATCCTTCTGAAGAAAAAAATATGTGTCTTTTGATTGATGAAAGGATCAAATATAATACTTCAAATTTTGGAACACAGGTGGCTAAATTAAAACTTCAATGCTTTTCAAAAGAGCTCTCTTTACTTCCTCAATGTTGAGTAGGTAATCATTTCTGCAGGTAGAAATGATCCCTCTAGTCCTATGGGAGGATCTAGAAACAACAAAAGACAATTACATGTAATCTTTCCTAATAAATACTAGAAAATACAAAGGAGGATAGATCTTCTACATACCTCTGATGCTAATATCCTTGATGTAAACCTTGATCATTTTGATTCTAAGCTCACAATATCCTCTTTGTTGTTGTAGATGAGTGCCTACAAGAAATATCAAGTGGAGACAACAAACCTATGCAGAGCATAACACTTTCTAATACAAACTATGTAATAGATCAAGGATTATTACAATAAATGGACAATAATTGAAACATTTATGGAAAGAAAACATATATTTCATTATGAATAGATGAAAAGGGATCATTACAACCAATGAAGCCTTGCTGTTGGAAGCCTCCTTCAAGTGAGATTCCAAGTCCAAGCCTTAGCCTTCAAACACCTTTCTCCTTTGCAAATGGGAAAGAATTGGGCATAATTCAACTATTAGGATGGCATCCAACCATCAGTGTATAGCGAGAATTTCATTTATAGGAAAGGAGAGGGAGTTGAGGATCCATGAAAGGAGGGAGGAATTCCACATCTCAAGGGAGAGATCCATGGAAGTAGGATCTAGGGCCAAGAATGCTAGAGGTCGCATTCCAATATTCATCTACCTAAATCCAGGTCGTTGTTCTTGATCCTTCTTGTGAGGGAAGCTTCTCCTCCATTTTGGGATAAACCGCCTTAAGAGGATCAACACAATTTTTCTTCTAAAATTCGCGCTACCAGCATGAGGCATGTATAATGCAACAAGTTATCACCGCAGGTGACTAGTTATGAAAAATGCATTGGCCTTGCAAACAAGGGTTTTTGACAACTTCTTCAGAAATATTCCAAGGCAAGATTTCTTCCTTTTCTTTACAGATATTATTTTCTTTACCACAAGCATGTTTCATGGTGAATACATTGTTCACGATGACTTTTATCACTTTGAGACACTTGCAACATTGATGACAGAAAGTGTGACACTTCGGTATACGAGACTCGGAGTGTGACAAAATAATTGATAACAGATGCCCCCTAAAGCATGAAGTCAGAACGAGAAGTGATGGATGAAGTTCTTTACAAGAAAAGGCAAGGACTTGGAGAACCACCATCAGGAGACCTGTAAATCAAACATAATACAATAAATCTGACATATTTGATGTAATTATGCCTAAAAGGTAGGAATCTAACAATACACGGATCCACAACATGCATGCAACCATCCAGATAAAAGGATCATGTTTACAATCATGAATACTTAATAAATCCATGTAGCCTGGATTTATCGAATGAAACCCATGGTCTTCACCTTTGTCCTGATTGAACCAAAGTAATAGTCTCACCATGTGAATAAATGTGTCAGAGTCAAACATGGTAGAAGCCACCTAATTACTAGTCAATGATATAAGTCGTTAACATGACTGATAGAAACTACCAATGATGATGATGTCTATCAAGGTACAATAACACAATCCTCAAGCATGAACAATGAAGCTGAAGTCAAACACTTGCGGAATCATTCAATCGAAGTCCAATGACATGAACCTATCATCGAATTCAAAGAACCTACCATTGAACCATGCAAGCTCTAAGGTATTGAAAGTGAGCTCCTAGATCATCTTCCCATATAATGAGTTGGAGTTGACAGGAAGTGATCTGTCGAAGGGGGGCATAATGTTTCCCACATCATTGACACGAAAATAGGATTTTTCAAAGTTAGAAAGAGTGATTGATGATTGATGTAGAAAAATTCAAACATGATATAAGTGGTTTGAATTTTGCAGGTGGGACTTCTCTTGAACATATCAATGACATGACTTTGGAATTTGGAAGCATTTGACTTTAAATAGGTTCAGAGTTCATGATGATAATAGAATAAATTAAATGAGAGGAAAATGGATTTCCAAAACTTGGTAAGCCAAGTGACAAAGTGAGGATGCCCCAAACCTAACACGAGATAAAAATAAGTGTCATGTTCAAGAGTGATATATTTTCTTTCATACAAAATACAGGATATATGTTTCTTTCGATTTCCTCCCACTATTTCTAGTGAGTACCTCTTTATTTTTAATCTCAAGCTTGAATAGGAAACCATATTTTTGTCTTATAATTTCATACTTATGATGAATCCATCCTAGTATTTATAACGAGCCTTTGGAAGGAGTAGCTTTGTCTCGTGATGGTGAGAAGTCCTTTGTCATTTTAGGTTTACGAGTCCAAAGGAGGGTAACTCTACATATTTTTCATGTTTAGAGAGTTTTAAGAAAAGGAAAATAGAAAACACCAGATGTCCCTTTTCGTAGATAGTCTCTTAGGTCTGAAAAGGTAGAAAATATCACTCAAGAGAACCTCTTAGCCATTCTCGACTAAGGTATTCCTTTTTCATAGCTAATTTATCTCAGTACGGAAAAGGGTTAAACTTATGCTGAGTAGATGTCTTTTCATTTAGTTTAACGAGTTCGAAAAGACAACTTCTCAACAATATTGTCATATTTTTGCAGTGTGAAAAGAGATGAAAGAGGACTCCACCTAGAGGAATGATTGGTATAAAATGATAGCAACTGGTTTTAGTCATAATGGAACTACTCAAAATATTTAAAGGTCAAGAGGTTGGCTAATAAGACCACTCATTGTAGATGTTCCTTAGGAAAGGGTAAAACAACCAAGTGAAAGCATATGATCAGCCAAGGAGATGGTGATGATGGAATTAAAACACCAACGCTCATCTAACAAAAATAGGCTGATAAAAATGGAAATTGTGATAGGTAAAGAGGGAATGGTTTCATTTTTACACAAGCATGAAAGCTGGGAACCTATGGTTGAGGATACTTGAAGATGGTTTCATTTTTTACAAGCTTGAAATGTAAGAAAACACTATGCTTGGATTTGGTTTCATTTTTACACAATCTTGAAACAAAGACAAACTATGCTTGAGATTAGTTTCATTTTTACACAAGCTTAAAACAAAGATAAACTATTCTTGATATTGGTTTCATTTTTACACAAGCTTGAAACAAAGAAAAAATATGCTTGAGATAAGTTTGCATGTCCCCAACATAATGACTCAATTCGAGGTACATTCCCCCTGGGCTTCATTTCATTCAACTAAGTAGACTATTGGTTACTAACAGGTGGATGGAATGAGGGTTCATTTATGAGATTAAGTGAAAGACTTGTTTGGGAATTTACGAGATCTAATCAAAGACTTGAATTGGAAGGGAATTTGTTTCATTTTTTAATGAGCTTGACACATGAAAAGAACCATGATCATGACACCTTGTTTCATTTTTTAACGAGCTTGACACAAGTAAAGGAACTTTACTTTAAGAACATTGATTCATTTTTTAATGAGCTTGACACAAGGAAAAGATGATCCAAAAAACCTTGATTATGTACCACAAGAGGCCATGGCTTCCAAGAGGTTCTCATCAGATGGAAGAAAAACTCTCTGCAAGGCATTCATGTGAAGGGATGTAATGGAAGGATTAGGCTCCAATTCCCCTAGTACATGACGCACTATATCAGTGAGTAGATCATCAATAGACGTGGGCATGCAATAGGTGGCCACATAATTAACTTGTGGCAGGGGTGATACCACTTGCATACAAGGAAAATTTAGGGAAGATGGTTGATTGGGAGTAAAATTGGGACTAAGGAACGAAAGTTGATCTATGGTGACAATTCTTCCTTCATGCGAGAAACATATCACATGAAAGAGATAAGAGATAAGAGCTCCCATGAAATAAACATAGTCATGGCCAAGGAGTAAATTAAAATCCAAAGGGCCTTGGACAACCATCACATCGATATAGACGATTTTTCCTCCCAAAGTAATAGGCTACTTAGGAAGGATCCCTAAAGGTTTACTAGTTCCTCCGTTAAAAGCCAAAAAATTCTAGGTAATAGGCATAAGATGTGGAGAACCTAAAGCTTTCCATGTATTTTTGAGGATAGAATACTAATCGATGCACCTTCATCTATGATTGTGCTAGGTACAGGTATACTGAAAGCATGTACTATGATTTAGAAGGGCACATAAGAAGGAAGAAGATATACTATTAGTCGACTCCAATAAAAGGAAATGACCATACTACTTGGAGGTGGTGTCATGGGAATTGGAGAAGTTCCCACTTATGTTATGGGAATATGAGGATCACCCCCGAGTACCATGGGAATGAGAGTATTTCCCCCCAATTCATTGGAATCTGAATAAATAAGAAGAACCTAAGTGGTATGAAGTTCACTCTCTATGGGAAAGGCATGATCAAATGAAGGTGGAATCAAGTCAACCATTTTCTCAACCAATGGTTGGTTGGGAATGGATTCATGGGATTCACTTTCAGAGAGAGTGGGATTGACTGGAGACGAACTCTAATTAATCACTTGATCAACTGGTGGAGGGTTAGGGGAATGCTTTCGATAACCAGTTGGAAGACGAGGTTTAGAAGTTGTAAGGCTGTCCAACACTTTCAAGGCTTCATCCATATAAGGAAAAAGGTGAATATGATGATTCCCTTCACATAAACTAAAAGGAAATTTGACTTTACCCTTTTTCCCATGGACCTTACTATCACTATTTGAGGGTTTATCACCAATGTTATCTCCTGAAGTTTATGACAAAGCATGGTGTGAGACTATGGACCATACTTATAATACCTTGGGAATACTAGGACAATCTCTGAGAAGGTGGTCACCCTTACATAATCGACAAGGGAACCTCACATTGCGGGGCTGATTGGAAGGTTTCTCCACATCAGTTACATCTATAGCAATGGTTGCCCGGTTTCCACCTTGCTTATTTTTCTTCTAATTCTTTGTCCTCTTCTTCTTCTTAGCTCCTTGGTTACGAGAATCAATATTTTCACCAAGCGAAGAGGGAGAAATGGATTAAAAAAACAATAGCTGAAGAATGCAAAGGGTCAACTTTAGGATCAACATGAGGTTGATGTTGCTCTGGTGGAGGAGAAATTGGTTGAGAAGCAGTTTGGATATTCAGAGGTTGAAAACAACCAAACTGGAAGACCAATGGTAAATTTGGGAAGGGATAACATTTCCCTATAAGGAGCACCAAGATTCCCAAAAGAAGGAAAAGAACCAAGATTCTTGTTAGAGGGGTTTCCTTGATTAGTAGACTTGGGAATTATTACTATTAGTCTCAACCTAAGATATACTAAGGAGTTTTTCGAAGGGGGGGATATTGTTCTGCGGTTGACCTGAACTTAAACAAGAATGCAAAAGATTAAAGATATAATCATAAACATAGAGATGTAGTTTAAAACACTTGATTTTCATTAATAGAAAAATACTAGATATACTTAGAAATAGAATGGAAATAAGGTAGCTCGGGTGATGGTAGCTTATCTCTGAGAAGAGATGTGGCAACTACATGCCTCTAAACTGTGTTATAATAAGGATCAAGGGCCTATCTATTATTCAAAAATATGATAAAACCCTAAACAACCAAAACCCTAACCCTAGGAGATGTAACACTAAGCGTTTGTGGGCCTCGTTGGGGTTAGCTGTGCAGCGAACTTTCCGAGGTCGTAACTTGGTCATATTATCTCCGTTTCGCGTGTACAATGCCTTGTTTGAAATTTCTATCTAAGTACTAAATATTTTGTCGCAAGCCATCACCCATTTCATGGGCCTCCAACGGACCTCAAAAAAATGTTGTTTAGGGGCTGAAAACTGCTCTGGAAGTTTAGGACCCGAAAAACTACTTAAAATAGAAAAATGATGAAATAAAAAAGGAAACATATGAAACTGACTGGAGGGTATAGGTGGATTATGCTAGTGGGCACAAATATCCATTTGGAGCATTCCTGCCCCCTTAGGAAGTAATGGTCCCCATTGCGTGCAGAACCTCCATGAGGTGAGGAAATTTTTTTTGAACCTGGTCCCTTATGAACCACTTTCCCTGGTGAAGGCGTTGGCCTGCTTTGACAACTCGATATAGTTGTATCCTCTATTGGCGATTGTTCTTGATCTGTGTATCCATGATCTGATCAGTAATGGCGCATACCATGCAGTCTAGGTTGAGCTCTATTGTTGTGAGTTGTTCTGCAATGTCGGATGTGTCCAACAATGGTGGAAAGTGGTCGAAGGTAGTCTACATTGGCCACTAGGTGCAGACCAAGGAATGGTGGGATGATAAGATCAAAGGTTTTTTCACATACAACCTTGGTGATGGTTTATGACCCATATCAAAGTGGGTGAAGCTTGCTGTGGGGTCCAACGAGGCACCCATTCTGCAAAGTAGCCAAATGTTTTTGCCCACCTAAAACTTCTGCGACACTCGATGTTGATCATGGAGTAGGTGGAGGAGTATATAGGTCTTTCTTCTTGATGGTTGGTTTTGCAATGCCACAGGTAGTGTAGGATATAATGTACTTCCCAACATCTTAACGAATTTTTGGCTAATAAAAATACTTATGCAATACCGCCATTGTTTTCTCTACTCTGAAATGCCTAACGCCTCAACTATAGTGCGCCTCAGAAATAATCTTGGCATGCTCACCTAAAGGAACACAGATGTGTCCTATGTGGCATAATGGTGCATCCTGAAGGTGAAAATTTGGAACTTTCTTCCCTTCCAGGAGTGTCTAGTATGTGCTACTGAATTTTGGAGTTCTCTTGTAAAGATGCAGCCACCCTGAAGTCTCATCCACATAGGAGTCGAGCGTAGTGATAAGTGCCACGACACGTGGTTGGCTGAGGCAATCTATAACATTATTGGTGCTTCCCTTCTTTTACTTAATGTTCAAATGGAAATGTTCTAGGTAGGTACACAATTTCTGATGGCAATCGTTCTGCAACTTCCCTTGTGTTTGTATGAACTACAGGGGTCGGTGGTCTATGTGGATGATCATTTCCTTCCCCAAAATGTAATGATCCCATTGAAAAAAAGCCTACACAATGGAATAAATTTACTTTTCGTAAGTGGGATACTTACGGACCATGTCTGAAGATGTCTCACTCTGGTAAGCCAATAGATGCCCATGCTGAGTAAGAACAACACCAATAACATAGTCAAAGGCGTCTGTCTCAATCTCAAATGGTTGCTGCAGGTCTAGTAATGTGAGAATTGGTGCAAAGAAGAGACGAGGCTTCAACTTGGAAAACATCTGTTGTTGGGTTTTAGAAACAAAAAAAAAAATCTTTCTCTCTTCCCTTGGTGACTTTACTTAAAGGCCAAATGATATGAGAGTACCCCAACACGAACCTATGGTAGAAATTGGCAAGACCCAAAAAGTTGCAGATCTCTGTTCGAGTGGTCAGGAATGGCCAATCCAAAATGACTTGTGTCTTGGCTGGGTCCACATGTACACCGTCCTCATCAGTGATGCACACCAGATATTGAACCTGGGTCAGGCCAAAAGTGAATTTCTCTAAGTTAGCACACAACTTGTGTTATCGCAGGGTTTGAAGGACCTGTTGAATATGGTGGAGGTACTCTTCCCAACATTGTTGGAAGATCAAGATATCATCTAAATACACCACCATGAATGTATTGGTGAAGTGTCTCAAGATGATGTCCATTAGTCTGATGAAGCTTTCAAGGGAATTCATCAATACCACCGACATGACCAACCATTCAAAAAGGCCTTCTTTGGATTTGAAGGAATTCTACCACACATCGGAGGCTTCGATAGGCACTTGGTGATAACCTAACTTGAAGTCAATCTTGCTAACATATTCCCCCCCCTTGAGCTGGTCCAAAAGGTCATCAATCCACAGGATTGGTTACCTATTCGAACTGTGATCATGTTTAGCACCTGATAGCCAATCTAGAGTCTCCACGTCCCATCCTTCTTCTATACGAATATAATCAGGCTCCCACAGGGTGATAAGATTGGACTGGTGTGCCCTTTCTACAATAGTTCCCAAATTTGCTTCTTGATCTAATCATTCTCTAGAATAGAGCATTGATAGCTCAGTCCATTCGGTAGCGGTGTGCTTGGGGTCATATCGATGGAGTGATTAACTTGACAGTGAAGAGGTACCCCTATAGATGAGGCGAAAATATCCATGCACCCCTCCACAAACATGGCCATATGCTGCTGCTGAGCCCTATCTAGAAGTCACGACCACAACCTTCTTCTTGCCTTGAGGTTGAATCATAAGGAAGACAAATCTCCTAGTATGGGAAATGATCTTACTGCATTTCTTTTCAATGATCAAAGAGACGGCAGTAATCACGGCTACCTCTAGTATCATGTATAACTTATTGGACAAAGTAATAATCCGAGAGTGATGTCTAGAATCATATACATCATGTCTCTTCCACAGGTATGGTTGTCCTAATAGTACATCACAAACTTCAAGAGGAGCAACATCACACACTAACTCATCCATGAAGGGCTTGATGTTGTAGGGAAGGTGTCACTATTGGCTGATGCAAAGATCTTGTCCTTGGTGAAGCCAGTCGATGGTGTACGAATGTGGAGGTGTTATAGCCTTTAGGACCAAACACTTCATGAAATCTTTTGAAATGAGGTTCTTGTTGCACAAAATATTGTCACCATGACATTTTGCAATCAGTGTGAGTCTATCACCACTCATACTTTCCTCCTATGCAAGTCTTAAACCTCAGTTCTTCATGTCAAGCCCAAAAAAAAAAGAGAAAGCCCTTAAAAGTCTAAAAACTCTGGTTCCACACTTTCTCTTAGCATTACCTGTGGTCCCGCACCTATTGGTCATGTCCCCTGCGTACCTGACCGCTCTCTCTCTGTGTAATGGGTGCTGACCCATATAAAAGTCAAAAAGGTGCAAGTACATTCTTAAAAACTCACCTTGGGTTATTTCTAGAAGCTTCTAGAGGGAATCTTGAGGTGGCAAGTTCGCTCCTTTAAGGTTCATGCATCCCATACCTTAAGGAGCTAACCCCTTGATGTGAGGAGCTTATCCCTTTGAAGGAGGACTATATCCCTTCATAGGTGGACCTGTAACTTCCTTCCTCTGCACTATAAAATGAGGCATTGGGCTGGTTACTGAGGAGGATGAGAGCTGAATATTTTTGAGGGGAAACGTTGTTGGAATTTAGTATTCCTAATTGAGCTTGAGAGGAGAGATTACATACCCTTTTTGATCTCATTGGGAAGAGTGTGAGGCTTGTCAAAGTAGAGGAGATTCCTGCTTGGACCCTGGGAGGAGCTTGTACAACATCAAGGCACCAAAGGTTGTAAAGTTCTTCTTTTTTCAAAGTTAATAAAATCAAGTTTACTTTTACCAATAAGTTGTGTTTTATGGTTTATTTCATGGATTCCTTGATCACCATGATGAATATGATTTATTATATTAGCTATGCAGGTGTTATTTGACGTGTGCTTGTTTGTGATTGCAGGTTCTCAAAAGGAAACTTGTTCGGACGGTCGAAGCATGGCTACCACAAACTAGCGTTGGACTTAAGGTAGGATCTAAAACACCTCTTAGTTTTTATTAATAAATCGCAAAATATTTAGAGAAAGGTATATTTGCTTGTCCTATTTGTTGCTAGATATCTGTTGATACTAGGGAGATTGTTCTTGTCCACAAGAATGATTTATCCAGCCAACCTGGTCCAAGTACGGTTGTCTCAAGTCAACCACAATTCACTTATCAACCGTACCAGGGATAGTACCAATTCGGTCCTGCTATGCATAACCCAGTTTACCAATATCAACCATACCTTAGATATACTTATCAGCAACCTCAACAACCCCAGTTTGGTCCAGTTAATCCTGGTTTTCGGGGAGGATATAATATTCCAAATTCAATTCCAATTCCAAGTTATCCTAGATATCCTCCTCCTGGGGTTGGTCTTATGACCTAGGATTTTTGTGATCCTAACCGTCAGTTACCATTTGTTGCAACTTTGGACTTGCTTGATTTGTTGCGCCTTACGAACGACCCAATTAATTATCTTCCGTTTTGGCCGCCAATGCCGAATAAGTTGCCCAGTGATATCCCAAAGTTTGAAGGTAAATCAGGAGAGGATCCGTCAAACCATGTGATGACTTATCACCTCTGGTGTGCATCTAATTCCATTATAGATGATTCAATTCGCTTACATCTTTTTCAACACACTCTGATTGGTCTTGCAGCCAAGTGGTACATTGAGTTACCACGAGCTTCTTTTTATAATTTTAGTCAGTTAGCCACTTCATTCTTAACTCATTTTCAGTTGCCTGTCAGATATGACAATGGCACGGAATTATTAACTTCATTAAAATAGTCAACGTCCACATATATTTCAGATCATATTCATGAATGGCGACGTCGATGACGTTTAGTGAAAGTTTTTATTCCGGATCAAATTTTAGCAGAATGGTTTGTTAAATCATTATTACCTAAAATCACTGAGGATGTAGCTAAGGTAGGATTTGTTACTAAAGACCAAGTAATTGCTCAAGCTTAGTACCTTGACCTCATTTATACACAGTCGGGTACTTTACACGAAAAAATCCCTGACCTTCCGAAACAGAATCAAATAACTATAGCTCCTTCAGGGTCTCATGCCGCTGATGGTATGATTGGTTCAGTTAACACCAAAAGCAAGAAGAAATCTTCAAATAATTCTTCTCCTATTATAACTTTACCAAATTCCTCGAGAGGAGACTCTTCCCCTGAAATTCCTGCCGATATTCATGTAGAATCATCTACGGCCAAATAAAAATCCGGCGATGAAAAGAAAGTGAAGAAGAAATATAAAAAAAACTAAAAAGAGAAATCAGATAAAACTAAATCTACCGACGAGAAACGTAAACCTCGCTATCCTTGTCTCATTTATGATGAAGAACATTTTACAGGAGATTTCCCACATCGCGCTGAGGTTGCGAAAATCGTCAAAGGTTCTCAAACGCCTACTGTCTTGAAGGATCCTTTTCCTAGTCAAGATAGTAAGATGATCGGTTCTTCCTCAAATTCCTTAGAAGAACCCATAATGATGTTGTCTCATGTCAGGATTGCGATGAAATCACAAGATTATGGTAGTAAAATCCTTGTTGGTGGTAAGGAAGCAGAATCTTCTAATTCAAACCCATCAACTTCAACTCTTTCCGGTTCTGATCCGCTACAGATCGAGAAACCTAACCCAGACTTAGTAATCAAACCGCCTGCTAAAGGTATACTTCGGAAGTCATCTTTCAATCTGCATGTGAGAGCTGCTCAGAATTATAACATTGTTGAAGACTTAGCTATTTCCCCTTTATCACTGTCGGCTTTAAAGGTGTTGCAATCATGCCCAGCACAGTGTAAATTACTATTGTCAGCTATAGGAGCTATTGATATTTAGGATTCAAACCCTATAATCTTCGATTTAGAGAATAGTACACCTCACCTACCTCATCAAATGGCTTTCCAGATTCCAGTGTTAGTCAAAAACAAACCTTTCTTTAGGATTGTAATTGATGAGCTTCTACGTGTATTATGTCAATCCAGTGTTGGAGATCACTTGGTTCTCCTACACTCAATAAATCCCAGACGATTCTAAAGGCTTTTGATGGCCGTGCATTCCATCCTTTTGGAATTCTACAGGATTTACCTATAGGGGTTGAAGGAAAAACTGTTAATCTAGATGTGGAAGTGGTTGATGCCCCTCTAGATTACAACCTTCTTTTGGGTTGTAGCTGGTCTTACGCTATGACTGTTGTTGTTTCATCGGTCTTTCGGCTTATCAAGTTTCCTCATAATGGAAAGGTTGTAACCATAGACCAACTGACTTATTTTTCATCCGACCCAGCCTCTTCTGAAAGTATCCAACATGTTGGTAAAAAAACTATCCCTTACAAGGATGTTGGGGTAGGTTTGGTTAAAGATTCTGGTTTACTAGGAAATTTTTCTTTTCCTCCTCCTAACGTATCACCTTCTATTGCATCCGTTCATATGATTTCATCAAACGCTATTGTTTTGGATGATCCTTGGATTGTACCTTCCGAATCTGAGGTAGATTCATTCGGTAATGCGATGCCTTTGAGTCCCTATGAAATTGCATATCAGGTTGTACAATCATTTTCTGACCCTTATTCAACCGAAATTGAGCTAATGATTGTGTTCCATGGAGAATCACTTTCAATATCAACCTCAGAGTCAACAAATTTTTCCGAGCTTGTTCATACTAATGAGAAGATTCATGAAATTTTGTCTGTTGATGATTTACCATGGGAAGATCTTCATCATCGATCTTCATTTTTACCTGAGCTTGATCATTTTGAAAATGATTTTTCATCTATTTTTACTACTGATTATGTCAAAGAACCACAAAATCCATTGCAACATCCTGATTCTGAGTTAATTTGGGAAATATTTCTTGAACGGTTCCTATTGATATTTCAGTTAAACCAGGAATTGTTGCAAACATTCATATAGGTGCTTCCTGTACGGACAATTAACTCCAAACTTATAAAGCCCTATTTCAAGAATTTCGTGATGTGTTTGCCTGGTCATATGAAGAAATGCCAGGAATCGATCCAGCAATTGATGTTCATGAAATTAAAATTTACCAAGATGCCAAACCTGTCCGCCAACGTTTGCATCAAATACATCTGCAAAAAGCTACTACTATTAAAGCTGAAGTTGAGAAATTACTTCGAGCAGGTTTCATTTATCAAATTCCCTTAACGGATTGGGTATCAAATATTGTTCATGTTAACAAAAAGCAAGGAACGATAAGAATATGTATCGATTATAGGGATATTAATCGAGATTGTCCTAAAGATAATTATCCAACTCCCTATATCGATCAAATCATTGACGATTGTGCCGGCAGTGAAATTTTCTCCTTTATGGATGGATTTTCCAGTTACAATCAAATCAACATACTCCTTGCTGATCAACCAAAAACAGCTTTCATTTGTCCATGTGGGACGTTTGCTTACTACAAATTGCCTTTTGGATTGAAAAATGCCAGAGAAACCTTTCAAAGAGCTATGTCTTACACATTTCATGACATCAAGCACATTGTGCAACCTTATCTCGATGATTTACCTACCCATTCATTACGTAGAGCCGATCATCTCACTCATTTATGAGCAATATTTATGAGATGTAGGCATTATCGAATTAGGTTGAATCCACACAAATGTGTTTTCTGTATAGAAACGGGTCGTTTACTGGGATTCATTGTTTCAAAAGTCGGCATTCGTGTCGATCCCTCAAAGGTTGAAGCTATTGTCAAATTGCCTCCTCCTTCGACTCTTCGCCAACTCCAAAGTTTTCTAGGGAAATCAAACTTTGTACGTCGTTTCATTCATAACTACGCTGAGATAACAAAGGGTTTTACCAGGTTGTTGAAATAGAATACTCCATTCTTTTGGGATGAGATAGCTGACAAATCTTTTGATGCACTTAAACATGTGTTGACCCATGCACCATTATTGCATCCTCCCAACTACAACTAGGATTACTTCTTGTACCTCACCGCTTCTCATTCCACCATTGGGATGGTTTTAGTTCAGGAACATGAATTCAACAGTGAACATGTGATTTACTATCTTAGTCAAACTCTGAATCCGACTGAGCTTAAATATTCACATGTGGAGAAATTGGCCTTGGCAGCTGTTCAAGCTGTCCAAAGATTTCGTCATTACATCTTACTACGCAAAAATACCGTAATTTCTGACTATAACCCTATGATCTATATTTTGACCAAACAATTGCTAGGGGGCAAGTATTCCAAACGGATTGTTATCCTGCAGGAATTTGACTTGGAATTTGAAAAATCCAAGGAAAAGAAATCTTTGGTTTTTGCGGAACTAATGTGTGATTTCCCGCGTGCTGATACTGAAACTATGGCGAAAGAGCCCATTGTGGATGAATCCTTGTTTCTTATCAGTACTCTTGATCCATGGTATGGAGATATCATTGTTTATCTCCAAACCCAATCTTTTTGGCCTGAAATTTCACGATCTCAGCGACGGAAAATACGTTTCCAATCCCAACAATACAAAATTATTGGAGATACACTCTATCATCGTGGAGTAGATTCTATTTTCCGACGTTGCTTAACTCATGAAGAAGCTGAAAAGGTTCTAAATGACTGTCACTCTAGAGCATGTGGCAGTCATATGTCTGTAGATGCCACAATCCAAAAAATATTGCGCGCTGGTTATTTTTGGTTGTCTTTATTTAAAGATTGTATCTATGCGGTTCGAAAATGCCACAATTGTCAAATTTTTGATCGAAAGATGCATTCTCCACCTGATCCTCTCCTCCCTATAATTGTCGTCGGCCCTTTTGCAAAGTGGGGTATTGACTTTATTACATGCAACCCTCACTTGGTCGGCGGGCATGCGTATATCATCCTTGCGGTAGATTATTTTACTAAGTGGGCCGAGGCGATGCCTACATTTTCAGCAGACGGAAAAACTGCTACAATTTTCATTTTCAATCATATAATTACTACATTCGGTGTTCCTCAAGTGATTATTACCGATCATGGGAGTCATTTTCAAAACATCATGATGGCTGAACTAATAGATCAACTTGGCCTGTGTCACAATAGTTCTACTCCATATTACCCACAGGCTAATGGTCTGGTTGAAGCTATCAACAAAGTTCCAGTCATTATGATCCGACAAATCATTGGTATTCATAGGTCGAATTGGCACAACATGTTATTTTCAGCGCTTTGGGAGTATCGAACCTCAGTAAAAACATCAACTGGTTTCACTCCTTTTCAACTAGTTTATGGTTTGGAAGCTGTGTTACCCGTTGAATGCAAAATTCCATCATTGCAAATAGCCATAGAATTACTCCCAGCCACTTTTGAAGAGGAGAAACGTTTGTTGTACTTAGCTCAGCTAGATGAGAATCGACGTGATGTTGCATTAGCAATCGAAACTCATGCCAAACGAATTAAAGCTCAATACGATTGAAATGTTACACCCCATAATTTTTCGGAAGGAGACCTAGTCTTAGTATACGATCAAGCAAACGATAAGCTAGGGGCTGGAAAATTTGTACCTATGTGGCATGGTCCTTATGTTGTTAAGTGAAAGCTGGCCAAAGGGGCCTATGAATTGGTAGATTTTGACGGTGTCTCTTTGGGTAAACCCAAAAATGGTCTTTATCTAAAGAGATATTATGCATAAATCTAGGTGTGGAGATTTTAGTTAGATTAGTTTCTTTCTAGCTGGTGTGTTTTAGATTAGAAAGGTGTGCCTAGTTTAGAGAGTTTTTTTTATCATTATTCCTGCTTATCTTGATTTTACTCTTGATATTGCAGATGTCGACGTCTCTTTAGACATACATTGGTTTCGCTAATGGTGCTTGTTGTAATACATGGAACATTTCTTCCACAGCTTGGGTTATCTATTCACCCTCTGATGAGTTGGTATCTATGCATGGGGTAAGCCTCGGTCAAACAATGAACAACATTACAAATTATAGTGCAGTGATTGAGTTATTATCTGAATCCATCTCATTCAGTATTCAAAGTTTGATTGTTAGGTTAGATTCTGAACTCGTTGTATTATAGCTTAATAGAGTTTATGCCATTAGAAATCTGGTGTTATTAAGATTATTTTTGAGAGTTTGTCTCTTGGAATGTGAATTTGACTACATTGAATATCAGCATATTCCAAGATATTTAAATACATTAGCAGATGAAATTTCTTCTCGAATGTTAAATAGACATTTGCAATAATCAAACAATAAATTTAAAAACATTTCATAAACATGTTATACAAGATAACTAGTAATAGTGATATAGCATAGCATAGAAGTGTGTCAAATATACATCGTCTTCAATCATAGGTTGAAAAACACCTTATGATCGGCAAAAATGTCGTATGAGTCTAAAAAGGCGATCATCCTGTCACTGGTGATGATCATGATAAGAAACCACTACTCGGGCAACCCTACAAAGGAACCTCTTGAAAGGTCCTGGGACCCCAATCACATAGCACTGTAACCTAAGTGGAATATCATCTATGCTAGTCTCTGGAATATCTGCTATCAAACACTCTAGATGATTTTCCAATTTGGTCAGGGTCTCTGTAGATTCATCCCGTGGGGCCAGTACTGCTGCAGCTAGGTGTCTCCTCTCATAGGGCAAGAGAGTGGCTGGTCGTCGTGGACCCACATCTGCATTTCAAACTTTTACTATCAGTTTTGGATTATTTGAAAAAAAAAAAAAAAAATTAAGTTAAAACTTAGAAAATGTTGAGAATGATTTTACCTGAATCATCCCAAATCTCTCCTGGTGGAAGAGTCATGTCTGGGTCACCGTGATAATCCATCCCAGCATAAGGAAAATCCTGAATCACGAAAAGTTGGTTCTCCAACCAACAAAAATACTCAGGCGGAAATCGAACAACCTCTGAACCCTCCTCGGGATGACGAGCCATAACAACAACCCAATGCATCAGCTTAGGCTCTCGGGGAAGTCCAACTCCAACGAAAAGATGCTGTGGGACCAACATCGAGACCCTCTCTAGACCAAAGCTCACAACTAGGAAACCATATCCAAAGTTTTTTAGTTGTCTGTTCTTTGATCTAGTTAGTTGGCCTTTTACATTCGCCAACATAGCTTCGCACTAGTTGAAGATGGTGCCTCGATAATAGTCTACTGCCATTTGCATTTTGGATTCGGTAGCTACATGAAGTATTGCGTTTTCGCAGAGTCTAGTGAAAGTAAATGCAATCACTTTAAGTTCAGGAGAGGAGATAATTTTGATATCAATCCATTTGTCCTTTGTTTGGTCATTACAAAACTCTAGTCGGAGACTATCGACAGACTGGTCACCTAGCCTAGTACGGAATAGAGATCATCGTTCAACTCTCTTGGGAAAACCAGTCAGGAAGCAAATGTTCTTTAGCTCGATTTCAAGCTGGTGGCCACAAATAATGAAACACTAGTCCTGTATATTCCACCTGTCCACCAGCCATTGCAAAACGTCTACTTGGGCCCTCATGCCAGGTATGGCCCAGAATTTAAATAGCCCGCATGCCCTCAATGCATCCAATGAGGGCTGATGATTAATTGCGGCAAGGTCCACATCTTCGTGCTCTCATTCCCGCCAAATGAGCATTTTGTATATACTACATTGCAAAAACGGCAGATTAGAACATTTTAGTTTAAAAAAAATTGGGCGGAAATGGAAAAAATCGAAGTTTTAAAACCTATTTCGCGGGGTCCGCACCCACTAGTTAGGGACAGTGTGTAGGTCCGCACTCTTCCCAAGCAGCAGGTGTGGGCCCTTGGCTCTTTCCTTTGTAGGAAAAATTCGAGATCCACAGGTTTCGCATGTTGTGCCTGCAGACCCCCGCGAATGGTTTTTAAAACTAATTTTTCCCTAAAAAATCAAAATGGAAGCCTAAAAACGAAATTCAAATGGTTGAAATGCAAGATTAAAGTGATGTGGATTACCTGGAGTTGGCAGTTTTCGTTTCCAACAGACGGATTTTCAGCAATCTTCACAGGAAGTTTCTTACCCAAAAGCTCTCTTTTCTCACTCTGAAGTCAAACGGTAAAAATGAATTTACAAAAGCCTTTTTTATAAGCCTTTTTGAATAAATGAATTTTTAATTTGTTTATTTTTCACTTCAAAAAGGTAACTTTTTGATGCATTTTTATTTATTTTAAATAGGTATGAGTAATGTTGGAGTTTTTGTGCAGAATATTGGATTTTTTAGGCAAAATTGATCATTTTCAACAAAAAACATTGGAGTCCTCTTTAAGCTCTTTTCTGACTCGTAAAATATGAAAATATTGCCGATTTTTTCTTTTTAAGCTTGTTAAAACGGAATTAAAAGGACAGTCCAATTACAGCTCTTTTCTGACCGTATAAACGTGAAAAGATTGCTGGGCTTTTGTCATTTCAAGTTCGATATTGGGGATAAAATGACGTGTCGTTGATCACTTTTTTACATTTTCAAATCAAAGACACTAATTATGAAAAGTACTCCTTGATCGTAATGGTCAAGCGATTCTCTCAAGTATTATTTTATACTTTTTCGGGGTTGGGAGACACAAATTTACGAAAAGGGACAACCATGGAGTTTTCTTAAGTTTTTCTTCTGACTCCCTAAAATTGAAAAACGCCGAGTTTCTCCTATACTGGACTCGTTAAAATGTAATAGTAAAGGACCTGTTCGATTTTAAAACAGGAACGAACCACTCCTTCTTAGGGTTCGAAATTTAAACTAAGTTGGACTCATCCGAAGGGTGAGCTCATAACCAAGCAAATGTTATCCTCCTCAAACTTGTCAAAAATAAAGAGGTACTTGCTAGAAATGGTGGGGCAGAAGAGAGAAAAATAAACCTGTTTGTCATACTTTGTGTCTTAGAAAAGCATTTAACCACTCTTGAACACGACACGTTTTGTTCACCTAGGTTGGGAAATCCTTTTCCTAATAGTTAATCAAACCATATTGAAAGTACTCAGCCGGTTTTTGGGTATTAGATTTGGGTCAACTATCACCAAACCATCTGCAGTGTCATTATGTGTTCAAGAGGTCAGTTCAAATAAACCATTCATCTGCAAAATATCTGTCATCCATCTTGACCCTCCCTGAGTTAGTCCTTGCCAAATATATTTCTTCAAACTTGATCTATGATTTCTTGTTGTGGGCTTGCCTACGACGAATCGCTTTCTATCGACTTCAGCTCATTATCTAGAAAGATGATCTAGAAATCTTCAGTAACTTGGAATCTGCATGCCTCAATGGCAGGTTTCTTGCCTTCGATGATAGGTTGCATCATTGACCTTCGATCAAAGGATTCTATCACATGTTCGACATCAGCTCATCTATTCACATTTCATGGATTGTACTGAGTACTTTGAGAGCCATTGACATTACTGGTGGTTTCTCTCACACTTGTTAATAGTTCACATCATTGACTAGTAATCAAGTGGTTTCCACCATGTTCGACTTCGACAGATTCATTCACATGGATATAATCGTACTAGTTCGGGAAGCAGAAATCAAGACCTTGGATCTAGTTTCCACCATCCAGGCTGCGAGGAATTTTGTTATTCATTATACAGTAGACTATTCATAAACAGATGGCTGCGTCCATACTATGTCTACATATGTCTATACTTGTGATGTATTGCAAAATCATTCCTATATCAGAGCAGTTTAGTTAGTTTTCTAGTCAGTTTTGATTTGAGTATGGGAATTCCTACCTCAGCGATGATATGTTCACATATACATATATATTTTGTATTGAATGTTTTTATAGGTTCCAACCAGGGTGTCCACAAGATGATCCTTGAAATGATAAAGTACTTCACTCTTCTTAGATGACAAATACTATCCTCATCTATTACAGACTTTGCACTTTAGCGGGCAATCTGTTGCACAAAATATTGTCACCATGACATTTTGCAATCAGTGTGAGTCTATCACCACTCATACTTTCCTCCTATGAAAGTCTTAAACCTCAGTTCTTCATGTCAAGCCTTAAAAAATAAAATAAAGCCCTTAAAAGTCTCTAAAACTCTAGTTCTGCACTTTCTCTTAGCATTACCTGGAGTCCTACACCTATTGGCCATGTCCCCTATGTACCTGACCACTCTGTCTCTATGTAATGGGTGCGGACCCCTATAAAAGTAAAAAAGGTGCAAGTACATTCTTAAAAACTCACTTTAGGTTATTTCTGGAAGCTTCTAGAGGGAATCTTGAGGTGGCAAGTTCGCTCCTTTAAGGTTCATGCATCCCATACCTTAAGGAGATAACCCCTTGATGTGAGGAGCTTATCCATTTGAAGGAGGACTCTATACCTTCATAGGTGGACCTATAACTTCCTTCCTCTACACTATAAAATTAGGCATTGGGCTAGTTACGGAGGAGGTTGAAAGTTGAATATTTTTGAGGGCAAATGCTGTTGGAATTTAGTCTTCCTAATTGAGCTTGAGAGGAGAGATTACATACCTTTTTTGATCTCATTGGGAAGAGTGTGAGGCTTGTCAATGTAGAGGAGATTCCTGCTTGGACCCTGGGAGGAGCTTATACAACATCAAGGCACCAAAGGTTGTAAAGTTCTTCTTTTTTCAAAGTTAATGCAATCAAGTTTATTTTTCTCAATAAGTTGTGTTTTATGGTTTATTTCATGGATTCCTTGATCACCATGATGAATATGGTTTATTATATTAGCTATGCAGGTGTTATTTGATGTGTGCTTGTTTGTGATTGCAGGTTCTCAAAAGGAAACTCATTCGGACGGTCAAAGCGTGGCTACCACAAACTAGCATTGGACTTAAGGTAGGATCTAAAACACCTCTTAGTTTTTATTAATAAATCACAAAATATTTAGAGAAAGGTAGATTTGCTTGTCCTATTTGTTGCTAGATATCTGTTGATACTAGGGAGATCGTTCTTGTCCGCAAGAACAATTTATCCAGCCGACAGTTCTTTTGGCTCCCGTTGTCAACAATGAACTACAACAGACAACCCTTCACCCAAATTTGTCAGTGGAAGAGGCGTTCCCCATCCTCTGGATCTTAAGGCTCAATCATATGGATCTTGGTGGTGGTCACGGTGGCATCGGGCTCTGTATCAATGATATGCTTCCCTTTTTCATTCCCCTTATTAGGTTCTAATTCAGAGTCGGAACATGCATCTGATTCTGAGGCCTTCAACAAGGCCACTAGTGATTGCTTGGCCCGACACTCACTTATTTTTTGAGTTGAGATCTTATGGAGCTCACACCATTTTCCCATGTGCTTCTTTTTCTTCATGGTGTTTGTCGTGGCGGAAAAAGTCGTTTGTGCGGACACAACTGACCTCCCTAGGAGTCTAAACTCTCGAGCGACAAACAAGACAAAATGGAGTGATATTTCTCTAAATATACCTTTTAAAACATGAAAACTACAAGTGTTTAGGCTTACCTTATTCCAAAACGCTGTTGTTGTAGTCCGTCCTTGCCGATCCGGATGAGCTCCTCCTTCACATCAATTTCTGCAACCACAAACAATCAAACAATTACCAAGCACTTGCATTTCATATAATAAAACATATATTCAACATGCAGACCAAGGAACACATGAAATAACTCATTAACACAAGCTATTGAGAAAAATAAACCAGTTTGTATTAATAACGAAACAAAGAAACTCTTACAACCTGGCCTTGGTGTTGTGCAAGTTCCTCCCAGGGTCCATCAAGGGTTTTTCTCTACTTTGACAAAGCTCACCCACTTCCAAGTAGAATCAAGCAAAGACAATCTCTCCTCACAAGGTTCTAAATGGGAGTCCTAATTCCTGCAGCATTTACCCAAAGAAAATGTATAGCTTTAACCTCTCCTCCCTCTGGCTCAATGCCTTTATTTATAGTGTTGTAAAGAGGTTATTCAGGTCCACCATCAATGGGATAATCTCCCTCTTTGGGTGGGATAGCTCCCTTATTGATGGGATAAGTTCCTCCTTAATAGGGATACATGAACCAACTGGAGGCGCATCCATTTCATCAAACCGACCTCTAGAAAGTTCTAGAAGTAACCACAAGTAACTTTTTTAAGATGAAACTTGCGCATTTTGCCTTTTACAGAAGGACGCACCTGTCCCTTAACATACAGAGCGTCCAAGGACGCAGCTTTTGTGAACATTGTGAGCGTCCCCGCAGGTAAGGCTAGAGAGAACCTGCGTCCCCAGAGATAAACACATTTTTTACAAGACTTTCTCTCTTTTTTGAGTTTGAGATGGATAGCAGAGGCATAAGACTTGCCTAAGAGGGTAGCATGACTGTTGATTGAGCCATACTAACTGTAAATAGTCATGGTGACATTTTTTAGTGTAACAGATTGCCCCCTAAAGTGCGAAGCCTGGAATAGATTAGGGTTTGTAATTCTAGGAAGGGTGAAGCACTTTATCATTTCAAGGATTGTCTTGTGGATGACCTGGTTGGAACCTGCAATTTTCAACACAAAATACATGTATAAGATTATATTATCACTGAGGTAGGCATTCCCATACTCAGATTCAAAACTTTTAACTAATGGACTAACTACTCTGATACAGGAATGATCTTGCAATACATCATTTTTATAGACTTTTGTAGACACAGTATGGATGCAGCCATCTCTTTATGATTAGTCTACATAGATAATGAATACAAAACTCCTCGCAGCCTGGATGTAGAAACTAGATCCAAGGTCTTCACTTCTACTTCCCGAATTGGTACGATTCTAGCCATTTGATTAAATGATTTGATGTCGAACATGTTAGAAACCACTTGATTACCAGTCGATGATGTAAACTGTTAGCAAGCGTGAGAGAGACCACCAGTAATGTCAATGGTTCTCAAAGTACCAAGCACAACCCGTGAAATGTGAATGGATGTTTTGATGTCGAACACTTCACGGAATCCTTTGATCGAAAGTCAATGATGCAAACTGACGTCAAAGGCGAGAAACCTGCCATTGATGCATGCAGACTTCAAGGTACTGTCGATTCCTAAGTCATCTTTCTAGATAATGTGTCGATGTCGATAGAAAGCGACCCGTTGCAGGCAAGCCCGCAACACGAAATCATTGTTCAAGTTGAAGAAATGTTGCTATAAGGACTGACTCAGGGATGGTCAAATGGATGACAAGTATTTTGCAGATGAAAGTTTTGCTCGCAGACCTCTTGAACACATAACGACACGACAGATGGCTTGGTGACGAATAACTCAAAGTTAATCCCCGGAACCCGGTTAAAGACTTTCAAAGTGGTTTGGTCAACTGTGAGGTAAAAGATTTCCCAACCCAGGTGAATGAAAAGTGTCGTGTTCAAGAGTGGTAATAAAGTTTCTTTTGAGACAAAAGGTAACAAACAGGTTCATTCTTCTCTCTTTTCCCCCACCATTTCTGGCAAGTACCTCTTTATTTTTAACAAGCTTGAGGAGGATAACATATGCTTGATTATAAGCTCATCCTTCGGACGAGTCCAACCTAGTTTAAATTCGAACCCTAGGAAGGAGTGGTTCGTTCCTGTTTGTAATTGAACAGGTCCTCTACTGTAAAAGTTTTAACGAGCCCAGTATAGGAGAAACTCGGCGTTTTTCAATTTTAGAGAGTCTGAAAAACAAAAGGAGACTCCACGTTGAACTTTTTCGTATATTTGTGTCCCTCAAGCCTGAAAAAGTATAAAATAATACCTAGGGGAACCGCTTGATCTTGCGACCAAGGAGTACTTTCATAATAGTGTCGTTGACCTGAAAAGTAAAAAGCGATCAAGGACACGTCGTTTTATTTCCTTATCGAGTTTGAAACGACAAAAACCCGGCAATCTTTTCCTGATTTTGCGGTCAGAAAAGAGCTAAAAGGGGACCGTCTTTTAATTCCGTTTTAACGAGTGTAAAAGAAACGCTCGACGATCTTTTCATGTTTTAGGAGTTAGAAAAGGGCTTAAAAGATGACTCTAATATTTTTGTTTGTGAAAAATGACAATTTCCCTCGAAATCCCTTTGTCCTGCACAAAAGCAACACATTACTCATACCTGTTTAAAATAGGCAAAAATACATCGAAAAATATCTTTTCATGGTAAAAAATGAACTAATTCATCCAAAAAACCTATAAAAAGACCTTTTACCATGTCATTTTTACCGTTTGACTGTTGAGGTTGAAAAAGGAGCTTTTGACAAGAAACTTCCCGTGGTCGCTGCGGAAAATCCGACCGTCGGAATCGAACGCTGTCTTATCCAGGTATTTTACACATCTTACTCTGCATTTCTATCCGTTTAGAATTAATTTTTAGGTCTTAGTTTCATTTTTTGGGGGGGGTTTGGTTTTGGAATGCGCCTCTCGGCGGACGCGGGTGCCCTTCGGGTGACCCGCGTCCCCCGACTTTTTCCTATACAGGAAAACGGTCAGAAGACGCAGTCCGCCTTCAGGCCAGCCGCGTCCGGGCGCCCTGTGCTGTAAAGGCGGGGTGTGTCTTCCGTGAAACGCGCATTTCAAAACCCCAACCCCCTCAAATAACTATCTAAAAATCCCCAAATCAATTTCTAATGACTATTTCTGGTGTGCAGGGCATTAACCATGTTAGATTGGAGAGAAAGAGAGCATGTAGAGGATGATGAAGCTGCAATAAATCATCAACCTTCCCTGGATGCCCTAAGAGCATGCGGATTATACAAATATTGGACCATACCGAGCATGAGGGGCCAGGTAAGATTCTTGGAATGGCTGGTTGAGCGATGGAACGTTCAAGAACAATGTTTTTACATAGGAGGGCACCAGCTCGAGATAGAGCCCTCGGATGTATACTTTCTCACTGGCTTGCCGAACAGAGGCGAGCAACTCAGTCTTGCGGGGACTAGGCCAGGTGGCCAATCCCTTGATAGTCTCCGCGACGAGTGGTGCACACCTGGGGCTCACCATTCGAAAGGCATAGAGATAAAACACATCACTCTGCGTGAACTCAAAGTCATAGCGTTCACGGTTACCAGAATTTGCGGCGCGGCCGCTTTACACATTGCTTCTGGATCCCAAATGCGGATGGCAATCGACTGTTACCAAGGCACCATTTTCAACTGGTGTGAAGCTGTGTCGGCTCATATGAAGAGCCAACTGACCAAGGCAAAGAACGGACGACTAAAGACTTTTGGATATGGGCCTCTAGTCGTGAGCTTTGCCTTGGAGAGAGTTCCAATGTTGATCCCTCAGCAACTCACTGTTGATATCTTGGGTCCTCGGGAGCCAAAGCTGATACGATGGGTTACGGTGATGGCCCGGCATCCTGACGAGGGCGCGACAGTGGTTCGATTCTCAGATAGTTACTTTCACTGGTTAGAGGACCAGGTTTTTTCGATACAGGACTTTCCGTATGCCGGAGTGGATTTTAGAGGTGATCCGGACATGGTTCTTCCACCGGGAGAACAATGGGATGACAGAGGTACTTTATTTTTCACAAGTTTTCAAATTATGTATTTTTTTTATTTTTCATATATATCGTCTCAAAACTAACAGTAAAACTTTCAAAATGCAGATGTTGGTCCACAGCGTCCAGCCAACCTCCGGCCTTTTGATAGACTACATCCAGCTGCACCGGTACCGGCCCCACAGGACGCGGCTGCAGAAGTACTAGCTGAGTTGGAGCATGATCTAGAGCGTCTCACGGCAGATATACCTGAGACTACTATGGACGACATTCCTACCAGGCTTCAGCGCTTCGTAGTCGCGGTCCCTGGACCGTTTAGGAGATTTTTGCGTAAGGTAGCCCGCGCAGTGGTGTCATACAGAGAGCACCACCAGTGATTGACTAGTCACTTTTGTAGTCACATGTGACATTTTGACTTTTTGTACTATCATTTTGCCGATCATAAGGTGTTTTCAACCTATGATCGAAGACGATGTATATATTTTTTGACACACTTCTATCTATATATATCACTATTACCGGCTTATCTTGTTTAACATATGTGATGAAATGTTTTTTAAATTTACTTGCATGATTATCGTAAATGTCTGTCCAACATTCGAGAAGCAATTGCATCTGCTAATGTATTCAAAGACCTTGGAATATGTTGATATTCAATGTAATCAAATTCACGTTCCAAGAGACGCACTCTCAAAAACAACCTTAATAACACAGGATTCCTAATGGCATAAACTCTATTAAGCTGTAATACAACAAGTTCAGAATCTAACCTCACTATCAAACGTCGAATTCCAAATGAAATAGATTCGGATAATAATTCAATCACTGCACTGTATTCTGCAATGTTGTTCGTTGTTTGACCGAGGCTTACCCCATGCATAGAAACTAACTCGTCAGAGGGCGAATAGATAACCCAAGCTGCGGAAGAGATGTTCCGTGTACTACGACAAGCACCATCAGCAAATCCAATGTATGTTTGGAGAGGCGTCGACATCTGCAATATCAAGAGTAAAACCAAGATAAGCCAGAATAACGACGAAAAACCACACTCTCTAAGCTAAGCACACTGACTAAACTAACACACTTGCTAGCTAGAAAGAAAATCTAACCTATCTAAAAATTTCTCCATACCCATCATTTAAGCATAATACCTCTTTAGGTAAAGTCCATTTCTGGGTTTACCCAAAGAGTCCCCATCAAAGTCAACTAGCTCATAAGCCCCTTTTGCTAGCTTTCGCTTTACAATGTAGGGCCCATGCCACATGGGAACGAATTTTCCAGCACCTAGCTTATCGTTAGCTTGATCATATAATAGTACTAGGTCTCCTTCCGAAAAACTTCGAGGGGTTACATTTCTATCATACTGAGCTTTCATTCGTTTCGCGTGAGTCTCGATTGCCAATGTAGCGTCACGTCGAGTCTCATCTAATTTAGCCAAGTACAATAAACGTTTCTCCTCTTCGGAAGTAGCTGGAAGTAATTCGACAGCCATTTGAAGTGATGGGATTTCGCATTCAATGGGTAACACAGCTTCTAAGCCATAAACTAGCTGGAAAGGAGTGAACCCTGTTGAATTTTTCACTGAGGTTCGGTATGCCCATAGCGCTGAAAATAACATGTTGTGCCAATTCGACCGATGAACACCAATGGTTCGTCGGATCATGATAACTAGAACTTTGTTGATAGACTCAACCAAACCGTTGGCTTGCGGATAATAAGGAGTAGAGCTATCGTGGCGCAAACCAAGCTGGCTTGTAAGCTCAGTCATCATGACGTTTCGAAAATGGCTCCCATGGTCAGTAATGATTGCTTGTGGGACACCAAACCTAGTTATGATATGATTGAATACGAAAACTGCAGCTGTTTTGCCGCTTGCGTCGAATGTAGGCATCGCCTCGGCCCACTTAGTAAAATAATCAACCGCAAGGATGATATACGCATGCCCCCCGGCCGAGTGAGGGTTACAAGTAATAAAGTCGATACCCCATTTGGCGAATGGACCAACGGCAATTATAGGGTGGAGAGGAGCAGGTGGAGCGCGCATCTTGCGATCAAACACTTGACAGTTGTGGCACTTCCTGACTGCAATGATACAATCTTTAAACATAGACGGCCAGAAATAGCCAGCGCGCAACACCTTCTGAGCTGTGGCATACCCAGACATATGACCGCCACATGCTCCAGAGTGACAATCATTCAAAACCCTCTCAGCCTCTTCGTGAGTTAAACAACGTCGAAAAACTAAGTCTGCCCCCCGGCGATAAAGTGTATCTCCAATAATTTTGTATGGCTGGGATTGAAACCGAATTTTTCGACGTTCCGCTTTGGAAGCTTCAGGCCGAAAGGTTTGGGTTTGGAGATAGATGATTATATCCCCGTACCACGGATCTAACGTACTGATAAGAAACAAAGATTCGTCCGCAATGGACTCCTCTGCCACAGTCTCTGTGTCAGCACTCGGGAAATCACACATCAATTCCGCAAAAACTAAGGATTTCTTAGACTTGGACTTCTCGAACTCCAAGTCGAACTCTTGCAGGATGACAATCCATTTAGAGTACTTGCCCCCTAGCAGTTGTTTTGTCAAAATATAAATCATAGGGTTGCAATCCGAAATAACTGTAGTTTTGCGGAGAAGAATGTAGTGACGAAAACGCTGGACAGCTTGAACGGCTGCCAGGGCCAATTTCTCCACATGCGAATATTTTAGCTCAGTGGGATTCAAGGTCCTACTAAGATAATATATCACATGCTCCGCTCCGAATTCATCTTCTTGAACTAACACCATTCCAATGGTGGAATGCGAAGCTGCGAGGTATAAGAAGTAGTCCTGGTTGTAGTTGGGAGGATGCAACAACGGTGCATGGGTCAACGCGTGTTTAAGTGCATCAAAAGATTGTTGGGCAATCTCGTCCCAAAAGAATTGTGCGTTCTGTTTCAACAACCGTGTAAAACCTTTAGTGACCTCGGCGTAGTTTGGGATGAATCGGCGTAAAAAGTTCGCTTTCCCTTGCAAACTTTGGAGTTGGCGCAAACTCGAAGGAGGAGGCAATTTGATGATAGCCTCGACTTTCGAGGGATCGACGCGAATGCCGGCTTTTGAAACAACAAATCCCAGCAATCGACCTGTTTCTATACAGAAAACACACTTGTGGGGATTCAACCGAATTCGATAATGCCTACACCTCATAAAGATTGCTCGTAGGTGGACAAGGTGATCAGCTCGATGTAAAGAATGAGCAGGCAAATCATCGAGATAGGGTTGCACAATGTGCTTGATGTCATGAAATGCATAAGACATCGCCCGTTGAAAAGTAGCCCCGGCATTCTTAAGCCCAAAAGGTAATTTGCAATAAGCAAATGTCCCCCATGGACAAATGAATGCCGTTTTTGGTTGGTCGGCAGGTAGAATATTGATTTGATTATAGCCTGAAAAGCCATCCATAAAGGAAAACAGTTCACTTCCGGCACAATCATCAATAATTTGATCGATATAAGGCGTAGGATAGTTGTCTTTTGGACAAGCTCGATTTATATCCCTATAGTCGATACAGATTCTTATTGTTCCTTGTTTCTTATTGACCGGAACAATATTCGATACCCAATCCGTTAACGGGATCGGATAAATGAAACCTGCTTTCAACAGCTTTTCGACTTCTGCTTTAATCGCAGCCGCTTTTCGAGGGTGAATTTGACGCAACCGTTGCCGGACGGGTTTAGCATCCGGGTAGGTCTTTATTTCATGAACAACAATGGCAGGATCAATTCCCGGCATTTCCTCGTAAGACCAGGCAAACACGTCGCGGAATTCTTGGAATAGGGCCTTGTAAGTTTGGATTTCTTCTTCAGTACATGCGGCACCTATATGAATGTTTTCCTCGATTCCGGGCTTCACTGAAATATCAATGGGAATAGTACGAGAAATATTCCCTAAATTCAACTCTGAATCAGAATGTTTCGTTGGATCCTGAGCGTCTTTGACATATTCAGCGGTAAAGATAGATGAAAAATCATTTTCAAATGCATCATCCTTAGGTAAAAACGAAGATCTGTGATGGAGATCCTCCCATGGTAGATCGTCTACACTTAGGATTTCGCGAAGTTGTTCGTCAGATGACACGACTTCGGGAAACGTTATCCGTTCTAAGGGTGAGGTGAAAAGTGACTCTTCACTGACCACATTCATTTGGTCGACTTCGGTTGAATGAAAGTCGGTAAAAGACATGAGAGCTTCATAAGCAATTTCATACGGACTCAAAGGCATAGCATTACCGAGTGAGTCTATCTCAGAGTCAGATGGGACGAACCAAGGATCATCATAAATAATGTTTTCTGATGTAATCATATGAATTGTTGCAAACGAAGGATCTGCGCTGAGTGGAGGGAGAGGAAAAGTTCCCAGTAAACCGGAATCCTTAACTAAACCTACACCAACGTCCCTATAAGGGATTGTCGTCTTACCGACATGCTGGATACTCTCTGAAGAGGCTGGGTCGGATGAAAAGTATGTCAGCTGATCAATAGTCACGATCTTACCGTTATGTGGAAACTTAATTACTCTGAAGACCGATGAAACGACCGCTGTCATAGCATATGACCAACTTCGACCCAAAAGAAGGTTGTAGTCTAGAGGGGCATCAACCACTTCCACATCCAGACTAACGGTTTTACCTTCAACCCCTATAGGCAATTCTTGTAGAATACCAAACGGACGGAACCCACGGCCATCAAAGGCCTTAAGGATGGTGGGGGATTGGTTCAACGAAGGAGAACCAAGCGATCTCCAACATTGAATCGACATAATACACGTAGAAGCTCCCTCATCAATCACAGTCCGATGAATAGGCCTGTTTTTGACTATCACTGGAATTTGGAAAGCCATTTGATGGGGGAGACGTGGCGTACTATTTTCTAGATCAAAGATCATTAGGTTCGGGTCCTGAACATCGACAGCTCCGATAGCCGACAAAAGCAATTTCCGTTGTGCTGGACATGATTGCAGCACTTCGAGTGCCGACATTGCTGAAGGTGAAACAGCTAAGTCCTCAACAATGTTGTAATTCTGGGCTGCTCTCGCATGTGGATTGAAAGCAGACCTTCGAAGTACACCCTTGGCGGGCGGCTTAATCACTAAGTCTGGGTTAGGTTTTTCGATCTGTAGTGGATCGGAACCAGGAGCTGAGGTTGATGGGTTAGAGTGAGAAGATTCTGCTTCCTTACCATCAACAGGAGCCTTACTACCATAATCTTGCGATCGAGTCGCAATCCTCACATGAGACATCATCAAAATGGGTTCTTCACTGGCATTCGAAGAAGAACCTATCATCTTATTCTCCTGCTCCGGAAATGGATTCTTTAACACAGCAGGAGTGGGAGAACCTTTGACTATTTTCACAACCTCGGCCCGATGAGGGCAATCTCTCGTAAAATGATCCTCTTCACAAATAAGACAAGGATATCGAGGTTTGCGTTTTTCGTCATTGGTTTCCGACTTTTCAGTTTTCTCCTTTGGAGCCTTGTCTGCTTTAGCCTTCTTCTTTCCTTTCTTCTTTCCACCGTTTTTTGGTTTGGCCGTAGATGACTCTACAGCGTGAATGTCGGCGGTGAGTTCAGGAGAAGACTCTCCTGTCGGAGAATCAGGCAAAGTGATAATTGGAGTAGTTGAAGCCTTGGAAGACTTCTTCTTGCTCTTCGTAGTCACGATACCAATCATACCATCAGCGGCATGAGATCCCGAAGGAGCAGCAGCGATTTGATTCGACTTTGGAAGATCCGGAATCTTCTCGTGTAACGTACCCGACTGAGTGTAAACTAAGTCAAGGTATTGTGCCTGAGCAATGACTTGCTCCTCAGTAACTACTCCGGCCTTAGCTACATCTTCAGTAATCTTCGGTAATAATGATTTGACAAACCATTCAGCTAAGATTTGGTCCGGGATAAAAACTTTCACTAATCTCCTTCGACGTCTCCACTCATGAATGTGATCAGAAATATACGTGGACGTCGATTGTTTTAGTGAAGTTAATAACTCCGTGCCGTTATCGTATCTGACCGGCAACTGAAAGTGAGTTAAGAACGAGGTAGCTAACTGGCTAAAGTTGTAAAAAGAGGCCCGTGGTAACTCAATGTACCACTTGGCCGCGAGACCAATGAGTGTACGCTGGAAAAGACGTAAGCGGATGGAATCATCTGAGATAGAATTCGAAGCACACCAGAGGTGGTAAGTCATCACATGATTGGACGGATCCTCTCCAGACTTACCTTCGAACTTGGGTATATCGCTGGGCAACTTATTTGGCATTGGCGGCCAGAACTGAAGATATTGAATTGGATCGTTCGTTAGGCGCGTCAAGTCGGGTAAATCCAAAGTTGCAATAAACGGTAACTGCCGGTTAGGATCTCTAAAACTCTGGGTCACAATACCAGCCCCAGGAGGAGGATATCCAGGATAACTAGGAACAGGAGTCGCATTTGGGATATTATATCCTCCTGGAAAACCAGGATTAACCGGACCGTACTGGGGTTGTTGAGGTTGTTGATAAGTGTACCCAGGATACGGTTGATACTGGTAAACCGGTTGTTGGACAGCTTGCCCATGTTGGTACTGTCCCTGGTACGGAGGTTGAACAAATTGAGGTTGAGTAGTGACAACCGTACTTATACCAGGCTGACCTACAGGCATCTGGACCGTGGTTTGAATCGTAGATCCAGACAACGGTAAAGATGTCTGAGGTGTGGTAACAGGGACAGTAGAAACTGGAGCCGTCGATACTCCAGAAGTAAGTATGGTAGATGTAGCGGTAGTTGCAGCAGCCGTTTGAGATGGAGTACTAGGTGCAATTGACGGCTGAGTAACTACCGAAGCTACAGAAGTTTGAACATTTGGCTGGACAGGTTGCGGTTGCTGGGTTGGACCAGAAACTACGGGTTGTCCAGCTTGAGGAACCATCTGTACACTTGGTTGCAACACCTGTTGACCCTGTGATGGATCCCACACTAACATTCCAGGGTACTGACCCGTAACAGGTTGAGGATACTGAGATCCATAACCAGATTGAGGGTAGGATTGATAATTGTAAGGTGCAGTTCCCATACTTGGAACATATGACTGACCTTGAGGCGGTTGATAACCTTGACTTGAGTATTGACCTTGAGGTTGATAACCTTGAGGTAAATACTGATACTGGGGTTGACCTTGACCTTGAGGTTGGTACCCTTGAGGTTGATAACCTTGGGGTTGATACCCTTGAGGTTGCCATCCTTGGGTTGCCATCCTTGAGGTTGATATTGATACTGAGGTTGACCTTGGGGTACATATTGAGGCTGAGGTTGACCTTGAGGCACGTATTGCACCATAGGTACATACTGACTTTGAGGTTGCCCCCCAGACACGATTTGTGTACCTTGAGGTTGCCCCCAGGCGTTAACTGCGGTTGCCCCCCAGGCGGTAATTGGCCACCTTGAGGTTGGGAAACGGGAACTGAACCTGACATCATGTAAATGTCTCCTACACCCAATGGTATATTACCACTGTTTCCAGCAAATAACCCATGATCAACGGGTTGAGGAGATGCCCCCGCAAAGGTACCAGAAAGTGACTGATACCCAGTGGGAACAGAAGGACCGCCGTGTAAAAAAGATTCAGGACTTTGAGTAAACACGGACGACTGACCAGACATATTTACAGGAGTATAAATACCTCCAGGTGGAAAAGGAGTACGAGGTGTAGAAAAACCTACTGAGTTGTCTAAAAAATTGGTTAACGCAAGGTACCAAGAAGTACTTCTAGGAGGACTGTAAAAGATGGATTCACGCTCCCTTAGATCAATAGTAAGTTGACCTTCAAGGTGAGAGACACCTATATCTTCTTCTGGAGCAAGTTCTTCTATAGCAATCAAACCAGAAGGTAGATTTTCGGTGATAATTCTTTCTATTCTCGGTGAATCAGGGACACTAGAAGTTGGAGTAACAGGTTCAGAAATTTCAGGTTCTTCGCCTGTTTCACTGGCAGATGAAAAACTACCAGCAAGCTCGGAAACTGTAACAGTTTCGGGATTGTAACCTGTTTCTAAACTTTGGTAATCTGGATGGACTACCAAGGAAGATTCTCCTTCTTCAGGTGAACCTACTCTACTGTCACTAGGAGGAGTTACAAGGACCTTTAACCCTTCGTACTGACCCGGAATGTCTTCAGGAGATTCACCCCGCGATTTACGGAGTTTTCTTAACAAATCTATTCCGGTAAAAATCTCAGGAGACTTGCCCCGAAGTCGACGGGACTGTCTCGGTAATTCCGCCACAATTAAAGATTTTTAACTACAACACACGAAAACAAAGTAAAAATTTCAAATCAAACCACCTAAAGTCTTCTAAAGAAGCAAACAAATTTGAAGCACACGCCTAAATAATCTAGAGCGTCAAACCAAACACAAACAGTAGTCTTCCGGACCAAAAGCGCTAGTTGGTGATTAGGCCCAACCTCGCAGGATTCAGTACAGAAATGGCGGGTGGAACAGTTACCCCGGCAACCTGCTTAATGAATAGACCGGCACAAGTTCCTCCACTTTAACCGTCTCGAAGTGAAGTGAACCCCCGGAAAATCCAAGTGAGTATAACCGACGTCTGCTCCAGGTACAGTGGGACCTTCCCTCCACCGTCACCTCGGTAGAACCCTAAAGATTATGGTCACTAAAGTTACCAATCACAACAATTACACCTGGGGGAACAGTCTAAACTCCGACAGCACGCAAGGGCAGAGTAACAAGCTCAATCCCCTTACCGGCTCCTTGACAATAATCCAAGGTTTACCGATAAGTGACCCCTGGCTCCTCGACAATGGTTAATCCGAGGTTTACCGTTTGTAATACGTACTGTCTGGCGTCGTTCCCAACGAGGGGGGAATGATCCCCTCACTGGTTCGGACACGAGCTCGTGCTTCTCCTTTAAGAGGAGCTTTCCCAGAGTGCAACTGAAACAATTGGATTTATTCTACTCAAGATAAACTATCTGTTTGGTTTTGTAGTCTTGGAGAGTTAAGTACTCACCTACTCCAAGACCCTAGCCTAAGCTATGTTGGTGTTTCAGAGCCCTAGAAAAATAAAAATTACTAGATTGATTTTAATTTAAGCGTTACTTTTAAGGTTGTTTCTTAAGTCAAAAGGTGATGGAAGTGAAACCAGTGGTGTGTTGACTCGACTCGAAACCACTACAAAATGCACCTAGGATGATTTACCCACTACTTTACTTTTTCGATGAATTGCTTAACTAAAAAGTTGAGAGAATGCAATCTTTATAAAAGCAACTTCTTAATTGAAGACAATCAAAGAAACAATTCGTTTGTCTTTTCCAAGCATAAAAACATGACCGCTCTTTACATGCACGAAAAAACTCTTTTTCTCTTTCAAAAACAAAAAGCTACTTGAAACAAGACTTTTAAAGAAGATGTTTTTGTATTTTTCTTTTAATAAAGCAAATAAATCTAAGGTAACAAAAATCAATCTTAACAACTATTAAAATCTACGAAAATTCACTCATAAGCAAACTAAAAGGTAAATTTACTCTAAGCAATCTTAACGAGGTCAAAACTAACAATGATTATTCTAAGGTGTTTTACTTGATCACAATCAAATCAAGGACTAGCTTATTGCAGAACCAAAAACTAGCCAAAACAAAACTCTAATCTTTTTGTTCTTTTGTAAAATGGAAATCAACACTTTATAAACAAGTAATTCGAAATTTGACCCAAAACAACTTAAATGGCAAGCTGCTCACACAAGGAGACTTTACGACAGGCCCGACTTCTAAGAAGGCTGACAAACCAGAGAGATCTAAGGCTGGACAACTTTCTACCGTCAAAGTCACTACAGGACCTATCCAAAAATCAAACCCTAGGCCTAAACTTCGTTGAAATCCACTAAAACACTCAAAGCTCACAAAACAAGTTCAGGTGAAAATTTTTGACAGGGTACTAAAGGATCTGGGCAGAAAACACTAAGAAAAATCAAAATCTAAAAGCAATTAAAGCAAAAAATGGAATTTTCCTAAATTTTACAGGAAGACGCAGGCAACCCGTTATAACAGGTGCGGGCCCGCTCTGTGCAAACGGCAACAGCGCGTCCAAAGACGCACTGTGCAGTACTCAGAGGGTGCGTCCTTCTGGAAAAGTTAAGTAAAACCAAATCTAACTAAATCTAAAGCTAAGCCACCCAAATACTAATTCTCACAGTCAAAAACCAGAAAATAAAAATGATTTTCTCAGAGCAAAGTTCACACAAAGGAAAAGACTTTCTCATTAATGGATTCCCCAGTGGAGTCGCCAATTTGTCGTGGCGGAAAAAGTCGTTTGTGCGGACACAACTGACCTCCCTAGGAGTCTAAACTCTCTAGCGACAAACAAGACAAAATGGAGTGATCTTTCTCTAAATATACCTTTTAAAACATGAAAACTACAAGTGTTTAGGCTTACCTTATTCCAAAACGCTGTTGTTGTAGTCCGTCCTTGCCGATCCGGATGAGCTCCTCCTTCACATCAATTTCTGCAACCACAAACAATCAAACAATTACCAAGCACTTGCATTTCATATAATAAAACATATATTCAACATGCAGACCAAGGAACACATGAAATAACTCATTAACACAAGCTATTGAGAAAAATAAACCAGTTTGTATTAATAACGAAACAAAGAAACTCTTACAACCTGGCCTTGGTGTTGTGCAAGTTCCTCCCAGGGTCCATCAAGGGTTTTCCTCTACTTTGACAAAGCTCACCCACTTCCAAGTAGAATCAAGCAAAGACAATCTCTCCTCACAAGGTTCTAAATGGGAGTCCTAATTCCTGCAGCATTTACCCAAAGAAAATGTATAGCTTTAACCTCTCCTCCCTCTGGCTCAATGCCTTTATTTATAGTGCTGTAAAGAGGTTATTCAGGTCCACCATCAATGGGATAATCTCCCTCTTTGGGTGGGATAGCTCCCTTATTGATGGGATAAGTTCCTCTTAATAGGGATACATGAACCAACTGGAGGCGCATCCATTTCATCAAACCGACCTCTAGAAAGTTCTAGAAGTAACCACAAGTAACTTTTTTAAGATGAAACTTGCGCATTTTGCCTTTTACAGAAGGACGCACCTGTCCCTTAACATACAGAGCGTCCAAGGACGCAGCTTTTGTGAACATTGTGAGCGTCCCCGCAGGTAAGGCTAGAGAGAACCTGCGTCCCCAGAGATAAACACATTTTTTACAAGACTTTCTCTCTTTTTTGAGTTTGAGATGGATAGCAGAGGCATAAGACTTGCCTAAGAGGGTAGCATGACTGTTGATTGAGCCATACTAACTGTAAATAGTCATGGTGACATTTTTTAGTGTAACAGTGTTGTTCTTTTCTTGTTCCTTCATCGGGTTGTCCTAGGTAGCCCTACCTTGGCTCTGTCCTTTTCCCTATGGTTTGGGGGTGCATTTTCCTTGCTTTGAATTTGCAGATCCGAAGTCCCACTTCTTCTGTTTAAACTCCTACTCAATCTTGATAACATATCGGTACGCCATTCCGAGAGAGGAAATGTCCAAGAACTCCATATCATCCTAGATGTACTTGTGTAGATAGCTATGGTAATTGAGTACCAAATTCTGATCAGTATCCTTCATACCCAGCTTCGTGCAAACTGTATGGAAATTATTTGTGAACTCCGACACATCTTGGTCCCTTCCCTGCCATAGCATGGTCCACTTTATGTATTTATCTTCATAGCACCCGACAGGGTAATATTGTCCCTTGATGGCATCTCGGAAAGAATCCCAAGTGGGTGTAACTAAAGAAAATGAGGGTTCAATGTCGTCTTTTTGCTTAGAGTAGGTTTCCCACCAGTGCTTGACGTGTAGGGTAGCTTTAAGAAGTGCAAAAGTAATCTTTTCCTCATTGGAAAAGTCATGAAATGAAAAATATATTTCCAACATATTTAACCATTTATCTACAACGTCTGCATCTATCAGGCCCTCAAATATGGGAATATCAAAGTTAAATTGTACCTTAAAAGGAGTGGTGCTTCTGAAGTGGCTGCTAAATGAAGATGTGTCACCTATGGGTCACCGTCGAAGGATCTAGGCAAATTTATCCATCGCGTTCCTCTATCGTCAAGGGCTTCCTCGAGCAATATTTTGAAAGTATCTCCTACCCAATTGTCTTTCTTTTCTTTTGCAATGGGAGTTTGTTGGGATTTGTGAGGCTGATCTTGCAGTGATTCAACCAAACCGAGCCTTAACTCCTTATACCCTGACCTCGTTGGGGACATGAACAAAAAAATAGATAAAGAGCATACTACTCTGATGCCACTGATCCCAAATTAAGCAAGAATGCAACAAATTACAGATGTAATCATAAATACATAGATGTAGTAGAAAAATACTTCATTTTCATTAATATAAAAATATTGAACTATGTTTAAAACATAATGGAAATAAGATAGCTCTGGCGATGATAGCTTATCTTTGAGAAGAGATGTGGTAGCTACATGCCTCTGAATTGTGTTACAATGAGTCTCAAGGTCCTATTTATTATTGAAAAGCATGAGAAAACCATAAACAACCAAAACCCTAACCCTAGGATATGTAACACAAATATTTTGTGGGCCCCATTGTGGTTAGTTGGGAAACCAAATTTTCAAGGTCATGACTTGGTCATATTATCTCTGCTTGGTGCATACGATTCCTTGTTTGAAATTTTTCTCTGAGTACTATAGTTTTTGTTGCAAGCCCTTTCCTATGGCTATGGGCCTACAACGAACCTAAAAAAAATGTCATTTAGGGGATCAAAACTGCTCTGGAAGTTTAGGACCCAAGAAACTGCTAAAAATAGTAAATGTTTAAATAAACAAGGAAAGATATGAAAATGACTAGAAGGTCTAGGTGGAATAGGTGGGTGGCCACCAATTTCCACCTGGATGAGTGGTAAATTAATTTATTTTAGAAGTTAAAGATACAAATAAAAACAAAGAGGGGTAACTAGGCAAAAGGGTTTACCAAGAAGCCATGAACTGCAATATACACCTTGGTAAACCAAGGACTTAACGTAATCCGGTTAATCTCCCCGAATGTTGTGTTCAGTGTATCAAATTATACAAGGTGGTAGACTTGGTTACTTATGGATGGATAGAAACTTATATGGTACTCCCAAAATATAGTTGATAGTACATGGGAGTATAGTATATAGTAGTGTTGTCTAATGTGTAACCGTTTGATGAGACCATTCCCGTATACTTTTCATGCATGGAGCATCATCTGATACACCCGAAGGTACGTGGAGAACGATCCTATACACTTACATACATGGAATGGGATTTCATCCCCAGGATACAACAGTTGAAAACAACAACAACTCCTACATTTAACAAAGCCAGAACACATCTCTAGCTTATACCTCTAGATGTTTTTGTTAATGTTCCAAATTGATCCAGGTCCAGGTGTGACGAAGGACCCTTCCAAGACCTTTTACATTCGTGATGTGTTAAATTTCATTTTTAAAACAATATAAATGAATATATGTGCATGCTGTAATGAAGAGGAACATGACAATCATCAACAACATAAAAACACAAGCCATTGATAATGGAGTTCATCCATGAGGGACTACTTCTCCAAGCCCCGGTGTCAAGATGGTGTAGGCCACTGCATTAAGTGTTGTCAATAGTGATGATGTACACAAGAGATGATGCCACGATCATACAAGGAAAATGCCCTCATGCAGGAGTGGCTCTAAGAGATGTTCCACTACAAGAACTATCAGTCAAAAGACTCCTATTAATATGACAAAAAAATCATGCATGATGAGCATCCCCCCAACATGGCATAAAAGGGATCGCAAAACAAACATGCATGTCGACACATGTGTATCCCATCAACATACAACAAAGGGATCTCAAAACACAACATGATGAGTCATGAAAACAAGTACATCACATAGGAGATTCCATGTCACATCAAGCAGGAATCATAAAAATGACTAAGAAACAAGATCCCACATCAAACATCAATCAAGGACCTATGCAGCACAATGCATAGAAAAATAAGTTCATGAACACCGCATATGCCTCACAACCAAGGGCCATCTGAAGAAGTGGATGTCAAACTGCTGAAGCTGTTCGAACCATCGATCTCACGGCATCAATCGCGTCACTACTCGCACATGGATATTGACACCTCCATTCCACTTAGAAAAGTGGTTGAAGAATAGAATGAGAGAATGAGAAATCTAAACACACCATCAGAGTTGTGGCATTGAATATTGCAAAATCGACTGTCCAAAATATGAACTATGAGAAGTTGAGAATCTGGGGCTCATGGAATCTTTTAGATTCCCCCTAGATTCCTCAAAGATTCTACTCCATGGGTGGAATGGAAATCTGCAACTCCAAAGGAAAATCTGACTTCATCATTGCAATCCCTGCAGAAAACCATGAAAAACGACTGTAAACTTGACTATATTCTAACATGGAGAAAAATTACCTCCTCAGGAAAATTGCAAGGATCATGGTTCTACTCCCTATTTTTGCAACAATCATGGTTCCATCCTCATACTGAAAATGGCCGAAAAATGCAGAACTCTGATGGAGACACAAATAGTGCCATTGCGCTCGTGGCATCAAGAGGTGCTGAAGCTATATAAAATTTGACAAAATCTGACAAAGTGAATTTTCACCCCTCCTACAAAATGCTACCTCAAACTGCGTGCCAAGATTCTGCCTCCTTTGTCTCGAAATTCCTGCCCGCTCCTAGTTCCTCCATCTGTGCGCACACTGGGGAAATGTTGGATTTATATATTAACACTGGTGGTGGATTAACCAATGTGGCGGTTGGGTGTATTGGTTAAGAATGAAGTTTGTTGAGCAGGGGTCGGACAATCAAACCCTGCCCCTACAATTTTTAACACATTAACTGTTGATTTGTTAAAAAAAAACGTGGCGCATTTTAATTTTGGGGGTCAAGTCTGCCTTGGCGGTCCACCCCTTACTCTGCCATTTTCTGTTTCGAGTGGCCATTGGTTGTATATATGGTAATGTTTTGGGGCCGCTCGCTTGGGGGTCGACCACGTGGGCCAGGCGGGTTTGACCCCCGTCATTCGTGTATTTGTGTTATGTCGTGGAGGGGTTGTGGAACGGATCCACCGAAGGTGGCCCATACCCACCCCATATTTGAATGTGTGGAGGTTACATGGGGGTGGTGGGGTTGGTGGCCCCCACCCCCTTTTATTGTATTTTTTTTGTTTTAATAATAAATAATGCACACTTTTTGAAATTTGGTTTTTTGTATGCCAAAGGAGACAATTTAACTAGGCAATAATTTTTCTCAAAATCTGGCTGGAGTTGGTTGGATTCCATCTGCCAGAAAAGGCCAAATTGTGGCCTCCTTAAGCCTACCTAGTCGGCAAATGTCAACCCAACTTTGACTGCTTCTAACTTTTTCATCCGGACTTCGATTCACAAATCGTTCACACCGCCGCGATCAGGACGACGAGATCTACGCTTTGTTCCTAGTTCGAGCATAATATAGACACTTTGATTTTTGGGATTTCCTAAGTCCTCTTTGTCCCGTGTGTGTCTCTTGAGCCCCCTGGATCAATCCTCCCCCACTAAGGAGCTTTTGGTCCTCCAAAAGCATGAAAAATAATCTGCAACTTCTATCTACCTTGTCTACATCACAAGCGTTCTGAAAAGGTCTCGCTTCCATCTCCTTCACCTTTGTTCTTCGGAGCCTTAAGGAATGATCCGACACCAACGACCTCTGCAACCTGTAGTACATTGTTTTGCAAATTACATGCTTGTCTTAACTGACCAACTAATGACCCAAACGTCCCACACTTTCCATGAGTTTATAACACATACTCGGTGGTCAAGTTTACATCAAGATGGACGCAAGATCTCAGCTATGACAACAAGGCCAACCTATCATTGTTGCTTCAACAAGTGATGGAAAACACATCATCACTGCAACACATGATTTACAAACATAAGACCAAACACTATTGTTTTGAAAAGTGATGGAAACATAACATCACTTTCAGAGTTTAACATGTGACACCAAATAAGACTAGACATCATTGTTGCTGAACAAGTGATGGAAAACACATCATCACTTCTACATCTTAAAATGCAACAAATGATTTACAAAAGCATGACCATGAAATGAAAACATGTCTAGAAACCATTTTTCACTTATCAATGTGAATGGGTCGCCTCCTTGTGACAGTTTTTCCTCTTGAAAAACTACTTGACTTGGTTCACACATAGACGCGTTGTCTTTAAGGCGCTACTCTGGATGGAGCCTCCAACAAGTGGCTCTTTGATGACCACTTCTATCACAATGACTTCAGCAGGTTTTCTTCCTCCATATCTGCTTAACATGTTTCCTTTCATGTGGTTGAGAGGGTCTTTCACACCTCATCCTTTTGTGTGCTTCCATTCTTTTCCAACACTTAGAAAATGTATGGTTATGTAATCCACAAAAGGTACATGTTTTGCGATGCCATGTTTTATGTTCATTTTTTAAAACATGATTATAATTGAAATCAACATTTTAATGTCGAAAGTAGTTATACCTCCCGTTGCTGTCTCTGATGTTAGTATGGCGATGAGAGCTTGCCTCAGCTCTCTCCTTGTAATGGGCACTTCTGTGGGATGATGGGGATGTGTTCCCATCATTCTCTTTCCTCGACAATTTCAACGATGTCTCAGACGACTCTAACACTTTCGAGTACTATCCTTTAGTGTATCTCGAGCCTACAAATCGATGTTTGTGCACAACCTCCAAAGGTTGAGTTATGCCTTGATTATTAACACCAAGTTCTTCTTTCTCCTTTTGCCTCATCCTTGTAAGGAGCCTCATGTTTTTCCCTGTAACTGGGATCTCCAAATCTCCAACAGAACTCATACTATGTCAAGACAAAAACCGAAAGGAAATCAACATCTTTTACCTCCTCTTTCGATTTGGAAAGAACTGATGAGGGTTTCTCATCATCCATTGTTGGTGGTTCACTAACTATCATGGTGCATTACCCAACTTCCTTTCTAACATACCCAGTTCTTGTTTGACATTGTAATTCCTTTACTTTGATTGTTTTGACAATGCCTTAGCCATTAATGCCCAAGCCCTTTCCTTCATACCCCATTCTCTTCAATAGTTTGGAGCCAATTCCTGTTGTATGATTTTCAAAAATAGCAAAATCATCATTAGGAAACATACATGAAGATGGAGAACTACTTTTTACCTCACATGGTTCATGCTACAGCTTTTCCAAGGCCTCGTCCTTTGCTTGCAGCTGTCGTAGCAAACTTTGATTTTCCTCTTTCTCTTCATGTAGACACATCTTCAATTCAACATTATTTATTTGAAGATTCTGCTTGTTATGCTTTAGTTCTTCTAGAGATTCTTCTATGGCTTGCAACTAAAGCTGCAATCCCTCATTTTCATCTGTCTCTTTCTGTAGAATTTCATACATGATTTCCACTCTTCTGGAAATGTTGAGCATGGTCTCGTACATCTCTCTTTCATGCTATGTCACTACACGTTCCATTGTTCACGCAGCAATTCAACTCAATGCAAAGACCGCTTTGATACCACTTGATCTAGGTCCAGGTGTGACGAAGGACCCTTCCAAGACCTTTTACTTTCGTGATGTGTTAAATTGCATTTTTAAGAGAACATAAACGATTACATGTGTATGCTGTAAATAAGAGGAACAAGACAATCATCAGCAACATAAAAACATAAGCCGTTGATAACGAAGTTCCTCCGAGAGGGACTACGTCTCCAGGCCCTGGTGTCAATATGGTGTAGGATGCTGCATTAAGTGCTGTCAATAGTAATGATGTACACAAGAGATGACGTCGTGATCATACAAGGAAAATTCCCTCATGCAGGAGTGGCTCTAAGAGATGTTCCACTACAGGAACTCTCAGTCAAAAGAATCCTATTAGTATGACACAAAACTCATGCATGATGAGGATCTTGCCAACATGGCATAAAAGGGATCTCAAAACAAACATGCATGGTGACACATGAGTATCCCATAAACATACAAAAAAGGGATCTCAAAACACAACATGATGAGTCATGACAACAAGTACATCACATAGGAGATTCTGCGTCACATCAAGCAAGAATCATAAAAATGAGTAAGAAACAACATCCCACATCAAACATCAATCAAGGACCTGTGCAACACAATGCATAGCAAAAGAATTTCATGAACACTACATATACCTCAAAACCAAGGGCCATCTGAAGAAGCGGATGTCAAACTTCTGAAGCTATTTGAACCATCGATCTGATGGCATCAATCGCATGACTACTCGCACATGGATGTTGACACCTGCATTCCACTTTAAAAAGTGGCTGAAGAATAGAATGAGAGCATGAGAAATATTAATGCACCATCAAGTTTGTGGCATTGAATAGTGCAAAATCAACTGTCCAAAATCTGAATTCTGAGAAGTTGAGAATCTGGGGCTCAAGAAATCTTTTAGATTCCCCCTAGATTCCTCAAAGATTCTGCTCCATGAGTGGACTAGAAATCTGCAAATCCAAAGGCAAATATGACTTTGCCATTGTGATCCCTGCAAGAAACCATGAAAAATGACTATAAACTTGACTATATTCCGACATGGAGAAAAATTACCTCCTCAGAAAAATTGCAAGAATCATGGTTCCATCCTCATACTAAAAATGGCTAAAACATGCAGAACCTTTATGGAGGCATGAAAAACACCATTGCGTTTGTGGCATTGAGAGGTGCTGAAACCATATAAAATTTGTCAAAATCTGACAAAGTGAATTTTCATCCCTCCTGCAAAATGTTGCCTCAAATTGCGTGCCAAGATTCTACCTCCTCTGTCTCGAAATTCGTCCTCGCTCCTGGTTCCTCCATCTACCCACACATTGGGAAAATTATGGGTTTATATATTAACCTTGGTGGTGGATTAACCAATGTGGCGGTTGGGCATATTGGTTAAGAATGAAGTTTGTTGACGAGGGGTCGGGCGGTCAAACCCCGCCCCTGAAATTTTTAACACATCAACTGTTGATTTGTTAAAAAAATGTGGTGCATTTTAATTTTGGGGGTCGTGTCCACCTTGGCGGCCTGTCCCTTACTCTTTCGTTTCTATTTTGAGTGGTTGTTGGTTGTATATATGGTAATGTTTTGGGGTCGCCCACTTAGGGGCCGGCCACATGGGCCGGGCGGGTTCAACCCCCGCTGGTCCTGTATTTATGTTATGTCGTGGAGGGGGTGTGGGTCGGGTCCATCAGAGGTGGCCCATGCCCACCCATATTTGAATGTGTGGAGGTTACATGGGGGTGGTGGGGTTGGTGGCCCCCACCTCCTTTTATTATATTCTTTTGTTTTAATGACAAATAATGCACACTTTTTGAAATTCAGTTTTTTTTAGCCAAAGGAGACAATTTAACCAAGCAACAATTTTTCCCAGAATCTGGCTAGAGTTGGCTGGATTCTGTCCGCTAGAAAAGGCCAAATTGTTGCCTCCTTAAACATGTCTAGTTAGCAAAAGTCAACCCAACTTTGACTGCTTCAAACTTTTCATATGGACTTGGATTGATGAACCGTTCACACCGCCTCGATCAAGACGATGAGATCTACGCTCTGGCCCTAGTTTGAGCAGAATGTAGACAATTTGATTTTTGAGCTTTCCTTTGTCCTCTTTCTCCTGTGTGTGTCTCTGGAGCCATCTGGATCACAAATGCTCCTTAGGTTAATTGAGATGAATTATAAAGTTGATCTTGATTTATGTTTTAGTTTCAAGGCTCAAAACTTTGTCACCTAAACACACCTACGATGCAACTAATATGAAAAAAATCTTTTCATTTTTAATGAAAGCTATCTACTGTAGGGAAGAAGTGCAAATATTGATGCAAAAATCAAATATGCAACCAACAAGAGCTTCCTAACTAGATCTTTCAACTTCATAATTCCAATGCAACAACCAAAAATCTAAATGAATTTTAATTCACTAAAGTTCACTTACATGATTTTTTCTCTTTTTAAATGAATGAGGATGCACTTGTCATGTTTCAACACCAAGCAATGTAATCTATGCTCAATGACAATCTCAAAAACAACTTTCCAGTGCAATGTAATCTAATGCAATTCCAAAAGTAACGATCAATTTTGAGATGAAGGCTTAACAAATGTAAATGAAATTTGTTTATGGTTTTCAAGAGAAGAAATACTTACCAAACAACAAATTAGTAATTCCCTTCACACATGAAAGCAACAAAACAATAGATTCAATTTACCCAAAGAACTAAAGATTCAACCAAAGTTTGTTTTCACTACATCCACATGGAACAAACTCTTGCAAACCATTAAGAGTTTAACAACAATAACCAAAATTGTATGCAAATGGAGTAGGAGAAAAACTTTAGAGATAAAAAAACTCAAGATCTCCTATCAAAAACCCTAAAAAATTTCATTTTTTTGGACCAATGTGGGAAGAAAATGGGAGACAGGGTCTTAAGCGCGACTGTAATCAGAAAAAATTGTGCTGGAAGCACTATGTTTTTCAAAAAAACCACACTCGGTGAGAAAAATTGAGGAGAAAAGAAACAAAAATGAATAGAGACCCAAATTTGACACTCTAAACCCCACACCACATAGAATGTGGATCCAAAATCAATCAAAGTTTTGTATCACTGAGAGATTGGCCAAACTTATCAAAAGAGACAAAAAAAAAAAAGGTTTGAAGGGTTATGTACTCCCTAGTGGATTTTCCATTTTTCTGTGTAGGAAATCCTTTTTGTGGACATAAATGATCCCTCTAGTTCTATGGGAGGATCTAGCAACAATAGAAGGCAATTACATGCAATATTTCCTGATTCATACTAGAAAATGAAGAGGATAGATCTCCTACCTCCCTTTGATGCTAATATCCTTGATGTCGACCTTGATTCCTTTGCTTCCAAGATCACAATATCCACTTTTCTATTGTAGATGAGTACCTACAAGAGAGATCAAGTGGAGACAACACACCCATGCAAAAAATAACAATTTCTAATACAAATTATGTAGCAGATCAAGGAGTATTACTATAGATGGAAAATAATTGAAACATCTATGGAAATAAAACATATAATGTACTATAAATAGATGAAAAGGAAGCATTACAACCAATGATGCCTTGATGTTGGAAGCCTCCTTCAAGTGAGATTCCAAGTCCAAGCCTTATCTTCCAAATACCTTTCTCCTTTTCAAATGGACAACAATTGGGCATAATTAATCTCTTAGGATGGAAACCAACCATTAGTGTATAGTGGACATTTCATTTATATGAAATGAGAGGGAGTTGAGGATCCATGAAAATAGGGAGGAGTTCCACATCTCAAGGGATAGATCCATGGAAGTAGGATCTAGGCTAGGAAAGGGTGTTCTGATTCCAATCTTCATCTATCTAAAACCACGTCATCATTCTCGATCCTTCTAGTGAGGGAAGCTTCTCCTCCATTTTGGAAAAAATTGTCTTAAGAGGATTAGTGTGGTTTTTATTCTAAAATATGAGGTACGAGTGAGAGGCATGTGTAATAAAACTGTTGGGTCCCTATAATACTAGTGATTACCCCGTTACGATTGTAGTTGTATCCCTTATTAATATTTTTGTGCCCCTATTGTCGCCATATTGTTATTACTGTGCCCCATAGAATCCCTCTATTGTGATTTTTGTTGCTTTATATTATTATTGTTAGGTCGGCTGGGTTATATTGTGACTCCTTAGACTCCCATATATAGAAAAGAGGTTTTGTCATTTGAATCATCCAATAATTGTTCATTTATGTAATGTAAAGGAGGTTGCCCCCTTGAAGAGGCTGAATTCTAAGGCGTTGATCTATCTTTTCAATCTTTTCTTGAGTTGGTTTCATAAAATTTGGTATCAGAGCTTTGGATTCTAGGGTTTCGCTGCTCCAAACAGGTCATCGTGGTATTTTCGCTATAAATTGTTTTCTGCGATGTTTCAGAAGCTAAAAAAACCCATTTGAGAAGAAATCGTACTGAATCTCAGGTCCGAATTTCAGAGCTTTTTGTGCTATATTTACGGAGATATGATCTGAGGAAGTTGGTATTTTTGCAGACTCCTGAATTACATTCCAAACAGGTGACCTGGGGAAAATCGTCATAACTTTCTCTCTGGGCATCGGATTGAAATTTCATAAGAAGGTACAGAAGGAGGATGGACTGTAGTTTCTTGTATATATTTTTTAGAGCCAAAGGTCGAAACAGTGACTCGTGGCATGTCATACAAGTTCGCTCTACTGAACTAGTCTATAATCAGGTCATCTTGGGAGATTGTGCATAACTCTTCCTTGGAGAATCCAATTTGGATCATACTGGTGGAATTGGAAAGAGGAAATGGAGGGATACTACAGGTCGTAATTTTAGAACTGGATGATCTAAAACTGCAGAGATACATCAGATTCAATATCAAGCTTCTACAAAGTGAAACAAAATCTGTAGTTTTTTTTTTTTTAATTTTTGCATAAGCTTGGTTTGAAAAATCAGTTTGAATCGGTAATTGAAGCCCCGAGGAAAAAAAATGCAAACACCCAGTAAGCAACTTGAAATCTCTAGCATGACTCATGAAGAAGAGGAAGAAATGCAACATCATATATCAAAATTACGAGACCAAGTGCAACAAGTGTCACTTGCACAAAAAGAAACAGAATCTAAGATGGATGGTTTAAGGAAAGATGTAGAAGCTAAGATGGATGGTTTAAAGAAAGGTGTAGAAGATAAGATGGATTGTTTAAAGAGAGGTGTAGAAGCTAAGATGGATGGCATGGAAGCTAAGATGAATGGCATGGACGCTAAAATTGATGGCATGGATGATAACATGGAAGAATTGAAGATAAATATGAATAAGTTGCTACAAGAAATGGTCACTAATGGTGAAAGGGTAGTAAAGGAAACTCATGATGAGAACAAAAGAAATGTTAATCATGATTCCATAGACTCTAATTTAGGATCAAAGACCCCCCATATTCCAAAAATCGATATGAGGAAGTTTGATGGCAAGGATCCCACAACATGGATATTACAGATGGAGCAATTTTTCGATCTCAATAATGTGCAAAAGACACAAAAGGTACGTATTGCAACTTTATATTTGGAACCAAATCAGTTTGTATGGTATCAATGGCTTTGATCTTGTAAACAAATTGTCACTTGGGAAATTTTTACGGAAGAATTGACAGCACATTATGAGGATACAAAATGCAACACTTTTTTAGCCAATTGATAATTCTCAAACAAAAGGGTTCAATAATGGAGCACATTGAGGAGTTCCAAAAATTAAACATAAGGGTAAAAAATATTCTAGAGAAGCATATGATTGATTTGTTCATAGGGACTTTAAAGGATATATCCAACATGATGTTTGCCTTTGGGAACCTGATTCATTAGAGAAGGCATTCAAGTTAGCAAGAAAAATGGAAAGCAAAATTATGGCAACCAGGAAGCATACCACTCACAACAATAAAGATGGAAGTGTTGTTGCCCCTATTCTTCCACAACCTATAAGGTTGACACCACAACAATTGGAAGAAAAAAGAGCAAAAGGGCTTTGTTACAGTTGCGATAGCAAATACACTAAAGGTCATAAGTGTGCTAAGAAGAAATTATTCTACATAGATTGTGAAGAGGAAGAAGAAAAGGAGCAAGAAAGGTCAAAAGAAGAGGATATACTCTAGGAACAAAGCCTAGATAAATAAGAAATGAATCTGACCATATCTTGTAATGCATTGGTGGGAATTACCACTCCTCAAACCATCAAGATAGAAGGACAAATCAAGAAGAAAAAGGTAATAGTGTTGATTGATTCAGGAAGTACCCACAATTTTATTCATTGTAAGGTAGCAAAAGAATTGAATTGCTTCTTATATCCAGCACCAGAGTGTCAAGTGATGGTTGCAAATGGAGGAACAATAAATTTCTTTGGAAAGTGCCATAATATTGAGCTATCTATGGGAAAATATGTATTGACTAGCCCAATGCTTTCCATTCCAATGGGAGGTGCTGATGTTGTACTAGGAGTCCAATGACTACAATCCTTGGGTACAATAGCTTTTAATTTTCAAGAACTTTTCATGAAATTTTCTGTGGAAGGAAAGGAAGTTGAATTAAGGGGTATTACAGGGAAACCAGAAAAGATAATCAGCTCTAACGGTATGACAAAGCTTCTAAAAAAGGAACAAAGAGGTGTAATTGCACAATTATGTTCTCTAGATGTTTCCACATTGGAATCATCTATTTCTCCAGATCTCCAAAAAGTCTTGGACAATCATTCCAAGGTATTTGAGACTCCCAAAGGTCTCCCACCTATTCATGATCATGATCATGCTATTCATCTGATTCTAGGAAGTGTTCCTCCAAACATCAGGCCGTAAAGATATCCCTATGCCCAAAAGAGTGAAAATGAACGTATGGTTGCAGAAATGCTAGAGGCTGGTATAATTCAACCGAGTCAAAGTTCTTTCTCTGCTCCAGTAGTATTGGTGCACAAGAAGGATGGATCATGGCGCATGTGTCTGGATTATAGGGAGCTCAACAAGTTCACTATTAAAGATAAGTTTCCCATTCCTGTCATTGATGAATTACTGGATGAATTGCATGGATCAATTTACTTCACCAAGTTGGATCTTCGTTCAGGATATCATCAAATCAGAATGAAGACTGAAGACATTCCAAAAACATCATTTAGAACTCATGAGGGTCATTATGAATTTTTGGTCATGCCTTTTGGCCTTACCAATGCACCTTCAACATTTCAAGGTTTGATGAATTCCATTTTCAAACCATTCCTTAGAAAAATTGTGTTAGTATTTTTTGATGATATACTAATCTATAGCAAGTCTTGGAAGGATCATGTTGAACATATTGACATGGTGCTACAACTATTGGAGGACAAACAATTATATGCAAAAAGATCCAAATGTTTCTTTGGAGTACAAGAGGTGGAATATCTGGGTCATATTGTATCTCATGAAGGAGTTAAGGTAGACCCTAGCAAAATTAAAGCCATTAAGGAATGGAAAGTCCCCACATCCATAAAGCATCTGCGAGGATTTCTCGGGTTGATAGGGTATTATCACAAGTTTGTTAAGAATTATGGGAGAATAGCAGCACCTCTAACAACATTATTGAAGAAAGATGCATTTTCATGGACTCCAGAGGCAACAAAGGCCTTCGAGCATCTTAAAGAGGCAATGTGCCAAGCACCGGTCTTAGCTATAGCAAACTTCACAAAAACCTTTATTGTGGAATGTGATGCTTCAGGAAATGAAATTGGTGTTGTTTTAATGCAAGATGAAAGACCCATTGCTTTTGAAAGTCGTCCAATCAAGGGAAAGTTTTTACACAAGGATATTTATGAGAAGGAAATGTTGGCAATACTCCATGCACTTAAGAAATGGTTACCCTACCTAATGGGAAGACACTTCAAGGTAAAAAAGGATCATGATAGCCTTAAATACTTTTTAGAGCAAAGATTATCCTCTAAAGAGCAACAAAAGTGGGTCACAAAGATGTTGGGCTATGACTTTGAAATCATCTATAAAAGAGGGAAGCAAAATGTGGTGGTAGATACACTCTCAAGAAAGGATGACGATGTGGAAGCATTGTTGTGCACCATTTCTATTATCCAACCAGATTAGATAAACGAAGCAAGGGAGGAATGGAAGAATGATGAATAAGTGTGGGCACTTATTCGAAAGTTACAACAAGACTCCAGTACGTCTGATACATTTAGCTGGCAAAATGATTCGTTATGGTACAAAGATCACTTATACCTCTGTAATAATTCCCAGCTAAAACAAAAGATTCTTATGGAATTGCACACTTCTCCCTTAGGAGGGCACTCAGGATTTTTAAAAATTTACCACAGGGTTAAGAAGGCATTTTTTTGCGAGGGCCTTAAATTAGATATTCAAAATTTTGTGGCGGAATGTTTGGTTTGCCAACAAAATAAAGTTGAAACAATTAAGACACCGGGTCTATTACAACCTTTATCCATTCCAAGCCAACGTTGGGAGGAGGTTTCAGTGGATTTTATCACAGGTTTACCCAAGTCTGAGGGAAAGACTGTCATCATGGTGGTAGTTGACAGACTCACCAAGTATGAACACTTTTGTGCATTATCACATCCATTTAAAGCTAGTACAGTTTCTACTGCATTTATGGAAACAATTCAAAAACTACATGGAAACCCAAAGATTATTGTAAGCGACAAAGGTCCCATTATCACTGGAAATTTTTGGACAGAATTATTTTCTTGTATTGGTACTCAGTTAGCTCATAGCTCATCTTATCATCCTCAATCTAATGGGAAAACTGAGATAGTAAACAAATTTTTGGAAGGATATCTTCGTTGCTGTGTATCTGATAAACAGACACAATGGGTCAAATGGTTGCCTCTGGCTGAATGGTGGTATAACACTTCCTTCGATACAGCAATAAAAATTACCCCATTTATGGCACTTTATGGATATCAGCCATCATCCATCGCATCATATTTAAGAGAAAATTCTAAGGTTCAAGCAGTGAAACATCACATTGAACATCAACAACAAGTCCTCCAACTCTTAAAGGATAACCTCGTGTTGGCACAGAATAGAATGAAACAATAGGCAGATCAACGTCGCAGCGAAAGAAGTTTTGATGTAGGTGATTGGATATTCCTACGGCTACAACCATATAAGAAAATGTCCCTCAAGCAGGCTAAGAAGGATAATAAATTATCACCAAAGTATTATGGTCCATACAAGGTGTTGCAAAAGATTGGTACTATGGCATACAAATTGGAGCTTCCTACAGCTTCTCGATTGCACCCAGTTTTCCATGTTTCATGTTTAAATAAGGTTATAGGCGAAAAGCTCCCAGTTCAAACAATATTGCCAGAACTTGATGAGGAAGGAAAAAATATATTGGAACCAAAAGCAATCACAGAAATAAGAACTCGATAGTTACGAAATTGATCAATTTCGGAGTATCTTATCAAGTGGAAGAACTTATCCGCTGAAGATTCCACATGGGAGGATGAGAATTTTATACAAAAGCATCCAGAACTACTCAAGCATTGAGGACAACACTTTTTTGAAGGAGAGGGGCACGCTGGGTCCCTATAATACTAGTGATTACCCCATTACTATTGTAGTTGTATCCCTTCTTAATATTGTTGTGCCCCTATTGTCCCCATATTGTTATTACTGTGCCCCATAGAATCCCTCTTTTGTTATTTTTGTGGCTTTATATTACTATTGTTAGGTTGGCTGGGTTATATTGTGACTCCTTAGACTCCTATATATAGAAAGGAGGTTTTGTCATTTGAATCATCCAAGAATTTTTCAAATAATGTAAAGGAGGTTGCCCCCTCGAAGAGGTTGAATTCTAAGGCATTGATCTATCTTTTCTATCTTTTCTTGAGCTGGGTTCATAACAGAAACAAGTTATCAACACGGGACACTAGTTATGAAAAACGCGTTGGGCTTACAAACAAAGGTTTTTTACAAGTTCTTTAGAATTATTCTAAGGAAAGTTTTAATCCTTTTCTTCAGGGATATTCTTTTGATTACCAAAAAAATGTTTCATGGTGAATACATTGTTTGTGACGACTTTTATCACTTCTTGACATTGATGGCACAAAGTGCAACATTTTAGGATACGAGATTGGGAGTGTGACAAAATACTGTATAACGTTGAATATTTGTTCCATTTGAGGTAGGGTCCTTTTTTGGAAGTATTATTGGTCATGAAGATGAAAAATAAGTTCCCATAAACCTTTTCCTAAAAGATTCATTTGATTTATCCCTCTATATGTTGGCCCCACGTGTTTAAATGCACCAAGAAGGAGGAACGTTTGAGGAGTTGATGCATATGATCTTGCTACAAAATTTGATGCAATTGTTTTCGTTCATCATGCAACTGATGTATTTATATGGCTGGTATGTAGGATTAATCATAATGTGTTGTTTTACCTTTTTCTTTTGTGGTTTTCTTTATAATATTCCTTCCATGTGAAATGAAATAAATGGTCATAGATCACATGTTGTATTGAATCAAGAGAAGAAAGGTGTTTCTTACACCCTAGAGTGGGAGAGGTATCTAATTATGTACATGATTAATGCTAATAAAATAAAAAGGAAAAAAAATTCATGCCTAAAATATACTGTGATAAAATATTAGAGAATAACTTACATTAAAAAATATAAATAGAAAAAATAAACTAGCATTGATTTATTTTAACCTTAGATCTTTTAATAAGTGAGTGTTGTGCATGATTTTTTGATTCCTTTCAGTGTTTAATAGATCCAACAATAAGATGTATCCGAGCTAGTTTTTTAGACCACTCGGGGTGCACACTTATTGTTTACTTTTACTCAGGTTTTTCTCAAACTAAATTGCATTTTCAGTTTTTTATAACATGAATAAGGAACAAACTTGTAGGAAACTATAAAACCTTGGTGAAAATTAACAATCCTTGTTCATGTTAAATTTTCTGGTCCATGGTAACATATTCTGTAGTCAAATAATTTCCTAGACCCTTGGTAACTTTAAACATGACAATGTATCAAAACTACTATCTCAGAATTCCATAAAGTGAAACAAATCTTATAGAAAATATATGACAAAATACTCACATGTTTGCTCCAAATCAGATTATGGCAGAAAATAGAATAACAATGTTGTAGATATACACCATTTCATCATTCAAAACTAAATGAGAAATTTAATTTTTAAACCCTAGTCTGAGACTTCTTATATATTTATAGAAGAGACTCCAAGGATACAAAAAGACATTGATCTAAAACTAGGTCCATTCCAAAATTAATTATAAACCCTATATCTAAATATAGCTTGGGATTTTTGTCCTTAAGCATGCATGATGGACTATTTGAAATTAGTGCACGTGTATGTTCCAAATCATATTATGGTAGAAAATAGAATAAAAATGTTGCAGATATACCCCATTTCCTTATTCTAAATTGAAAAAAAAATGAACTTCTTAAACCCTAGCCTGAGACTTCTTATATATCTATAGAAGAGACTCCAGGGTTACAAAATGGCACCGATCTAAAACTAGGTTTGTTCCAAAATTAAAAATAAACCTAGATCTAAATCTATCTTAGGATTTTTTCCCTTAAGCCTGCATGATGGAATGTTTGAAAGAAATGAACATGTCTATTCCAAATCATATTATAGCAGAAAACAAAATAAAAATGTTGTAGCTATACTTCATTTCCTCATTCTAACTAAATAGAAAATTGAATTCTTAAACCCTAGCCAAATAATTTGTATATATTTGTACAAGAGACTATAGGGTTACAAAATGGCACCAATCTAAAACTATGTCCATTCCAAACTTAAATCTAAACCCTAGATCTAAATATATCTTGGGATTTCTTCTGTAAATCCTACATGATGGACTGTTTGAAAACATTATTTGACCAAGGAGTAAAAACCTCCTTTGTATTTGTACCATCCTTAAGAACTCATTCACTTATGTTAAAAAAATAATTTCAATTCGAACTTAACTAGAATGTAAACTCCAAGCTCAAACTCATAAAATCTGTATATATTAAAAACATAACCGAAATCTAGATTACCTAAAAGAGGATTGCAACCCCTTAACTATAAATCAATATTCCTTATGACTATACCTTATCTACTTGGTGAAAGACTATTGATATAGGTGGATATTAATGGCCACCTGTGTTTTCCACATAGACTGCGACTCAGTTTCATCATTTTCCTTGATTATAGTAGCATTTACTTTTTTTAGCAGTTTTTCGGGTCCTAAACTTTCAGATATGTTTTAACCCCTTAAAATGCATTTTTTATAGGTTATCCACAAGCCCATGGCTATAGGTAGGGACCTATTGTAAATCCTGTATTACTCAGAGAGATATTCTAATGAGGTATTGTACATGCCAAATGAAGATCATATGGCCAAGTTATCACTTAAGGATGTTGGATGCCAAACTAACCCCAACCATACTTGTGAAAACGACATGTTGTGTATGAGTCTAGGCCTCACACTATTATTATTACTTTTGGAAATAAGTTATACAAGATACCAGAGGTAGAATCTCCTACCACTATCTCTTTGATCTCTGTGAAGAAATGCGGTAAGATCATTTCCCAGACTAGGAAATTTTTCTTCCTTATGCTTCGACCTTGGGGTAAGAAGAAAATTGTGGTCACATCCACAACCTCTAGATAGGGCTCCTTTGTGCGGAAGTAGGAGATGGACAAGGTTATGGAGGAGTACAGGGACATCTTCACTTCACCCGTAGGGGTACCCCTACACTGTCAGGTCAAGCACTCCATCAATATAACCTTGGGCATGCCACTACCCAACGGACCAATCTATTGACACTCTATTATAGAGAACGATGAAATCAAGAGCTAGATTTAAGATCTGTTGCAGAAAAAGCACATCAGGCCAAGTTCATCACCCTTTGGGATCCTGATCATGTTGGTACAGAAGAAGGATGGGACCTCAAGAATTTGTATTGACTATCGGGTGCTGAATAAAATGATTGTCTGGAATAGGTATCTAATCCCATGGATTGATGACCTTCTCGACTAGGTTAAGGGGGCTAAATATTCTAGTAATATTGACTTGAAGTTTGGTTAACACCAAGTACCAATCGAACCCTCTGATGTGTGGAAAACTTCCTCCAAATCCAAGGAGGGCCTTTTCGAATTGTTGGTCATCTTGCAGCCCTTCACCAACTCATCAATGGTAGTGTACTTCAACGATATCCCTATCTTTAACTAGAGTTGGGAATAGCACCTTCACCATATTCGACAGGTCCTCCAAACCCTACATCAAAATTGTGTGCCAATTTGAAGAAATCCACTTTTGGTATGACCCAAGTTCAATATTTGTGGTACATCATTGATTAGTGGGATGTGAATGTGGACCCAACCAAGATACAAGTTATTTTCGATTGGCCAGCCCCAATTACTCTAATAGAGCTCTATAAATTTCTCAATCTTTCCAATTTCTAGTATAGATTCATGTTGTGTTTCTCCCATATCACTTGACCTTTGAGTCAAGTGACCAATGGAGGAGCAATTTTTTTTTCTTTTGGTCTGAATCCCAACAGAAGGAATTTTGCGAGTTGAAGCATCACCTCTTCTCTATACCAATGCTGATATTACCAGACCTGTAACAACCATTTGAGATTGATGCAGATGCCTCTAACTATGCTATTGGTGCAGTTCTTACCCAACAAGGGCATCTAGTGGCATAGCATAGTGAGACACTTTTAGACACAGTATGGAAGTATCCCACATATGAAAAAGAGATGTATTCCATTATGCAGGCTTGCCGATAATGGAAGCATTAGATTTTGGGGAAGGAAACAATCATCCACACAAACCACTGACCCCTGTAATTCATATAGACACAAGAAAAGTTGCAAGATGATCGCCATAAGTAATAGTCCACATACTTGCAACATATCCATTTGAACATTAAGTACAAGAAGGGAAGCACCAATAATTTTTCAAACTTCCTTAGCTAACTCTTGGTCATGGCACTAACCAATGTGCTCGACTCTTATGGATATGAGACTTTGCAATGGCCACATCTTTAAAAGACTGATCTAGAATTCGACACCACATACCAGATGCTCCTAAAAGGTAAGAAACTTCTAGACTTTCACTTCCAAGATGCATTATTATGCCACAAGGAACAACTTTTTGACCTTCAAGTGAGCATGCCAAAAGAATTTTGGAGGCACACTAGAGTCAATTATGTGGACATTTTGGGGTATAAAAGATAGTGGTAGTACTACGGAAGTATTTTTATTGGCCAAGCCTTCGACATGATATTGGGAAGTACATCATATCATGCATTTCCTATGCCATTGCCAAGCCTACAATCAAGAAGAAAGGCCTATGTAATCCCCCACCTACTCCTATCCAACCCTGGGAATCCAACTTCATGGATTACAGGTTAGGCCTTCCTTCTACCAAGAACGGAAATGACTATGTTTTCATGGTTGTCGACATATTCTCTCTGATGGCCATTTTGGTGGCCTTTAAGAAGAGTATCTCAGTAGAATTAACTACCAAAATATGCTTTTAACAAGTATGGGTACACTTTGGGATCCCACAATCCATTATCTCAGATCAGGACAACTGGTTCCTAACTGCATTCTCGTCAAGCCACTGGTTGTTGTTGGATACCAAGCTCACTAAGTCCACAAACTTTCACCCCCAAATTGATGGACAAACAATGGTAATCAACAGGATGATCGTGCACATCCTCCACATGTACAACTCGAAACACCCATGCACATGGGATGAGAGCCTCCCCTATGTCCAACTAAACTACAATATCGTTCTCCACAACTCAACTTGCCTCAACCCCTCTAAGGTGGGACTAGGATTCAAGCCACTATGTCTCATTGATGTTTCCATACCATTTGTAGCTACTCAAGCAGATTCGGCTCATGTCCGATCCAAAGCTGAAAGGGATAATAGCTTCATTGAGCACATTCCACACATATGCCAATAGTTCTATGACATATTGGATAGAGCTAATTCAAATTACAAGCATCGTCATGATCCACATTGGGTGACACACAAGTTCTAGGTGGGTGACAAAATTTGGTTACATTTGTAGAAGGAGCACCTCATTAGGCCCCACCAGAAGCTTCGCCCGCTCCAATATGGGCCTTACACCATCACTAAGGCTTTAGGGGAAAATTCTTTCAAGCTCAACATTCCAACATTCCTTGGCCTACACCCAATATTCAATGTCGATCGGTTGCGACCATACTTCCCCCCATTGTCGGACACATCCGACGTCGCTAAGCATTTGACACCAATAGAGATCAACCCAAGTTGCATCAAATATGCCACAAATGATAGTATTATGGAAACACAAATCAAGAACACTCGCCACAAGAGGATTCATTTATATCGAGTTTTCAAAGCATGCCAACTCCCTCACTAGGGAAAGTGGCTCACCATGGACCAGGTTCAACAAAAATTTCCTCACCTCATGAAGGCTTTGCATGAAATGGGTACCATTTCTTCCTAAGGGGTAGGACTGATCCAATTCCATATTGGTGGCCACGCACATATTCCACCTACAACCCCAGTCAGTTTCATCCATTTCCTTGATTATAGCAGGATTTACTAGTTTTAGCAGTTTTTTGGGTCATATGCTTCTGAAGCTGTTTTAACCCCTGAAACGACATTTTTTTGAGGTCCATCATAGGTCTAGAGCCATAGGCAAGTGCCATATAAAAATCCTATAGTACTCATATATATATTTCTAACGAGGTATTGTACATGCCAAACGAGGATCATATGGTCAAGTTAAAGCCTAGGAAGTTCACTTCCCACCAATAGGGCCCACAAACTCTTGGCCTTCCATCTCCTAGGGTTAGGTTTTTGGTTATTTATGGTTTCCCTTTTTTTTCAATAATAAAAAGTCCCATGAACCTCATTGTAACATATTTCAAAGGCATGTAGGTGTTGGCTTAAGGGCTCTTGACCGAGGTTCAGAGTTAGTTGTGCCAAACAAATCCCTAGAGTACTGGCCCTTTCGGCATCGATCCACGGTGTGAAGAATGAAGTCTCACCCTAAGTAGTATGGCGGGATGTCGGAACCAAGTTTCCACACCCAAAGATCAATTTGATGTCCATTTGGTGACCTAGATCTGCCTTCGCACAGACCTCTAGGCTCCTACGAGCTAGTGCTGTAACTTCCCTTAATCAACCTCTCGACCTCCGCGAAGTTCTACGAATACCTTTTGTGGACCCTAAACAGGCGAGTTAACTACTTACGTGCACCATAGACTAGTCTTAGAATAGTATTTACTCAGATCCACCTAAGGGTTCGATAAATTTAGTAGACAGTGTTATGATCTTCGCATAATCACTTAACATTAATTGCATTTAAATAATAAGATGGATCAAGTAAATTCGCACATCAATACATCATTATTTTATAAATACATCATTCCATCACAACATATATCGCAATCATACATAACAAAAGTAAAGAGCCAAAACATAGGAATTTCTACAATAATCTTCTTTATTGATTTTCAATATATGTTTACAGACTCAATACTTCCCTGCACAGTCAGCTGCAAGGGTCTACGCACTCAGCTGCGAACACTATTCTAGGCCTCTGTGCACTTAGTTGCAGAGCCTTTCCCTCTTCTAAGACTTATTTTTCTATTGTAGACTTCTTCGCTCATACACATAGACTTCTTACTTTCTTGCCTTAGACTCTCCAAGACACACCTATTTATATAATCCCATGGTCCACGAACCATTGGTAGATCTCAAAAGCTGACTTAACTTTAAATAAGGAAGGGTAAAAACCATTTTTGACTCTTAACTAGCTACATGCTCTATGACCACTATTTGCGGATACTTTTCATCTTTTTACATCAAAACTTGGGCTCTTTCCCCACAACTAACCCCAAGGGACCCCATCCCAACGGGCCCCCAACACAAAGGTCGTGACTCACCCTCGAGTCACTAAGCTGGCGTAGTGATATTTCTGTGAAGATCCCTCAGCTTGTCCTATACAACCACTACTTTAGCTGCGCTCTGCATGGCTTCCTTCTTTACTTGATCCACCAGCTATTCTGTTGCTAGTCCTTCACCAGCTCATTTGATTTTGTGCTACGTAAGCTGCAAGTTCGCCAACTTTTCCTGTATGTTGGACGATATTAGGTAGGCTTCATCCAACCAAGGAACCAACCTGGTCGTAATGGCTGCTTCCTTTTTCTGTGCTTCTTCTACTTGTGCAAGGAGCTACTTTGCCTCCTTCAACTTGGTGAGGTGTTGTGTTGTAGCAATGGTGCACGACGTCACCCTTAGTTCATTGTACTACTGTTGGAGCTCACAAATCTTGGTATTCAATATCTGCATTATGACATCCTCTTGCAATCTCATCACCACTTCCATGGCCTGCTCAAACAAATTTGTACAATCAGCAACCACGACATCCACAGTAGTTAATCCTTCCTTGACGACAACTTCACGTTGTTCCATGACTTATAGCAGAGTTGAAGGCTATGACTTAAGCTCCAGTTCTGTGATTTTCATATTAAGTTCGAACTGAACTCTATCCACCTCTTCCTTAGCATCACGAACTGAACTCCAACAGTTTCCTACACGCCTCTACAACCACGACCGCCAACTAGGTGCTCTATGCCTAGATAATTTCCTTTGCCTTTAGGGCCTCTATCTTTTCAGCAAACATTTACTCATTTTTCACCCTATACTCGTTGATTAAATTGAGGGTGCATTTCTCTCGCGCTCTCAACTCTACTGTTGCACAAGTCTACAATGCGTGAAGATATTTGTTGGGGAGTGCTATAATGTTGAGGCCAGTATTATTCAAAGTGGTTACGATGATCTTGGCATCGACTGATTCCATGCTTAGGGACCCTTCTGGTAGCATGACTATCCTGAGGTCCACTAACCTGACAAGTTCTGCAGCCTGACTTGTGCCTGGTGTCAAGCTCATCTATGGATCACCCGCCTAACCAGCTCCCACCTGTATCCTACTGGTTTGGATTTTAACTTTGTGCAGATCCTTTTGAATAGTACCTAATTACTATAGGTGTTGTTTTTCAAACTGTTGCAATAGTTCCGTAGTGGTGTCGCACACTTTATCCTTGATCTCATTGAGATTGCACTTTGTGAGCATAATGGGATCGAGTGGTGGCTTCGTTGCTTTTGACTTCTTCTGGGGCCCCTCCTTCTGTTGTTCCCTGTACCTTTTCACCTAGAATGGAGTGTTGTATCCTTCATCACTGCCACCACCATGATGTGATTGTTCTTCTTCCTCGGTCTAGGGTGAAGGGGATTTACCACTTTGCTCATAGTCACATTGTTCCTATTCAACCTACTTCTTTTCTTGGACTTCCATTCAGCTCACCCAATCAAATTCTTCCACTCATTGGATAATGCGTGCCTCAAGCATCTTGTCTAATTCAAAGTAGACCTTTTCCTTGTATTTGGGATTAAGGTGATATGGCCTCGGCTTAACGGGCTTCACGTCTGGTTTCAAAGTTATTTTCGTCACTCCAAAATCATGTATAATGCTTTTCAAGTACGAACATTTTGTAGGAAAAATATCTTGGTTCTCACAGAGTAACTCAACAACTTTATCCACTATGGCATCATACCAATAATCTCTGACCTTTGTGAATTTAGGCTCCACTTCAGTACCAATGTTTCCCTGCCTAGTCTTCGGTGGCGTGGTGATATCCTCGTGGCGACTTTCCGTCTTTGGGATCTTGATATTTCTTGGATCTTCATCCTCCTCTTCAACAATCACATTATAGCATTCCAGGGCATGGCACAGCTTAGGGCTCCAATCTGGTTGTACCAATTCCAAAGGATCCTGTGGAATTTGGAAGATCATTGCTTTAACATCTTGCAACACCTCATCAATGCTTTTGAACCCATCTTCAAAGATGAAGATCATAAAAAGTCCTTCTCTTAAGATGTCCCACTCCATGGTGCCATGGTGGAGCTCTATTTCCAAATACCAATTCATAGGGATTATGCCCAGAGTATGACAAAATAAATGCACCCATTCTGGTTGTGGCTCCGTTCCATACACTTTAGTCCATTTTGCCAGAGTATTGCATAGATCATTCCTTCCATCATATATCTTAGTTAACCATGCTTTAGGGCAACAAAATCACATCCTCATCATCCTCCTATAGTCGTTCCACTCATCAAAGTTGTTTTTGTGCGTACCCCACCACACAGCGAGCGTAGCGCAAAGTGCCAAGTCTAGCGCCTAAAAGCAGTAATCCTCTGGTACTTCTCTTTCAAAAGAATCCAAAAATTTATCTACGTTAGTCAAACCATCATAATAAGGTAAATTTCTTACCTCCGATGACACACAGCGCAACGATTTGCTCATCATGTTGTAGCACAGTGTGGGTAATTGGTGCAACCTCTTTTGCCAATGTTCCAACTCTTCATCTGAATCTAAGGTACAAGAACTTTCGTAGTCCCATGAAATCCATCCATCAGCCATTCGATTGACCCAATATTGGTCTCACACCATAATTTTATAGACCTAATCCAAATCATCATCACTTTCCTCATAGTTTGGTATCAGTTCAGTATACCACAGTCCTTCTACAGGGTCCAATGGTGTTACAATGTGGAGTGATTTTCTTTCAAATGACATTTTACACTTCTTCAAGTTGATTACTCCATTCATATCAATATCCTAGCATATTCCAAGGAGTGTGGGGTATGGATTATTGTCATCAACAATTTCTATCACTTCAAAATCAGCGAATGCGCATGCACCTTCTATATCTACGGTAACTCCTTGCAATCATCCCATGGGGATAATATTCTACTGGTTTTCCATCCTCAGTTGAATCGGTGACCACTGTAGTGCAGGTCTCCCTGTTTTATCCCAGGTCTACTTGGGAAATACGTTCACATCAAACCCCAAATCGAAAATAACTTGGTCCATCTCATAGTCTCTTATTTGTTCAGTAGCCTCATCTCGTGCCCTGTTCTTTCCTTCTTCTTACCAATCTTTCTGACTACATGGGGCCCATAAAGAGCATTATCCTTACCGGAACACTTATTTATCAACTCCTGTAGTCCTTTCATAGCCTTGCTATCATGCAAAAGTTTCATACAAGTTTTCAAGAAGGTGGTAAGCACAAAACGGTCGACCTCTATCTGACAGTTAGTTCTGACTCCCTGAGGTAGAGGCTTCAACAAAGATTTTCTTCAATTCCATGAAATTTTCCTTCACATGCTCCAGATCAAAACCATTCTCCTTTTCTGATACCTTACGGACCCATCCACCTTCTTCAAGCTATTTTCCCTTATCGTCACTAGTCACGATCCTGCTTCGCAACATGATATTTACATTCAGGTCCTCCTCGCGGGGCTTAGACCTCATCATCTGTAAGTTCTAGGTAGGATGTAGGGGTTGTGCCTTCTTCTCCTGCATCTTTTCAATCAAAATAGGACATTCTTTGATTGTGTGGTCAAAATAAGTGCAATATTTACATGATCGGTGTGTCTGATTCATACACTCCCACGCATAATGTCCTGGCATTTCGCAATTGAAGCAAATGACCTGTCCACGAACCCTACCAGTTCCTCCTCCTCCTCAGCCTCATCTGTGCCCCTGATATCCTCTGTGTGTTCCCATAGTGCCCTGATCTGAAGGTGAAGTTTATACTTTCATTCGATACATAGGCATCTTCTCCATCAATAATTCATAGCTTTGATAGTGGCACTCATCGTGGCCCACCGATTTGTAGGAATCACAGAACAATTGTTGTGGTGCCTGCACAAACTTTTGTAGTAAGTGAAAATTATCTGTTACATGTTTACCCACCACTAAGTAGATAACACACCACAGCGCAGGCCCCACACTTTGTCCTACTAGAGCTTCCTGCTGTTATAGACATTTTTGTGCCTCGCGTCAAGGAGCATGGAATGTCAATAATTACAGGGATCCTCAGTCCCTAAACATGTTGTTCTTACCCCTAAAAGAACAAGGTCATCAAACAACAGCACTTCCAATCAGTTCTCCACCTGAAAACACTTCAAAACAGGCTTATTTTGGATCATGTCAGCTGCTTAACTGAGCATCTGCGCTGTATTGCAACTGTCCCACTCTGTACCTGCGCTGGAAGTCAAAAACAATGAAGGCTACCTGCGCTGGGCGAGATTGGCCAAGTGGCACAGTCATCCTGCAAGGTGTCAACTGCCCAGGAAGCTTCCAAACTGACACTTGGTTCATCAGATTCGCCTTGTGATGAGTAAGAGGTACTTGATCACCATGTGTAAGCAAGGATCTCCAAGTGGACTCAAGAACTGAAGATTAACTGAAGAGGGAGAGGACACTAGTCAGCTCTATGCCAGCCTCAAGCTGACTCATCCTCTCTTCTTCTCTCCTATATATAGAGCTCTTCTATGAGGTCTAAAGAGGCTGGAATTTTGTATAAGCAAGGAGGTGCTGTTGGTATACTGCCAGGATTATTGGGTGATTGTTTTACTAGAGGTGAAGAAGAGAGTTCTTGCTGCCGAGGAGGTGCTGCTGGATTGGGGCCAACATCATTGGTTGTAACTTCCTCTGGAACCCTGTTACTTTCTATCAATAAAGTTTGCATGTTCTTCTATATACTTGTTTTACATAGATGCTTTTGTGTTTACATGTATATTTGATGCAACCTAATCCATGCTTCAATTATGATTGCTTGTATCTCGTAGTTTGCTCCCTTTTGTTGTGCAGATTCTGTGTGTAGCTGGATCGGCTTGGAGAGTAAAGAGCTGGGAACGGGATACAAAGGAGAAGGACAAGGAGACACCAGGTTGGTTGATCCTCTTTCTATTCTCTCTGTGCTTTCATAAAGATGAACATGAAAACTTTGTCATTCAGTTGTTGCTAAAGTCTGTCACCTTTAGAAAGGGCTATTGTCATCCGCATCGGATACTTTTCCCCACAACACCTGCCTTAGGGGAATTGCCCCCCCTCCTGTGATGTAATTCGCAAAGGCAAGGCAATGATCTTTATCATGCCCCTAGTTTTTACACTTGATACACCAAACTTATTTTCGCACCTCTGCTACATTGTTTTTTCTTTTTTCAAGCTCTGCAGTTCCAAGAAAAGGTTCTTCAGTTTTGTGTGTATTTGTTGAACCCCCAATGAAGCATCCTCAATAGGAGTTCCACGGAAAATTTCCAGGGCTTCTGCGTGAGTTCCTACATTTTGTTTTGATAAAGCAATCCTTAAGTGGGGTAGGAGTGCGGCTATAAACCATTCGTGGTGCTGAATATTAGTGAGATTCATATTAGCCATAGATCCCACACTTAAATCTTTGATATAGCTCCCATGGCACTTGATCGGGCCTCATCATGATTTCCTTAAATCCAATTATTGATTCCGAGGCAGATTTAGGATTATTGAATTCCTTGTTCAAAGCGGTCTGAGTATCTTTCGATGATGCCAACGGATTATTAGTGCAGTACTTAACATACCATGTTAGCGCGCGGTCCTGCAGAGTGGTTGTTGGTACCATTCCATGACCTCCTTTTTCCTCCTAAAACATATCATTTGCTTACCTCTTTCCATCACACATCTCTTAGATCCCTTGAAATTGATTAGTTAATAGTACTATAGTTATTAAAATGCATTAAAATTGATTTAGGAGTTTTATGTTAAAGAATTAGGAATTTTTGATAAAATGACTACAAAAAGTTACAACATCCTGTAATTGGTTTGTTGTTTGACATGTGGCATGACAGCTAGGCTAGAGCGAAGGGTAGGGATGAAAAGTAGAATGTCCAAGCATGGACGAATACCTATCCTACAGCAGAACCGACCCTCCTACATGCGTGGTCAACGATGGTCAAAGTATAGCATGTTGGCGACAAACGCAGCAACAACATAGCATTCTAAACTGATTTAGTTTTGTTCCTTTTTGAAATCAAGTCAGAATAGAAACATTTTAAAAAGTCATGACATGATAAAAGCGGCAACAACCGCATCATGAATGTACATTCGTTTTCGAAATGTAAAGGTTGTAAAAACATATGTAAACACAGTTCTGTGCAGTTAGTTGTGGATTATCATTGTATCGTTTTGAAAACAGAGTTTTGAACTTAATACCAAGAACACGGTTGCAGTCACGATTTCCTTGTTGCATTGATTCTATAATTGGTTGAGCACAGTCCAGTATACCTCTGAAACACGGATGGGCCCTGCGTTAAACTGGTATACTGTCATTTCTTTTTATTCGCAACTTAGGGTATTAAATGATATGCACAGCAATTAGAATCGGTTTTTGATTTCAATAGAATGCGTATGAGTGATGTTTATGATAGTGCTTGAACAGTTCATCACTGAGATCATGAATCGTATCCTGTAAGGGATTCGATCCCTTGTTGTCTTTTAAAGCAATGTCATGAACTCTGTTATCATTTTAAAGTATGCTTATGATTTCAGTATGTCTTTATCTTTCATGAATATTAGTTGAATGTTGAGTATTTGCTGAACGAGAGTTTTATGCATAGTGTCTCTGTAAGGAGATTTAAATCTTGGTTTAAAGTCATACACAGTGTTTTAATTTGGTAAATGAATTGAATGACAGTGTTGTAATTAGGTAGATTAACTAAGTGACCTAAGTGTTTGGGTGATAGGTAACACACCTCAATCTTCCGTAAAGAAGTCCTCTAACCTACCATCATAACCACTTAGCTAATAATCCTTTATGTCTATATATTGTAGATGAATGCCTCTAAGTCTACGCATCGTGGTCGATAATAAATATAGCCTAGTCTAGCACCCTAGATAGGACACTACATTTTGGCGCCGTTGCCGGGGAGGCGTACTTAAAGGATTTAAAAAGACAAAAAAATTCAATAAACAAAAACGAGCAAAAACATAGATTTAGAAATCATGTTCATTTATGCCTAGGTTTAGAGACAATCAAGGTAGATTCATAAAACCCCCAACCATCCAAAAACTAACCCATCATCAGGAGCAGACTCTTTAGGGAATACAACACCAGCTGAGGAAGTCACCATACAAGCATTAGAGGATAAACAAAAGTCAGGACAAAGACTTACTCTCATCGAAAGGAAACCTTTATTAGCACATAAATCGCAGAAGAAGCACTTTCCTAGATCTTCCACACAAGGAGAAAGTAGCACAGTGACCGAACAATCTTTCTTTAATCTCCTCTTTAAAACAAGTGACACTGACACAGAGAGACCTATTAGAATGGCTGAGGAAGAAGCTAGATCAGTACCAAATCAAGGACAGAGAGACGAAGAAGAGTCAACTTTTAAGTTTCCTATACATGAACCACAAGAAGATGATGAGATCAAAATGAAAAACATACCTCCATCCGTGCTACCAAACTTTTATGGTATGGCTTCAGAAGATCCAGACTCATTCTTGTTCGAGTTCGTCATTGTATGTCGAACATATGGCTATACAGATGATGCCCATAGGCTTAGACTCTTCCCAGCGACATTAAAGGCATCAACCTTAAGATGGTTCATGAGGCTTGGTGAGCATGCGATAGTTGATTGGGATGGCATGAGAAGAATATTTCTAAGGAAATATCAACGTTATTGTAGATCCAAAGATTCCAAAGATGACATATTTAGAATGAGCCAACAAGAGGATGAAACCTTAGAGGAATACTTAGAACGATTTGTCTACAACTTACAAAAATCCAAACACCGAACTATGCCTCTTGATCTGATCCGCACAATATTCTTGAAAGGCATCCGAGAGGAATACATGGATGATCTTAACTTGATGGGCAAAGGTGACATTTCTGCATTACCCTTTGAACAAATCGCTGAGTTATGTGAAAAGTATTCAAGGAGCAAAGCTAAAATGGGAAAAAGAACCTTGTCATCCAAAGTCACAAAATCTGCTTCAGCAAGTGTCACAAGGCTGAAATATGGAATCTGTTAGAAGAGTTTAAAACAGATCTATTAAGCACCCTAGGGAACCAAATTGACACTCTAAAAGCTAAAAAGAAACAAGAAGATGAAGATCAGATAATGGCTATCTTCTGCCCAAAATGCCGGAAGAAACATGCATTAAAAGATTGCCCACTAGAAAACATCCAAGTTTGTGCTTTCTGTACTAAACATCATGATATATTTAATTGTCCTAAAGTTAAGGTTTTGCAAAACTGTAATATGGCAGCTAATGCAGAGATGGAAAACGTGTATTACATGGGCACAAAGAGACCATGGCAGCCAAGGCTAGCTCCTCAAGGTATGTTTCCAAATCAAAATTTGCAATTTCCTGTAAATGATCAAATGTATGCTCAGAATTCATGGAATGTACCCATGCCATGGCAGCACCAAAATCACCCACAGCAACAGTGGAGACCATCTCAACAATACTCTCAATCCTATCATACATATCCTCAATCATACCAACCATATTCACAACCATATCAACAATACCATCAGCCGTATTCATCACATTCTCAACCATATCAGCAGTATCCTCAGCAAGTTGTTTACCAACCTCAACCTACTCAACAAGCACTGCCTGCTCCTCCACCAATAAATCCACCACAACTGCAATTTCCATCTAACTCACAACCTCCCAGACCTACTCAAATTCCTGCTCAAACTGTCCCAAATCCAAATAACAGAGCAGAGAGACCAGCCTACAATGTAGAAGAGGGAACCTCATATCCCACATTACCCTTGCAAAATATCAACTTGAGGTCTGGTAGGGTACTTCACAAAGATTCTCCAATAACAGATAAGCAAGAAGAAAACACAGAAAATGAAAATGAAATGACAAATCAAAGAAAACCAAACGATGATACCAAAGATAAGCAGATGCAACCATTGCATCCACCTTTTCCATACCGATTAGTCCAAATGAAACTTCCAATGTCTATACCATAGTTTGATGTCTTAGATGAACTCAAGAATGTCTACATAAAAATTCCACTGCTGCAAGCTATAAAAGACATTCCGATATATACTAAAGCCATCAAAGACATGTGCCTCAAGAAGCCTACGAGGAAAAGGATTGATCCTCAAACCATTCATGTTATAGGACATTCAGCTGGCCTTATGACCAATACCATCTCCATGGAAAAGTATGTTGACCCTGACATTCCCAAAGTGACCACCATCATTAACAACATACAGATTCCAAACACTTTGATAGATCTTGGGGCCGCAATAAATGTCATGACTCTTGAAACCATGAGAACACTCCAGCTCATAAATTTGCAACATACAACGATTGTTCTAGAACTAGCTGATAGGTCTAAAGTGATTCCTGAAGGGATTTTGGAGGACATAATTGTCTCACTGGACTCTTGGGAGTATCCAGTGGATTTCTTAGTTTTTCAACCCAAATCCAATCTAGGAGGGCACCCTATCATCCTTGGTAGACCATGGTTAGCGACTGCTGATGCATTCATAGGATGTCGATTGGGCAACATGATCATTTCAAGAGGGACCGAAAGAAAACAACTCACTCTTTATCCATCGGCACAATCACCAGTAGTAACACCCAATTTGCGGCTTGATGATAAATACAATGATAAAGAAGAAGTACAATATGTTTTTAGCATTGACCAAATCTATGATTTCCAAGAACAAAATAATAATGATTTGGTAGAATTGTTCCTTTCTCAACCTGATATTTCCGAAAATTTGAGAAACGACCAATATCATGCTGCAGATGTACTTTTAGCCCAATATTTTCAGGGAACATGCACCATTCAATCTTTGCAAACCAAATTTCACGATATTTTCCAGTTCAATCCATCACAAACACACAAAGTCAGATCATAGAGATTAGTCCAGGGGAAACTCTGAACAGAGGCAATCACCTAGACTCATCTCAGCAAGAGAAATTGATTCGACTATTGATAAAATACCAGAAAGCATTTGCTTGGGACTACATCGATATGCATGGGATTCACCCTGACACATGCACTCACCATATTTATACAGATAGTACTATCAAACCAGTGAGGCAACCACAAAGAAGAATGAACCCCATGCTCCAGGATATTGTCAGAGAAGAATTGCAAAAACTGTTGAGAGTTAATTTTATATATCCTATTTCTGACAGTCAGTGGGTATCCCCATTAGTTATAGTGTTCCACTAAAATTTGTCACCATGACTATTTGCAGTTAGTATGGCTCCATCAACTGTCATACTATCCTCCTTGGCAAGCCTCATACCTCTGCTCTCCATGTCAAACTCCAAGAAAGAGAGAAAGTCATTAAAAATCTATATATCTCTGGGTACGCAGTTTCTCTTAACCTTACCTGCATGTACGCACCCCAAGTTCACAATACCTGCGTACTTGTACGCTCTGTATGTAAAGCAATGGATGCGTACTCCTGTAAAGGTCAAAAGGCGCAAGTTTCACTCCAAAAAAGTTACTTCTGGTCATTTCTAGAGCCTTCTAGAAGCTTGTTTGACGTGTATGAAGCGCCTCCAGATGGTTCATGCATCCCTACCAAAGAGGAACTTAACCCATCAAGAGGGGAGCTATCCCATCCAAAGAGGGGTTTATCCCATTAATGGTGGACCTGAATAACTTCCTCTAGAGCACTATAAATACAGGCATTGGGCCAAAGGGAGGAGAGGTTGAAAGTTGAACATTCCTAAGGGTAGATGCTGCTGGAATTAGGACTTCCTTGTAGAAGCTTGTGAGGAGAGATTACCATCTTTGCTTGTTTCCATTGGGAGGTGGGTGAGCTGATCAGAGTAGGGGAGAACTCTTGTGGACCCTGGGAGGACCTTGCACAACACCAAGGCTCAGGTTGTAATGGTTCCTTTTGTTACCTTTTAATACAAATTAGTACATTCTTCTCAACAATTTGTTATTTATGAGTTGTTTCATATACTCCTTGGTCTATATGTTAAATATGTTTTATTTTATGTGATATTTAGGTGCTATTTAATCGTTTGATTGTTAGTGAATGCAGGTTTCGAAGGGAAGGAGGAGCTCATCCAGATCAACGAAGCTGGACTACTACAACAGCGTTGGATTACAGGTAGGATCTAAACACTTGATTTCTCATATTGTAAAAGCATATTTAGGGAAGGATTGCTCTTATTTGTCTTGTTTGTCATTAGAAAGTCTTAGGTTTCTAGGAAGGTCGGTTGTGTCCGCACTAACGACTCTTTCCGCATGACAAAATGGCGACTCCGCTGGGGAATCCATGAATGTGTTTGAGTTCTTTTTGATTTGATATTTTGGTCTGAGAAAAATCGCTTGTTTTCTGATTTTTGGCTGTCTAACTATGGATTTGGGTGGGTTAGCTTAGAGTCAAATTAGATTTTTATTTTTCTTAGCTTTGCCAGCAGTATGCAGTCTCTGAGTTAGGCACAGTGCGTACTTGTACGCACTACCTCTTTGTGCACAGGGCGTACCCACGCCTGTGTCAACAGATCACCTGCGTACCCCTGTCAAATTTGAGAAAATTTCATTTTTCCTCTTTTTTCTCTTTAGATTTTGTTTTTAATTTGTTTTTCTGCCCAGATCCATTAGTTTTCTGCCATAAATCTTCACCTAAGCTTGTTTCATTAGCATTCCTACTCTAAGCTTTCATCAATTGGGTGTTTTGAGTCTCTTTTTTGAGAAATTCTTAATTTGATTTCCTTTGGTCATTACTTGGAGGTTTGTCTCAGTCCTTTCACAATTTTGCATCTTTTTGCTCTTGTATGAGTGTTAATCGCCTTTGAGTGTTTTTATTTTTTGATCTTTGGAACTCTCGCCCAATTTTCTCGACTTGCACTTGATTGGTTCTTAGATCACATTAGAATCGTCTTGTGTTTGAGAATTCTCTTGCATAGATCACATTTGCATAATTAGAATTCTCATTTTCAGAATATGAATGAAAAATGTGCATAGATTACATTTGCATACTTTTCAAGTGAATTGAGCTTAGATTACCATTGCATAGTTTACATTCTGAAAAATCAATCATAGATTTAGATCAGTTTTCTTTGATTTGAATTTACACAAAATAAAAATAAAAAAAAATGGTTTGGAATTGATTTGCATTAGTTTTTTCTTGATAAAATTAGTGCATTAGAGAATTTGTTATATTTTCTCTTAGTGATCAATTTTTTGCATTGTCGGAAGTGAATGGAAACTCTCTCCTTACTTTAGTTAGGATTCATCGAATTGAAAAGATTACATTATCATATTCGATTGCATTCAGTTAAGTCGGGTCATAACACCATTGGTTTCGTATCCATTTACCCCTTTGAGTAATAACAGCCTTAATAACACAGCGCTTAATTAAAATTCATCTAGTAAATTTTACGTTTCTAGGGCTCTGAAACACCAATATAGCTTAGGCTAGTGTCTTGGAGCAGGAGAGTAATTAACTCTCCAAGACAGCAAAACCAAAAAAGTAGCTCATCTTGTGGTAGGATAAATCCAACTGTTTCATTTATGCTCTGGGAAAGCTCCTCTTAAAGGAGAAGCACGAGATCGTGTCCAAACCAGTGAGGGGATGAATCCTCCTTCATTGGGAATGATGCCAGATACGCACGTACTACAAACGGTAAACCTCGGATTATTGTCGAGGAGCCTGGGGTCACTTGTCGGTAAACCTTGGATTATTGTCAAGGAGCCGACAAGGGGATTGAGCTTGATACTCTGCCCTTGCGTGCTATCGGATCGTAGACTGTTCCCCCAGGTGTATTTGTTGCTGTTGGTAACCTTAGTGACCATTATCTTTAGGGTTCTACCCAAGGTGACGGTGGAGGGAAGATCCCACTGTACCTGGAGCAGACGTCGGCTAGACTCACTTGGATTTTCTGGGGGGTTCACTTCACTCGAGACGGTTAAAGTGGAGGAACTTGGTCCAGTCTATTCATTAAGCAGGTTGCCAGGGTAATTGTTCCACCTGCCACTTCTGTACTGAATTCTGCGATGTTGGACTTCATCACCAACTAGTGTTTTCAGTCCGGAAGGCTACTGTTTGTGTGTGGTTTGACTCCTAGATTTGATAACGCGTGTTAATTTGTTTGTTTTTACTTTTAGAGACCATAGGTGTGAATTGTGAATTTTAATTGTTAAGTGTGAATTTTGAATTGTTAATTTTAGTTTTAAATTGTTAATATAATTCACTGAAGTTGAATATAATGGCAAGTGTTCCGGAATTTACCAACCTAGGAACCCCTCCTAATGAGAATCCTAGTACTTTTCCTTACTTTGGAAATGTTGGTCCTCCTTATATGGCTACTTTGTCATTACCTGGATTTACAATAGGATCACCGATATGGTTATTTTCAACTTCGTTGGCCCAAAATACTCCAATTGTTCCATGTCAACCGGATGCTTTACCTCAACAGAGTTCACCATCTCAACATCACCAACCTTCTGTTGACCCTTTACCTTCTTCGCCTAATTTTTCTTCCTCCATTTCTTCCCCTTCGCCTGGTAAAAGCCTTGATGCTAGTAACCAGGAGGCTAAGAAGAAGAAGAAAGGGAAGAAGAAGAAGAAGAAGAAGAAGCAAGATAAGAAAGAAGTCAACCAACCAACCATGACTGTAAGTGTTAGTTGTGTTGAGCAAAACTCCGACATTCATCGTAAACCCAAATACCCTTGTAGGATTTGTAAGGGTGACCACTTCCTTGTCAATTGTCCTGGTATTCCAAAGGTCTTGGAAGTATGGTCAGAAAAATCTCATCAACTTTCCATTGATCCATCAACCAGTGCTAGTCAGGTTCCTGGGAAAAAGGGTAAAGATAGGTTTCCTTGTAAGTTATGCAAAGGGAGTCATCAAAATCACATTTGCCCTCACATGGATGAAGCCTCAACATTGTTTGAAAACCTTACTGTTCCACAGCAAGAATTTCCAACTGGTTACCGTAAACTTTCTCCCAACCTGCCGTCAACAGACGGAGTGATTGATCTAAATTCAAGTATAGTCAATCACACTCTTCCATTGGAGAGTGAAACTCATGTCACTCAAGTTGATGATCAATTAGTTGATCAAGCGGTCGATTCAATTTCACATTCGGTCGATCCCACTTTCCCTTTAGAGAGTGAACTTCATACCTGTTGTGGGGAAAAATGCCTATGCAGGACGATCCTATCCACCTAAGGTGTGACAACGCCTTAGCAACAAATGAATACAGCTATTATGATTTCTTCCTTTATGAAATGTGAAAGAGGGGAGATCGACAGACTTACCGTTGTCTTCCGGTTGTCCCTCGAACTAGATCCTCTTCTCTTTGCATGTCCCCAGCTACTTGTCTCCTCGCTTGCTCAAGAGAGCAGCGACTTGAATCCCATGAGATCACAAGAGAATAGCTACCTGTGACAAGAGAACAGCTACTTGCGACAAGAGAAGAACACAATACAAACGCAAATATACATATTCATAAATGATTCAGGATTAGAAGTAAATCAAATATACTAATGCAATCATACAAAATACACCAGCATATAGGAAAGAATCAAGATAGCGTTATTGAAAGTAACAGGGTTCAGGAAGAGATACAACCCATAGGGCTCCAATCCAGCATCTCCTTCCCAGTAGAATGGAATTTCTTCTTCAGCTCCCTTCAAAGCATTACACACCCAATGTTTCCAACCACAAACCAACAGCAATTCTTTGCAATTACCAAATTCCAGCCTCCCTGATCTCATAGAGGAGAGATCTATATATAGGGATATTGGAGAGAGGATGAGTCAGCTTGAGGCTGGTATGAAACTGACTAGTGTCCTCTCCCTCTCATAGTTCTTGAGTCCACTTGGAGGTTCTTGCTTCCACTTGGAGATTTGGAACCTCTTACTCATCACCAGTCGAATTCCTTGATGCAAGTGTCATTTTGGAAGCTTCCTGAGCATTGACACCTTGAGAAATGAGCCTGCCACTTGTCCAGTTACGCTCAGCGCAGGTAGCCTTTGTTGCAGTTGACATTCAACGCAGGTAGACAGTGGAGCAGTTGACATTCAGCGCAGATGCTCAGTGGAGCAGTTGACATGATCCAAAATTGCCTTGTTTTTGAGTGTTTTCAGGTGGAGAACTTTTGTGAATTGTTGTGGTTTGCTGGCCTTGTTCCTCTAGGGGTAGGAACAACATGTTTAGGGACTTTGGATCCCTTGATTATTGACATTTCATGCTCAGTGATGCAAGGCACAAAAATGTCTATAACAGTTGCCACCTAAAGTATGAGGTCGTTTATCGGGTGAAATGCTTTATCTAGGAGGGTCCGAAGTTCATCCATCTGCTGGGAGGAGACCTGTAATAAAATACAATACAATACATTATGATTCATTCTGCTTTCATGATCTAGCTGAGGCGGGCATTCCCATGCTCAACTTTATAAATTCATTTTTGTACATAGAACAGACGATCATCTGATGGTAGACTGATAATTTTGGTGAAATTATCATCCTTTGAGTAGGATGATCATCTGCTGCAATGATGTACGTGTCAAATGTCTTTATCTTTCCTGAATATATATCGCAGCCTGGATCGATGAAACTAGATCCGGGGTCTTCAAACTCGTTCGATCTTCACTCTAAGTACAAGTCAATCCATGTGAGAATTGCACTGAAGTCGAACATGGAAAGACATCGCTTGATTACCAGTCAATGATGTAAACCGTTAACAAGCGCGAGAGGAATCACCGATAATGATAATGACCCTCAAGGTACTGCAGTACAATTCACGTGGAGTGAATAAAGGACTTGGCGTCGAACACCACGCAAAATCTTCTGGTCGAAGGTCATTGATGTATACCTGTCGCCGGGAGTGAGAAACTTGCCATTGAGGCATGCAAGCTTCAAAGTACTGAAGGGGGTGTTCCTAGATCAACTTCTTGGATAATGAGCTGATGTCGACAAGAAGCGATCCGTCACAGGAGGGCCTTAATGAATCCCACATCAGTGACACGGAACGGAGCTAATGATTTTAATGGAGGTGAAAACGATCTGTGACATATGATTCAGGGTGGCGGTCATGAATGGATGAAGGATAATGTATGGCAGTGGATGGGACCTGGTTGACTCTTTCTGAACGACTTCTCTTGAACATATGGCGACACTGATGCGATGGATCGGTAGCATTACCCCAAATATGGATGGTATGGTGAGACCATGGTGATGTGACCGGTGAATGAAACAACCCAACCCGATTGTGATACGGAGGAAAAGTGTCATGTTCAAGAGCGACCTGCTACCATCAAAGTTTTCTTGATTTTTTCCCAATTTTTCCCCAGTCATTGCTGACCAGTACCTCTTTATTTTTATCAAGCTTGAGGAGGATAACATATGCTTGTTCTATAACCTGCCCTTCGGGCAAGCCCATCGCTATGTTTTAACGAGCTTAGCGATAGGGAAACTCGTTCTCGTCTAAAGACAAGTTTGTCGCTATTTAATAATTTTAACGAGTCTAACGACAAGGATAACTCGGTCCTTTTCATTTTTAGAGAGTCTGAAAATGTACATAAAGTCAACTCCAAAATTCCTTTTTCGTCATCTAATCCCTTAAGTCCGAAAAAGTATAAAACAATACAGAAGGGATGAGTTTTCGATAATTTTAGCGAGCCAAATAAAACAAGCGCTCGACCTTTTTGTGCAATAATCCCTCAGGTCCAAAAAGATTAAAATCTAGAGGAGGGATAGCTCTTCCTGTCCTTTAACGAGCTGGAAGGCCAAAACTCGGCAATCTTTTCATATTTTACGAGTCAATTGAAAAGAGCTTAAAGAAGACTCGTCTTTTGAGGAACGAGTGATAAACAGGGATAGCAACTGATTCCAGGTACAGGTTGGAATTTTCCAATCACGGCAGTGTCACAAGGATGGCTAGGTGAAATCACTCTTCGCAGCTGTTCCTCAAAAAGGGTAAACAATCATATGGGGGTGAACGATCGGCCAAATGAAAAGTGGAGGTGGCAGGTGCAAACACGACCAAGGTTTTTATGGCTGATAAATTTACGATCATTGTGGTTATTTACTGGGATAGGTTCATTTTTTAGATAAAAATGAGCTTAAACACTGGAGGAAACTCTGCTCACTGCTTTTATTTATTTTTTAACGAGCATGAAGACCGCGTTAAAACTGCTCGAATCTTGCGTTTATTTTTTAACGAGCATGAACTTTATGCTAAAACTGCTCGATTACCCAGTCATAAGATAAGAGTGTCTCATGAAAGATCCCATTTTTTATAGAGCTTGCGCCTTACCAAAGCTATGCTCACTCTCCTTTCTTTATGCAAGTTAGGAAACGACTAACCCAAAAAATAGATAAATAACCGCTCTTTGCTTGCACTCCAAAAGGTTTGCATGCCCCCAGGTATAAAACAGAGTTTCAAGGTTACCTCTACTTACCCTCCGCCAAAACATTTGTTTTAATCGAGAGAGGCTTACCTCTTTCAGGTTACCCAAAGATTGTCTCGTTAATCTTTCAAACAAAACACTTCCTCGGCAATGTCTACCGAAATAGACAAGGGTGAATGACCATTGTCAAACACGTAACTTTGACAAAAGAATCTTATTCTAGAACAACCCCTCTTCCATCCACGGACGGGGTACGGACTAGTCATATTCTCCCGCGGAAACCTACCTTATACCCAAAGTTTCCCTGCCGAAGCAGGCCAGGATGCATGCCCCCTGGGTTCCAGTCATATCCTCCCGGATTACTCGCGCTCATCAGGAGGACGGACCGTGGGTTGAGACACTTCTTGCGTGTATAGACCATTTAGGGATGGTACATGACTATTTGCGATGTGTGATCCGGGAAACGAAAGTTGGTCTACGAGCTTGACCATTCTTCCTTCATGCGGAAAACACATTACTCTAAAGAGTGAGGAGACTACAACTCCCATGAAATATATATAGTCTCGTCCAAGGAGTAGGTTATAATCCAAGGGTCCTTGAACGACCATCACGTTCATTTGAACGGTCTTCCCTTTCAATGTTACAAGCACATTGGGGAGGATCCCTAAAGGTCGACTGGTTCCTTTATCAAAACCTGATAGATTTCTCATCTCAGGTAAAAGCGCTGGCGAACCAAGCGCTTTCCAAGCAATAGAGGAAAGGATACTCACATATGCCCCCTCATCAATGATAGTGCCAGCCATTACCATTCTGTATATTTGACAAATAATTCTGAATGGTATACTGGCTGGCAACCGGGGTCTGCCTAGTTGGTTCCAATCAAAGGACACAACCAGGTTGCTTGGTGGTGGGACCGAATATACGGCCGGATAGCTCTCTGATGAACTTCCTTCCTGCGATAAAGGAATGGTGGCATTGCCCCCTTGATCATCAGAGTCAGTGCTGATGAAGAGAATCTGGACGGTGTCGTCTTGATTCTCCTCTGTGATGGTGTCATTCGAAGATGGAGCCTCTGAAGGCAAAACCGGGTCGACTGCCGTATCAACCTTTTGACTTTCGTCAGGCATGGATCCAGACGGTTCTTCTTCAATGACAGATGCTTCGGCTGACCACCTAGGTGGCTCAGCCGGATTCTCAACTAGTGAGGGACTTGGCAGGAGTCTTTGATATCCAGGAGGGAGATGCGCTCGTAAAATCGGGCGATCTTCCAGAACTCTTTTTGCCTCGTCTAAGAAGGGACAACGGTGGATGGCGTGATCGCCTTCACACAGTCTGCAGGGAAATTTAGCTCTCCCGCTCTGTCCTGGAGCTTCACTCCCACTAGTTGACGGTGAGCAGTCGACATGGCTATCAGAGGTCGATGCTACCGAATTGTGCAAACGGGGGGACCAGTCTCTTAGTATCCGCGGGATACAGGGACAATCTCTATGGAAGTGGTCTCCCTTGCATATGATGCATGGCGATTTAGGCCTTATGAGTGCGGTGTGTGGATTTTTGTTAGATGACACTTGTTTGCCCCCAGTCGCCTTAGGCTCCTTCTTCTCTTTAGGAACCCGGTTTTTAATTCGACCAGTTCCGTCAAGCGAAGAGGAAGGAGGGGATGAAGATGAAGTGGAAGCTGGGAGGCAACTCTTGTCTGATCTAACTGTTGACTCGACTGTTCAGGAACGATGGTATTCTGAACGACATTGGTTGAAAAGAGCCAAACTGGTAGGCCAATTGTCAGTCCTGGAAGCGACAATGTGGCCATGTGGGGCGCACCAACATCTCCCCAAGAGGAGAAGGGACTAGGATTTCCACCCAAGGGAATTCCTTGGTTGGTGTGCTCCATCTTCTCAACCTAAAGATCAACGCAGGATTAAAGGGTGATTGTTCCGTTTAAAATAAATTGTTAACGACGCTTTAGACACAACTTGCTTTTTCAGTTTTAAAGAGTCGAGAAAAAGCTAAAGATGACTCTAGTCTCCTTCGATGTTTTAACGAGCCCGAAGTGACAAATGCTCGGATGGACTTTTTCTGTTATAGAGTCTGAAAAAGGCCAAAAGAAACTGCTCTGGAGATCTAGGCAGAGGGTGTGCCAAACTTTTCGCAAAACCACATAATACTTTTTACGGTACGGGTGGTCGATCTTCGTGAATGTTGTGTTCACTGCATTGCGATCAGTAGGGCGGCCGACACAGCTTCCTAAGGATAAAAGATATATGCCTATAGGGGTCTCCCAATATATACGCGACGGTACGTGGGAGCACAAATCCATATTAGCGCTATCGTCTCTCAGGAGGAATCACCCACCTTCTTTGAGATCGACAGTCACTATGTTTAACGACGCTGGAACACGTCTCTAGCCTAGACCTCTATGTTGTGCGTTATGTTACAAAGCGTTGTTAGGTTCATTCAGTTTATTTTAGGTTGATCTTTTTAAAGTTTGCCTTTCAAGGTTCACCACGAGATGTATGATACAAATTCCTAAATGCAGTCTAAGATGATAAGCAAGCTTTATTATCTTTCAACTTTGAAAATCCTAGCTACTAAGGGAAAAGAATAACACTATCTTTTCTCAAAGAGCAATCAACACACTCTAATGCACTTTCCCTAAATCCAACATGCAAACTATCAAATGCAAAATGCACAATGCAGGTGTTTGTTTTCAACTTTCTTAGTATAAATGCCTACAAAGAAAGCCTTTTGCACAACTTTGAACTTGCTTTTAAAATGATCAATACAAACAAGTACACTTTTTTCGAAGTCAACAAGGGTAGAAGAGATTACAATCACTTTGCTATTTTTGAAATAAAGACTTGTTTTGACACTTAAAAGACATAAATTCAAACCAATAAGCAAAAGTAAATCTATAATCAATCTGCAAACAGCCAATGAACTGTCTTCTAAGACCGCAATCAATCAGATCTGAATCAAAGGCTACAAGATGATTACTTTACTTATGCAAAGGAAGACTGTAAATGACGCCACAAACACATAAAAACATTCACAATCTTTTTGTACAAAAGCGAGGCGGAATCTAAGCAAAGAAAAGACTTATCAGACTGGTACCTATGCTGGTTAAAGGCTGCAAAAACAGAGATCAAAACAGGGCAACAGAGGACAAAGAACCCCAGCTGCACAAGGTCAAACTGGTTCAGCGCAAGTCTAACACTGTCAGTTTGACATTCAGCGCAGGTAACCCCTTCGGGACCTGCGTTGAAATGCAGACTGCCTTCACAGTGCCTGCGCTGAAAGGAGAAACTCTCGTTTCCCTTGGGTTCTGGGTCATAAAATGCTCAAAAATCAACTGTTTCAGGCCAAATCAGAAACACAAGCAAGGTATAAACAGAGGGATGCTTTGATAGGGTACTAAAGACTATCACAAGGATCATCAAATCATTTGTGGATCTAGTTTAGATCATAGACAAGTCCAACAACTGGATCAAAGCAGCAACTTTTACTTTGCATCCGGGAAAGATGCAGTTCAATAGTTGCTGTCAAGTCTATGAAGTAAACAAATGACGAAAACAAAAATGAAATGAATAAACAAATTCTTCCCCAGCGGAGTCGCCAATTTGTTGTGGGGAAAAATGCCTATGCGGGACGATCCTATCCACGTAAGGTGTGACAGCGCCTTAGCAACAAACGAATACAGCTATTATGATTTCTTCCTTTATGAAATGTGAAAGAGGGGAGATTGGAAGACTTACCGTTGTCTTCTGGTTGTCCCTCGAACTAGATCCTCTTCTCTTTGCGTGTCCCCAGCTACTTGTCTCCTCGCTTGCTCAAGAGAGCAGCTACTTGAATCCCACGAGATCACAAGAGAACAGCTACCTGTGACAAGAGAACAGCTAATTGCGACAAGAGAAGAACACAATACAAAGTCAAATATACATATTCATAAATGATTCAGGATTAGAAGTAAATCAAATATACTAATGCAATCATACAAAATACACCAGCATATAGGAAAGAATCAAGATAGCTTTATTGAAAGTAACAGGGTTCAGGAAGAGATACAACCCATAGGGCTCCAATCTAGCATCTCCTTCCCAGCAGAATGGAATTCCTTCTTCTGCTCCCTTCAAAGCATTACACACCCAATGTTTCCAACCACAAACCAACAACAATTCTTTGCAATTACCAAATTCCAGCCTCCCTGATCTCATAGAGGAGAGATCTATATATAGGGATATTGGAGAGAGGATGAGTCAGCTTGAGGCTGGTATGAAACTGACTAGTGTCCTCTCCCTCTCATAGTTCTTGAGTCCACTTGGAGGTTCTTGCTTCCACTTGGAGATTTGGAACCTCTTACTCATCACCAGTCGAATTCCTTGATGCAAGTGTCATTTTGGAAGCTTCCTGAGCATTGACACCTTGAGAAATGAGCCTGCCACTTGTCCAGTTACGCTCAGCGCAGGTAGCCTTTGTTGCAGTTGACATTCAACGCAGGTAGACAGTGGAGCAGTTGACATTCAGCACAGATGCTCAGTGGAGCATTGACATGATCCAGAATTGCCTTGTTTTTTAGTGTTTTCAGGTGGAGAACTTTTGTGAATTGCTGTGGTTTGCTGGCCTTGTTCCTCTAGGGGTAGGAACAACATGTTTAGGGACTTTGGATCCCTTGATTATTGAAATTTCATGCTCAGTGATGCAAGGCACAAAAATGTCTATAACAATACCGCTCAGGTTCTTCTTGTTACATCAGATTCTTCTACGTCGGGGGCACTCCACCTGTTTCTACAGAACCCCCTCCAAGTACTGAGGTCTTTTCCTTTGATTGGAATAGACTGACAGAACCTCGTCTTCCTTCCTCCATCCCTTTCCAAATGATTGTCAAGGCTGGTGGTAGGGACATACATCGTACTCAGGTAGATGAAGGTGCTTCTGTTAGTATTTTATCATCAACTGTTTGGAAAGCTTTGGGTTCCCCTCAGCTTGCGCCTATTACGCAGAATCTGAAAGCTTTTAACAGAACCATTAGTGAACCTTTAGGGATCCTTCCTAAGTTTTCTATTACCTTGGAAGGTAAAACTGTTTATATTGATCTTATGGTAGTTTGAGGTCCCTTGGATTTCAATTTACTCCTTGGGCGAGACTATGTTTATGCAATGAAAGCTGTCGTATCGACACTCTTTCGCGTGATGTATTTCCCTCACAATGGCAGTATTGTGATTGTAGACCAGCTTTCGTTCCCTAGTCTTGTTTCGACTACCAATAATATGACACCCCTAAATGTTCTTGATTCTAAAGTGGTATCTACCCTGCCACGGGTTAATTAAGTGGCAACTGATCCCGTGTTTTCAGTTACCGATGTAAGTGAACCTCTCACTATTTGCTCATCTTCCTTTGATTTAGATCCGGTAATTGACATGGAAAACTCTATGGGATTACTTGAACACGATGTTCTTATCCCTTTTGAGTCCCTTGACATGTGTTCCTTCCAGAGAAGTATTCTTCCTTCTGATGAAGACTTTTTGGAAGCCATGATCAAGGTGTGTCCATTGACATGTCTTTCTTCCAGTTGGAAGCCATGATCAATGTTACGAGGATAGTTTTTTCCTGTATCAACCTCGTTAAAAAATGAAACAGGCCAGTGTGAGGAAAGTTCCTTTTACTGTGTCAACCTCGTTAAAAAATGAATCAGTGTGTACGAGGATAGTTTGTTCCTCTCTCAACCTCGTTAAAAAATGAAATTGGATGTTCAGAGGATAGTTCCTTTTACTGTGTCAACCTCGTTAAGAAATGAATCAGTGTGTGCAAGGATAGTTTGTTCCTGTCTCAACCTCGTTAAAAAATGAAACTGGATGTATTGAGGATAGTTCATGTTACTGAGTCAACCTCGTTAAAAAATGAATCAGGTATGAGCATAGTTCCTTGTCTTGTGTCAAGCTCATTAAAAAATGAATCAAGGATTTTAGAGCATAGTTCCTTGTCTTGTGTCAAGCTCGTTAAAAAATGAATCAAGGTTTTTAGAGTAGAGTTTTAGTTAGGTAGATTGTAGAGAGTAGTTATGAGCATAGTTCCTTATCTTGTGTCAAGCTCATTTAAAAAATGAAACAAGGGTTTTGAGGATAGTTCTTTTCCTGTGTCAACCTCACTAAAAAATGAAACAACTCCCACAAGTCTTTCCAAGATCTTGAAAGTAAAGCTTCATTCCATCCACCTCATTGAATGCAATGAAGCTTGGGGGGCATGTACCTCGTTTTGCGTCATTATGCTGGAGGCATGTGAACTTATAACAAGCATAGTTTTTTGTTTCAAGCTTGCGTAAACATGAAACCGAATCCGAGCATAGTTCTTTTCCTGTGTCAAGCTCGTTAAAAAATGAAACAAATCCTCCTCTACTTCAGTCGAGAGTTTGACTAGATCTCAAATGTTAAGTTGTATATTTAGGTTATTTTTTCAGTTTTTTAGGTCGAGTCTTTCAAATGATCTCGTAACTCAACCTTCATTTCATCCAACTGGTTGAATGAAGTGAAAAAATGAAACTACTTTAAAGCATGGTTTTTCTCTGTTTCAAGCTTTTGTAAAAATGAAACCGATCTCGAGTCAATTTCAGTTATTTTCAAGACTCGTTAAACTCATGAAAATCTCGAGATTATTTTGCTATCTTTCATTCTCGTAAAACAAATGAAAATGCCGAGTTCTTTCCGTCTTTTCCTTCTCGTAAATTAAATTGAAAGTCAGCCATATGAGTACATTTTTATCATTTTTCGAACTCATTAAAACTTACGAAAGAATGAAAACCATGAGTACATTTTTATCATTTTTTCGAACTCGTTAAAACTTACGAAAAAGTGAAATCTTGGAGTTCTCTTTTAAGCCCTTTTCAGACTCCTAAAACATGAAAAGATTGCCAAGCGTTTCTTTTACACTCGTTAAAACGGAATTAAAAGACGGTCCCCTTATAGCTCTTTTCTGACCGTAAAAACAGGAAAAGATTGCCGAGTTTTTGTCGTTTCAAACTCGATACTGGAAATAAAACGACGTGCCCTTGATCACTTTTTACTTTTCAGGTCAAAGACACTAATCATGAAAGTACTCCTTGGTTGCAAGATCGAGCGGTTCTCTCAAGTATTATTTTATACTTTTTCGGGCTTGGGAGACACAACTTTACGAAAAAGTTCAACCTGGAGTCTTCTTAAGTTTTTTCAGACTCTCTAAAAATTAAAAACGCCGAGTTTCTCCTATACTGGACTCGTTAAAATTTCACAGTAAAGGACCTGTTCAATTACAAACAGGAACGGACCACTCCTTCTTAGGGTTCGAATCAAAACTAAGTTGGACTCATCCGAAGGATGAGCTTATTGGTGGGCTCCAGTATTGTAGCAATAATGCTACAACTCCTGGAGCTTCCTATCTCTAATTTTATCAACCCGGTAGTTCGTACAAACTTGGAAGCGACGGTGCTGTATGCACAAGTACTAGCTCTTGTCGCAGCTGTCACTTGGTCAGCTGGCACAAGTCCGCTAGGGCTCAAGCCAACTTCTATATGCTCACAGAAGAAGCTTCATGAATGATGGATGAAAGCTAACTCAAAGGAGACTAGTCTATTCGCAGAAAGAAACTGAAAGCCAACAAAGCATGAAAACCCTAGTAAACCCTAATTTGACTAGCTAGACCCTTACTATGCAAAACTGTGAATGAAACCACTACCAATAATGCCATTACTTGCAGTGAACTGAAATACATGCATCTAAGCTACTTGCATCTGAAAAGACATGTTTTTGTATTTTTTCATTAAGTGGTTGGATTTATTGTGATGATGCTTTTGATTAGGGTTTGGTTGTGCAGGAGCGGTTTGAATGGAAGGAAAGCATGGGCAAGGTCAGGATGGCTAGGGGAGGTCCTAGAGGGTCTCTAGCATCAGTCCACAGAAGTCTACCACGTTCGGATGCTCAGCACCGAGTTTACAGGCTTCTACAGGAAGTCTGCAGGGGATCCTACAGGAAACTCAGAGGTTCTACAGGAAGTCTGTGCAATTCTACAGGATGTTTGACCGTGGAAGTTTTGGGAGATGGTGAAGTGTTGGAGTGGTGTGGGAGGATAGGTGAGATGGAGATGGAACTTGTGATGGCTCAGGAGCAGAGAAGTCAGATGGAGGAAGAGTGCATGCAGTGGTTTGATGGCTGGAAGGATGGGATCAACGAAAGGTTAAGTAAATGAAGCTACGTGGCAATGGATGAGTTGGAGGGTAAATGAGCTGGACAGAGGCCGAGTAGGTGGCTTGAGGAGAGATCAAGAAGAAGAAGAAGGAAGTGGAATGATATGGAGCAGCGTAAATGAAACAAATGACTTATGTCTTGCACCAACAACGAGAATTCATTAACCTATGATGCCTGTGCCATTAAACCTATGAACAGCAATGTAAAACCAAGAAAAGAAACTCGCGCATGGAAGTGGAATGTAGAAGTATGGTTCAATATCAAAAGTGCATGGATGGATCTTCAACGAAAATGACTATGTTGCAGCTTGCATGAACGTGAGAAGAACTGCGTTTCTTTTTGGTGGTTGGTTATGGACTGCACCCCAATCCCTAAGCAGAGATGGCAGTGAGCTCTAACAACCTTTTTCTGGAGCTCCAATAAATTATAACTATCCTCTTCTAACCTAATCAACTGGAAGCAAATTCACCATAAACTAATCCTATTCAATCTCATGAAAAAGACTAAATTAACAGACTGTAAATTCGAATTGCATGTTAAAGTAAAGACTCAAAGTGCTGGAACGAAATGCAAACAACATTACAACACCGAGGAGATCTATTGCTCTTAGGTTGGGCCCTAACCTGAGAGCTATAGCTCCCTTAGAAACTCAGAATGAGATCAAAATCTGCCTGCCTTTATTCATAAACAAAAATCTGATGTCATGCCAAAACTGGCTTACAAAAAGAACTAACACCGAGCTGCAGCTCGTACTTCCAAATTACAAGAGTAATGCAAAAGTTCAAAAAGCTCCTATCCAAGGCTACGGCCTCAGTATTTATGCAAAATGATAGTCCAACAGGTTTCCTTGATTTGTGGAGCTCAGCTGTCCAACTGAAGGTTAAACTGCTGATCCTGTAGGGCAGTTATAACTGCTGTTCCTGTAGAACAGTTGGCTGCCTCTAAGCTCGGTGGGGAGATTGGTTGGAGCTCGGAGCTATGGTGGGAATCACGAGGAAGGTCCCCAAGGCTGTGGACATCCTCTCCTAAAAACCAGCAGTGCCACCTTATTGTCTCCTTGTCTCCTTTCTCGTGGTCTTTGCTCCCTTTTGATGCCAAAAAAGCTGAAACATCATGTATTAGTCACGTAGATAGAATGCCTACCCTTCTTCCTACAAACAACACGAATAAACCAAGAAATGAATGCATAAGCAATAAAAAATGAATGATTTGAGCAGAGCAAGTAGGCCAAATGAGCCCAAATTGTACCACAAATTGGGGCTCATCATCACCCCCCAGCTAAACTATTTGCTCATCCTTGAGCAACTTTGCTCTGGCTCCTCGTCTTTGGCCGAGAACTAGAGCCCGGAACATGCTTTTCCTTTCCTGTTTTTGGCGGCCCTGCCTTTTCTGCCAAGGGTGGTGACGAAGGTGTTGCTTCTTCCCCCTTTCCTATTTCCTTGAGCCGGGCTTCGGAAGGCGATTGGCCTATTTTTCGTGTCCAAGAAGTTATTTTTGGGCTTCCCCTCTCGGGGGTGGCTGATGTTTTAGAGGGGGTTCTTGCACTGGGTGAAGTAGGGACATCCCCTAAAATGGTTTGGCTGCCGGGTGGAGGCTGTGGCTTGCCCGTGGTTATCCTCTTGCTTCTCCTGGCTTCAGATGGTAGAGGGGCCTCCCTCTCTCTCTTCTCCTTCGGCTTTGGAGGTGTACTGAGCGCGGCCAGCGCCGCTGCTGCCTCCTTTTCTAGAATACCAACCTTCTCTTTCTTGCGTTTTTCTCTCTCAGAGCTCCTTGTAGAGGGCCCCTCCTTTTCAGATTTCAGGCTTCCTGTAGAAGACCCTGCTTTGCCCACTTCCGGGCCTCCTGTAGAAGATTCTTTCTTTCCCAATTTTGGGCTTCCTGTAGAAGACCCAGCTTTAGCCACTCCCGGGCTTCCTGTAGAAGCCCCTGCTTTGGTAATCTTCGGGCTTCCTGTAGAAGACCCTTTCTCTGTCTTCAGGCTTCCTGTAGGAGCCTGTTTCTCAATGACTTTCGGGCTTCCTGTAGAAGCCCCTTTTTCAAATTTCGGGCTTCCTGTAGAAGCCCTTGTCTCTGTCTTCGGGCTTCCTGTAGAAGCCTGTTTCTGCAATTTCGAGCTTCCTGTAGAAGCCTTTGTCTCTGTTTTTGGGCTTCCTGTAGAAGCCTGTTTCTCAATGATTTTCGGGCTTCCTGTAGAAGCCTTTGTCTTTGTTTTTGGGCTTCCTGTAGAAGCCTGTTTCTGCTTTCCTATAGACACAGGTGTCTCCACCTCTGCTTGCTTGCCTGCCTGAGTTTTGCTTTTTGCTTTGGTTTTAGGTGCTGTTGAGGTACTTGGGCTGACGTGGACCACCTCAGCTTTGTCCATTCTGCTCTTCATCCTCTTTTCTCTTGCTGACAAGATAGGTGTGCCACCTTTTTCTTTGTCCTCCTTTTCCTCATGCTTCTTCCTTTGTTCTTTCTTCTGCACTGTGGTCTGGGTCTTTTGCCCTTCTTCTCTCTGTCCCTCGGCCACTGCTTCTTGTTCCTCACTGCTGGAGGAACCCGTTTCTTCGATCAACATTTTAATGTCTCCGTCTTTTGTCAAATTCCGGAAGGATTCCCATGAGAGGGGGACCTTATATGAGTGCAGCGCATCCTCCACAAGAAGCTTGATCAACCCATGGTGGGCTATCTGATCTGGTATGCCCTCTTTTAGCTTTGTGGCACACTCCATTAGAGACTGCAATAGAAAATAAGGGATTCTCAATTTTTGTTCTACAGGAAGATCAATCCGGTGCCTCAATTCAGTGAGCAGCCGAAAATGATATGCATACACGATGCTAAAACGGCCTTCACAAGTGATATACTTCATGATTTGCAAACTGACTTCATTCCAAGGTGGCAACAGGCTCGTTCTTCGCACCCCATTTTTGTCCTCCGAGAATTCTTCCTCAGGTGGGAAGAATTCTTTCTTTGCCTGCTGGCTCAACTTTCTTTCCTCCTTATCCCACGACAAACCCATAGGAAGTTCTGTGATCCGACTGATATGTTGCGGGGTGAGCTTGAGGCTTAGGCCTCTGAAGTTCACTGTGGCCAGTGTCTGGGATTTCGGCTTCAGAACCTGCAAGAATTCTTCGGCCACTTCATCATCGTAACCTTGCAGCTTATCACAAAAAGACATCCATTGTGCTCTGGTGAAGAGCTCTACCACTGCCGGGTTTTCCCTTAATTTGGTTGAATCAGTGGGTTCCTGTCTTATAAACCCACCCGGCATGATGAACACGGTTGTTTTAATTAAAGGTGGCAAATGCGAAAGAGATTTGGTCTATTAAAACAGAGCATGCACATAATCCACAAAATTCAACACAGTCTACTTATACTGACATCCTGTAGAACGACAGCATAGGCACAACAAACAAAAATTCCACCGATATCTTTATGACCAGACTGTGGACGATGGTCTTGCCACTCGTACTAACCAGTTGCATGAAGAGTTCAGGGTTACCTCTTTAATTGGCCACCTTTTTTTCGTGAGGCACCCGCTTCCCTGTAGAAGACTGCGTTCCTGTAGAGACTGCGTTCCTGTAGAGACTACATTCCTGTAGAAACTGTGTTCCTGTAGGAGCAGTGCGCAATTTTTGGGGAGGACTGTAGTTGGCCTGCGCTCGAGGTGTGCTTCACCGGTGTTCTGGTAGCCAACAGCTCGGCGTATCAAAGCGCAGAGGAGATCAGAATAGCCACTCGAGTTTGAAGTGGTGGTTGATAAATGCATGCGCATGATCTAGCCGATTAGATTTTGAATCGGCGCAATCCGTGGTGCAGGGGGTGAGCTGTCCCCACCGGACCGTTGGGTGACGTCATCCATCATTCGCCTACATATTCACTTGCTGCCGCATCCATTCTCACATGCGTGCCGCTCATTCTCTTTGTCGTGGCCGCCACCCAATCATCCAATTACACCATAACTAGCCGACGTGGCCAGTCGACTGGCCATACGGCTGCTCAACCATTCACTTTTACGCCATGCAAACAATTCAAAGTAAAATTCATGCGATTTGATGGAAGGAAGGGTCGAGACACTTACCTGCATGGCTGCACACGATTTTTCCAGTCTTTGGACGATGGTGAGTGGATCTACCTGCTGCATGCGAACTTACACAGACCCGGAGGCTCGTGGTTACAGGCTGCCGACGATGGAGTGGATGCTTGGGTTGCATGCGCCTGCGTTTTGTTGCAGATGGCGGTGCTGTGAATGGTATCCACTCGAGCAGGTTGAACTGTTACAGGATTCCCGCGAGGTGTCTCGTAACAGTTCTTCCTCCTTGGGTGCATGCTGCACGACGAAGGATCTGGCCTTTCAATCACGTTCCTGGAGCTTCTGATGCCTATGGTATGAGATCTCAGCACTTGTTTAACTTTGAAAATGGCTTTTCCCATGAGAACTCATCGATCTGCTTTGTTGGTGCAGGGAACTTGGTTGCATGTCGACAAGGATGGTGGAGCAAGGTGACAGCAATGTGCAAGGGTGCCAACAGAGGCTTGCATGCATCCAAACCAATCCTTAGTCGCTAAATCTCCTTTTAAGATGAATTCTGGGCCGTCCCAAACTTCTACAGGAAGTTTCCTGTAGAACACAGAGCTTCCTGTAGAAAGTTCGGGCTTGCTGTAGAAAGTCTGCACTTTCCTATAGAAAATCCGCGTCTTCCTGTAGAAAGACTGCATCTTCCTGTAGAAAGACTACATCTTCCTGTAGAGGACTCAAACCATGATAAAATTGCACATACCTTGAAAAAACATGGATACCCTTGGAGGAGGTGCTGGTGAGGTCTCTTGACAGCATGATAAGGACCCTTGGCTTTGAGTTGAAGGGCTTCCTCTCCTCCATAGAACATCTGCAACCTGCATGCAATTTTACCATAGTTTGCTTATTGTTTTTTCTTTTTTTTTCTTTTTTCTTCTTTTTTTTTTGAAAGATAACAGGGGCGCCTCAAAGAGGTTTTCACCCGTGCCATCTGCCCTGAGCACCTCAGAGAGGTTTTCACTCAAGGATCTTTTTCAAACCTTTTCTCTTTTTTTTTTTGAAAGACAATAGGGGTGCCTCAATGAGGTTTTCACCCCTACCACCTGCCTTGGGCGCCTCAGAGAGGTTTTCACCCAAGGATCTTTATTATTTTTTCTTTTTTCATTTTTTTTTTTTTTTTTTATATACCTCAGGGTATGCTAGAAGCAGAGGCAGAACCCCTCTCTAGGACCAATACAGATTTCTCCATAGTTTTGATGAACTCTTGTCTTGAGAGAGGTCTCCTGTAGATCTTCAATCGATGCCCATTGACAAGCATAGGAATGGCTTCCTCATCAATGGTTCGGATGAGGACAGATCCATTGTCATGGCATTTTTCCACTGCATATGGTCCTAGCCATCTGGTTCTCAGCTTCCCCTTGAAATCTTTGTATCTGGAGTCATACAACAAAGCCCAATCTCCCGGCTGAAATTGCTTGTCATGGAGATGTTGGTCATGCCACACCTTTCTCTGAAGTTGAACCACTTCTGAGTGAAGGAGGGCCTGCATTCGGTGCTCATCCAGGCCATTCAGCTGCAGTAGCCTTTCTTGTTGTGCATGGCTGAGATCTAGGTCCAGCTGAGCTGCCATCCTCAAAGTGTTGTATTCAAACTCAATGGACAGCAAAGCTTTCTTCCCATAGACCAGCTCATACGGTGTGAAGCCGGTGGTGGTCTTCCAAGTGGTGTTGTAAGCCCATGTGGCTTCAACCAGGCGATCTGCCCAGTCCTTTCTGCTGCTGCTCACCACCTTAGTCAAGATCCCTTCTAATGCTCTATTGGTGACTTCCACCTGCCCATTTGCTTGAGGGTGATAAGGGGTGGAAGTCCTATGCTTGATCTTGTGATGAGCTAGTAGATCTTCAACCAGGTTGGAGGTGAACTGGCTCCCTTGATCGGTGACCAGCTCTCTTCGATAGCCAAACTTATAGAAGATGTTTTCTCTTAGGAACTCGGCCACCTTTTCTTCTGTTGCTGCTTTGATTGCTTTGGTCTCTGCCCACTTTGTCAAATAGTCAGTACACACAATGATGTAAGTCCTTTGCCTCGAAGAGGGGTTGATTGGGCCCACAAAGTCCATGCCCCACTTCTCAAATGGCTCAAGAGTCACTTGAGGTTGGAGAGGCATCTCATCCCTTTGGGTCGGTTTCCCCATTCTTTGGCATTGGTCGCACTGACTGACATATCTTCTGACATCTTGATGAAGTGTGGGCCAATAGTAGCCTGCCTGCAGGATTTTGAAGGCAGTTCTCTTTGCTGCAAAATGTCCTCCACAAGGCCCATCATGACAAGTGAGGAGGATATCAAAGACTTCCTCCTCCCTTACACAACGCCTTAAGATCTGATCGGGGCCAAGCTTGAACAGATTGCCCCCGATCCAAGTAAATGAGGCACTTTTTCTGATGATTCTGCTCTTCTCTCTGGAAGATAGGTGCGGAGGGAACTGTGCTGAAACAAGATAGTTTGCTATATCAGCAAACCATGGAGAGAGTACTGAAATAGCAAACAGATGTTCATCGGGCATCTGGTCATCCACTGTTCCATCCTCATCTGCATACAAATCCAATCTAGATAAAAAGTCAGCAACAACATTTTCTCTACCTGGTTTGTCAACAATGGTCAAATCAAACTGCTGCAATAAAAGTAACCATCTAATAATATGAGCATTCACATCTGGTTTATTCATTAAATATCTAATTGCAGCATGGTCAGTATGTACAAAGGTCTGGTAACCAGTAATATAATGGCGGAACTTGTTCAGTGCATGGACCACAGCTAAGAATTCTTTCTCGGTTACAGTGTAATTCAGCTCAGCTTTGGACAAGTTTTTGCTAACAAAGTAAATGGCATATGGAAGTTTTTGCTCAACTTGTCCTAAAGCTGCACCTATGGCTTTGTTCGAGGCATCAGTGTGGATGTGGAAAGGTAGGGCCCAGTTTGGACCTCTCAGGATTGGGGCTGACACCAACTTGTCCTTCAATTCATTTAAAGCTCTCTGACAATCGTCAGTCCAATTAAACTCCACATCTTTTGCCAACAGGCCAAACAATGGCGAGGCTAGCTTGCTGAAATCTTTAATGAATCTCAGGTAGTATCCTGCTAATCCCAAGAAACTCTTGACATCCCTTACCTTTTGAGGAGGTGGAACCCTCTTGATGAGAGCGATTTTGTTAGGATCCACCTGCAACCCTTGGCAAGAAATGGTATGGCCTAGCACGGTCCCTTCAGTCATTAGGAATTCACATTTTTCAGGACTAAGGGACAAGTTCATCTCGATGCATTTGGTTAGGACTTTTCCCAGGTTGGACAATGCTTCCTGGAAGTTGGCCCCATAAGGAGTAAAGTCATCCATATAGATTTCTACTGCATCATGGACCAGCTCCGAGAAGATGCTCAAGACAGCTCTCTGGAAGGTAGCAGGAGCATTGCATAGCCCAAAGGGAAGGACTCGGTAGGCAAAGGTACCCCAAGGACAAGTGAAGGTGGTCTTATCTTGGTCTTTTGGGCTGATTTGGATTTGGTTGTACCCGCTAAACCCATCCAGGAAAGAGAAGAACTTCTTTCCTGCCAGTCCATCCAACACTTGATCTATGAAAGGTAGAAGGAAATGGTCCTTCTTGGTAGCTTTGTTCAGTTCTCGGTAGTCCACACAGATTCTCCATTTCCCATTCTTCTTGGGAACCAACACTAGAGGGGACACCCATTCACTATCTGAGATGGGGTAGATGAACCCGGCATCCAACAGTTTTTGCAATTCTTCCTTGACAATGTCCTTAAGGGCTGGATTCATTCTCCTCTGAGGTGGCCTAACCGGTTTACAATCCTCTTTGATGTATATATGATGGGTACAGACCGAAGGATGGACTCCTTTCATTTCCTTATAGCTCCAAGCAAAAGCATCTAGGTGGTTGGCCAACAGACTACACAGCTCCTTTTCCTGGGAAGGAGATAGGGAGGAGCTGATCTTCAATGCTTTCTCAGGGCCAAACTCCACATTCTTGACTCTGGGAGTAACAGGGTTGGTTGTACAAAGATCCACTAAAGTGCTAGCTTGGGCATCCTCCACCAATTTCTCTAAGGGTAGTGTACTGGAAGGTGGATTCTGGATCAAGGTCTCGATCAAGTCATCCTCGGTTGGGGGGTCTCTTCTAGTGGTATCTAAGGTGCACAGAGGTGCTGAGTACACCTCGTCTTCTTCTCCTTCTTCCAACCAGAGTGGTAAGTCATGCTCTAAGGAGGGTTGGGCAGGAGGGTATAGGACTAGCTGCTTGGACATGGGACCATTTTTGATGGTCATGTTTCCTGCACGACAACTTATGTAAGCATCTGCAGTAGCTAACCAAGGCCTTCCCAAAATGAGAGGATATCCAGTAAGCTTTGCCTTTGGTTGCAGAACCAAGAAGTCTGCAGGGTATTCCCAAGAGTCAATAGAGACCAAGACATCCTCCACAATCCCTTCGGGAGTCACGGTGGAGCGATCTGCTAATTGCAGTACTGTCGAGGTCTTCCTCAAGGAACCCTGAAGATTAAGTTTAAGCATGGTATCCCTGGTCATCACATTAATGGCAGCCCCCAGATCAATCAAGGTGTGAGGTATAATGGTGCCATTGATGTGAACATCTACTACAGGACTTCCAGGATCTAGGTACTTTGGGCAGATGACTTGTCCTAACATAAGGTCAGACAGTTGTCCTATGACATTGATAGTTGAAGCATCTTTCTTTCATCTGCCTAGGTGTTTGAAACACTTCTCCTTAACCAGTTTGTTGTATATTGGCACATCCTTGATGGCTTGGAGAAGTGGTATTTTTACACACAACTGCTTGAGCTCACCCAAAAGCTCATCCTCCTCTGGGTTGGGTTGTGTGGTGGCTGTTAGTCTCTCAGGAAAGGGTGGAATAACCTTCGGTTCACTTTCCTGTTTATCTTCCTCATCCTCTGGGGGAGGAGGTTGGCGATCTGGTAGAGTCTTTCCAGATCGAAGATTGATCTCCTGGATCTCCACAGCATAGGTAGGGCATGAGGTTTCCCCAGTGTATACCTGCTGGGCCTGTCTATTATTGGGGTTCGGGTTCGGTTGAGCAGGCATTTGAGGTTGCCTTGGAGGAGCAGGAGGTAATGGCTGAGGTTGAACTGGTGGTGGAGGCAAGATGGCAGGAGGAGTGTTGTATTGGGGCCTCCACCCCGACTGAGGTGCATTCCATTGAGGCTGTGGCTGGGCATGTGAGTGATATGAATGAGAAGTAGGTTGAGTGGGGTACTGAGGTGGATAAGACCATGGAGGAGGCATGGACCATGAAGGATGAGCAGGGGGACCCCAGGAAGGCATAGGAGTCGATTGATTGGGGCTGTAATAAGCTTGAGATGCCCCTTGCATCCCCTGCTGATAAGGTCTAGATCCTTGTGGCCTCCTTTGGTTGAGGTAATAGAGAGGTTCAGTGGGAGCTTCTGCCCCTTGGTACATGGCTTTAAACCCAGGTAAGGTTGGACACTGATTTGTGGGATGGTCCTCCTCACAAACGAAACACACTTCAACCGAATGCAATGGACATTCGTTCTTAGGGTGTCTCCTTGTGCACCTAGGGCAGAAGACAGCCAAGGCTCTCTCAGCTTCTTCTTTCTTTTGCTGAATCCTGAATGTGTCAAGCTGCATGGCAATGGTCTGTCTCACCTCACTCTTAAGATCTTCTAATTGATTTGCAAGCTCATGTTTGGAGAAAGGGACACTAGTTGAGAGGTGGTTTCCTCTACCTCGTTTCCGAGCTGCCCTGAAGTGGTTTCTAAACACAGTCTTGATGTCCTCATAAGGCAGTTGGTAAATGTCCCCCCCAACTAACATGTGAAGGGTATCTAAGAGGTCTTCAGGGACTCCTCGGAGCAGGACCAACTTGAGTGATTCAGGGTCAAGTGTGCACCTGGCCCGCTTATAGCTTAGTTGGAACCTCTCCTCATAATCCTCTAAGGACTCATCATTTCCCATGGTCATCCGAAAGATTTCCCCCTTTGTTTCCTTAGACCTATAGTAATCCCGGTACTTGGTATTGAAAGCTTGCTGCATCTGAGCCCAAGTGGTGATACTATTCCCAGGTAAGCCCATGAACCAGCGTAGTGCTGCATCCTTAAGAGTGGAAGGGAAAAGTTTCAACTTTTGCTCATCTTCAGTATAGTCATAGGTTCTACAAAGGACAGCAAACTCAAACAGGAAGGTATCCGAATCTTCAGTGGTCAGCCCATGGAAGTGAGGTAAGGCGGAGGGGCTAATGTTCTTCATTTTCATCTCTCCATTGGTCTCTCGGATGGGGAAGGCACCTTCTATTCTCTCATCTTCTCTTCTATTGTCAGCCATAGCTTCAGATGGAGTGGTCTCTAACTCTTCTTCTACTATAGGATCTTTGGATATCTTAGGATGTTCACCTATAGGTTCTTCTGGGTCACTGTCACCAAAGAGGAGAGAAGGGTGACTCAGTGATGTGGTGGGGGTGTTTGGTAGGAATTTGCCTGATCTATGTCGGTTCCTACGAGGAATGAAATGGAAAAGACTTTCTTTTTCTTTTGATTGTTTTTGCTTTGCTTTTCTTTTGGTACCTGCAAAACTGAAACAGATTGATCTACAACTAACTATGAAAGATGCAGAATTAAACTGAAAGCAGGAAAGAACTAATTTACTTTGCTCAAATGAAATTGCAAGAATGGAAATGCTAGTCTACGCTTGCAGAAAGGAAATGCTAATCTATGAAAGCAGGAAATGCTAATCTATGAAAGCAGGAAATGCTAATCTATGAAAGCAGGAAATGTCTATGCTACTTTTGCAGAATGGAAATGAAGTAAACTACTTAGCAGAAGGCAAGAGTAAGAAAGTAGAAGAAAAGCAACAATTACTAATACTCTGACGCTTCCCCGGCAACGGCGCCAAAAAGATGGTGGGCTCCAGTATTGTAGCAATAATGCTACAACTCCTGGAGCTTCCTATCTCTAATTTTATCAACCCGGTAGTTCGTACAAACTTGGAAGCGACGGTGCTGTATGCACAAGTACTAGCTCTTGTCGCAGCTGTCACTTGGTCAGCTGGCACAAGTCCGTTAGGGCTCAAGCCAACTTCTATATGCTCACAGAAGAAGCTTTATGAATGATGGACGAAAGCTAACTCAAAGGAGACTAGTCTATTTGCAGAAAGAAACTGAAAGCCAACAAAGCATGAAAACCCTAGTAAACCCTAATTTGACTAGCTAGACCCTTACTATGCAAAACTGTGAATGAAACCACTACCAATAATGCCATTACTTGCAGTGAACTGAAATACATGCATCTAAGCTACTTGCATCTGAAAAGACATGTTTTTGTATTTTTTCATTAAGTGGTTGGATTTATTGTGATGATGCTTTTGATTAGGGTTTGGTTGTGCAGGAGCGGTTTGAATGGAAGGAAAGCATGGGCAAGGTCAGGATGGCTAGGGGAGGTCCTAGAGGGTCTCTAGCATCAGTCCACAGAAGTCTACCACGTTCGGATGCTCAGCAACCGAGTTTGCAGGCTTCTACAGGAAGTCTGCAGGGGATCCTACAGGAAACTCAGGGGTTCTACAGGAAGTCTGTGCAATTCTACAGGATGTTTGACCGTGGAAGTTTTGGGAGATGGTGAAGTGTTGGAGTGGTGTGGGAGGATAGGTGAGATGGAGATGGAACTTGTGATGGCTCAGGAGCAGAGAAGTCATATGGAGGAAGAGTGCATGCAGTGGTTTGATGGCTGGAAGGATGGGATCAACGAAAGGTTAAGTAAATGAAGCTACGTGGCAATGGATGAGTTGGAGGGTAAATGAGCTGGACAGAGGCCAAGTAGGTGGCTTGAGGAGAGATCAAGAAGAAGAAGAAGGAAGTGGAATGATATGGAGCAGCGTAAATGAAACAAATGACTTATGTCTTGCACCAACAACGAGAATTCATTAACCTATGATGCCTGTGCCATTAAACCTATGAACAACAATGTAAAACCAAGAAAAGAAACTCGTGCATGGAAGTGGAATGTAGAAGTATGGTTCAATATCAAAAGTGCATGGATGGATCTTCAACGAAAATGACTATGTTGCAGCTTGCATGAACGTGAGAAGAACTGCGTTTCTTTTTGGTGGTTGGTTATGGACTGCACCCCAATCCCTAAGCAGAGATGGCAGTGAGCTCTAACAACCTTTTTCTGGAGCTCCAATAAATTATAACGATCCTCTTCTAACCTAAGCAACTGGAAGCAAATTCACCATAAACTAATCCTATTCAATCTCATGAAAAAGACTAAATTAACAGACTGTAAATTCGAATTGCATGTTAAAGTAAAGACTCAAAGTGCTGGAACGAAATGCAAACAACATTACAACACCGAGGAGATCTATTGCTCTCAGGTTGGGCCCTAACCTGAGAGCTATAGCTCCCTTAGAAACTCAGAATGAGATCAAAATCTGCCTGCCTTTATTCATAAACAAAAATCTGATGTCATGCCAAAACTGGCTTACAAAAAGAACTAACACCGAGCTGCAGCTCGTACTTCCAAATTACAAGAGTAATGCAAAAGTTCAAAAAGCTCCTATCCAAGGCTACGGCCTCAGTATTTATGCAAAATGATAGTCCAACAGGTTTCCTTGATTTGTGGAGCTCGGCTATCCAACTGAAGGTTAAACTGCTGATCCTGTAGGGCAGTTGTAACTGCTGTTCCTGTAGAACAATTGGCTGCCTCTAAGCTCGGTGGGGAGATTGGTTGGAGCTCGGAGCTATGGTGGGAATCACGAGGAAGGTCCCCAAGACTGTGGACATCCTCTCCTAAAAACCAGCAGTGCCACCTTATTGTCTCCTTGTCTCCTTTCTCGTGGTCTTTGCTCCCTTTTGATGCCAAAAAACCTGAAACATCATGTATTAGTCACGTAGATAGAATGCCTACCCTTCTTCCTACAAACAACACGAATAAACCAAGAAATGAATGCATAAGCAATAAAAAATGAATGATTTGAGCAGAGCAAGTAGGCCAAATGAGCCCAAATTGTACCAAAAATTGGGGCTCATCACTTATAATCAAGCATATGTTATCCTCATCAAGCTTGTAAAAAATAAAGAGGTACTTGCCAGAAATGGTGGGGGAAAAGAGAGAAAAATGAGCCCATTTATTATCCTTTGTCTCAGAAGAAGCCTTATTACCACTCTTGAACACGACACTTTCATTCACCTGGGTTGGGAAATCCTTTGCCTCACAGTTGATCAAACCACATTGAAAGTCTTTAGCCGGGTATTAACTTTGGGTCAAATGTTACCAAGCCATCTATCGTGTCGTTATGTGTTCAAGAGGTCTCTGCAATAAACATTCATCTGCAAAATACTCGTCGTCCATTTTTGACCATCCCTGAGTTAGTCCTTACAACTACATTTCTTCAACTTGATCTATGATTTCGTGTTGTGGGCTTGCCTGCAACGGGTCGCTTTCTATCGACATCAGCACATTATCTAGAAAGATGACCTAGGAATCGTCAGTACCTTGAAGTCTGCATGCATCAATGGCAGGTTTCTCGCCTTTGACGACAGTTTACATCATTGACTCTCGATCGAAGGATTCCGTGAAATGTTCGACATCAACTCATTCATTCACATCTCATGGATTGTACTGGGTACTTTGAGAAACATTGACATCACTGGTGGTCTCTCTCACGCTTGTTAACAGTTTACATCATTGACTGGTAATCAAGTGGTTTCTACCATGTTCAACATCAACTCATTTATTCGCATGGATAGAATCGTACCTGTTCGGGAAGTAGAAATGAAGACCCTGGATCTAGTTTCCACCATCCAGGCTGCGAGGAGTTTTGTATTCATTATACAGTAGACTAATCATAAACAGATGGCTGCACCCATACTGTGTCTACAAAAGTCTATGATTTTGATGTACTGCAAAATCATTCTTGTATCAGAGTAGTAGTTAGATTGTTAGTTAAAGTTTTCAATCTGAGTATGGGAATGCCTACCTCAGCGATGATATCATCTTATATATGTATTTTGTGTTGAATATTTGCAGGTTCTGACCGGGCTCTCCGCAAGATACTCCTTGAAATGATAAAGTACTTCACCCTTCCTAGATCATATAAAACCCTAATATACTACAGGCTTCGCACTTTAGGGGGCAATCTGTTACACTAAAATTTGTCACCATGACTATTTGCAGTTAGTATGGCTCCATCAACTGTCATACTATCCTCCTTGGCAAACCTCATACCTCTGCTCTCCATGTCAAACTCCAAGAAAGAGAGAAAGTCATTAAAAATCTATATATCTCTGGGTATGCAGTTTCTCTTAGCCTTACCTGCGTGTACGCACCCCAAGTTCACAATACCTGCGTACTTGTACGCTATGTATGTAAAGCAATGGGTGCGTACTCCTGTAAAGTTCAAAAGGCGCAAGTTTCACTCCAAAAAAGTTACTTGTGGTCATTTCTAGAGCCTTCTAGAAGCTTGTTTGACGTGTATGAAGCGCCTCCAGATGGTTCATGTATCCCTACCAAAGAGGAACTTATCCCATCAAGAGGGGAGCTATCCCATCCAAAGAGGGGTTTATCCCATTTATGGTGGACCTGAATAAATTCCTCTAGAGCACTATAAATACAGGCATTGGGCCCAAGGGAGGAGAGGTTGAAAGTTGAACATTCCTAAGGGTAGATGCTGCTGGAATTAGGACTTCCTTGTAGAAGCTTGTGAGGAGAGATTACCATCTTTGCTTGTTTCCATTGGGAGGTGGGTGAGCTGATCAGAGTAGGGGAGAACTCTTGTGGACCCTGGGAGGACCTTGCACAACACCAAGGCTCAGGTTGTAATGGTTCCTTTTGTTACCTTTTAATACAAATTAGTCCATTCTTCTCAACAATTTGTTATTTATGAGTTGTTTCATATACTCCTTGGTCTATATGTTAAATATGTTTTATTTTATGTGATATTCAGGTGCTATTTAATCGTTTGATTGTTAGTGAATGCAGGTTTCGAAGGGAAGGAGGAGCTCATCCGGATCAACGAAGCTGGACTACTACAACAGCGTTGGATTACAGGTAGGATCTAAACACTTGATTTCTCATATTGTAAAAGCATATTTAGGGAAGGATTTCTCTTATTTGTCTTGTTTGTCATTAGAAAGTCTTAAGCTTCTAGGAAGGTCGGTTGTGTCCGCACTAACGAATCTTTCCGCGTGACATATAGTGCCCAAGAAAAATGGTAAGTGGCGCATTTGTGTTGATTACACACAACTGAACAAAGCAACGCTCAAAGATTATTTCCCACTACCATTCATTGACCAAGTGTTAGACACCCTAGCTGGGAAATCATCATTTTCTTTTCTTGATGGTTTCAGTGGCTACAACCAGATCAGGATAGCCTCAGAAGACCAGGACAAAACCACATTCACCTGTCCTTGGGGCACTTATGCTTATAATGTTTTGCCATTTGGACTTTGCAATGCTCCAGCTACATTTCAGAGAGTTGTATTAGCTATTTTCGCTGATTTAGTTCATGATTGTGTTGAAGTTTACATGGATGATTTTTCAGTGTACGGCAATTCATTTGAACATGCATTAGAGAACCTTGAAAGAGTTTTGAAAATATGTATTGAAGCTAATCTATCCCTGAGCAATGAAAAGTGCTTTATGATGTTAAACGAAGGGATAGTATTAGGCCACTATATTTCTTTTCAAGGCATCAAAGTTGACCCAGAAAAGATCCAGATCATTGTTGATTTGCCAGTTCCAAAGAATCAAAGAGAGGTAAGAAGTTTCCTTGGGTACACAAGCTATTACAGAAGGTTTATTGAACATTTTAGTAAAATAGCTTTACCTTTGTTTAAACTTCTAACAAAATATGTACTTTTCAACTGGAATGAGAACTGCCAACAAGCATTCGAAGTACTCAAAAAGAAGTTATCAACCGCACCAGTCTTAAGAGGGCCTAATTGGAGCCTACCATTTCATACCTTTATAGATGCATTTGACACTGCAGTGGGTGCCTCATTAGGCCAAAAAGAGGAATCTTGTAATTATGCCATTTATTTCATTAGCAAAAATCTAACACCTGCCGAGTCAAACTACACAGTCACAGAAAAGGAAACACTTGCCATCATATATGCTGTGAATAAATTCCGACATTATATAACTGGTTATGAAGTCTTTGTACATACTGATCATTCTGCCATTAGACATTTAATGAATAAACTAATAACTAGTGGCAGAGTTACCAGATGGTTATTATTGTTACAGGAATTTAACATCACAGTGTTAGATAGACCAGGTAAAGAGAATCAGGTGGCAAATTTTCTTTCTAGACTGCAAAATCCAGGTGAGGTTGTTCCGGTTGAAGATTATTTTCCAGATGAAAATTTATTTGCAATTTCCATAGTGAATCCTTGGTATGCTGATTTGGCCAATTATTTGTCTACAGGAAGGACACCTCCACACTTTACTGCAAAGGAAAAGAAGAGACTAGTCAAACAAAGTGTTAGATATTCATGGCTTAATGGCGATTTAGTTTACACTGGTTATGATATGATTATTAGAAGATGTGTAAGAAATGATGAGATAATTGATATTTTAAAATCTTGCCATGATGAACCGTGTGGTGTGCATTTTGCAGCTAAGCGAACAGCATTCAAAGTTCTTACTCTTGGATACTACTGGCCATCCATTTTTAGGGATGCGAAGAAGTATGTAAGGAGTTGTGACAGCTTCCAAAGAATGGGCAGGCCAATAGCTACAGACGAGATGCCCCTTCAGCCCCAAGTTCACCTAGAGCCATTTGAAAAATGGGCTCTAGACTTTATAGGACCCATTAACCCAACCTCCAATGGTAAGAAGTACATCTTAGTATGTACTGATTACGTGACAAAATGGACTGAAGCAAAAGAACTGGTTAGAGACACCGAACAAACAGTGGTAAATTTCCTTTTTGAAGAGATTTTTGTAAGGTATGGAGTACCAAGGGAGATAGTGACTGATCAAGGTACTCAATTCACTTCCAAGCTAGTGAAGGACATCACAGACAAATACCAAATCAAGCATAGAAGAAGCACACCTTACCATCCACAGGTCAATGGGCAGGTGGAATCCACAAACAAAACTTTGGAAGGGATCATTACTAAAACAGTGGCAATGAACAGGAAGAATTGGGAAGAGAAGCTCAAAGATGCACTCTGGGCTTACAGAATTACGTGGAAGAATACTACAGGATTTACACCATATGAGTTGGTGTATGGAAAAGAGGTAATGCTTCCTATTGAGTTTCAAATACATTCTTTTAAACTGGTTGTCGATTTGCAAATTGACCTGGACCAAGCACAACAAGAAAGAATTCAGCAGTTGAACCAGCTGGATGAAATGACGCAGCAAGCAAAGGAAACCACAATCCTCATGCAAAAACAAAGGAAGCAGTGGCATGATGCACATATCAAGAAGAAGCAGTTCAAGGAAGGTGACTGGGCTTTACTTTTTGACTCTAAATTCAGAGATCATAAAGCCAAGTTTACCACCCATTGGATGGGCCCATACCAAATTATTCAGGCTTACGACAATGGCTCAGTCAAGCTCAAAACTATTGATGGAGAAGGTCATTCCTTTACTGTCAACGGTCATCGCCTGAAACTATACACTAAGCCCATCAGCAAGCAAAATTTTCTCCAAACAGTATCTCAACAAAGATAGGTTGAGATACTGCAGCCTTCAGCTGCAGTATCCCTGCCTTAGTTCATTTCATTTCAATTTAGAAATTCAAAAAGAAATTAAAAAAAAAAAAAAACCAAACAAAATAAAATCTAAAAAAATATATATATATAAAATAAAATAATATATATCTATATAATAACAATGGGTTAGATGTGAAAACCAGACTCTGGCACACTCTAACCCCAAATTCTTACTTGAAAACCAATTCGTTGGCGGGTAAGAATTCCTTTTCTTTTGTTCACTGTTTCATTTATCAACTGAATAATGACTTGAGGACAAGTCAAAACTTTAGTGGGGGAGAGAAGCATCAGCATTTTGTTCTTTTATCTCTCCATTGTAAATTCTTAAAGATTTCTTATCTCATCTCCTCACTGTAAATTTCCAAAGTAGTTTGTTTCAGCATTCCAGATTTCAATAAAGAAGTTGTTTTGTCATTGTTTTATCTCAGAGGGACCTGGTTATAAACATTATGCAAGGGGACCTGTTCTGTCCAGAAGACCATGTTACCAACACCAGCAGTAATGGGACCTGTTTAAGACACATAAAAGGGACCTGTTAAGAGACTGTTACTTCAGGATTACTTCAACAAAGCCTCATCAAGTTCCTACAAGGATCCACAGGTTGCTGGGCACCAAGACTTCATCAAATACCAAAGATCAAGGAACCTGTATACATATAATTCTTTCTCCGGATTTCAAAGGAGCTGCATGAACATCTTCAAGATCTCAGAGGGACCTGTTGCATTCGAATCTATCTCAAGGGACCTGTTATGAACAACAAAGAATAGTCAAAAGAGACTAGTCCTACTCAGCATGCCAATGCAACAACAACCAACAAAAGTGTAATGTATTCCTTATTCTTAACATTTAATTTATTAGATTAATTTTTAATGTTGAATTTAATGACTGTGACTGTTATGATCAATTTCAAAGACACTACATTTTCCATCATCCCTTATCTTACTGTTAATTCTTACCATCTTTCATACTCCAACCTATTTCATACCTCTAAATTCGTTACCCCTTTTCATATCAACCTTGTTATGTCAATCGGATCTTGCAGCCATACCAACATCTTCCATTTGGCTGAGTACCAATAGAAGCAGGACATGTGGTGAATTGTTCTTTAAAAAAAGAGAAAGAAACAAATGTTAAGCGGGCTTATTCATTGTATCCCACATGGCCAAATTATGATTCCACCACCCGACGTAGCCAAATGATACAGAGGACTCCCTGAAATCATACCCCAGTACTGCATATACGCTTCTAGCACTTCTATGATGGCATCCATACAAGCAGTACAGCCATTCCTCTGTTCCAAAATATGAATATGCTATGAAGTAAGTGTAGTGGTTATTTCACCATCATTCTCAGTTATTTCATGTCGGCATTCGACTCCAGTGACTTCCACAATAAGGATTGAAAGCAGTGAGCGCCACAAAAAGGGAAATATAGCCATTCGGGTTCGAATTCCACCATAATCACAAGACAATCAACCGAGCATCATATGGGTTACTAAGGGAGCGACACCACCAGGTCATCAGTGTTGGGGTGGAAGACACAAAGGTAACAAATTGAAACTTCTTTGTTGAAATCGCAAAACATAAACAGAGAAGAGTTAGAGCACAACTCTCTGCCAAAATGACCAATAGGTTCGAGCCGAGCATGTTCGACAGTTCTCAGTATCACGAAGATTGCATTTCAATTCTCAGAGAGATACAGTGGCTCCCCTTTTTAGAGAAATTTCATGGAAGTAATGAAGAGGTTACCAAACAATTCGCTTTCACATTCAATGGAGAGAAAGCCCTGATAGGTAATTTTTCATTCAGGGTTTGGAAGACACCATAGCACAGTCAATAGGGATCAGCCCAGAAGGGGAGAAGTACTTCAAGACAAAGCAATTTAAAGAGAAGTCATGGACTCAATTTATGTCCAGATCCAGAGTCTCATCAATTAATTGGAAGAAAGGCATCCCAAGGAGTTTACTGATGCATCCCTGGGACGAGATGGTCTATATCCTCCAAAAATTCGTAACTTGTGAAGGCCGTTACAGTATTGTTTATCTATACCATATTAAACTACTGCTACACTTGAAAAGGCAGTGTGTTATCAGTCTACCATACTTCCTATTGCAAAGCCTAACCAAGATGTCGAAGACCATCCAAAAGCAAAAGGGAAATGAAGACAAGAGCTTATATCACTTTGGGTTAATTAAAATTCTTATTGAGCATGAATTGTAGAGAAGAGAGAAAACGTGGAAGGAGTTCTTAGCTGCTAACCAAATTAAGGATGAAGAAGACGAAGAAGAACTGCAGGAGAACTCAGGATTCATGAAGGATATCGATGAAGAGATCCCAGTATCCAAAGCAAGCAAGGTACCTCCACTTGTGAGCAGCATAAGGACTAGGAAAATGAGAAAAGAGGATGCTCAGAAAGCAGAGCAAGATAAAATCTTCACCACCTATTCAAGAAGAACGAGGAGAGCATCAAAATCCCAGTTACAAGAAGACCAACTTGAATCCAATGCACCTATACCGATGGATATTGAGAGTAGTGCCCACTCACAACCAGGACCAGGAGCTGATATAGAGGTTGAAAGCAATAACAGGCAAGAAAAAGGTTCACCACCTCCCATTAAGAAACGGAAGAAACTGGAGAAACAAATTGAGAAATTAAAGGAAGAACTCATGGAGGCTAATATGTTGGAAAAAGTTATCAAGAAAGAAAATGAAATGCTCCGAGCACAGAGTAAAGAGACTCAACAGAAGAATGAAAAGTTAAGGGAGTGAATCAATGAACTTGAGGCTGAGCAAACAGATATCTGTAAATGGGCCACTAAGTGGTACAACCAGAAGAAGACCCTCAAAGAAAAATACAAAAGATTAAAGCAGGAGCTCCATGGTTAGAAAGATGCTCAGGTGAAAAAGAATGTGGATACATTGCTGAAGGCAGCAGAGGTACAGGCAGGGACAGAGTTCAAGGGAATCACTTCGGGGTTAGCATGAGGTCATGCTAATTCATTAAGTCAGGGAGAGATGTTGGTACCATCCCATGACCTCCTTTTTCCTCCTAAAACATATCATTTGCTTACCTCTTTCCATCATACATCTCTTAGATCCCTTGAAATTGATTAGTTAATAGTACTATAGTTATTAAAATGCATTAAAATTGATTTAGGAGTTTTATGTTAAAGAATTAGGAATTTTTGATAAAATGACTACAGGAAGTTACAACATCATGTAATTGGTTTATTTTTTGACATGTGGCATGACAGCTAGGCTAGAGCGAACGGTAGGGATGAAAAGTAGAATGTCCAAGCATGGACGAATACCTATCCTACAGCAGAACCGACCCTCCTACATGCGCGGTCAACGATGGTCAAAGTATAGCATGTTGGCGACAAAGGCAACAACATCATATCATTCTAAACTGATTTAGTTTTGTTCCTTTTTGAAATCAGTTCAGAATAGAAACATTTTAAAAAGTCATGACATGATAAAAGCGGCAACAGCCGCATCATGAATGTACATTCGTTTTCGAAATGTAAAGGTTGTAAAAACATATGTAAACACAGTTCTGTGTAGTTAGTTGTGGATTATCATTGTATCGTTTTGAAAACAGAGTTTTGAACTTAATACCAAGAACATGGTTGCAGTCACGATTTCCTTGTTGCGTTGATTCTATAATTGGTTGAGCACAGTCCAGTATACCTATGAAACGCGGATGAGCCCTGCGTTAAACTGGTATACTGTCATTTCTTTTTATTCACAACTTAGGGTATTAAATGATATGCACAACAATTAGAATCGGTTTTGATTTCAATAGAATGCGTATGAGTGATGTTTATGATAGTGCTTGAACAGTTCATCACTGAGATCGTGAATCGTATCCTGTAAGGGATTCGATCCTTTGTTGTCTTTTAAAGCAATGTCATGAACTCTGTTATCATTTTAAAGTATGCTTATGATTTCAATATGTCTTTATCTTTCATGAATATTAGTTGAATGCTGAGTATTTGTTGAACAGGGGTTTTATGCATAGTGTCTCTGTAAGGAGATTGAAATCTTGGTTTAAAGTGATACACAGTGTTTTAATTTGGTAAATGAATTGAATGACAGTGTTGTAATTAGGTAGATTAACTGAGTGACCTAAGTGTTTGGGTGATAGGTAACACACCTCAATCTTCCGTAAAGAAGTCCTGTAACCTACCATCATAACCACTTAGCTAATAATCCTTTATGTCTATATATTGTAGACACATGTCTCTAAGTCTACGCATCCTGGTCGATAATAAATATAGCCTAGTCTAGCACCCTAGATAGGACACTACAGCAGTGAATAACTATGGCTTCTTTATATTATCATCCGTAATTTGTTGTGTTGTCCACACAACCTTCACAACAAACCAAACTGATCTTGATCCTCACTTCCTAAGCCCTTGAAAACTGGAAACTTCATTTTATTCGACATGTTGATAGACGACAGTGGTGGTGGTGGTGTGGAGGAATGTGTATGTTGTGAAGCTGGAGGTGGAGGCGGTGTTGACAGATGAGGTATTGGTAGAAAACCCTACTGTATCAGCTGGACAATGCTCTACCGTGAAGCCTCTGCTACTCCCTCGTCATCACTCACAGGAGGTTCAATCAATGGGCTATATTCAGGGCCTATTATTCCCCTATCCCTGAAGAGATTCCCACTTCGCATAGCTCCAAACATCAAGGCATTGGCATAACTTGTTTTTTACACACAACATCTTAATCCAAGTGTTCAAAGATATCAAATACTTTTCTGATGGTTCTTTGATGAAGCGTCGCTCTACTTCGCTGTAACTGGCTGAGGTATCAACCTTGAACACTATAACAAATCCTCCTCTGACTCGATCAATCCAGTGATCAAATATGCACGTGATATTATCTTCAGAATCTTCCAACCTCTACATGAGCTCTGGAGTCCACACTATCAGATCGTCAAGCCTCCACCTTCCTTTGTCGTCTACTAATTTAGTGATCCACTCGTATAGTTTGATCGAGAAGGTGCAGAAGAAGATTTTTTGTATTTCTATGTATAAATATTTCTCCAACCACTATTATTTTGTCAGGTGTAGATTTCTATTTTCTTACGTCATGAATTCATGGATCTTTCTATCCAACCACTTCTCAATTTCCTTCTTGGTTGGATTCTAGTGATGCGACATCACACATCTCTTTGTGCAGATCCTAGTCTCGACAATGGAACCATTTTTTGGCTTATGGGGTCCTAACCCAGGTTAAGAGTTAGTTGTGCCAAACAAATCCCTAGACCACTGGCCCTTTGGCCATCAATCCACGGTGCACAGACTGAAGTCTCACCTGAAGCAGTATGGGGGATGTTGGAGCCAAGTTTCTGCACCCAGAGATCAGCATGATGTCCTTTTGGTGACCTAGATCTGCCTTCACGCAAACCTCTAGGCTCCTGCAGCCTAGTGCTGTAACTTCCCTTAATTGTCTTCTAGACCTCCAAGAAGGTCTACGACTGGCTTTTGTGGACCCTGAATAGGCAAATTAACTACTTATGCACACCATACATTACTCTTAGACCAGTATTTACTCAGATCCACCTAAGGGTTCGATAACTTCAACAGACAGTGTTATGATATTCATATAATTACTTAACATTAATTGCACTCAAATAAGAAGACGAATCAAGTAAATTTGCGCATCAATACATCATTATTTTATAAAGACATCATTCCATCACAACATATATTACAATCATAAATAACAGAAGTAAAGAGCCAAAACACAAGAATTTTTGCAATAATCTTCTTTATTTATTTTCAATGTAGGTTTACAAACTCAATACTTCCCTATGCACTCACATGCAGGCGTCCACGCACTCAGCTGCGAACACTTCTCTAGGCCTCTGCGCACTCAGCTGTAGAGCCTTTCCCTCTTCTAGGACTTCGACTTCTACGCTAGACTTATTCTCTTGTACCAATATGCTTCTTACTTTCCCACCTTAAAATCTCTAAGAAACAACTATTTATACAATCCCATGGTCCGTAGACCATGGGTAAATCTCAAAAGCCGACTTAACTTTACATAAGGAAGGGTAAAATCCATCTTTAAGTCTTAACTAGCTATGCACTCCGCGACCACAATTTGTGGATACTTTTCTTCTTTTTACATCAAAACTTGGGCCTTTTCCCCACAACTAACCACACGAGGCCTCATCCCAATAGTAAGCACCACATATCTTATCACATATAAGCTACCATTTCCCAAGCTATTTTATTTCCATTATATATGTAAGCATATTTCATTGCTTTGATGTTAATGAAATGAAGTTTTATTTCTATTGGATCTTTGTGTTTATGTGTATATCTGTATTCTTTTGTATTCCTGCATAAGTCTGAATCAACTGCAAATTGTTCTCATCCTTGACTGTATGGACTACTACAATAGGAGAACCCATGGTTCACATGATCATACAGGCTTCTAAGATATAAAATATAAAAGTATGAGCTTTGCTATCCAATCATTGAAACCTTAAACATGCACCCTATTGCAAGACAAATATTGACATGCATTGAATTTTCCTAAGGCTTGTAAGTTGTATTGTTATATGCGTGTGTTTAATAGAGACCAACATGACCCCACACTCCATCATTCATAAATATCCCAAGGCCCAAATCGTAATACATATAAGAGCATTGCGACAATTGAAAGGTGAGTTTGATTGAAGATATATTTGTTAGTTGATAAGTTGATAACATGACTAAGACTCCTCCCTTTCCTCATCTTGAAGAAACCTTTAGTATTATCCATCACTTGGAAAGGTTTTGGCTACATTGGAATCACTTTAGTAAGGCACAAAATATCACTCAAGGATTTTTCTTTAATCTCTACATCTGATGGATTTTTGGTTTTGGGGATGAAAGGGCTTATCTTAAAGTATTTTTTTAGTTAATTTCTTGAAGGCCTTCAAAACACATTTGTTGCTTTCCAAAGAGGTGTCTATCAATATCTACATCTAAGATTTGATAAGTATTTCTGTATGTGTCTCCTTATGGGATGACTTTGTGGTTGGCACATTGGGATGTTATCCCCTCCACCTATTTTCAAATCCCATGCGCTGACATATTTGGCCCACTATGATAAGGTTCAAGGAGTATGTAAGTCATAAATTCATGGTATATCTACCTTATGGGCTATTGAATATACTATTGGTGTTATAATAACAGTCGGTAGGTTTGATCTTGGGTCTCCCCCAAATTTCTCCAACTAGTTACCAATTCACCATGGTAAAAAAAGGTATTTCAGCATGTTGTTGTATGGAATCCATTATGTCAGGAATTACTATTAGGAGTGGAGTGGAGAGAACCTACCCAAATGGATAGATTGGTGGTGATTGTCAAAGTTTCCTTTCTACGGAATGAGCAAGATACCTTAGGCACAGAAGCCAAACATGGGGATTGAAAAATTGATTTATCTTCATAACATTAGGATGTTTCATTTGAACAAAAGTGATGCAATCAGATGTGTCAGCTCACCTAGGCACACTTGGGGTGCATTTGGGTCTAATTTCTAGATGACTTGGTTTTGGACAGCTAGATGACCTTGAGAAAATGGCACTTGGCTTTGAAGCCATATTTCTACATCAAGATAACACAGGTTCAGGAACTTCCCCTATGTGCTCTATATTCCCAACTAATTCCTTGGATTTGCAATGAGTAAAAAATATATGAAATACTTATTTATGTAAGTCCCTGTAATAAAACTCTAGGAATTAGTTGGGATTCATCACATTAAAGCACAAAAACATTCTGCAAACTTGACATCATCTCCTTTTAGGATACTTGAGAGTCTATTGTTTCTTGTAAAGTGCATGTTGTACAATTCTAGGAAGGTGGCTTTGATAATTTCTTTGAAGATCGATTGCAGTTTGTTCATATTTTTCTTGCCTTGTCTCTTCTAAGCCCTAACCCCTAGTCACAATTTTGTGGCTGCCAGTAGATGCTTGTGCAATTGGAAACATAGGGTTGTTAGTCTCATTTGAGTCCTACCTAAGTGCATGCTTATTCTCCTAACTTTAAATTTACGGTGTATTTTTTATTCACTCACGACCATATGTATGATGTCACACTTCATTGTTATTCCAGGTAGATATCCCTTTTAATCAACATGCTCACTCCAGTAGGAACCATTTATTTACCATCTGCACTTTGTTTTAAGACATAATAGGTGAACTTACATTAGTTTGTTTTTCTTTTATTCCTTTATTTTGATCTCAAGTTATAGTGCATGTCTTCTTGATGTCAATTCTAGTATTTTTCCTTTTGATCATGATTGAAGCAGTCATTATGAAATTCATGTGAATAACTTGATGATTTTTATGTTTTCTTTTCGAAAATAGTGTGTAAATCTTGTGGCTTAGGAAGGAAAAAGCGAAGAAGCTTTAGCATCCTACAGAACACCTGCAGAAGAGAAAACAAAACAACAGTTTCCTGCTCCTCACATTCTTTCATTCAAAGCTAGTTTTATATCTCCTTAACTTTTTGGTTTGTAATCTCTTTTATGAATTTCTACATTTGTTTCTTGTATGCAATGTTAAAACCCTTTACATTATCTAATAAGGCTCTTGAGCAATTTAATTTTAGAAACAACATTCAATGGTAATGTTCATAACCTTTGTTGCAGATTGCTTAGATCGGAAAGGAAAACATATATCTATGTAATGATGTCACCCTTTTCCTGTTCATGTTCCAATTTGGCAATGACGGAATTCAACTTTCTCCATGAAATTTGAATTAAGTTTTCCATTAAATTCTTTTATATACATATACAATTAATTCAATTAAACAATAACATAGCAAAATTACATATTAAATATGCAATTTATTATTAATAATGTTATCTATACATTAATGAAACACATTTTTTTTTCCAAGAAAAACATCTGTATATTTGATATTTCAAGTCTGAAAGAAAAATATGCATTGTTCTACTAGAGAAGGCCTCAATAGAATGCATTTTTGACAAAACGTACAGAATTAAGAATCTGTTCAACAATCCTATTTCTACTTTTACATAGTCATCCTTGGATTGTTTCAGGTAGCCTTTACTTCTCAAAAACATACCGTAAAATATCCACCATAGATGGTAGATGAATATACTCTTGTTGTTATAGTAATAGCTATAATATTTGAGATTACTCCGACATGTTACTGATTCATCATGGTTTAAAACAATTGTGTGCTTCCAGCTCGAGAGTGGAGTGTTTTTGTAGAAGATAGAAAAATGTGAGAGAACCTACCCAAATGGATAGATTGGTAGTGATTGTCAAAGTTTCCTTTCTACGGAATGAGCAAGATACCTTAGGCACAGAAGCCAAACATGGGGATTGAAAAATTGATTTATCTTCATAACATTAGGATGTTTCATTTGAACAAAAGTGATGCAATCAGATGTGTCAGCTCACCTAGGCACACTTGGGGTGCATTTGGGTGTAATTTCTAGATGACTTGGTTGTGGACAGCTAGATGACCTTGAGAAAATGGCACTTGGCTTTGAAGCCATATTTCTACATCAAGATAACACAGGTTCAGGAACTTCCCCTATGTGCTCTATATTTTATTGGGATATCCATACCGGCATGTTGTTTTCCCTCGATCAATAACATCCTAGATGCTCTCGCCTTAACTTTCAAATATTTTTACTCTCACTCCCAGAGTTTGTAAGGTGTAGAAGAAGGCAGTGGTTCACTAAGATTGTTGGTGGAAATTCGATATCGAACAATAGTGCTCCCATGGAAAGTTGAAGAACATGAATGGAATGGTTTTCATGCTTATCTCTAAAAGCATAGGCTTAAGGTGAAACTTAGTGTTGTTTGGATTGAGAAACAACACAATCATTTCTTGCATAGCTATACAATAAATCCAACTGCAAAAGTTTGCTTTCCAATTTGTTAGGCATGTTATATTTCTAAATTACACCATCCTCCTAATCCAATGGCTACACTACCCTTCTAGTTGTATAATCTAGATATATGCATCAAAAGCTAGCTAAATTTAGTTATTGTTCAGAGTCACAAGTTCATGGCTAGTGAAAGAGGTCCAAAGGCCCTTAAGGGTTTGTACAATAAAGGGATATATTTAGGGTTATATAGTTATACATAACATTAGATGACCTAGTAATGTTTTGGCACTTGGCTCTAAAGCCATGTATTGCTACATGCATTTTCCACCATTGCAAAGTACTAATTTGAAATTTGAAAATTGTAAGTTACAAAGATAGTGGTTCCAATGGATCCATAAGTTGTCTTCTAATATGATTCATTATTGACAAATTTGCATTCGTTTGAATTTTGGATAAACAAAACTAATTTTGTCTTGTCACATCATACCTTTCATATTTTCCACATTAGAGATGCGTGAGGTTCTTTACTCTTAAGTCTTTCCCTTAGGTTGTGTTGTAGCAACTGCAACCCCCTCCAAAATTTCGGCTTGCATCCAATTTCGGAGCCTCCTTTAAGAGTTTTACTTGATGTTTTCATGCACTTAGGTTCACCCCGTGAGCTCATGTAAGTCTTTGCATCCACCTTGCTTAACTATTCAACAAGAAGCTTTTCCATATTGGTAACAATGTCTCGCTTGCGACCATGTTCTGGTCATACACAAGGTCTCTGCTTCATGTGTACATGTTGTATTCTCTATGTAAACATCCTTCTCACTCACACACAGAGTCGTATACAATGTCGCGCAAGCATTGTCATGGTCATCCAACGATGAATCACAAGCATCGTGCTTGCTGAATTGCACCATCAGTCAGTCATGTTGAGCATGTGTGTCTGGATAGTTTGAGTCATCTCGTTGTCAAGTCATCTAAGTGTGTTTTTACAAGATCAACTATGCACCTTTACACTCACTCACACACTTAGTCATTTTGCTGAAGTTCTAATGACCAGATCACCCTTTGATAGCCAGGCCTTCACCCCGCCATGGACTCAATCAGCTGTCACCCAAAACATCACAGAAGAACCGAGCAAGCATTTCCAAGTTGCGCTCCCCGCAAGCTGATCAATCAACCCTCCTGCTAGACAACCATAGAGTTTGACCCAGCAATCACTCAGGGACTGAATCCACTCAAAATTTGCATAGAGGCTGTAGAATATGCCCGCTCCCCTAACTGAGAAAATTGAGTAGATGGGTCAAACATGAATCAAGTGCCCATCCATGTCTCGCTCAGAAAATTGCACATTTTTCCCATCCAACCCACCAGTCAGCTGGCCAGCTCCTCACCCGGGAAACTAGGTAGATTTCATGAGAAAGCCCTCTGCTACCTAGTAGTTCCATTAGCTCAGAAACTCTGCAGAGGTGGTTTGTAGGCCATCCTCCCAGAATCAATGAATTCTTTCCTACCTGCTGCTAGCTCCCTCCAAGAATTGCATAGTTTTTGCTTCCAATCTCCCAGCAGCCCGCTACCAACTCCATCTAGGAATGGCGTAGTTTTTTCTACCAGGCTCCCTTTGCATGATCCCTCCAAGAAATTGTGGAGATTTTGTCTACCTAGCCTTCCTGTAGCCCAAACTTCTCCTACCAATATTTGCGCAGATTTTTCCTCCAGGCGAGCCAAATCTTGCAGACAGTCACTATCAATCTAGAGTTCCCATCACCATCTCCCAGTGACTTCTATTCCTTGAACAGTTTCCTAAACTTATCTTATCTCCCGGTGACCTACATTTAAAACGATCATGCATCATGATAGACTGGGAGGTTTATGGATTTCATGTCGTCTCATCATGAGTGACTGCAGATACAGGTAAATGACTAAACATGGCACGACAGTGAATGGGATGGAAAAGTGAAGTACATGCAAAAGGACATGTTCACGAACGAGTGAACAATGATGCATGCAAAGGGATGTGTTTGCAAATGAACGATCATGCAAAGATGAGTTCACGGACAGACATAAAAAAATACTCTTTTCATTAACAGACAAACCTGTCAAGCATGCCAACATTCAAGCAAGGAGCAACATGAGAATGCAGCATCAAGTGAAACCAATGACCGTCGAAGACTCCACACACCTTTCCATGCAAAGGTGAAGCTGTGACACAACATGAGGACATCCATCACCTAGCAGCACTAGAACTTGACATGCACACCACCAACAGCACGAATGTACCAACCCTGTCATGTCCAGTCTTGTCACGAGTCATGTTGTCCACATCCCTACTATGGCCCATGTTGCCGATCATCGTAATGTAAGGTGGAAGTTCAAGAGAACCACTTTTCATATGAATATTCATTTAAATTTGAAAGGTCATGGAAGTCAAACAATCATGAGGGAAATCAAACAATCACAAGGGTTAGTTTCATCCTTGGCTATAAATACCCCCTCATTTGTACGTGCAAAGGACTTTTCACCTTGGCTCCTCCCACATAGCCTTGAGAATCTATAATATTTTCTTTGAGGAGTAAGTAGTGGCTCCAATGCCCCGCCCATGGGGTTAGTTATGTATGGTGTATCGATGTGTCTCGGAACTTTCTCTTAATTCAGAATCTTGCTGACATGCTAGCACATTTTCACACATGTGTTGTAAATATTTGTAATATTAATCTCGGACACTTGTAATGCATGTTACTTTAACCTTTGTTTAACACTTGGATTCATTCAAATGTTCTAATACATATATATTAATGAAAATGTGTTGTATAAGTTGTTAACGTTGCCTACCCATGTTGGTTACTTCTCCGACACCAGACATAACCTTTCACATAAACTAGCTATAACGACCGTCGCACTCATGCAGATTTCCCGCTGAGTGTTGTACGTGTTATCTTCCCTTTTGTGTTGTGACTTCTGGATCCGCGTGGATTCATCCTCCGAAAGTTGCACACGTCCTATTGTGTTATGTGTTCCTAACAGAGTTGGGTTTCCTCCCATCTGACTTAGGACTCACTCCCACCATTTCTTTCTCCGGTGAAAGAACCTTCACACAAGTAACACTATCAATCACCAGGCACGCGAACCTCACTACTCGAAGACAAATTAGACCACTCTCCTGTTCTAAAAAGCAAGAGCTAAGGAAAATATTTAAGGTAATGGCAATTGGGCTATCATACTGGATGAGACTCCCACACCAAATGGTGTGAGGTCTAGTTGGCACTTCATACCAAAGTGATGCCCTGAATGTTGGCGGGTCCAACACTGTTAAGATTTCTGGCGCTAGAAGGAGGGATGCTAGTTGTTTATGGATGAACATCCTCTCCCACGCACTCAAAACCATCTAGTGAAGGTAGTAATTCACACTCCCTCTCACATGCGCATGACTTTGCAGTTGGTTATTCCTCACCTTCGAGGACTGAACACGAAATTCCATATCACCACCATCACTTTGTCCATCCCATCACCCGGCAGTTTGCAAAATCAGTCGGACTGATCATAGGAATACAACATCTTCCATATGTATCAAGGAAGCCAAAAACCACTCTCACAGGGGTTGTTGTATCATCAGTGGAAGAAGAAGTTCTTTCCACACTCGAAGTTTTGGTAGAAGATGTTGAAGACAGAGGGGAGCCTCTGATCTTTTGATAAGGAAAAAGAGACACCCCCCTAATCATGGGCTCAAACTCTAGTACAGGAGGCAAAGCGGAAGGTAGATGAGGAGGTGGAGGCAAAGACGAACCAACTGACTCAGAACCAGCACCGTTATATTCTGAAGAAAAGGAGGAGGATGGAGAAGAAGAAGAGATGGATGAACAAAATATGGAATGCATGACTCAGGAACCATTGGCCCTCCGGGGTTCTTTGCAGAAGATGCCAAAGCGGGCAAAGAGGATGAGAATCAAGTTAAAACCTAACAGCACAGTGAAGGCAGAAGACCATTTGGACAACTTCTACCTACAACTGCAGATGCTTGAGGTGTGCTACGATGACGTGGCATGCAGATTGTTTCCATGTACCTTAGTGATGCGCCTCTAAATTAGACATAAATTAAGGCCCATGCCTCTAATTTAAAACATAAATTAAGGCCTATGACCATCCTTCAACACATTCAACCTCTCTTTTTGCATTAGATAATTTATTTTTAACTTTAATATACTCATTAGGAAGGTTTATGAATAATTGAATATGTGTGCCTAATATTATTTATTTTTATGGAATAGTATGAGAATATTGGGTAGATTATGAAGAGTTGGAGGATGAGATAATTTAGGGACTTGTTCCCTACTACTCGAGGATCAATAATAAATAATAAATCAACAAGATATTATGGAATTATGGAATTGTGGAACTCCAATGATTGAGAAAATCTAGGAATGTGTTCCACTAATCAAAGGACCAGATCCACCAATCAAGGGAGAAGATCCACTAATCAAGGGATTTTGGTGGGGAAAGCTTCCTCCATTCATTGGAATGATTCTTAATCATTTTTTTTAAGTACCAAGTCAAATTTTACTCTAAGGAATGATTGATAAAATCTAGGAATGTGCTCCCTGCCATTTAATGCAAATTCCTAGGATTGGGGGCTAGATCCACTAATTTAATGCAAATTCCTAGTATTGGGGACTATATCCACTAATGAAGGGATTTTGGTGGCGAAAGCTTCCTCCATTCATGGGGAATGATTCATAATCATTTTTTATAAGTACCAAGTTTAATTTTCCTCTAGAAGGATATTTTAATTAGTTTTGTTGTGGAGAGATCTTGTATTCTTGCAGCTCCATTGTATTTTCTTGCAGGGATGTAATTCTATTGATGAAAATAATGAAGATTGGTGTCATGTTCAGCTTCTAAATCTTGTTCTCCTGCATAGGTCTCTGAGCTTCCTTGGGCTTGGCCATCCCAGGAGCCTTAGAGCCCTTTTGTATCATTTTCTTTCCTTCTTTTCATTGCTTATTCACATGCACCTCTACATTCTATTTCTTTCTATTTTTGCATTTAGTATTAATGATTTGTTGTTGCAGGATTGAGCTAAATGGTTGATGTAAGTTATTTTGCAAGATCACAAGAATTATTTCATCCTTGGAAAATCTTTGGAAGTTCATAATAATCATTAAGTTGCTTGGATTAGTCTTCTTATTCCCAAATCTAGATTGTTGGACCTCCTTTATAACAAAGAACGGTAAATTTCTGCTATTTTTTAGAGCATTCTAATGAGCTTAAATCAAATTTATTCCACTTGGATTAAATAAAAAAAACACTCTAGTTCATAACAAAAATTACCCCAATGCATTTGCACTTGATTTGGTTAGGCATTTCTTAGATTTACTAGCTCACTAGTTCTCAAATTTCTAGATTTTCAACTAGTAATGTTTTTTTTCTTTCATGGGTTAACATAGGTATTTTTGAGTGATTCCACTTGGAATAGGGACCTAAGAAATCCTAGTTAATAAAAAATATTTTCCCATCCAATTTGTATTTGATTTTCTTAGTCATTAAACCCTCACCAATTTCATCATTTCACAAGCTTTTTGAGCGAATCCATCCATCTCCTAGCTTTGGTTTTGAGTTCTGAGTGATCCTAGGAATTTTCCCTCTCCATTTCACCCATCACACACCTTTCCTAGGCCTCCCATCACCTCCAAAACCTCAAATTTCTCCTCGGTTTTATCCTATAGTTTTCTTGTAATTCCTACAGGATCATCCTGTAGGTTTCCAGTACATCTTGTAGGTTTTCCTAAAATGGCCTGTTTTGAGGCTGAATTGATGGAAAACCTCTAGGAAGTCACAAAAAGCCTCCGAGTGGTCCTCCACACCATCGAACGATGTCATAGCCCTTCTAGCCATCCTCAAACATCCTTAATTCACCTGCCACATCGACAAAAGTAATTAGTTGCATAGTTGATTTTGCATAAAAAGACAAAAAAATCAACAATATATTTAGTTCAGTCTCTTCACTTGCTCATTAGTGTTGCTTGATGCTTCTTACTCCTACAAATTAGATATTAGCATTTGTTTCATGTTGATTTATCATTTCTACCTAGCATAGCTTCTTAAATGGTTAATTAGGGAATGGTGTGATTTAGCATTGAATTTCCGTCTCTTTCCTTGTACTTTCTTTCTTGCAATAGGTTAAGGTTCCATTTTGAATATTTCATCTTCTGCAATTAGTTTAGGATTTGACTTCAGTACGTGAACTCCGTTACATAATGATAGCAAAGGAAGGACACATTGTATGCTGCACATATAGTGCCGACACCTCTTAAGCTTGTATGAACCCCGGGTTGATAATTAAAGTCGGTAGCCTTGGGAGTTGCAGCATTCTTGTTGCAATATCGAGGCTCATCACGTTTTGGTGCCGTTTCTGGGGAGGTGTCAAAGTATGCATTGTTTTCTTCCCTAGTTGATTCATGCATTTTCGCTTTCTGCAAAAACAAAATATTTGCATTAGGCATATTTAATTTCAAAGTAGAAAATTGCATTGCATTATAGTTTTCATTCAATCATAAAAACAAAAACAAAATTTCTCCAACACCAACCCACCCCACCATTTGGTCACATGGTGCAGTAAGAGCCATATCACCATTCACTTTTGTAGGTAGAATAAGAAGATGGAAAAGAATGTAGAAGAAATGGAGGGAGATGATGACAATGAGGAAGATCCACACGAATTTCCCATTTAAGATACTGATGGTAATGTGCACATGAATAACATCCCTCCATCTTTTCTTCCAAAATTTCATGGTCTAAGGTTAGAGGATCCAGAGACCTTTCCCTTTGAATTTGAAATTTTTTGTATATCTTATGGTTACTTATTAAAAACTCAAAAATTGAGATTGTTTCTAGCAACTTTGAAGGATAGAGCTCTTAAACGGTTCATGAGTTTAGGGACTAATTCAATAAGATCATGGAATGATATGCAAAAGATATTTATAGAAAAATATAAAGATCATGATCTTAAAGAATAAATCATTAGAATGAATCAAAGAGAATATGAAAGTCTAGAGGATCTAACAGAGAGGTTTAGGTATAATGTTAAGAGGGGAAAACTACATCATTTAGGATCTGACACACTAAAAACCCTATTACTTAGAAAAATTAGGGATGAGTGGATTTATCTCCTTAATCTCATGAGTAGAGGTGATGTATACCAATTATCATTTGAGGAAATTTGTGAAACATGCAAACACATATCAAGAGGAAAAGCAAGGGTAGGTAAATCAGCATCAAGATCGATAAGTCAAGCTAAACTTGGAAATTTGCTTGATGATTTTAAAATAGAAATTATTAGCAATCTAACAAAACAAGTAGAAATGTTAAGAATGCAAGATGAAGGAAAAGAAAATGTTGATATTTGTGTTGTAGAAACACAGGATGTTAAACATTGTCCATCATTACCAAGGTTGAATAAATTTCACCAAGAGGACAATGGAGCAAGTCAATTGCCAATGCATCAATGTTATGTAGCTCCAAGAGAAGCATGGAAGACTATTCAGCTTGATATGATGCAAGATCCTAATTCACAATTTTAAGGTTATGCATATCGACCTCAAAGTAATTGGAACACACCCTTGGCAACATTGGCCATCTCAACCCCAAAACCAATCTTGGCAACAAGGTTGTCAAGGAACGTATGGGAGCCATCCACAGTATCCTTAGTATTTTTCTCAATATCCTCCATACCAAACTCCATGTTATCATTACCATACACCTCCACCACAAACACAACCCCATCCACATCCATCTCAAATATCCACTCCCTCTCAACTACCTGTACCACAATTTCCAAACCCACACATTGAAGTAGCTCAACCCACTTACAATGCTGAGGTACAACACTTCCAAACATCTCCTCTTGAGATCAATGGTATTCACCATAGCTCAGGAAGAGTACTGAAAAAAAGAGATTCTCTTGATATCATTGGAGGACTACATCGCGAAGAACAAGACTTGAAAGAGAAGATCAAAGAATCATGGGATGCACTTGATGAAGAGCAGACAACAAAATCAGAGATCGAGAGAACTCCCTCATGGTTACCATCAAATCCTCCATGTATTCAAGAGAATAATCAACAAAAAGAGGAAGATTTGAAGGTCATGGTAGAAGAAGACATGAAGAATGATCCAAATCAGCAAGTGGACCAGGGGCATCACAACTATATTGAAATATGGTTCGACACAGTGATTAAGTTGCAACAATACCCTCTTCTTCAATTGTGCTTGATATCATCAAAGTCAAATCATTTGATCTCTCAAATTCAAGTAAATGTCAAATCATACATATTAAGCCTACCCATCAGTTTTTATATCATTTTCATGTGCACATGGCTCCATTGGAAGTATTCTTATACTTGAAAGTGATTTTGTTTTTCAAGTAGGGTAGGATAAAAAAATAAATAAAAATAAAAATGAAAAATACGAGGAAAAAATAAATATGAGGTGAAAACCTCCTTGATGGACCTCAGATTAGCTCATTGATTGAAAACTTCCATGAGGTAGTCAATGGGTTGGGAAAAAAGAAAAAAAGAGAAAAAAAGAAAAGATCCTAGGTGAAAACCTCCTTTGAGGCACCTAGGCAGAGCTACTAGTTGAAAACCTCATTGAGGTGATTAGTAGGCCTAGAAGAAAAAGGAAAAGAAAAATTAAAATAAATCCTTGTTCCATGCATCTCTTTGATAAATTCATGTACTCTCAAACATCTACAAGCAACAAGAACAAGTTGGTACCAAAAGCCTAGTGAAAACAAGTCAAATTTTGAATTTCTCCTCCTTTGCTCCAATGCTCCAACAAGGCCAAGGCCATGCCAATCCATCACGCTCATCTATTTTCACCATCCACCCATCATTCTCAAGCTTCTATCATTCAGTTTGCTTGCTATCCTAAAAAACTATAGTATTCTCTGTTTTACTACAGGATATAAAAATACATAGAGTAGAAATTTGTTTTTGCCATAACTTGAAAACCATGCATCCATTTGCCAAACTGTTTTAGGGGGAGATGCATATGGATGATGGTAACATGCTCAAGAAGTTTCAAAAACTTCCAATGCACAGTTTCCACGAGATTGGCCTCCATCGCCTTCAGACATTTTTACATTTTCTCAATATCCATGCATCCATTTAAAAGGCTATTTCATGGAGAGATGCATATGGATAATGGTAACAAGCCCAAGCAATTTCAGAAAATTCTAGTGCAGGGTTTCGAAGAAATAAACCTCCATCACCTTCAGCCATTTTTAGTTTTTCTTGAGATCTGTGCATCCATTGACCAAAATGTTTTTATGGGTAGGTGCATAATGATGATGGAAACATGCACAAAAAGTTTCAGCTTAATCTAGTCTATCGTTTGGGAGATATGGACAAAACAAGTCATTGTCCTGCAAACCTACATGATATAGAACAACATCTACATGATTCACAGTGAGCAGCTTTAAAGGAGATCCAAAGGTCAAAGAAGCTCCTCCAGAGCTTAGCATCAGCATCAGGATCATCAGCGTCACCATCTAACACCTGCACATCAACATCAACTCAGAAACATCATGCATGTCTCTCCAACAACCATCGGGTAGGTACAGGTATGCAATATTCTTGACCTCTTTTCTTGAACATATTATAGTTAGAAATCTATTGTCAATGCTTGAGAGATGAGGTTTTATAGGCTAAGGATGGGTCAACAGTCTTGTTCGCCTTCAACTAGTTGATTGCATCTCACTCCTTCACTCATGAAATGTTGAAAAGTCAAATTATGAAGGGTGATGATTTAAGGGAATGAGGACAACAATTAAAAGAAGAAATTTTTGCAAAAGCCAACGTCACCACAACACTCCAAGCCCTCCATTTACTTCATATTCACTATCTATTCATCATTCATCCATCCTATTTCATTCTTGGAAAAAAAACAAATAGATCATCCTCTCCATTTTCATGAAATTTCCATTTGTAGGTCAATAAGAAGGACGGTCAAAGAGCAAAGGAGGATCACAAAGAAACCCCTGTCACTCACATTTTTATTTTACCACTCATTACCATTCATTCCTCCATCATTTCTATCATTTTTTCCACTCTTTTACTTCAATTTACAAAGGGACTATGTTTTCTACAAGATGATCTTGTAGGAATTACAGTGACCCAGAAATCCTACAAGAAGTGTCAAAATGGTGGAACAAGGTAGAAAAAGATTGATAAGGGTGTGGAAGACCTTGCCAAAATGAAAAATATTCAAGAACCCATCTTGAATAAATGGCAAGAAGGCAAGCAAATGGTCTCAATAAACAATGATTTTTATTTGAACAAATATGTTTTTGGGCTTGTCATCACAAAACTTACAGCGAATATTCTTAATGCACAAGAGAGAGGCCGCCAGGGCCATGGATGAGGTACAATGAGGTCACTAAGTTGCTCAGAGGATGAGCAACACCTTCAGTAGGGGGGTATGATGGGCCTCTAAATTAGACATAAATTAAGGCCCATGCCTCTAATTTAAAACATAAATTAAGACATATGACCATCCTTCAGCACAATAAACCTCTCTTTTTGCATTAGATAATTTATTTTTAACTTTAATATATTAATTAGGAAGGCTTATGAATAATTGAATATTTGTGCATAATATTATTTATTTTTGTGGAATATTATGAGAATATTGGTCAGATTATGAAGATTTGGAGGAGGAGATAATTTAAGGACTTGTTCCCTACTACTGGAGGATCAATAATAAATAATAAGTCAACAAGATATTATGGAATTATGGCACAAATTGTGGAACTCCAATGATTAAGAAAATCTAGGAATGTGTTGCACTAATCAAGGGATTTTGGTGGATAAATCTTCCTCTATCCATGGGGAGTGATTCTTAATCATTTTGTATAATTACCAAGTCGAATTTGCCTCTAGGGAATGATTGAGAAAATCTAGGAATGTGTTCCCTGCCATTTAATGCAAATTCCTGGTATTGCGGACTAGACCAACTAATCAAGGGATTTTGGTGGGGAAAGCTTCCTCCATTCATGTGGAATGATCCCTAATCATTTTGTATAAGTACCAAGTCGAATTTCCCTCTAGCTGGAGATTTTCATTAGCATTATTATGGAGAGAGCTTGTATTCTTGCAGATCCATTGTATTTTCTTGCAGGGATGTAATTATATTGATGAAAATAATGAATATTGGTGTCATGTTCAACTTCTAAATCTTTTTCTCCTCCATAGGTCTCTGAGTTTCCTTGGGCTTGGCCATCCCAGGATCCTTAGATCCCTTTTGTATCATTTTCTTTCCTTCTTTTCATTACTTATTCACATGCATCTCTAGTTTTTATTTCTTTCTATTTCTGCATTTAGTATTAGTTATTTCTTGTTGTAGGATTAAGTTAAATGGTTGATGTAAGTTTTTTTGTAGGATCACAAGAATTATTTCATACTTTTAAAATATTTGGAAGTTCATAATAATCACTGAGTTTCTTGGATTAGTCTTCTTATTCCCAAATCTAGATTGTTGGACCTCCTTTTTAGCAAAGAACGGTAAATTTTTGCTATTTTTTAGAGCATACTAACGAGCTTCAATTGAAATTATTCCACTTGCATTAGATCACCAAGAAATTCTAGTTCATAACATAAACCACCCCGTTGCATTTTCACTTGATTTGGTTAGGCATTTCTTAGATTTACTAGCTCACTAGTTCTCAAATTTTTAGATTTTCGACTAGTAATGTTCTTTAATTTTTTTGCATGGGTTAACATAGGTATGTTTGAGTGATTCCAATTGGAATAGGGACCGAATAAATCCTATTTAATAACAAAATTATTTTGACTTAGTTTCCGGAGAATCCACAGTAAAAACCATTTTTGTCAATGTTTCAAATCCCAACAGGGATCCATCAAGAAGTCCTGATGATGGATCCCTGTTGGGATTTGAAACATTGACAAAAATGGTTTTTACTATGGGTTCTTTGAAAACTAAGTCAAAATATATAAACCACAGATGTCTAAAATCCAGGAACAAAATTCTTTCCATCCAATTTGGTTTTGATTATCTTGGCCGTTAAACCCTCACCAATTTCATCATTTCACAAGCTTTTTGAGAGAATTCATCCATCCTCCAGGATTGGTTTTGAGTTCTGAGTGATCCTTGGAAATTTCCCACTCCATTCTACCCATCACACACCTTTCCTAGAACTCCCATCACCTCCAACACCTCACATTTTTCTCTTGGCTGTATCATGTAGGTTTCTTGTAATAACTACAGGATCATCCTGTAGGTTTCTAGTACATCCTGTAGGTTTTCCTGAAATGGCCTGTTTTGAGGCCGAATTAATGGAAAACCTATAGGAAGTCACCAAAAGCATCCCAGGGGTCCTCCACACCATACAACCATATCATAGCCCTTCCAGCCATCCTCAAACATCCTTAATTCACCTGCCACATCCACAAAATCAATTAGTTGTATACTTGATTTTGCATAAAAAGACAAAAAAAAGCAAAAACATATTTAGTTCAGTCTCTTTACTTGCTCATTAGTGTTGTTTGATGCTTCTTACTCCTACCATTTAGATATTAGAATTTGTTTCATGTTGATTTAGAATTTCTACCTAGCATAGCTTCTTAAATGGTTAATTAAGGAATGATGTGATTTAGCATTGAATTTCCGTCTCTTTCCTTGTACTTTATTTCTTGCAATAGGTTAAGGTTTCATTTCAAATATTTCATATTTCCAATTAGTTTAGGATTTTACTTCATTACATGCACTCCATCACATAATGACAACAAAGCAAGGACACATTGTATGCCACACATATAGTTCTAACACCTCTTAAGTTTGTACGAACCCTGGGTTGATAATTAATGTCAGTAGCCTTAGGAGTTGCAACATTCTTGTCGCAATACCAAGGCTCATCACTTAGATGGTCACACTGTTGCATGGTATTAGAACCTTCCCGCCAACTCCATATAGAACTAGGTTGCGTTCAAATGCATGTTTCTAGAAAAAATTGTTGATGACAAGACCTCAGCCATGTTACTGAAAGAATTGGGAAGCCTGAAGATAGAGGGGAAAGAAAATGTAAAAGTATTTGATTAGAGGTTTCTGCACATATTGAACAAGCTTGCAGTGGAAATGAAACATCATGATTCCATCATTATTTAGTACTACATGTCCGCACTATTGTCCATCATTACACAGTTCATCAAGCAAGCTCTGAAACCAACATTAATCGAAAACTACGAAGAGGGAATCACTATTGAGAAATACCTCCACACGATTGGAGTCATCAAGAATGATGAACCAAAAAAGGACTCCGGGGACGCGAGAAGGAAGTCCCAGGTGGTGGCGAGCAAAGGTAGAGACAAGGAAACAAGTGACATTGAAACCCTCACTTGCCTCGTGAATAACTTGACATCAGAAGTGTCTAAGCTTAAACAATGGAAAACAGAGAGGTCTACAAGACACTATCCACCCAGATAGAGACAAGGAAGCATGTCATCAAGCATCAATCGTCTCCCAATGAAAACTGCACAAACCTCTATGGTCTAGCTCGAATGGTGCACGAACCTTGAATTTTTTTCATTTCATGAGCATGGTCACTGAGAGAATTCTTATTCATACTGGAAGCAAGTTGCACACTCAATATGTAGTCACACATTTGGCATGGACAACAGTATGTAGGACCAGCTGGGATATATGGATAATGACAAAGATGTTTCACTTGATGAGGTATCAAGTTTTGGGCATGTGGTAAACATGTATTAATGCTCGCAAGCAGAGCTGAAGACAAACACTGAGAAACAACCCCAAAACATAAATGATCGTTACAATCTTAGGAGTTAAGGAGCTCCCCATACAATTGGTGAAGCACAAGAAAAGTTGAGACTACTAATGAGGAAGGCCAATCCACCATCCATCGCAAAGTATAAAAAGAAAAGCAGGCTCGAGAAGACAGTGGCGGACAAGAGTATGTCCATGACAAGCAAACTGCAAAATACTCCCTCAGACAATAGGATCACCAGTCTTACCCCAGACACCTTGGTGATTCTACCCCCTCTGGATTAAAATATTGTGGATAACATGAAGAAAACTCATGCGAACATCAATTTGTTCGAGTTAACTAAGATCCAGAGCAGGGAAAATTTTAGGGGCTAATACCCGTAGGTGGGCTAATTTTCCACACATTTTCCAAAAGAAAGATTCGCCAATTTCCATTCTTTTTTCTAAAATGATTTGCCCAAATTTTATAATATAAAATTAACTTACCTTAAAAATTGCCAAAATTTTACAAATGTTGTATAAAATCATTATAAATTTGAATATTTTTACAAAAGTATCTTCAACCATTTTATATTTTCATTTTAATGAATTGTAAGATTCGCCAAGGTTTCTAAACTTTAAAATAAAGTTGTATCCTTAAAATTTTCCCTGATCCATAGTCAGTGGGACATCTTTCTATACGCATTGGGACTGACAACAACGGACAACACAACCTCTACCAGCAAGGGAGAAAGCACATGTCCCGGATCTCTTTCAACTGTGTTAAACACACTCCGGATGGAAAAAGAAATGTCAGGTTTCCCTCCATTCCTTCTCTCATTCGAAATATTGAACTGTAATTTTCACAACTACTAGGATATTATGGTGCGACAGGCCATTCTACATTGCCAAAAAGATTAATGTGAAATGGAGCAAGACATCCACGCAAATCATCCAACTTGACCGAACATATGTACCATCCATTGGTGAACTTCAAGATGTGATCATCCGACTATCTCATGATGGTCGAGTTAACCAATGGATCAAAATTGTTGTTGTGAAGATACCGAAAGCATATGGCTTACTACTCAACAGAGACTAGTCTAGCAAGCTGAATGGATATTTTTCTATGGGCTGGTCGCAAATATTGCTTCCATACAATAGTAAAAACAATCAAATTCAGGTTTTATCTGAGAGGTATATGAGGCACAATGTCACTCCCATCAATGGCAAAAATGAATTATTGGCCTTCGCAGAACTCATGTTTGGAAACTGCCTCCTGGAAACAATGCTGGGGTGTTATCCTGCATGGCCAGCTCCAACCTCACCAATCACATAGTTGGGTCTCCTTCCTTCCCCAACGTATGGAAATGAATCATGTACAGTAAATTGTAACAATAATAGTAGTATAAGTAGTGCAAGCATGTCAAACAGTCCATGTACAGACGAGTTGTGGACCATGTATTTCTACAGATCAAAGACATAGGACAGCTTAGGATCCAGGTGTGTTTTGATTCACCCAAACTACAACAAACATCTGATTCCAAGCCACTTGGAGTTCGAGTGCATGAACAATGTTTCTGAGTATGAAACACTCATTTTGGGCTAGCAGAAAGCTATCCACCTCAACGTGGTTGTGCTCAGAGTGGTAGGTGATTTGGAGATAGTGGTACGACAGGTAAATAACACCATTCACTGTTTATCACCGCATCTCAAAAGGTACTAGCAAGAGGTATGGCAATTGAACTCTAACTTCCAAGAATTTAACATCACTGTTGTACCACATACGCGTAATGTAGTGGCCAATTCTCTCACAAAGACGACCTCTAGGATGTCACCAATTAGGGATATATTTACTATTGAAATCTTATATAGACCATCTATCCCAAATAGCATAACTAACTTATGTGTGTTTGATGATGAATAATAAATACTTCATTTCATGGCCAATGCTGACACCTTCAAGGATGCAGCGATAGATGAAGACGACCATGAGAGATCTCTAAAAGCAATAGCTGGTAGCAGGAAAGGCCACCTCATCTCGAAGGGAGTGGCATAATTAGAAAAGCTTTATGACATGCAAGAACGCTTTGAGGGGCTGAACACAATCTGATCAACCTGGGAATAGAGCAATATCTGAAGTTCATCAATCTTGGTACGTGTTGCACACAGCAAGAGCGCGAAGCCTTTGTCTTCTTGTTCAAACAGTACCGGGATGTGTTCGTGTGGATGTACAGTGATCTGAAAACTTATGACACGTGGATAATCAAACACATCATTCTCACCAAAGAAGGGAATCAACAGAAGCTGAGAAAAGTACATCCGTCACTTCAACCCCTCATACATAAAGAGCTCACCAAGTTTTTGGATGCATGGATCATATAAAAAGTTCATCATTCTACTCAGGTTTCAAACCTTGTTCCTGTATGCAAGAAGTTCGGGAAAATCTGCTTCTTTATTGATTTCTGGAATTTAAACTGCACCTTCGAAAAAGACAACTACCCCGTGTTGTCTATGGACCGCATTTTTCAAATAGTATCTAGGGCACATATGTTTTCTTTACTCGACGATTTTTCGGGATACAATCTAGTTCTGGTACGAAAACCTCATAGACTCAAGACTACTTTCTGTACAAAGTGAGGTACATTCGCATACAGAAGAATGTCGTTTGGGCTTGTGAATGCAGGCCAACCTTTCAGCGCGCCACGGAAATCACCTTCAGCGGACTCATCAAATAGAGGGTAGTAGTATACCTCGATGATGTGACTGTGTCCTCAAGGTAATGCGAGGACCACATACGCCATTTGAAGAAAAAAATTTAGCGATGCCAGAAATACGTGATTTCCTTGAACCCCAAAAAGAGAATATTCATAGCGTCTGTGGGGAACCTTCATGGACACATCATTCCCAAAAGTGGGATAAAGGTTGATCCGAACCGGGTCTGGACTATTACACAAATCCCTCACCCAACCAATAGGAAAGTGATGCACTCCTTCTTGGGCAAGATAAACTTCCTCCAGAAGTTCATCTCGAATTATGCACATATAATCAAACCCATTTAGGACATGACTAAGAAGGATGCAGTCTGCAGCTGGGGCAAGAGGGAAAAGTACACATTCACCCGTATCAAGAAGGTTGTTGCAAAAGTGCATGTGCTTTACAACCTAGACTTCAAAAAGGATTTCATGCTATACACCTTTGCCTACGTTAATTTGCTCATTGTAGTACTCACTTAGAAGGACGAGATGAACGATGAACATCCCATCTCCTTCATGAGTGCAACCATGTAGGGACTAGAAATTAACTATCCCACCATTAAAAAACAAGAATATACAGTTTACAAGGTGCTAAAACACTTCAGAACCTACTTGCTGAAGAACCACTCCATAGTCTACGTCTCTCACCCAAAAATATGCACACTTCTTGTACAACAAGAACTGGGTGAAGGAAGTGTGAACTGGATGACAGGCTTGCAAGAATATGATCTTGAAATCAAGCCAATTTAAATGGTGAAAGTCCATGGGCTTTGCAGACTTGCAGCTGAAGCAGTACACACATAGGAGGAGGAAGAAGATCTTGCCGACTAAGAGTAGGAAGTTGAAATGTATGATGTAGTGTGAGCAACACCCACTGAAGATGAAAACTCTTGGTATGCAGATGTGTGCTAGTACCTTAAGCATGACACCATACCCTCTCACTTTTCCATTGGAAAGAAGAGGGCTTTACATCTCAAATCTTTAGCATATCAGTTAGTGCATGGAGTGCATTATAGGAAGTACAACAACGAGGTTTTTCTCAGGTTCCTAGAGGCACATGAATTAGAGAAGGTACTACAAGGTCTGCATGATAGTCCTATCGGGGTCACTTTGCAAGAAACACCAATGCATACAAAGTTATGTGATTTGATTTCTATTGGCCCACATTATTCAAGGATACACACACTTACGCTCGCAAGTGTCCGGTCTGTCAGTGATGCACTAGCATAACACGAAGGTCAGCAACCCCACTGCACCCTGCTGCAGTGACAGAACCATTCTAACAATGGGGCTTCAATATCATTGGGGAAATTTTCCCACATTCGTCAAAACAACACCACTACATTCAGACAACAACTGATTACTTCACGTGGTGGAAAAAAGTAGTTCCTCTCAAGAAAGTGAATGACTAGGAGGTCATTAGCTTCCTCCAATAGAACATCATTTCACGCTTCAGCATTTTGGCATCACTTGTGTTTGATAATGCAAGGTAATTTTCATCTTTGAAACTTTATGATTTTTCATTACAAAATGGTATTGTGCTGAAACACTCATCTAACTACTACTCGTAGGGAAATGGTCTCGTAGAATCCATGAACAAAAACCTTATCTGCATAATAAAAAAGAACGTTTACTTTGAGCAGCACAATGAGCATTCCACCCTAACAAATGCATTATGGGTTTTCCGAATAACACCAATACCCTCTCGAAATACCTCACTGTACTTCTTGCTCTATGGTAAAGAATTCATCCTGCCACCCAATATCTACTTGCTTACACTTTAGCTATCTCAAGAATCCCAAGACAAGCCTTGCCAGCTAGTTCAGCATAGGATGTATATGCTCTAAAAGCTTCAGGAAGAAAGGATGAAAGAAAAGGAAAATTTTACACTCCAACAGAACCGTATCAAGAGATGGTTCGATAGGAAGTCTCCAGGGAAAGCTAACTTCAATGTTGGCTACTTCGTCTTGAAATGGGATAAATCCCATGAAGACAAAGGCAAGCACACGAAGTTCCATTTCCTATGTATAGGTCCGTAGACAGTCCACAAGAAGCTTGTACCACACACATACCGTCTGCAATCACTTGACGTGAGGATTTACAACCTTCCTATCAATGGACAAGATCTCAAACTCTACTTTTAGTTGGCCAGGTCATGCCCCGCGCCATCTACATAGTCCGTTTGCTGCTTATTATTTTCACTTTGTTTGTCTTTCTTACTATTTTTGTTTTCGTTTTGTTTGGTTTGCTTGATACCTTACTATTTTTGTTTTCTAGAAATAAGTGTTTCCATCTACTGAGTTCTAGCTTTTTAATGAGTATGTGGCTGAGATAGGAAGAGACTCATTCCACTATAGCACTTGGCCAGTCTTATGTCCATCATATTTGTGCTTGGTTATAACCTTCGGTCGATGAAGTCTTGATGGAAAATATGAGCTGTATGCAATGGGAGATTTGGTCCAACCACGAACCTATGTCCACACTTGAAAGCCCCACACATGTACTCAGCCTTCTGCTCTATGTGTTCGAGCTCATCAAACTACTAGAAATGGAGAAGGGGAAAATCTAAACAAACAAACCTATGTCAGAGGTCGTACATGCTTCTATGAAGGAACAACCTCTTCTTCTCTCAATAAGTCGGGATCCCTCTTTTGCCCCAAAAATAAATAAGTGCATATGCACAGTCCTCTTAAAAAATACAAAGGCAAAAGAAGAGAAAGGCTTCCTACGCAGAGAGGTGAAGCATGCAACTCCACCAAGGTGCTGACCAGGCTATCTAGCAGTGAAGAAATGAATGTGTTCATGTGTGACTCTACCAGGGTACTTTCAGGCCTGCTAGTAGTGGAGCAACACCAGAGATGAAAAATTACACTTTGAAAATCTTCAACTCGCGATCCAAACTACCCTTCGCAATTTCTAAACACTCTGATCAAGTTGAACTATTGTTGTGTTTGACTGAGTTAGCAAAAGGTGACCATGTTTGTCCATGGGGTAAGTGGGGAAGCTGAAGTAACCTGCGTAGTGATTCAATACTGCCCAGAATACCAAGGCCCTGTGCTGTCAATGAACCAAAACAAAGAAGCTTGTGTTCTACCAGTGTGTCTCCAAGTGTTGTAGCAGTTGCAACACCCTCCAAATTTCTGGCCCACATCCAATTTTGGAGCTTCCTTTGATAGTTTTATTGATGTTTGCATGCACTTGGGTTCACCCCATGAGCTTGTGTAAGTATTTACCTCTACCTCGCTTAACCGTTCAATGGGAAGGTTTTTCATATTGGTAACAATGTCTCACTTGCGACCATGTTCTGGTCATACACAAGGTCTTCGCTTCATGTGTACATGTTGTATTCGCTATGTAAACATCCATCCCACTCACACACGAAATCGTGTACACTGTCACGCAAGCGTTGTTGCGATCGTCCAACGATCAATCAAAAGCATCACACTTGTCGACTTTCACCTTCGTTCAATCATGTTGAGCATGTATGTCTGTATGGTTTGAATTGTCTCGTCATCAAGTTATGTAAGTGTGTGTTTGCAAGATTTCATATGCACCTTTTCACTCGATCACACACTTAGTCATTTTGATGAACTTCTAACAACCAAATCACTCTATGACAGCTAAACCTTCAACCTGCCATCGACTCGATCAACTGTCACATAGAATAGAACAAAGCACCCAGGAAGTCATTTCAAGTTGTGTTGCTCGCAAGCTGATCAATCAATCCTCCTGATGAACAACCAGAGAGTTTGACCCGACAGTCACCCTGGGACTGACTCCCCTCAAAAGGTTTACAAAGGCTATAGACCATACCTGCTTCACTGATTGAGAAAATTGTACAGATAGGTCAGAAATGCACCCAGTGCACATGCCTGTCTCCCTCATAAAATTGCACAGTTTTCCTAGCCATCCCACCAGTCAACCGACCGACTTCTCACTCAAGAAATTGCATAGATTTCATGAGAAATCCCTCTATAGCCTAGTAGTCCACTTAGCTTAGAAACTGCGCAGAGGTCGTTAACAGGCTAGCTTCCCAGTATTAGTGTAGTTTTTCCCACCAGTAGCTCCCATCAGCCTGCTGCCAGCTCCCTCCAGGAATTGCACAGTTTTTGCTACTAAGCTCCCAGCTGCCCACTACTAGCTCGCTCGAGGAATTGCACAGTTTTTACTGCCAGGCTCCCAATCATGCTCCCTCCAGAAATTGCGTAGATTTTGTCTACCCATCCTTCCTGTAGCCTAGACTGCTCCTCCAAAAAAGTGCATAGATTTTTCCTCCAGCGGAGCCAGATCCTATGGACAGTCACTGTCGATCGAGAATGCCCATCACCATCTCCCCATGACTTCTGCATAGTTTTCACCAGCAACGCTTGGATCCCTCATCCTAGCTCGAAGCTTACCTTGCACAGTTTTGTAAAATTGTCTTCTCTCACGGTCACCTGCATCCAAAACGATCATGCATCATGATAGACTAGGACGTTTATGGATTTGATGTTGTCTCATCATGAGTGACTGTAGATAAAGGTACATGAACAAACATGGCGCAACGATAGATGGGATGAACAAGGGGAGTACATGGAAAAGGACATGTTCATGAATGGACAGAAAAAATGCATGGAAAGGGACGTGTTCACAAATGGATGATCATGCAAAGATGTGTTCGCAAATTGACGGACGAACATACACTTTTTGTGAACGGAAGATCCTGTCAACCATGCCAACATATAAGCAAGGAGAAATGTGCGAATGCAACATCAAGCGAACCCAATGACCATCGAAGACTCTGTGCACATTTCAATGCGGAGGTGAAGTTGTTACACACCATGAGGACACCCATCACTGAGCAGCACTGCAACTCAACATGCACACCAACAACAACATCAATGTACCAGCACTATCATGTCGAGTCTTGTCATGAGTCATGTCATCCACATCTCTACTATGGGCCATACTATCGATCAATGTAATGTAACATGGAAGTACAAGAGACCCACTTGTCATATGAAGAGTCATGTAAAGTTGAAAGGTCATGGAAGTCAAAAAGTCATGAGGGAAGTGAGCCATCACAAGGGTCAGTTTCGCCCCTGGCTATAAATACCCCCTCATTTGTACATGCAAAGGACTTTTCACCTTGTCTCCTCCCACATAGATTTGAGAGTCTGTAATATTTTCTTTTAGGAGTAAGTAGTGGCTCCAACACCCCGCCCATGGGGTTAGTGATGTATGGAAATTTCGCTTAATTCATAAGCCTGCTAACATGCCAGCACATTTTCACACATGTGTTGTAACTGTTTGTAACATTCATCTTGAACACTTGTAATCCATGTTTATTTAACTTGTTTTTAACACTTGGATGCATTCAACTGTTCTAATACATATATATTAACGAAAATGTGTTTTATAAGTTGCTAACACTATCCTACATGTGTTAGTTACCTCCCGGACACCAGATAAAACCTTTCATGTAAACTTGTTATGATGACCGTCACACTCACGTGGATTTTCCACTGTGTGTTGTATGTGCTATGTTCCCTTCTATGTTGTGACTTCCGCATCCGTGTGGATTCCTCCTCCAGAAGCTATGCACGTCCTATTGTGTTTTGTGTTCTTAACAGAGTTGGTTTTCCTCCCATCCGACTTGGGACTCACTCCCACCCTTTCTCTCTCCAGTGAAAGAACCTTGACACAAGTAACACTATCAATCACCAGGAACATGAACCTCACTACTTGAAGACAAAGAAGAGCACTCTCTTGTGCTAAAAAGCAAGAGCTAAGGCAAACATTTAAGATAATGGCAATCAGGCCATCATACCGGATGGGACTCCACACCAAACAGTGTGAGGTCTAGTTGGGACTTCATACTAGGGTGATCCCCTAAATGTTGGTGGGTCCAGCACCGTCAACAAGCTGGTAGTTATAGTTGAGGGCCACTACCCATTCAACCTTCTATAATTCTCTTTGTAGATTTTCAAGGTTTTTGGAAATAGGCTTACTAAACTTCAGAGAAAAATATTTCTATTCTTTTAACAAGACTCATTAGGTTCCAAAACTAATTAAGATTGTGATACTCGACTACTCAGTGTTGTCCACTTACTATAGGGGGCCATAATGGCTAAAGAAATTAAAGGATATCAGGGTACCTAGAGGCGCATCCCAAGATAATTAAATAGGGCCATAAACCTTGCTTCAACTCTAGTAAGCTCTGTTTGGATTTTAACTTTGACTTAAGGATGTAACTTGTAGGAAACAATGTTTAAAGTAAATGTTTGCAAATGTTATGTGTTGATATAAATTGGGTAATTGTTTCGCTCTGTGAAATAGAAGGGCCAACTAATTTATCTAATTTAATGTTATTGTTATTATTTCTATATTATAACAATTGATTTTTTTCATTTCTTTATTCCTTAATCAAATGAAAAAGTCAGTTTCTTAGTTTTTCCTTTTTTTCAAGTATCATCTTTCTCTTCTCCTAGTTTTCATATAGTGTCTTAGCCAAAGAATTCACCAAATATACAAAAGTATTGCATTTGATATGGTGTTATATTGAGTCAATCAAGGAACAAATAGGCATTGAATCTAAGTACTGACCAAGTTATTCATTTAAAACTTGAGAAGAAAGAACCAAGAAGACAAGATGACATTCTAGGACCTTCTAACTGTGGCATTCATTCCCACTATCAATGTTCTTTTAGTAAGTGGTGCTGGGGCTATTTTTTCAACTCAATATGTTGGAGTGCTAACTAAAGAAATTCAAATAAGTTTAAATAAGGTAAGGGATCAGATGCTCTGAGATATCCAAGATTCATATTACATTTGTGCAATCATATTGAATTGGGATTATATGTCGTAAATAGGAGCTATGACCAATTCTATAGAGTTTCTCTTCTAAAAGGTTGTATAAATTTTTTAAATGAAATCTTCTACAGAGATATATTGATGTCTACCTATAAGTTTGTCATACATAATACTTTTTTCTAATGGATTTGGTCTCATTAACTGTGAATTGGGTTTGCATATTTTAGTGTTATTTGAATCACAATGACACCTTCAACAAGTATAGTGTTGTTGGGTATTTAGACTATACACAGTTATTTATTGAGATCATTTGGACTAATAAAATTGTGAAAGAAAAAGCAAAAAATGAAGGAAAAAAAAGAGATGAAGGTACTTGCGACAATAAGATATGGTTGTTGGGCATAGCAAAACTTGACCAGATTTCAGGTAAGAATCCAAATTTTGTGGAGCGCGCAGTCGAAAGGATGTCCTAGAGTGTTAAGTGGACCATGCAACAGAGAGGCAGAGCACAACAAGGACCACACAACAAACTCGCCGTGAAATATATAGGCTTCACGTTAAAGCCCTGCACTTTTTGTAAAAGCATATAATATTATAAAAGTTCAATGGTTTTGGACCATAGTCCCTTGTGTTATAGATACCATGGTATTGGGTCCATGGTAATGTAACGGTGTAATCCCTCAATGTAATAGTATATATAAGGATGAATAATAAAGAAGGAAGGAATCATATTGGAGTGAGATCTATGTTTATGGTTGTGTTTTTGTGATATGTACTTCGAAGAAAGGGGAAAGGCCCCACAACTTAGTGTGTAGAGGCCCAGGTCTATAGCTTAGTACCCAAACCATTTGTAGCTTAGTGTGTAGACAACTTGCAGGCGTGTGCATGGGTGAAGAACTATTTGTTGTATTAAATTCTATATTATAAATAACATTTCTTGTGGACGTAGGCCCAAATTGGGATGAACCATGGTGAAATTTGTGTCTTCATGTGTTGATTTTCTTGTTATATGTGCTTTATTCTAGTACTGTGAAGTTTATGGATGTTTATGATATGTTTAAGCGATGAATGTAATTTTGCGAAGTAATATATAAGTGCGAAGTAGTTCATGAATGTGAAGTAGCTTATAAGCATTAAAGCATAATAAAATACAAAATTTCCACATCGCAGTATCCCTCAAGGCTGTAGGAACCTGGATTTACAACCATCCATAGTCACTTCGGGTGAGACTGCGAATTTCTTGTAGGTCATTTGCGGAAGAACCAATGATTGAGGGTTTTTCCGGTGCGCAATAAAGAATCGAACCTAGGTAAGCCCAACCTAAGCCAACAAATGGTTTCCTTGCTGGGAATAGGATCTGTTTGAGGGATATGTTTATGCAGCATTCATTGAAGAAAGAAATTCAATATTTGGTAGAACATAAGGAATGATAATTTGCATAGCAAGAAAATAGAAGCCCTCGTCTGTCAATTGTAAGGTGGTTGGAGATGCATATTTTTTAAGATCAATATGAAATCTTCTTCAGTTCATTTCATCTTGAGCTTTACGAGTGGGTATCATGGTTGACAAAGATAAATAATTGTTTTAAAGGAGACGAACCTAAGAAATGGACTCGTGAACTGATACAACAGCTCAAGAACATTGACAACAGGATCTCAAGAGTTGTTAACTTCTAGATTGATATGCAAGGATTCGTTACTGAGTTCGCAGTAAACTCGATTGTGTCTTATAGCGAAGCAGAACCAAAATGTTTCAAATTACTGCGAGGTAAGTTTTTAAGATCCCTACCAATGCAGTTGGATTATTAGTTACTTATGTTTGAGAGAATATCCGAAGAAGAAACTGGAATAACACAAAGTGGAAAAATATATAGAATAGACACTAGAAAGAGATCTCATCTCCAAGATCCAAATAATTTTATATAAACTAACTATAGCCATCTTTTAGCTGAGTTTGAAAGTGAAGAAAACCACCTTAAGAACCCTGAAGTAACTTCGCAGTATTCACCCATCCAGCTTGAAAGTTTGTCAAAGCTAGAATAAAGTATTAATCTGGATGCTTGTGGATTTCCCTATCCCCCTATCACCCTACCCCCCATCCCCCTCCCCCTTTGAGAAGAATTATGGTCGATGATATTAAACTCCGTATATTTAAAGGGACTAGATCATAGGATCCAGAGGAGTTTTTTTTCCTATGTGAAGCAGTATGGACAATGAAGTAGGTCCATGACGAAACTATAAAGAAAGCACATCTTATCCTGACATTCCAAGATAGAGCGTTGACATGGTACATGAAGTATTCGAACAATCAGATCAGATCATTTGTAGACATTAAAGCAACATTGGTAAAGGAATTTAGGAAGCTGAAGTTTAAGTTGTAGTGCATCAAAGAGTTAAAAGAAATCAAATAGAAGCCTACTGAGTATGTTTGGGAATTTCATCAAAGATTCAAGATATTATTGGATCATGTGAGCTTCAAAATAGCTCTGCAACAACATAACTAATGGTTTATAGTCACATTTCTTGCACATGTAAGATTTCCTTTGTCGGAATAGAAGGTAGAAACTCAAGCCAAAGATCTAGAACTTGTGATGAGATTAGAAGCTTCACATATAGGGGATACCAATGCATGTACGCAATAGATTCAGAGTCAGCTGGAAAATTTGACACTGCAGATATAGGATATGAAGAAAAGTAAGGAAGTCAGAGAATAAGTGTGGTGTATAAAGTGTAAATCAGAAGGCCATTCTAAGGAAAAATTGCCTCTCTTAGAAAACTACATGACTAGTGGAGCACTAATCCTTTGAATGTTAGATCTAGCTTGTAGCGCGAGATATGTAAAAGTAGAGGTGAACATCGCGTAGAAGATTTCTACCTAATGCAAAAGTATGTCCAGACTCCAAGAAACTTATATTACAAATTCTACAAATCAATAGGTCATGATGAGAACAACTCTCGAGATTACAAATTGATGATAGAGAAAAGTATTGATGCCTATAGAATGGAAGTTGAAGAACATGGACAATGTGGTGGTCGAGGTGGATATCAAGAAAGAGGTCGAGGTGGCGGATCTGGTCGAGGTTGTGGACATATTATCTTCTGCAACTATGTCTAGGGAGGTCACTTTGCAAGAGATCATTAGAATCTTACTACGACATGTATCTATTGAATACCATATGATCATGAAACTGAGGAGCTTCAGGTACTTATGGAAAAAATGAAAGAAAATAAAAATCAACAACTGACAGAGAACATTCAGATGATGACTGTGGAACCAAGGATTGATGAACCTCACAATAATATTGTAACAAGGAGTGGAGCTGCGACTCAAGTTGATAAATCAAATGGAAAGAAGGAAGATGAAGTGACATGGGTTAGAAAGACTACTAAAAAAACCCATGTATTTGATATTCAAAAGGGAAATGAAGTCGTTAAGGAAGTGAAGTGAATCTTTATGGATGCAGGAGCTTTGAAATCTAGGGCGCATCAGAATCAAAAGAATAGTTGTGGTGTATCATCTTCAACACAAGGCCAAGCTCTATAGGAATAGGATGCAACATATAAGGTAGATACTTTAAAATATTTTCTTCAAACTTCTGTGAAATTGTTGTGAGATCAAATACTTGATGAAAGAATTCAGGAACTGATAAATTTCTACATATCTAAAGAAGTACCGCAAAGTGAGATGTGTGAAGTTAACAATTTACATAGACAAAAGAGAATTGGAAAGGAAATGAGGCTTAGTGCACAAATAAGAGAATATGACATGGACCAATTTATTTTGGATCTGTGATCCAAAGCTAAAGTCCTAATAAAGAAAACATAGGATTTAATGGGTAAGTCGAAGTTGCAAGGGTCACCTATTTAGCTAAGAATGGCGAATCAACAGAAGATTGTTCCTATAGGAAGACTATTAGGAATTACAGTGGAAATTGAAGGGCCACACACTACTACTAATTTGAAGTGATAGAAATTGTGGATGGCAATTGCTGGCTTGATGGGGCCTAACCCAAGTTCAGCTTTGACTGTGCCAACCAACAAAACACTAACTGTTGGGCCTTTCGGAAACAACCTGCATAGCGCAGGGTGCAGTCTCACTTGAAGCAGTATTGGGGGATGCTAGAACCAGGTTTCTACATCCAGAACCCTGTGTGATGGTTTCTTGATATCCTTGTGGCTTAGATCTGCCTTCGCACAACTCTAATTCCTCCAAATAGATAACTATTGTAAATCTATTTAAACGACTTCCCGATCTTTGCGAAGGTACTTAATTGTACATATTATTCATAAATATTATAGATATACCAGTTTCACACAGTAAATAAGCATTAATTCACATAAAATATATCATAGAGCGAAGATACATAAATTTTGCAGAAGTAAATGATAAGACACAGATGCGTCAATTTCGGCCCAAAATATTCTTTATTAAGTATAAATGTTCAATTATAGACTTCTTCTCCCTGCGCACTCAACTACAGGGGCCTGCACACTCAGCTTGCAAAGTTACCAAGGTCTCCTCGCACTCAACTACACAAGCCTTCCCCTTTCACCTAAGTACAGGAAACCGACCTTTCCTACCTTAGCACGTTTCCCTTACAATAATTATTATATCATTCCTTTGTACTTAGAATCATTATGACTCATCTATTTATAGCATTTTCTTTACAATAACATGGTTTGTGGACCATGGGTGGGTCTCAAAAAAACTCTATCATGTACCCAACTAACAAACTAAATCCCCTTTGACTTCTACTAGCTTCATTCTCCACTTCCAGATTTCATGGAGACTTTACATTTGTTACAAAAAGAAACTACAAAATCTACTCAAAATTAACTCAATTGACCATGGGACCCCTTCCCAACAGGCCCCAACACAAATTTGGTGACTCACCCTCGATTCACTCAGCTGGCACATCTATCTTGTTGCGAAGGTCGCTGAACTCCACCTTCAACACCTTTATCTCAACAAAACCCTACACCGCATCCTGTTGCACTTCTGTTGAAGCCCCGAAAATTGGGTCTACAACAAGGGGGATACCCACCCAGTCCGGACCTTGGTTGGTAGCTCCTTTTCTGTTTGGTATAGTGGGTCTAACTGGGGATATGGGACCAGTTTCCCAATTTATGTGTGTGTGTGTGTGAAGAATTGATATTTCCTTTCTAAAATTTTCTAAATGAGATGCTCTAATTCTAACTCTAATCTAATAAAATGCAAATTGTATTCTAATAAGTAGAAATATCTAAATCTACACTAACCCGGGGTGTAATCCTTCTGTTATGTGATCTAAAATGATTTCAAAGAACAATTGGTAATAAAGATCATTCAACTGTTATGAGAAAAGAATTCAATAGAGATGAACTACTTCGTATAAAAAATTAGATGAAATAGTTGTGAAAAACATATCAAATAATAAGCTATTCATACATTAAGCATAAATAAATAGCTATCACCATACAAAAGTTCCAAATGACAAATCAAGCATTCACGCATCAATATATAAACAACTAAACATGAATATCACTTTTAACACAAAGGCAGAAATAGTTAAGAGATAAAAGTACCATTTATAACTAGTCCTACTCATGAGCTTCAAGTGATGATGATTTATCTCTTCTTCATCCAACATCCACTAAGAGTACAGAAGTGCAACATCAGTAGCAGATATTAAATGCAGATATCAATAAATCTTGTTCCGTTCATTCATCAAAACCTCCTCAGAGGATACAAAAGTGCATGTTCTGGGGATAAGTTTTTGACAAATTTTAGGACCCTTCTCTAAATGCATGAGAAGGGTTTAAATACTACAAACTAAATCTAAAAATAACTTATTACAAAAATGTAGGATACGGTTTAAATGACAGTACTCATTTCAGGAAAAAATAAAACAAAATTAAAACTAAAACTGAATCTAAAATTAAAATTACTAACTAACTATTTCTGCATCTGCTGCTTGAAATCGCACGCATTCAACATTTGTTTGAGAAGAGTCGGCTGGCCGAATTTTGATTTTAGTTGTGCTGTGAAAACAGAATCGGCAAGAGCTGGCGCCATCTTCTCAGTAGAATTGATGATACACTTGAGAGTCATGCATTGGCTATGTGGTTTTACCAAGTACATCCAGTAAGAATCCCATTTCAACTTGGTTAACCTTTGGATTGATTCTGCCTTTTCTTGAGCCTTCTGTCTCCAGTTTGTTTATATTTTTTGTACTTTTAGTAGATACCCTGGAGTGGTTTCTGAGATCAGATTTTCCCTGTGCAAATTTCATTTATGCAGTCAATAACACTGTTTTCTGCCGTGGCTTCTTCTTTTGCCGCTTGTTCTGCTTTTCTAATTTGTGCATCCCATTTGTTAAAGAGCATTTCTTTGTGATTTTCGTTGATTATTGGTGCACCTGTTCTTTTTCCCTCCTCTATTTCTTGCCAAGCCAAATATTCAGTAACTTGTTTATCAATTAAATCATAATCATGTCGTAAATCCATGACTTTATTAATGATTTTATCACTTATTTTGCAATATGAGTTCCACTATTATATTCTTTGGCTCAATGCTTCCTATTGCTATAGTAGTTGCTCGTTCAAGGAAATGGATTATGCGATGAATTCTGTAAGTTTAGGGTCATCTTTGCGCATCTCTTGCATATCCCGTAACTTTTTTTCTCTCTCAGCCAAACTGTTCTGGTAGCTTATCTGCATTCATTGGAAGTCCTGTTGTAGCCTTTCAAGCTGTTTCTGTGCTTCGTTGTTGGCATTGGCTTTTTCCAACTGTTGTTGCAAAACTTGTATTTGGTCTTCCTTTTCTTTTAGCAATTGCTATACCTTAGATGCTTTATCAATAGTCACTGAGGCATACGCTCCTCCGATCTGAGATAATTTTGTGAGATTTTCAGTGGTATCGGTAGTAGGATCTCGCCGTAGGACATCTAATTGCTCTGCATCATGAGAGAGCACGTTCTCCAATTTCCTTTTCTTCCTTTGTCTTCTCACTACTGCCTTGTGTTGTGGGCTGTAAAATATATCAAGAGGAGGAATCTCTTCTATCTTCAGTATAGTTCAGAGGATGGGGTAATAGGAATATGTTCCATATTTGAGATATTGCTAATTGTCGCTGTGACTATATCTTTTGTTGTCTGTACATAGCTCATAGGTGTCTTTGTGATTTGTCCTTCAAGATTGGTCAAATCATTGAAGGTCTCCCATTCTTTATCTAGCTCGGTTCTGACTGATGGTTGTTGAACGATGAGAGGGGGAGGATCTGTTTGTGGGGAGGTAAAAGCCCGTTGCTATGGGAGCTCTTTTGATTGGGCAGTATCCTTTATTGACCCCTGGCTTTTACCATGGTCACTTTCTGATTTCTTGGAATGTTTAGATGTTTCTTTCCCGGACTTAGATTTAGATCTGTCTATGCATGAACATCTACTGAGACTGATACTCAGAGTTGGTTCCCTTACGGGTTCCAAGTGTTGTGGGGAAAAATGCCTATGCAGGACGATCCTATCCACCTAAGGTGTGACAGCGCCTTAGCAACAAACGAATACAGCTATTATGATTTCTTCCTTTATGAAATGTGGAAGAGGGGAGATCGGTAGACTTACCGTTGTCTTCCGGTTGTCCCTCGATCTAGATCCACTTCTCTTTGTGTGTCCACAGCTACTCGTCTCCTCGCTTGCTCAAGAGAACAGCTACTTGAATCCCACGAGGTCACAAGAGAACAGCTACCTGTGACAAGAGAACAACTACTTGTGACAAGAGAAGAACACAATGCAAAGGCAAATATACATATTCATAAATGATTCAGGATTAGAAGTAAATCAAATACACTAATGCAATCATACAAAATAAACCAGCATATAGGAAAGAATCAAGATAGCTTTATTGATAAGTAACAGGGTTCAGGAACAGATACAACCCATAGGGCTCCAATCCAGCATCTCCTTCCCAGCAGAATGGAATTCCTTCTTCAGCTCCCTTCAAAGCATTAAGCACCCAATGTTTCCAGCCACAAACCAACAACAATTCTTTGCAATCACCAAATTCCAGCCCCCCCTGATCTCATGGAGGTGAGATCCATATATAGATGTTTGGAGAGAGGATGAGTCAGCTTGAGATCTGACTAGTGTCCTCTCCCTCTCTCAGTTCTTGAGTCCACTTGGAGGTTCTTGCTTCCACTTGGAGATTTGGAACCTCTTACTCATCACCAGTTGAATTCCTTGATGCAAGTGTCATTTTGGAAGCTTCCTGGGCATTGACACCTTGAGAAATGACTTTGACACATGTCCAAACTCGCTCAGCGCAGGTAGCTAGTGTTGGAGTTGACATTCAACGCAGGTAGCCAGTGTAGCAGTTGACATTCAGCACAGATGCTCAGTGGAGCAGTTGACATGATCCAGAATTGGCTTGTTTTTGAGTGTTTTCAGGTGGAGAACTTCTGTGAATTGCTGTGGTTAGTTGGCCTTGTTCCTCTAGGGGTAGGAACAACATGTTTAGGGACTTTGGATCCCTTAGATTATGGACATTTCATGCTCAATGCTATAAGGCACAAAAATGTCTATAACAGTTGCCCCCTAAAGTATGAGGCCATTTATCGGGTGAAATGCTTTATCCAGGAGGGTCCGAAGTTCATCCATCTGCTGGGAGGAGACCTGTAATAAAATACAATACAATACATTATGATTCATACTGCTTTCATGATCTAGCTGAGGCGGGCATTCCCATGCTCAGCTTTATAAATTCATTTTTTGTACATAGAACAGACGATCGTTTGATGGTAGACTGATAATTTTGGCGAAATTATCATCCTTTGAGTAGGATGATCATTTGCTGCAATGATGTACGTGTCAAATGTCTTTATCTTTCCTGAATATATATTGCAGCCCGGATGGATGAAACTAGATCCAGGGTCTTCAAACTCGTTCGATCTTCACTCTAAGTACAAGTCAATCCATGTGAGAATTGCGCTGAAGTCGAACATGGAAAGACATCGCTTGATTACCGGTCAATGATGTAAACCGTTAACAAGCGCGAGAGGAATCACCGATAATGATAATGACCCTCAAGGTACTGCAGTACAATTGACGTGGTGTGAATAAAGGACTTGGCGTCGAACACCACGCAAAATCTTCTGGTCGAAGGTCATTAATGTATACCTGTCGCCGGAAGTGAGAAACTTGCCATTGAGGCATGCAAGCTTCAAAGTACTGAAGGGGGTGTTCCTAGATCAACTTCTTGGATAATGAGCTGATGTCGACAAGAAGCGATCCGTCACAGGAGGGCCTTAATGAATCCCACATCAGTGACACGGAATGGAGCTAATGATTTTAATGGAGGTGAAAACGATCTATGACATATGATTTAGGGTGGCAATCATGAATGGATGAAGGATAATGTATGGCAGTGGATGGGACCCGGTTGACTCTTTCTGAACGACTTCTCTTGAACATATGGCGACACTGATGCGATGGATCGGTAGCATTACCCCAAATATGGATGGTATGGCGAGACCATGGTGATGTGACCGGTGAATGAAACAACCCAACCCGATTGTGATACGGAGGAAAAGTGTCATGTTCAAGAGCGACCTGCTACCATCAAAGTTTTCTTGATTTTTTCCCAATTTTTCCCCAGTCATTGCTGACCAGTACCTCTTTATTTTTGTCAAGATTGAGGAGGATAACATATGCTTGTTCTATAACCTGCCCTTCGGGCAAGCCCATCGCTATGTTTTAACGAGCCTAGCGATAGGGAAACTCGTTCTCGTCTAAAGACAAGTTTGTCGCTATTTAATAATTTTAACGAGTCTAACGACAAGGATAACTCGGTCCTTTTCATTTTTAGAGAGTCTGAAAAGGTACATAAAGTCAACTCCAAAATTCCTTTTTCGTCATCTAATCCCTTAAGTCCGAAAAAGTATAAAACAATACAGAAGGGATGAGTTTTCGATAATTTTAACGAGCCGAATAAAACAAGTGCTCGACCTTTTTGTGCAATAATCGCTCAGGTCCAAAAAGATTAAAATCTAGAGGAGGCATAGCTCTTCTTGTCCTTTAACGAGCTGGAAGGCCAAAACTCGGCAATCTTTTCATATTTTACGAGTCAATTGAAAAGAGCTTAAAGAAGACTCGTCTTTTGAGGAACGAGTGATAAACAGGGATAGCAACTGATTCCAGGTACAGGTTGGAATTTTCCAATCACGGCAGTGTCACAAGGATGGCTAGGTGAAATCACTCTTCGCAGCTGTTCCTCAAAATGGGTAAACAATCATATGGGGGTGAACGATCGGCCAAATGAAAAGTGGAGGTGGCAGGTGCAAACACGACCAAGGCTTTAACGGCTGATAAATTTACGATCACTGTGGTTATTTACCGGGATAGGTTCATTTTTTAGATAAAAATGAGCTTAAACACTGGAGGAAACTCTGCTCACTGCTTTTATTTATTTTTTAACGAGCATGAAGACCGCGTTAAAACTGCTTGGATCTTGCGTTTATTTTTTAACGAGCATGAACTTTATGCTAAAACTGCTCGATTACCCAGTCATAAGATAAGAGTGTCTCATGAAAGATCCCATTTTTTATAGAGCTTGCGCCTTACCAAAGCTATGCTCCCTCTCCTTTCTTTATGCAAGTTAGGAAACGACTAACCCAAAAAACAGATAAATAACCGCTCTTTGCTTGCACTCTAAAAGGTTTGCATGCCCCCAGGTATAAAACAGAGTTTCAAGGTTACCTCTACTTACCCTCCGCCAAAACATTTGTTTTAATCGAGAGAGGCTTACCTCTTTCAGGTTACCCAAAGATTGTCTCGTTACTCTTTCAAACAAAACACTTCCTTGGAAATGTCTACCGAAATAGACAAGGGTGAATGACCGTTGTCAAACATGTAACTTTGACAAAAGAATCTTATTCTAGAACAACCCCTCTTCCATCCACGGACGGGGTACGGACTAGTCATATTCTCCCGCGGAAACCTACCCTATACCCAAAGTTTCTCTGCCGAAGCAGGCCAGGATGCATGCCCCCTGGGTTTCGGTCATATCCTCCCGGATTACTCGCGCTCATCAGGAGGACGGACCGTGGGTTGAGACACTTCTTGCGTGAATAGACCATTTAGGGATGGTACATGACTATTTGCGATGTGTGATTCGGGAAACGAAAGTTGATCCACGAGCTTGACCATTCTTTCTTCATGCGGAAAACACATTACTCTAAAGAGTGAGGAGACTACAGCTCCCATGCAATATATATAGTCTCGTCCAAGGAGTAGGTTTTAATCCAAGGGTCCTTGAACGACCATCACGTTCATTTGAATGGTCTTCCCTTTCAATGTTACAGGCACATTGGGGAGGATCCCTAAAGGTCGACTGGTTCCTTTATCAAAACCTGATAGATTTCTCATCTCAGGTAAGAGTGCTGGCGAACCAAGCGCTCTCCAAGCAATAGAGGAAAGGATACTCACAGATGCCCCCTCATCAATGATAGTGCCAGCCATTACCATTCTGTATATTTGACAAATAATTCTGAACGGTACACTGGCTGGCAACCGGGGTCTGCCTAGTTGGTTCCAATCAAAGGACACAACGAGGTTGCTTGGTGGTGGGACCGAATATACGGCCGGATAGCGCTCTGATGAACTTCCTTCCTGCGATAAAGGAATGGTGGCATTTCCCCCTTGATCATCAGAGTCAGTGCTGATGAAGAGAATCTGGACGGTGTCGTCTTGATTCTCCTCTGTGATGGTGTCATTCGAAGATGGAGCCTCTGAAGGCAAAACCGGGTCAACTGCCGTATCAACCTTTTGACTTTCGTCAGGCATGGATCCAGACGGTTCATCTTCAATGACAGGTGCTTCGGCTGACCACCTGGGCGGGTCAGCCGGGTTCTCAACTAGTGAGGGACTTGGCAGGAGTCTTTGATATCCAGGAGGGAGATGCGCTCGTAAAATCGGGCGATCTTCCAGAACTCTTTTTGCCTCGTCTAAGAAGGGACAATGGTGGATGGCATGATCGCCTTCACACAGTCTGCAGGGAAATTTAGCTCTCCTGCTCTGTCCTGGAGCTTCACTCCCACTAGTTGATGGTGAGCAGTCGACATGGCTATCAGAGGTCGATGCTACCGAATTGCACAAACGGGGGGACCAGTCTCTTAGTATCCGTGGGATACAGGGACAATCTCTATGGAAGTGGTCTCCCCTGCATATGACGCATGGCGATTTAGGCCTTACGAGTGCGGTGTGTGGATTTTTGTTAGATGACACTTGTTTGCCCCCAGTCGCCTTAGGCTCCTTCTTCTTCTTCTCTTTCTTCTTCTTCTCCTTCTTCTCCTTAGGAACCTGGTTTTTAATTTGACCAGTTCCGTCAAGCGAAGAGGAAGGAGGGGAGGAAGATGAAGTTGAAGGCTGGGAGGCAACTCTTGTCTGATCTAACTGTTGACTCGACTGTTCAGGAATGGTGGTATTCTGAACGACATTGGTTGAAAAGAGCCAAACTGGTAGGCCAATTGTCAGTCCTGGAAGCGACAATGTAGCCATGTGGGGCACACCAACATCTCCCCAAGAGGAGAAGGGACTAGGATTCCCACCAAGGGGAACTCCTTGGTTGGTGTGCTCCATCTTTTCAACCTAAAGATCAACACATGAATTAAAAGGTGATTGTTCCGTTTAAAATAAATTGTTAACGACGCTTTTAGACACAACTTGCTTTTTCAGTTTTAAAGAGTCGAGAAAAAGCTAAAGATGACTCTAGTCTCCTTCGATGTTTTAACGAGTTCGAAGTGACAAATGCTCGGATGGACTTTTTCTGTTATAGAGTCTGAAAAAGGCCAAAAGAAACTGCTATGGAGATCTAGGCAGAGGGTGTGCCAAACTTTTCGCAAAACCACATAATACTTTTTACGGTACGAGTGGTCGATCTTCGTGAATGCTGTGTTCACAGCATTGCAATCAGTAGGGCGGCCGACACGGCTTCCTAAGGATAAAAGATATATGCCTATAGGGGTCTCCCAATATATACGCGACGGTACGTTGGAGCACAAATCTGTATTAGCGCTACCGTCTCTCAGGAGGAATCACCCACCTTCTTCGAGATCGACAGTCACTAGGTTTAACGACGCCGGAACACGTCTCTAGCCTAGACCTCTATGTTGTGTGTTATGTTACAAAGCGTTGTTAGGTTCATTCATTTTATTTTAGGTTGATCTTTTTAAAGTTTGCCTTTCAAGGTTCACCACGAGATGTATGATACAAATTCCTAAATGCAGTCTAAGATGATAAGCAAGCTTTATTGTCTTTCAACTTTGAAAATCCTAGCTACTAAGGGAAAAGAATAACACTATCTTTTCTCAAAGAGCAATCAGCACACTCTAATGCACTTTCCCTAAATCCAACATGAAAACTATCAAATGCAAAATGCACAATGCAGGTGTTTGTTTTCAACTTTCTTAGTATAAATGCCTACAAAGAAAGCCTTTTGCACAACTTTGAACTTGCTTTTAAAATGATCAATACAAACAAGTACACTTTTTCGAAGTCAACAAGGGTAGAAGAGATTACAATCACTTTGCTATTTTCGAAATAAAGACTTGTTTTGACCCTTAAAAGACACAAATTCAAACCAATAAGAAAAAGTAAATCTATAATCAATCTGCAAACAGCCAATGAACTCTCTTCTAAGACCACAATCAATCAGATCTGAATCAAAGGCTACAGGATGATTACTTTACTCGTGCAAAGGAAGACTGTAAATGACGTCACAAACACATAAAAACATTCACAATCTTTTTGTACAAAAGAGAGGCAGAATCTAAGCAAAGAAAAGACTTATCAGACTGGTACCTATGCTGGTTAAAGGCTGCAAAAAACAGAGATCAAAACAGGGCAACAGAGGACAAAGAACCCCAGCTGCACAAGGCCAAACTGGTTCAGCGCAACCTCAACACTGAGGACTTGACATTCAGCGCAGGTAGCCCCTTCGGGACCTGCGTTGAAATGCAGACTGCCTTCACAGCAGTTGCGCTGAAAGAGAAACTCTCGTTTCCCTTGGGTTCTGGGTCATAAAATGCTCAAAAATCAATTGTTTCAAGCCAAATCAGAAACACAAGCAAGGTATAAACAGAGGGATGCTTTGATAGGGTACTAAAGACTATCACAAGGATCATCAAATCATTTGTGGATCTAGTTTAGATCATAGACAAGTCCAACAACTAGATCAAAGCAGCAACTTTTTACTTTGCATCCGGGAAAGATGCAGTTCAATAGTTGTTGTCAAGTCTATGAAGTAAACAAATGACGGAAACACAAATGAAATGAATAAACAAGTTCTTCCCCAGCGGAGTCACCAATTTGTTGTGGGGAAAAATGCCTATGCAGGACGATCCTATCCACCTAAGGTGTGACAACGCCTTAGCAACAAACGAATACAGCTATTATGATTTCTTCCTTTATGAAATGTGAAAGAGGGGAGATTGGCAGACTTACCGTTGTCTTCTGGTTGTCCCTCGATCTAGATCCTCTTCTCTTTGTGTGTCCACAGCTACTCGTCTCCTCGCTTGCTCAAGAGAACAACTACTTGAATCCCACGAGGTCACAAGAGAACAACTACCTGTGACAAGAGAACAGCTGCTTGCGACAAGAGAAGAACACAATGCAAAGGCAAATATACATATTCATAAATGATTCAAGATTAGAAGTAAATCAAATACACTAATGCAATCATACAAAATACACCAGCATATAGGAAAGAATCAAGATAGCTTTATTGATAAGTAACAGGGTTCAGGAAGAGATACAACCCATAGGGCTCCAATCCAGCATCTCCTTCCCAGCAGAATGGAATTCCTTCTTCAGCTCCCTTCAAAGCATTAAGCACCCAATGTTTCCAGCCACAAACCAACAACAATTCTTTGCAATCACCAAATTCCAGCCCCCCCTGATCTCATGGAGGTGAGATCCATATATAGATGTTTGGAGAGAGGATGAGTCAGCTTGAGATCTGACTAGTGTCCTCTCCCTCTCTCAGTTCTTGAGTCCACTTGGAGGTTCTTGCTTCCACTTGGAGATTTGGAACCTCTTACTCATCACCAGTCGAATTCCTTGATGCAAGTGTCATTTTGGAAGCTTCCTGGGCATTGACACCTTGAGGAATGACTCTGCCACATGTCCAAACTCGCTCAGTGCAGGTAGCTAGTGTTGGAGTTGACATTCAACGTAGGTAGCCAGTGTAGCAGTTGACATTCAGCGCAGATGCTCAGTGGAGCAGTTGAGATGATCCAGAATTGGCTTGTTTTTGAGTGTTTTCAGGTGGAGAACTTCTGTGAATTGTTGTGGTTAGTTGGCCTTGTTCCTCTAGGGGTAGGAACAACATGTTTAGGGACTTTGGAACCCTTAGATTATCGACATTTCATGCTCAATGCTGTAAGGCACAAAAATGTCTATAACACCAAGCGTAGTTTTTCCAAGGGGATACTAGCTAATCTCCTTTCCCTGTATATCTTGAACTGCTGAAATTCTGCTGGAGAGAATCGCATTTGGGCCAAATGCAAAATTTCTTCAAGTGTTCTTTTCTGTTGGAATATGTCATCAAAAATATCATCTTCTCCAGAAAACACCTTTATTTTGAGTGCAATAGTGAAATTCTTAGTAATATCATGAGGGTCGAACAGTCTTCCTGGAAACTTGAATAATTGTAGACACGTTATGTTGTTTACTTCCGTGAATGCATGACCTACATCAAATAGTGAAAAGGCCCCATAGGCTACAGGAAATTGTGGCCAAATGGCCTTCTCTTTGTCTTTCAAATCTTTAGTCAAACCCCCTTCTCCGCAGGTTTGATAAGCAATTTCTCGTGCCATGAGTTTATCAGGGACATACAAAAGGAAGTTGTGAGGGGAAGCGGCACTTCCAAATACTCTGACATATGTAAACAGTTCCTCTCCGAACCATCTTGCGATAGGGAGTATGTCTACGTCTACTTCAGGAGAACATCTTGGAGGATCTTTATCATACAATATTTTGTACAGGGGCAGCATGATTCCATGATAAATCTTATAGAAATACGGAGTGAACTTAGAATCCCACAATTCATTATGATAAATATGAATGGGTAAGGGGTCTTGAGTTGTCCATTTCCAACCCATCAGAGGAAACTTGGAAACATAACAGATTGCATCCATCACATATGCAGATAAGTAGAAAGCGGGATAAATTCTTTGAGAAATAGTTCTTTTAGACCAGTAATTTACAATGGCCATGACTAAGTTATCAGACAATATTTTAGCCCAATCCACGATAGTAGCATTCGTGGCGGCATCCAATAATGGTAGCCATTCAGATGAAAATTTGTTAACGTCTGGCATTCCAAAAAGTCTACAGAGCATGACAGTAGCAAAGCAATACGGGGAAGTGAGAGAACCAGTACTATACATACCATGTTTATCCTTTTTTAGCGGTTCATCCCTCCTTGACCAGTCTTTCGTGCATTCTGCCAGGTCTTGATTTTCTTTTGCAAACTTCTCCATGAACTATTTGTTATAAGTCGCCTGTGGCTCTGGTAAATGATACATGAGCTTCAAATCTTGTGAAGCGAATGAGCCAATGAGTCCTTGACCTTGAGTCGTAAACTGTCTATTCCTAATATCAGTGCTGTCCAATATCCATTTAACCATGTCTATGTATGGGATAATTTTGGGCCTCGCCGCTATCCTGTGTAAGAATGAATAAGCTAGCTCTGTAAGGGATGCCTCAGAAGAACCATGTGAGCCTACAGTAGCCTCAACCTCCATTACTTTGGGATTCTCTTCTTCAAGTAGATTATACATGCCTTCCCAAGTAGAAATACCAGCGTCTCAGTTGCAGGTGGTGTCTGTATACAAGGGTGTCATTTCTTTCTCTTCAGAGCTCAGGGCTTTGCCTTTCTTTCCCATAGTATCCTGCGTATTGCTTCGTATATTTCTCTGTTCTTCGTTCTTGCAATTTACAAGTGAAGTGAGAATAATGATAAGGAAAGGTGACGAGAAAGTTTTAAATGCCGAAGACATATAAAATACACCACCTTATGTGAAATGATTTTTCGATAAGCACGAAACCCTATTCCATTAATGACTAACAACTAACTCATTAATTAGCATTAAAGCACATAACTAGGTCTCGGTTTATGGAAGATGATTTTTCGAACCATGAGCCCGAAAGATCTACGATGAAGCGATTTTGCGATTTGCTTCACAATATCGCAAATCGCAACATCGCAGAATCATGACATCGCTTGATCGCTATATCACAAACTCACAATATCGCAATATCGCAATATCACATTATCACATTATCACATAATTGTTATATCGCAATATCGCAATATCGCAGGAGCGTGACATAAGACAATTTTCATTAATTTGTTTTCTATGAAATGCGATTTGCGATATGCTCCGTCGGATATCAGTAGTTTAAATTTTTTCAACGTAAGCGGTGTTTGACGCATGCGATGCGATATATGTCCGTAGTCCCATATTGCGATCTCACAATCTTAGAATTTGGCTTGCAAGGAGGTATCCATGATCTTTTGCAATGTGATATTTCCTAAGGAACAATCCTACTTTATCATAAAACTTATGCTTTTTTTTATTTTTCAAGGGTATTCTCCTAAGTTTTTTGACGGTAAGTTTTATCGGAAAAGGAAATACAAGCACTAATTGATTTTTTAAATTTTGACTAAGGGTCCCCACTTATTTAGTATTATTAATAACACTAAATAAGAAGGGGGGTTGTTGTTGGCCACAACAATTCGCGATTCACTTGGAAGAACCAGTTATCTCTGCTTTTCTTTTCAATTTTCTAAACTTTCAAAACAGAAAATTTTCCAGAAAATTAAACTTTATTGTAGAAAGACAAAGTACATTATGCTTTTACCTATCAATGATATTTTGTTTCTTCTATTTTCAACTTTGATTGTTTACTCCCTCAAGCTTGTCATTGTATTTGCATCAGTCATTACTTGGTTTATAAAGATAAAAACAAATCCTTCTCTGTAAATCAGTTTTGAATATGCTCATTTGTCGTAGGTAGAGCCTCTTCTACCAGCAAGCATTTATAGCCTCGACAGGGTTACTTGTTACCCAGCAATGATCTTGTATCCTACTTAGAGAAATTTACAACTTTCAAAGAGAAATCCATTTCCGCACTTATTGCTTTCATTTTATTTTTACCCTTAAAGAACAATGTCTTGGTTTGGTAGCCAGTTCATGACAAAGTCATTCACTGATTTATAACTTTGCTGAACAAGCTGGCTCGTGATGAGACCCCTTGTCTTTTGATTGCAACAATCTTGAGTCATTGCCCTATTGTGGTATGCAGTATTGGAAAAGTCAGCAAGCTATACTATCTATGATCATGATAAGTCGGCTCGTGATGAGACCTCTTACTCTTTAAGTTAAAGTGTATCTTTGGATCATTCTCTGAACATTGTAGTTTCCTAGGTGGGGAGGAAGTCATTGTTTCCTTAAGACAGCTCTGGACGATAATGATAGAGTTTTTGGAAAGAGCTTTTCTACATAGAATCTTCATTTTATTATTGATACCTTTCATTGGACTGATATACAACTATTTCTTACTAAAAGTTGTCTTTTGTCAAAGTTTATATAGTTGAAACTAGTATCATTTCTAGGCCTAGAATCTTTAACTGTATCTTTCAATAATAATGATCAATTTTCTAAAAAGAATTCTATTTATACAAGTGAAAAAATAAAATCTAAAAGAGAATTTATGTCTTTTTCATGAATTCCGAATGTAACCATTTACAACCAGTTTTATTATGAAAAAAAAAAAAATTAAAGCTAATCTACAAAATAGAAGAATGATCTCCTATGGAAAATATTTTTTGAGGATCTGACTGTTAACAAGTAAAGAATCTCTTTTTCCTGTTAAATCCTGTAACATAAATGTAGATGGACCTATGACTTCTATGATTTGAAAAGGGCCAAGCCACATTCGTTGAAATTTTGTATGTTTCCCTTTTTCCTCATGAGCCTTGTCCCATTTTAAAACTAGATCTCCCATCTGAAAATATTTTCTGGATATCATGTTGGAATCAAAAGAGGCTTTTACTAATGCTTGATGATGAGCGTGAGTTATTTTAGCCTATTCTCGTTGTTCTTCTAACTTAATTATTTCCAGTTGCCTTAGTTGTAAGGAAGAAGTTGGTGTTTCATCAATATGTTGAACCAAGGCTAAAGAGGGAATTGCCAAATGAGTTGGAAGAACCACTTCTTTCCCATAAACTAAATTAAAGGGAGAAGTGCCGATGGAGGCTTTCTATGTTATTCGATCTTCCCATAAAGCATATATTAAAGACTTATGCCAATTTTTATGATTTTGGTCAATGGTTCGCTTAATGATTCTGATTAAATTCTTATTTGTAGATTCAGCTAACCCATTCCCTTATGGGTAATAATTGGCAGAGTATTTAAGCTTGAAACCCCTTTTGAGTGCAAATTCAGTCATTGCATTACCAGAAAAATATGATGCATTATCAAACATTAAAGCAGAAGGCAACCCAAACCTGGTGATTATGAACTGATCTATGAACTCGATGATATTTTCAGCATTAGCCATCTTGAGTGGAACTGCTTCTACCCATTTAGTAAAGTAATTTGTTGCTATAAGGATATATCTATGCTATTTAGAAGAGTGAGGAACGATCTCATCCATTACGTCCAATCCCCACTGATCGAAAGGTTGCACAATGTTAACTGGTTGTAGTGACAAGGATGGTTTCTTTTGTCTCCCAGCAGTGGTTTGACAGACTTGACATTTCCTCACGTAGTTATGTGAGTCTTTGAATAATGTGGGCCAGTAATAGCCTGTGCGTAAAATTTTATGAGTAGTAGTGTCTCTAGCATGGTGTCTGCCTGTTGGCCCATCGTGGAGTTCCTACAAGACCTTTTCAGCTTCAGATTTCTCAAGACATCGAAGGAGAATAGAATCATAATTTATTCTAAAAAGAACATCGTTCACGAGCTGATATTGTTTGGCTTTCAACCTTAGGGCTCTTTTTTTGGTATCATCGAGGTTTGAAGGAGCGTATCCATTCTTTAAATAATAAATAATATCAGCGTATAATGACTTAGCAGCGTTTAGGCTTACCTCGTACATTTGTATCTCTGCAGATGGAATTTTAGATATAAGCGATGCTCCGGCCAACATTTTGCAAAAGCCTTGACCGTTTACAATACTTGCTGGTTTGATTTCTATGTCATATTCTTGTAAGGAAGTAAGCCAATTGGCCCTTTTCTCACCCACATCCTTCTGTACTAGAAGATTTCTTACAGTTGGAAACGGTACTATGATTTTTGTATGTGTTTTGAGTAAAAAAGGTCTGAAATATTTAATTGCTTTGAAAACAACATAAGCTTGTTTCTCTACACCTAAATAATTCAACTCAGCCCCTTGTAAATTGGAACTGAAAAAAGAAATTGGGGCTTCTACCTTTTCTTGATTTGCTTGAGTGAGTATCACAGCATATGATCTATTAGAGGCAAATTTATATAAAATAAAAGGATCGGAAAAATTTGGAGTTGTTAAAGACGGAGCATTAACAATTTCTTGTTTGATTAGATTGAATGCCTCATGTTCATCTTGGCCCCATTTAAAGTTTGAGTTCTTTTGAATCATTGCTTGTAAAGGAGACACAATTCTTGAAAAATCAGGAACAAATCTCTTTACAAAGTTAATCTGGCCAAGAAAATATTGCATGGCTTTCTTGTTGTGAGGTAGGGGTACTGCGGAAATCTCCTTGATTCTATCGGGATCAATGTGAATTCCAAATTTTGACACTATGAATCCGAGAAGTTTTCCTTCACTTAATGCGAAAAAGGATTTTTTCAGGTTAAGTGAAATTCCATACCTTAAACAACATTGGAAGATTTGTTTTAAATCTCTAAGATGATTGTTTCATTTCTTGGAATATACAGTTATATCATCCAAATAGATTACCATTGATTTATTAACTAACCCCTTGAATGTGATGTCCATGGCTCTCTGAAATGTGGCACCCACGTTAATCAGACCAAATGGCATCTTTTGATATGTGTATGTGCCCAATTTAGTTCTGAATGTGGTTTTTAATTGATCATCAGGATGTACCAACACTTGATTGTATCCTGAGAATCCATCCAAGAATGACATTAATTCTGAGCCCGCGACTGCCTGCAGTATTTCTTCCATGGGGGGCAAAGGAAAATTATCCTTTTGGCAGGCTTTGATAAGATTTCGAATGTCAATGCAGATTCTAATATCTCTATTTTTCTTTCTAATAGGGACCATATTGGAAACCCATTTGGAATGTTGAACAGGAAAAATTATTTTGGCTTTCAATAACTTATTGAGTTCAGATTTGATCTGGTTTTCTAGATTGGGATGGATCTTTCTCAACTTTTGTTGGACAAGTTTTTCATTGTCGATCATTGGAATAGTATGTTGGATGATGGAGGTGTCGTACATTTTGAGTTCATCGTAATTCCAAGAAAAGACACTTTTGTATTGTCTCAAGAGACGAATATACGCTAATTTTTCTTTAGGAGCTAGACCAAGGCCTAGATTGATATTCTGTGGTTTGGTATCAGCTCCTAGATTTACTAATTCGTAGTTCAAAGTTGAACTTTGGAGTTTTGAATTGGTAGATCTTTTGAATCAATCTTTTAAATCATAAAGGTCCTCTAACTTGACTACTGACTTAGGTATGGCATTGTTAGTGCTATCCTGTTGCAATTGTCGGTCATGTTGGTCTTCGTCAATTATTTGATTGGTATAGGATCCTTCGGATGTGAGGAAACTCACGATATCAGGATCATCATTGAAAATCCTCCAATTGGTAATGTTATCAGGAATAGATGGTCTAAAAATTAACTCAATTGAAAATCGATTAGGGCTAAAATCTTCTGAAGGAATGAGCTTAAAAGCTACGTTGGCTAAGAGGTTTGCACTAGCATTCTGGAGCCTGGGAATTGAGGAAATATTAAATGCTATAAAATGTTCAGTCAGATCTTGAACTAAAGATTGGTAATGTTTTAAATGACCTGATAAACAATGTATAGTATTACGTACCTGTCTGATTACAATTTCAGAATCTCCGAAAACTTGAAGGTATTTGACGTCTAATCTGATTGCTTTGTATAAACCTTGGATTAAAGCCTCGTATTCTGCGGTGTTGTTGGTGCAATCAAATTCGAGTCTGCAAGTTAGCATAGTTTTATCTCCCTCTGGACTTATTAACATGCATCCTGCTCCTGCTCCTTCGTTAGACTTAGAACCATCAAAAAATAATTTCCAAAATAAAGATTTATTTACAAGACTATCTATAAAATTAATACATTTAGAACTATCTGTTTGAGAGAAATTTTCTACTTGAGATAAAACAGAATGTTCTAAGTAAGGTGAGGTATAAGCATTAAAATTTCCTAGGAAAGAATCTACTGAGTAGTTGCCAATGATGTTATTGTTGTATGCTATTGGTTCATTTTCTCCCTCGAGTTTTGTTACTATGTATTTTTGATGCCTTTCGCGCTCAACTTTTATTTGATTTGGTTTACCATTGTAAGGGAGCCACATGTGTGACCAGTCAGTTGCAAAGTATCCATGAAGTTTTTCTGACCAATCTCTGCTAAGAATTAAGCCATAAAATTTTGGAATATCAGCAACTAAAATGTCGATAACTTGACATACCTTTGGGTTGGATGACAACCTTATGGTAACCTGATTTAATTCGCCAATCACTTCGACTTGCAATCGATCTAGCTGGACGATACGCACAGTGTATTTTTGTGGTTGAACGTTCAATTTTTCACATATTGACTTTGGTAGAATATTCGATGAAGCTCCAGAATCCACTAAGAAATTATGCAAAATTTTATTGAAAATTTCATAAGTAAGAAGAAATGGGGGAGTATGATATCTCAATCTTCCTCCAATTAAGGCGATATTGTTTGGATCAACTTTATTCATCGCATTAGTTGGAGGTCTTCCCATGTCATGGGAAACTTGAGAGATTACAACAGCGGGCAAAGGTGCAACTGGTATAGCATGTAATTCTTTCAAAAGTACCTTTTGCTGGTGCTTTAACTTGCTCAATTCATAAAAAGTGATATTGGCCCTAGTATTTTTCATGTCTTCTGTGATATTATACTCCATTTCATCTGAAATAATCAACGTTTTAGATGGATTTGATGGGTCTGTTTGGATTGGGCTGGTTTGAGTCGCTTTAGGTGTTGTTTTCTTTGCTACGACTTTATCCTTAGTCATCGAGCTTGCGCTCTTTGACTTAGGTGTAGGTTGAGGAGGATCAAGTTGATTTCTACTGCGAGTACTAACCGGGAATGCCTTTTGATCCTCTTCATTTGGGAGGATGAAATCCCACATACCTTGTAACTCTACAACTTCTTCTTCATCGGTATGTTCTTCAGCAGCGATTTCCTCTTCTTCTTCTTTGGATTCAGCACTTGTAATAGCGTTAGGGGGTTTGCAATCGGTTGAAGGGTTTCTTTTAAAAGGTCTGTACGATTTTTTAGAAGAATTTTCTGCCACTTGTTTCTTAATGTGAACCATCTCATTAGACATGGTCTTCAAAACTTTTTGTAATCCTTCTAAATTGAATGGATCTTTCTATTCTTTTTTCTTGGGATCTTCCTTTAAAGTAACCTTCTTGGATTTTCGTTCTTCTATCGTGTTTTTCTTTTCTAGGGCCATAATACGTTTCTCTACTGTTATCGCTTATTTCATATTTTCGACTAAAGTTGTTTTGTTAGCCCTATCAACAAAGATTGCTATGTTTGATGTAAAGCAGTGACATACCATTCACTTCGCACTTCTTCGCTAGGCTGGGAAGCGGTAGGAATTTTGTTTAAGATTTTATTGAAACGTAAATTGAAATCTTTGATAGGTTCTTTTGACTCAGCCCTAAGGTTAGACAAGTCGTTGATCAGTGTCATCATAGACCTGTCATCACCGAACTTGGTCAGGAATTGTTCTTGGAAAATTTCCCAACTAGTAATAGATCTAGACGGTAATGAGAAATACCATGAACTGGTTGTTCCTTGCAGAGTATAAGGAAAAATTCGAACAATAGGGTCTTCGTTGGTTACTCCATTGAGATTTATGGATAGCATAAAGTTATTTATATGTTCTTCCGCTAGCATGCCTGCCTCAGGATTAAAGTTAGGCAGCCATTTTTCAGGATGGGTTGGTAGCTGACTCAAGGGTGAAAGCATTAAGACTACCCCTGGGTTATTCCATGGAGATTGGGCCATCACTGAACTACTAACAGAGGAAAGTGCAGAAGATGATCCCTGCAGTTGAGAAGATGAGGATATTACGACTCCAGATGATTGAGAAGGAGATGTGGGAGTTCCGATGGACTGATGGACAATGATCTGAAGTGGAGGAGTGGATGGTTGACTTCACGGTGAAGAGGTTGAGATGGATGATGATGATGAAAGAGTCTCACTATCGGACCCTTTAGGAGACTTCCTTGCTCTCTTCCTTGTAGGTAGAGGTAACTCGGTTGGCTGAACACCAAACTTTTCACTCTTTAATCTGGTAATAGGATGAGTAGGGTTATATCGCGAAGTCATGCTACCTTGAGATTTATCAGATTTTTGAGGAGATATAGAGAATCACTAAAGTTTGTGAATCAAAGATTCAACTTCAGGAGGTTCAATAGTAGATTGTTCTAAAATGTCAGGGTTTGTAGCAGCGGTTGTTGCTCTAGTGACTTCTGAATATGGATTTAAGGATTCTAAATTCAATGAAGAAGTCGGGGGAGACGGTGAGGGCGATTTACTCTCAGAATGGTATTTAGATTTAGACTTGCTTGCCATTCATAGTTCGGGGTCCTCCTTCTAGCACCAAGTATGTTGATGCCTCGAAAATTGGGTCTACAACAAGGGGGATACCCACTCGATCTGGACCTTGGTTGGCTGCTCCTTTTCCATTTGGTATAGTGGGTCTGACTGGGGATATGGGACTAGTTTCCCAATTTATGTGTGTGTGTGTGAAGAATTGATATTTCCTTTGTAAAAGTTCCTAAATGAGATGCTCTAATTCTAACTCTAATCTAATAACATGCAAATTGTATTCTAATAAGCAAAAATATCTAAATCTACACTAACCCGGGGTGTAATCCTTCTGTTCTGCGATCTAAAATGATTCCAAATAACAATTGGTAATAAAGATCATTCAACTATTATGAGAAAAGAATTCAATAGAGATGAACTACTTCATATAAAAAATTAGATGCAACAATTGTGAAAAACATATCACATAATAATCTATTCATACATTAAGAATAAATAAATAGCTTTCACCATACAAAAGTGGCAAATGATAAATCAAGCATTCACGCATCAATATATAAACAACTAAACATGAATATCACTTTTAACAAAAAGGCAGAAATAGTTAAGAGATAAAAGTACCATTTATAAACTAGTCCTACTCATGAGCTTCAAGTGATATTGATTTATCTCTTCTTCATCCAACATCCACTAAGAGTACAGAAGTGCAACATCAGTAGCAGATTTTAAATGTAGATATCAATAAATCTTGTCCCATTCATTCATCAAAACCTCCTCAGAGGGTACAAAAGTGCATGTTCTGGGGATAAGTTTTTGACAAATTTTAGGACCCTTCTCTAAATGCATGAGAAGGGTTTAAATACTACTAACTAAATTTAAAAATAACTTATTACAAAAATGTAGGATATGGTTTAAATGACTGTCCTCATTTCAGGAAAAAATAAAACAAAATTAAAACTAAAAATGAATCTAAAATTAAAATTACTAACTAACAATTTCTGCATCTGCTCTTCGAAATCGCACGCGTTCAGCATTTGTTTGAGAAGAGTCAGCTGGCCGACTTCCGATTTTAGCTGTTCTGAGAAAACAAAATCGACAAGAGCTGACGCCATCTTCTCGACAGAATTGATGATACACTTGAGAGTCATGCACTGACTGTGTGGTTTTACCAAGTCAATCCAGTAAGAATCCCAATTCAACTTGGTTAACCTTTGGATTGATTCCGGATTTTGTTGAGCCTTCTGTCTCCAGTTTGTTTGTATTTGCTGTACTTTTGGTAGATACCCTGGAGTGCTTTCTGAGATCAGATTTTCCCTGTGCAAATTTTCATTTATGCAGTCAATAACAATGTTTGCTGCCGTGGCTACTTCTTCAGCCGCTTGTTCTGCTTTTCTAATTTGCACATCCCATTTGTTAAAGAGCATTTCTTTGTGATTGTCATTGATTATTGGTGCACCTATTCTTTTTTCCTCCTCTGTTTCTTACCAAGCCAAATATTCAGTAACTCATTTATCAATTAAATCATAATCGTGTCGTAAATCCACGACTTGATTAGTGATTTTATCACTTATTTCGCAATACGAGTTCCACTGTGATATTCTTTGGCTCAATGCTTCCTGTTGCTGTAGTAGTTGTTCGTTCAAGGAAATGGATTCTGTGATGAATTCTGTAAGTTTAGCATCATATTTGTTCATCTCCTGCATATCCGGTAACTGTTTTTCTCTCTCGGCCAAACTATTATGGTAGCCTATCTGCATTTCTTGGAAGTCCTGTTGTAGCCTTTCAAGTTGTTTCTATGCTTCGTTGTTGGCGTTGGCTTTTTGCAACTGTTGTTGCAAAACTTGTATCTAGTCTTCCTTTTCTTTTAGCAGTTGTTGTACCTCAGATGCTTTATCAATAGCCGCTGAGGCATATTCTCCTGCGATCTGAGATAATTTGGTGAGATTCTCAGTGGGATCGGTAGTAGGATCTTGCCATAGGACGTCTAATTGCTCTGCATCATGAGAGAGCACGTTCTCCAATTTCCTTTTCTTCCTTTGTCTTCTCACTACTGCCTTGTGTTGTGGACTGTAAAATATATCAAGAGGAGGAATCTCTTCTATCTTGAGTATGAGTTCAGAGGATGTGGTAATAGGAATATGTTCCATATCTGAGATATTGCTAATTGTCCCTGTGACTATATCTTTTGTTGTTTGTACATTGCTCATAGGTGTCTTTGTGCTTTTTCCTTCAAGATTGATCAAATCATTGAAGGTCTCCCATTCTTTATCTAGCTCGGTTCCAACTGATGGTTGTTGAATGATGAGAGGGGGAGGATATGTTTGTGAGGAGGTAAAAGCCTGTTGCTGTGGGAGCTCTTTTGATTGGGCAGTATCCTTTATTGACCCCTTGCTTTTACCATGCTCACTTTCTGATTTCTTGGAATGTTCAGATGTTTCTTTCCCGGACTTAGATTTATATCAGTCTGTGCCTGAACTTCTACTAAGACTGATACTCGGAGTTTTTTCTCTTACAGCTTCCAAGCATAGTTTTTCCAAGGGGATACTAGCTAATCTCCTTGCCCTATATATCTTGAACTGCTGAAATTCGACTGGAGAGAATCGCATTTGGGCCGAATGCAGAATTTCTTCAAGTGTGCTTTTCTGTTGGAATATGTCATCAAAAATATCATCTTCTCCAGAAAACACCTTTATTTTGAGTGCAGTAGTGAAATTCTTAGCAATATCATGTGGGTCGAATGGTCTTCCTGGAAACTTGAATAATTGTAGACATGTTATGTTGTTTACTTCCGTTAATGCATGACCTACATCAAATAGTGGAAAGGCCCCACAAGCTATAGGAAATTGTGGCCAAATGGCCTTCTTTTTGTCCTTCAAATCTTTAGTCAAACCCCCTTCCCTACAGGTTTGATAAGCAATTTCTCGTGCCATGAGTTTATCAGGGACATACAAAGGTAAGATGTGAGGGAAAGTGGCACTTCCAAACACTTTGACATATGTAAACAGTTCCTCTCTGAACTATCTCGTGACAGGGAGTATGTCTACGTCTGCTTTAGGAGAACATCTTGGAGGATCTTTATCATACAATATTTTGTACAGGGGCAACATGATTCCATGACAAATCTTATAGAAATACGGAGTGAACTTAGAATCCCATAATTCTTTATGATAAATATGAATGGGTAAGGGGCCTTGAGTCGTCCATTTCCAACCCATCAAAGGAAACTTGGAAACATAATAGATTGCATCCATCACATACACAGATAAGTAGAACGGGGAATAAATTCTCTGAGAAACAGTTCTTTTAGACTGGTAATTTACAATGGCCATGACTAAGTTATCAGACAATATTTTAGCCCAATCCATGATAGTAGCATTCGTGGTGGCCTCCAATAATGGTAGCCATTCAGATGAAAATTTGTTAATGTTTGGCCTTCCAGAAAGTCTACATAGCATGGCAGCAGCAAAGCAATATGGGGAGGTGAGAGAACCAGTACTATACATACCATGTTTATCCTTTTTTAGCGGTTCGTCCCTCCTCAACCAATCTTTGGTGCATTCTGCCAAGTCTTGATTTTCTTTTGCAAACTTCTCCATGAACTGTTTGTTATAATTCACCTGTGGCTCTAGTAAATGATACATGAGCCTCAAATCTTGTCCAGTGAATGAGCCAATGAGTCCTTGACCCTGAGTCTTAAACTGTCTATTCCTAATAACAGTGTTGTCTAGTATCCATTTAACCATGTCTGTGTATGGGAGAATTTTGGGCCTCGCCGCTATCCTGTGTAAGAACAAACAAGCTAGCTCTATAAGGGATGTCTCGGAAGAACCATGTGAGCCTGCAGTAGCCTCAACCTCCATTACTCTGGGATTCTCTTCTTCAAGTAGATTATACATGCCTTCCCAAGTACAAATACCAGTGGCTCGGTTGCAGGTGGTGTCTGTATACAAGGGCGCCATTTCTTTCTCTTCAGAGCTTGGGGCTTTGCCTTTCTTTCCCATAGTATCCTGCGTACTGCTTCGTATATTTCTCTGTGCTTCATTCCTGTAATTTACAAGTGAAGTGAGAATAATGATAAGGAAAGGTGATGGGAAAGTTTTAAATGCCGAAGACATATAAAATACACCACCTTACGTGAAATGATTTTTCGATTAGCACGAAACCCTATTCCATTAATGACTAACATCTAACTCATTAATTAGCACTAAAGTGCATAACCAGGTCTCGATTTATGGAAAATACTTTTTCAAACCACGAGCCCGAAAGATATGCGATGAAGTGATTTTGCGATTTGCTTCGCAATATCGCAGATCGCAACATCGCAGAATCACGACATCGCTTGCTCGCTATATCGCAAACTCACAATATTGCAATATCGCAATATCACATTATCGCATAATCGTTATATCGCAATATCACAATATCGCAGGAGCGTGACATATGACAATTTTTGTTAATCTATTTTCTGCGAAATGCGATTTGCGATATGCGCCATCGCATATCAGCAGTTTAAATTTTTTCAACGTAAGCGGTGTTTGACGCATGCGATGCGATATATGTCTGTAGTCCCGTATCGCGATCTCACAATCTTAGAATTCGGCTTGCAAGGAGGTATCCATGATCTTTTGCGATGCGATATTTCCTAAGGAACAATCCTACTTTATCATAAAACTTAGGCTTTTTTTTATTTTTCAAGGGTATTCTCCTAAGTTTTTTTACGGTAAGTTTTATTGAAAAAGGAAATACAAGCACTAATTGATTTTTTGAATTTTGACTAAGGGTCCCCACTTATTTATTATTAGTAATAACATTAAATAAGAAGGGGGCTTGTTGCTGGCCACAATAACTTCATCTACCATATTTTATGTAGTTGGGCTTTCCATTGCGAGGTGCATCATCCTTTGTGTCTGCTGGAGTGTCTTCAACTTCTCTTGGACTGACATAGTAAGCTAGCTGGCTTCCTTTTTGCATGGTTGTATTCTATCTTTTAAGAGGGCCTCTTTCCTTTATAGTTCCTCTATGTGTGTTTGAAGTTTCTTTCGTTATGTCAATTGAGCAAAGTGCTGGATCGGCGCCAAATTCTACGCAATCGCCCTGAGTTCATCAAAATGTTGTTGCATCTCCTGGATATCTGTGCCAACTTTCTCTAGGTTTGAGTCCTCATATAGAGTCGTCCATAGTAGCATTTCCTGCTCGAAGATTAGTGTGTAGCCTATGATTGTTTCATCCAAAGTGGCCATGCTCTTCCTGATGGCTACTCTGTGTTGCTCCCAGACTTTTGGCAGATTGGTTAGCTGCAATTTCAAATCGAGGTCTGAGATCTTCATTTGGAACTAAAATGTTACTCGGTTGACCTCACCCTTCGATTATCTGACTATGGCAGCCAACTTCCGAATCTTCATTGTTGTTGTTGCATCTTATGGAATGTGATGTTCTCGTAGTGTCTTACATGCCTGTGTAATTGCTGCCTCCAAGCTCTGGCTCTGCTCGGCCAGTTCTTACTTTTCCTTTAGCGCCTGAGCCTTTTCTATGAAACTCTAATCATTTTTCATCTCTACCTCACTGATAACTAATAGCGTGTTCTTCTCCCTGATCCCAATTTGATACCCCCTGATGAAGCGCGCGGAGGGTCCCAATAGGCAGCATGTCTAAGTTGACACCCAAAACCTTGATCTATCAGAGTTGGGCACTTTCTTCATCTGCCTCTTCACAAAGTGATCCCTCTGGTAATATAATGACTCTGAGGTCCAAAGTCCTATCTGTTTCCATCACAGTCATGCTCATTTGCTGTAGGCTTGTTTGAATCCCGCTCACCTGTCCCATGCTCGCCTCAAGTTGACCTATTTGAATTTGCAAGTCACACAGATCCTTCGGCACATTCCCTAGTGCCTGTTGGTAACTTTGTTCAAACTATTACCATAGTTCATTTGTTGTAGCATGGACCTTATTCACATCCAAGTCCCACTTAGTAAGGACCATTAGATCTACATGTACGTGCTTGTCTGATTTCTGCTTCTTCCTGGGTCAAAAAGCCATCTCCTGTAGGCACTTTATGATTTTGACATCAGTGCTATACTCCTTACCACCACGTCCTTCCTCCTCGGACCCTTCGTCATCTGTAGCATGTTGAGAAGTAGACTCCTCAACCTCCAGTGTGGCCTCCTTCGTGGTACGCTCCTTGTCAATAGCTACCTTCTTTTTTTGTGTTGTTTTTTCTTGGGTTGTTGCCTCTCAACGTATTTCTTTTTCTACACTACTTTCTCTCAAGTGGAAGCCTTCTCAACTTCCTTTTTCTTCTACACTTTTATCACCTGCATGAAGAATATTTCTCCACCTTTCCTTGTTTCAGCACCAAGATCTATGGGGTGTAGCCACTCCCCTAGCCATTTTCACACAACTTCCTATACAACTGCATCAGTGACTATGTACGGAAACTTGTACCATACTTTCTTAGGATCTCATCTCGCGCGAATGGATACATTGTGAAAATATGGTTTAAACTATGCGTAGGCCTCCAACTACTCAAATAGGGTAGGTGATAGCCTCAGCCTCTAGCTGATCACCGTGTGGAGATCCATCTTGACCAACACCCAAAATATCTTCATCTTCATGACCCTCTCCAGATCCTTTGTTTCCCATAGCAAAGTGAACTTCACGACCTCTTGTAAATCAGCATCTTATGGAGTGAACTGACTGTCTTTTGGTAGTCTCCATGCAATTAGGACAATTAAAAATAGCAGCCAGGCATAGTGGAATGCCTTGCCATTGTCCTGTGCTTCGAGAAAATTCAACACAAACTCCTTAAACATATATTGTGCTCAGTTGTACTGCACCTCCTTCCCGCATTGTGTAGCTAATGAAATGATTGGTTCCAAAACCTCATTCGCGTGACACTTTCTCATGACCTTTCAATCCAAAATCTGAGAGAAACAATTCCTCAGCTTGTCTCTGATGGAATGGATAGATTATCCGCATGATTTCTTCACTAAACCAAAATTTTTCTTCATTCTGTCTGCGAGTTTTTTTCTTTACACTTGCCTCCGAACTCCTTGGCTAGATCCACCCCGTGGTAGGGAAACCTGGTGATACGGAAGATCAACATATATGTGATGGGGATGGGCTCTCCCAACCAAAGACACCCATCATGAAGCAGTGTAAGCAATTATCCTACATATACCATGTTGATAGTGGTTTTGCTAAAATGCAGTACACATAACATATTTAGCAATCTAGCCTTTTTAACCCCCGTGACCCACTTCATGGGTTCTAGTGGCATGACTTTTGTCTCCTCGTAGTATATCTTCACTAAATATTTGTTTGTCACCAAATGCAGGAATTTATCGTGATCAATTAGATCCCAATCCTCTATTTTGAGTGCAGCAATGCGCCCTAAGAGTGTGCATTCAAATGGAACTTACTATGGCAAGAGCATTGTAGAGATTGTGAATTTAGCATTATCGAGATCCTTTGGTACGTTCGCTTTTCCCTTTCACAAATGAATATACTTTGGGAGCCTAGTGATAGGCTCTCCCTCCTCAACATCCAAGTCTTCAAGCCCTTTGTAAAGCTCCTCTTTGTCAAGATCTAGGGGATCATGTGGCTATTTCGACTTGTCCATCTTCCTTTTCTGCCGAACCTCCATAGGGTTCTTCCTCGGTGACTGACTCACCAAAATAGCATGTGGTTTCTTATATTTCTCCTTAGCAGTGCGTTGTAGTGGCTAAAACCACCCTCCAAAATTTTGGCCTGCACCTAATTTTGGAGCCTCCCTTCAGAGTTTCACTTGATGACTGCACACACTCAGGTTCACTCCATGAGCCCATGTGAGTCTTTGCGTCTATTGTGCTTGCTCATTTCATCCAATTTTTTTCATGTTGGTACCGAAGTCATCCTTGCGACCATGTTTTGGTCATGCTCAAGGTCTTCACTTCATGTGTACATGTTGTGTTTGCTATGAAAGAATCTGTTGCACTCACACATGGAGTCACACTCACTATTGCACAAGCATCATCACAGTCGATGAATGATCAATCACAAGTGTCGCACTTGTCACTCACACTATCGATCAGTCATGTTGAGCATGTATGTCTAGATGGTTTAGGTTGTCTCGTCATCAAGTCATGTTGGTATGTGTTTACGAGATCACATGTGCATATTTCACTCATTCACACACTTAGTTATTTTTCTGAAGTTTCAACGACCAGGCTCTCCTCTAATAGATGGACAATCACCCCATCATCGACTTGATCGACTATCACCCAAAACATCATAGAAGCACCAAGCAAGTCATTTCAAGTTGCGCTACCTACAAGCAATCAATAAGCTTCCAGTTGATCAAACAAAGGATTTGACCTGAAAACAACCCCGTGACTCATTCCCCTAAAAACTTGTGTAGAGGCTGCAAACCTTGACCACTCCACTAGTTGGGAAAATTACAAAGATAGGCCAGAGAGACACCCGGTGCCCTTCCTTGTCTCCCTCAGAAAATTGCGCAATTGTTCTAGCCAATCCTCATGACAGTCGACCGACTGCTCGTCTAGAAAATTATGCAGTTTTCATGAGCGCTCCCTCTACTGCAGAGCAGTCCATTCAGCTTAGAAATTGTGGAGAGATGATCAATAGACCGACCTCCCAACCTTAGTACAATTTCTCTAGCCATCAGCTCCAAGCAACAGACTGCCAGTTCCCTCCGGGAATTACCCAGTTTCTATTGCCAAGCTCCCGGCCAGATGACTGTCAATTCCCCTTAGGAGATGCACAGTTTCTTCTCCCAGTGACCCAGTAGCTAGTCGCTACCTCCCTCCAGGAATTGTTTAGCTTTGGCTGTTTGGCTCCTAACCATTTCCTCCAAAAAACTACGCAAATCTTGTCTTCTAGTCATCCCTGCAGCCTGACTAGTTCCTCCAAGAAATTACACAAGTATTGTTATCAAGCCCCCATTGCCCACTCGTTCCAAAAAATGCGGAGATTTTTTCTGCCCTACCTTCCTGCAGCCTAGACCATTCCTCCCAAAATTTGCACAATTTTGCCTTCCAGCCGAGCCACACCTCACAAACAGTGACTGTCAACCCGAATTTCTTGTCTTCATCACCTAGTGACTCTTGCACAGTTTTCATTAGCAGTACCCGAAGCCATCATCTCGCCTCATATATTTGTTTCCTCTCCTCGTCACCTGCATTCGAAATGATCATGTGTCATGGTAGACTACAGGGCTTTTGGATTTGATGTCGTCTTGTTGTGAGTGACTACAGGTACAGGTACACCAACAAACATGGAGCAATGACAAATGGGATGAACGATGAGAGCACATGCAGAAGGACAGGATCACCAATGGACGAATGAACGATGCATGTGAAGAGATGTGCTTGCGAATAGATGATCATCCAAAGATGTGTTCGTGGACAGACAGACGAGAAAGCATGCAAGATGTGCTCACAGACGGATGAACGAACGAACATGCACCTTTCAATAACGGACGAACCTATCAAGCCTTCCAACATACAAGCAAGGAGAAATGTGCAAAAGCAACATCAAGAAAACCAATGACCATCGAAGACTCCACACACTCTGCCATGCGGAGGTTAAGCTGTGACACACCATGAGTACATCCATCACCCAATGACACTGCAGCTCGACATGCACACCCGTAGTAGCATGAATGTACTAGCACTTCATGTCGATTCATGTCATGAGTCATGTCATCCACATCTCTACTGTGGGCCATACTATCAATCAATGTAATGTAATGTGGAAGTTCAAGAGACCCAGTTGTTGTACAAAGAGTCATGTAATGTCGAAAATTCATGGAAGTCAAACAGTGATGAGGGTAGTCGAATAGACACAAGGGTCAGTTTCACCCTTGGCTATAAATGCCCTCTCATTTGCACATGCAAAGGACTTTTCACCTCAACTCCTCCCACATAGCCAAGAGAGTCTATAACTTTTTCTTTGAGGAGTAAGTAGTGGCTTCAACGCCCCTCACACGGGGTTAGTGATGTATGGTGTAACGATGTGTCTTGGAGCTTTCACATAATTTAGAAGCTTACTAACAGGCTAGCATGTTTTCACACATTATTGTAATTGTGGTAAGACTAATCTTTAACACTTGTGATGAATGTTGCTTGAACTTGTGTTCTACATTTGAACTATTTCACTTGTTGTAGTACATAATCTATTAATGGAAATGTGTTGTATATGTTGTTAATTATCTCTCACCCATGTCGACTACTCTCTTGGACATCAGACAAACCATTCACATGAAACTTGTTGTAAACCACCATTGCACTTGTGTGGACTAATCTGCTAAGTGTTATACGTGTTATCTTCCCTTGTGTGTTGAGAATGTCACATCTGTGTGGACTACTCCACTTGAAGCTGTGTATGTCTTGTTGTCTTGTGTGTTCCTAGCAGCGTTGGGACTACTCCCAACCGCCCTAGAACTCACTCTCACCCTTTCCCTCGACATTGAAAGAACCATTGAAACAAGTGACACTTACACTCACTAGGAATGTGAACCTCACTTCTCGAAGACAAATCAGACCACTCTCCTATGCTGACTAGAAAGAGTTGAGGAAAATCCTTAAGATAATGGAAACCATGCCATCATAACAGATGGGAATCCCACAAAAAATGGTGTGAGGTCTAGTTGGGACTTCATACCAGGGTGATCCCCTGAATGTTGGTAGATCTAGTACCGTCAAAATTTCTGGCTCTAGAAGGAGGGAAACTAGTTGTATATGGTTGAACATCCTCTCACACTCATTCCTCAACCATCTAGTCATGTCAGTAACTCACACTCACTCTCACCTACACGTGACTCTACAGTTGGTTACTCCTCACCTCCTAGGACTGAACATGTGATTCCATACCACCACCTTTGCTCTGTCCATCCTGTCAATCACCAGTTCGTGAAAGTAGTCGGATTGATCCCAGGCATATAACATCTTCCATACCCATCGAGGAAGCAAACAACCTCCCATAGGAGTTGTATCATCATTGGAAGAAGCATTCACTGCCACACTTGAAGGTCTGGCAGAAGCTATTGAAGATGTAGAGGAATGTTTGATCTTTTGGCAAGGCGAATGAGACACTCTTATGATCTTGGGATTAGACTTTGGTATAGGAGGCAGAGGTGGAGACGAACCAACAGACTCAGAGTAGGAATCATATGATTCTGAAAGAGAGGAGGAGGACAAAGAAGAAGAAGAAATGGATGACCCAAATCTAGAATGGATGACTCAAGGACCATTGGCTCTCCCATCTATTTTGCACAAGATGTCGAAGCGCGTGGAGAGAATGAACATCAAGTTCGACCCTAAAAGCATAGTGAAGGCAGAAGACCATTTGGATAGCTTCTATCTGCAGCTGCAGACCCTTGAGGTACGACGTGACTACATAGATTGTAGATTGTTCCCATGTACCTTGGATGGTTGCATGGATGCATGGTATCACAACCTTCCACCAAACTTCATACAGAGCAGGGGTGCATTCAAACTCATGCTCCTTGAAAGTTTTGCTAATGACAAGACCCCAACTGTGTTATTAAAAGAATTTGGAAGCCTAAAGATGGAGGGGAAAGAAAAGGTAAAAGACTTCAACTAGAGGTTTACACGCATATTGAAAAAAATTGTAGCGAACACCAAACCTCATGAATCCATCATTTTTTATTAGTACACATCCGCACTGTCAAAAAACATTACGCATTTGATCAAGCGAGCTGTGAAACCAACACTTTTGGGAAACTACGAAGAGGCTATTACTGTAGAGAAAGACCTGTGTGTGATTTGAGTGACCAAGGATGATGAACCAACAAAAGACTCCAAATATGCGAACAGGAAGTCCCAAGCGATGGTGAGCAAGGGTAGAGACAAGTGTTATAGACATTTTTGTGCCTTACAACATTGAGCATGAAATGTCCATAATCTAAGGGATCCAAAGTCCCTAAACATGTTGTTCCTACCCCTAGAGGAACAAGGCTAACAAACCACAGCAATTCACAGAAGTTCTCCACCAGAAACTACTCAAAAACAAGTCAATTCAGGATCATTTCAGTGGCTACACTAGCTGTTTGCGCTGAATGTCAAAGCCAACACTGGCTACCTGCATTTAATGTCAACTGCAACACTAGCTACCTGCGCTGAACGAGAATGGACAAGTGGCAGACTCATTTCTCAAGGTGTCAAGACCCAGGAAGCTTCCAAAATGACACTTGCCTCAGGGAATTCGACTGGTGATGAGTAAGAGGTTCCAAATCTCCAAGTGGAAGCAAGAACCTCCAAGTGGACTCAAGAACTGACAGAGGGAGAGGACACTAGTCAGATCTCAAGCTGACTCATCCTCTCTCCAAACATCTATATATGGATCTCTCCTCCATGAGATCTAGAGGCTGGAATTTTGTTATTGCAAAGAATTGTTGTTGGTTTGAGACTGGAATCATTGGGTGCTTGATGCTTTGAAAGGGGTGAAGATAGGAATTCCATTTGCTGGGAAAGAGATGCTGGATTGGAGCCCTTTGGGTTGTATCTCTTCCTGAACCTTGTTATTCATCAATAAAGCTATCTTGGTTTCTCCTATATGCTGATGTATTTTGATGTATGAATGTATTAGTGTATTTGGTTTATTTCTAATCCTAAACTAGTTATGAATGTGAATATCTGTCTTTGTGTAGTGTTCTTCTCTTGTCGCAAGTAGCTGTTCTCTTGTCGCAAGTAGCTGTTCTCTTGTGATCTTGCAGGAAGTTGAAGCTGGATAAGCAAGAAGGCAAGTAGCTGTGAACACCCAAAGAGAAGAGAGACCGGATCGAGGGACAAACGGAAGACACCGGTAAGTCTATTGATCTCTCTTCTTTCACATTTCATAAAGGAAGAAACCAGAATAGCTGTACTCGTTTGTTGCTAAGGCACTGTCACACCTTAGGTGGATAGGATCGTCCTGCATAGGCATTTTTCCCCACAACAAATTGGCGACTCCGCTGGGGAAAATTGTTTAGTCATTTTATTTGTGTTTCTATCATTGTTTGTTTCATAGACTTGACAGCAACAATCGAACTGCATCTTTCCCGGATGCAAAGTAGACAGTTGTTGCTTTGATCCAATTGCTGGACTTGTCTATGATCTGAACAATGGATTCATAAATGATTTGATGATCCTTGTGATAGATCTTAGTACCCTTCAAAGCATCCCTTTGATTACACCTTGCTTGTTGCTTTTATTTGGCCTAAAACAGTTGATTAAGTAGCAATCTGTGACCCAGAACCTGAGGGAAACGAGAGTTTCTCCTTCAGCGCAGACCCAGTGAAGGGATTCTGCATTTCAACGTAGGTCCCGTGAAGGCTACCTGTGCTGAATGTCAAAACCCCTGTGTTGAGGTTGCGCTGAACTAGTTTGTCCTTGTGCAGCTGGGGTTCTCTGCTCTGTTTTTCCTTGTTTTGATCTCTGTTTTTTGCAGCCTGTAACCAGCATAGGTACCAGTCTGATAACTCCTTTTCTCTGCTTAGATTCCGCCTCCTTTTGTACAAAAATACTGTGAGTGTTTTTATGTGTTTGTGGCGTCATTTACAGTTTTCCTTTGCATGAGTGAAATAGTCATCCTGTAGCCCTTGATTCAGATCTGTTGATTGTGATCTTAGAATAGAGTTCATTGGCTGTTTGCAGATTGATTATACATTTACTTTTGCTTATTGGTTTGAATTTGTCTCTTTTAAGTGTCGAAACAAGTCTTTATTTCGAAAATCGTTAAGTGTTGTAATCTCTTCTACCCTCTCTGATTTCGAAAAAGTAAACTTGTTTGTATTGATCATTTAAAAGAAAATTCAAAGTTGTACAAAAAGCTTTCTTTGTAGGCATCAATACTAAGAAAGCGGAAAACAAACACCTGCATTGTGCATTTTCATTTGATAGTTTGCATGTTGGATTTAGGAAAAGTGCATTAGAGTGTGCTGATTGCTCTTTGAGAAAAGATGGTGTCTTTCTTTTCCCTTAGTAGCTAGGATTTTCAAAGTTGAAAAGATATAAAGCTTGCTTATCATCTTTAGACTGCATTTAGGAATTTGTATCATACATCTCGTGGTGAACCTTGAAAGGCAAATTTTAAAAAGATCAACCTAAGATAAATTGAATGAACTTAACAACGCTTTGCAACATAACGCACAACATAGAGGTCTAGGCTAGAGACGTGTTCCGGCGTCGTTAAGCCTGGTGACTGTCGATCTCGTGGATGGTGGGTGATTCCTCCTGAGGGACGATAGCGCTAGTACGGATTGTGCTCCCACGTATCGTCGCGTATATATTGGGAGACCCCTATAGGCATAAAACCTTTATCCTTAGGAAGCCGTGTCGGCCGCCCTACTGATCGCAATGCACTGAACACAGCATTCAGGAAGATCGACCGCCCGTACCCTAAAAAGTATTCTGCGGTTTTGCGAAAAGTTTGGCACACCCTCTGCCTAGAACTCCAGAGCAGTTCCTTTTGGCCTTTTTCAGACTCTATAACGGAAAAAGTCCATCCGAGCATTTGTCACTTCGGGCTCGTTAAAACATCGAAGGAGACTAGAGTCATCTTTAGCTTTTTCTCGACTCTTTAAAATTGAAAAAGCAAGTTGTGTCTAAAGCGTCGTTAAAATTTATTTTAAACGGAACAATCACCCTTTATTCCTGCGTTGATCTTTAGGTTGAAAAATGGAGCACACCAACCAATGAATTCCCCTTGGTGGAAATCCTAGTCCCTTCTCCTCTTGGGGAGATGTTGGTGCGCCCCACATGGCCACATTGTCGCTTCCAGGACTGACAATTGGCCTGCCAGTCTGGCTCTTTTCAACCAATGTCGTTCAGAACACCACCATTCCTGAACAGTCGAGTCAACAGTTAGACCAGACCAGGATTGCCAACCAGCCTTCTACTTCATCTAACTCTTCCTCTCCTCCTTCCTCTTCGCTTGACGGAACTGGTAAAACAAAAAACCAAGTTCCTAAGGAGAAGAAGGAAAAGAAGAAGAAGAAGGAGCCAAAGGCGACTGGGGGCAAACAAGTGTCGTCTGACAAAAATCCACACACAACACTAACCAGGCCTAAATCGCCATGTGTCATATGCAAGGGAGACCACTTCCACAGAGATTGTCCCTGTATCCCTCGGATACTAAGGGACTGGTCTCCCCATTTGCACAATTCGGTAGCATCAACCTCTGATAGCCATGTTGACTGCTCACCGTCGACTAGTGAAAGTGAAGTCCTAGGACAGAGAGGGAAATCTAGATTTCCCTGCAAACTGTGTGAAGGCGATCACGCCATCCACCGTTGTCCCTTCTTAGACGAGGCTAAAAGAGTTCTGGAAGATCGCCCGATTTTACGAGCGCAACTTCCTCCTGGATATCAAAAACTCCTGCCAAGTCCTTCACTAGTTGAGAACCCGGCTGACCCGCCCAGGTGGTCAGCCGAAGCACCTATCATTGAAGATGAACCATCTGGATCCATGCCTGACGAAAGTCAAAAGGTTGATACGGCAGTTGACCCGGTTTTGCCTTCAGAGGCTCTATCTTCGAATGATACCATCACAGAGGAGAATAAAGACGACACCGTCCAGATTCTCTTCATCAACACTGACTCTGATGAACAAGGGGGCAATGCCCCCATTCTTTTATCACAGGAAGGAAGTTCGTCAGAGCGATATCCGGCCATCTATTCGGTCCCACCACCAAGCAACCTGGTTGTGTCCTTTGACTGGAACCAACTAGGCAGACCCCAGTTGCCAGCAAGCATACCATTCAGAATTATCGTTCAAATATACAGAATGGTAATGGCTGGAACTATCATTGATGAGGGGGCATCTGTGAGTATCCTTTCCTCTATTGCTTGGAAAGCACTTGGTTCGCCAGCGCTTTTACCTGAAATGAGAAATCTATCAGGTTTTGATAAAGGAACCAGTCGACCTTTAGGGATCCTCCCCAATGTGCCCATAACATTGAAAGGGAAGACCGTTCAAATGAACGTGATGGTCGTTCAAGGACCCTTGGATTATAACCTACTCCTTGGACGAGACTATATATATTGCATGGGAGCCATCGTCTCCTCACTCTTTAGAGTAATGTGTTTTCCGCATGAAGGAAGAGTGGTTAAGCTCGTGGACCAACTTTCGTTTCCCGGATCACGCATCGCAAATAGTCATATACCATCCCTAAATGGTCTATTCACGCAAGAAGTGTCTCAACCCACGGTCCGTCCTCCTGATGAGCGCGAGCAATCCGGGAGGATATGACTGGAACCCAGGGGGCATGCGTCCTGGTCTGCTTCGGCAGGAAAACTTCGGGTATAGGGTAGGTTTCCGCGGGAGAATATGACTAGTCTGTACCCCGTCCGTAGAGGAAGAGGGGTTATTCTAGAATAAGATTCTTTTGTCAAAGTTATGTGAGAGGGCGGGACCCGTCACTCACCTTTGTCTACTTCGGTAGACATTGCCGAGGAAGTGTTTTGTTTGAAAGATTAACGAGACAATCTTTGGGTAACCTGAAAGAGGTAAGCCTCTCTCTTTAAAACAATCGTTTTGAAGGAAAAGAAGTAGAGGTAACCTTGAAATCGTACTTTATACCTGGGGGCATGCAAACCCTTTTGGAGTGCAAGAAAAGAGCGGTTATTTATCTGTTTTTTGGGTTAGACGTTTCCTAACTTGCATAAAGAAAGTGTGCGGGGCAAAGCTTCGTGAGATGAAGCTCCATAAAAACTAGAATCTCAATGAGACACTCTTATCATATGACTGGTATATCGAGCAGTTTTAGCACAAAGTTCATGCTCGTTAAAAAATAAACGCAAGATCCGAGCAGTTTTAGCACATAGTTCATGCTCGTTAAAAAATAAACATAAGTTCGAGCAAATGTTTCCACCCGCGTTTAAGCTCGTTAAAAAATGAACTATCCCAGTAAATAACCACTGTGAATGTAATCTCATCAGCCATTAAAACCTTGGTCATGTTTGCACTGTCACCTCCACTTTTCCATTGGCCGATCGTTCACCTCCATATGATCCATTTTGAGGAACAGCTGCGAAGAGTGATTTCACCTAGCCATCCTTGTGACACTGCCGTGATTGGAAAATTCCAAACTGTACCTGGAATCAGCTGCTATCCTTGTTTATCACTCGTTCCTCAAAAGACGAGTCTTCTTTAAGCTCTTTTCAACTGACTCGTAAAATATGAAAAGATTGCCGAGTTTTGGCCTTCCAGCTCGTTAAAGCGACCGGAAGAGCTATCCCTCCTCTAGATTTTAATCTTTTTGGACCTGAGGGATTATTGCACAAAAAGATCGAGCGATTGTTTTGTTCGGCTCGTTAAAACTATCGAAAACTCATCCCTTCTGTATTGTTTTATACTTTTTTGGACTTAAGGGATTAGATGACGAAAAAGGACTTTTGGAGTTAACTTTATGTACCTTTTCAGACTCTCTAAAAATGAAAAGGACCGAGTTATCCTTGTCGTTAGACTCGTTAAAATCATTAAATAGCGACAAACTTGTCTTTAGACGAGAACGAGTTTCACTATCGCTAGGCTCGTTAAAACATAGCAATGGGCTTGCCCGAAGGGCAGGTTATAGAACAAGCATATGTTATCCTCCTCAAGCTTGACAAAAATAAAGACGTACTGGTCAACAATGACTGGGAAAAAATTGGGAGAAACTAAAGAAAACTTTGATGGTAGCAAGTCGCTCTTGAACATGACACTTTTCCTCTGTACCACAATCGGGTTGGGTTGTTTCATTCACCGGTCACATCCATGGTCTCGCCATACCATCCATATTTGGGGTAATGCTACCAATCCATTGCATCAGTGTCGCCATATGTTCAAGAGAAGTCGTTCAGAAAGGTCAACCGTGTCCCATCCACTGCCATACATTATCCTTCATCCTTTCATGACCGCCACCCTGAATCATATGTCACAAATCGTTTTCACCTCCATTAAAATCATTAAATCCGTTCCGTGTCACTGATGTGGGATTCATTAAGGCCCTCCTTTGACAGATCGCTTCTTGTCGACATCAGCTCATTATCCAAGAAGTTGATCCAGGAACAACCCCTTCAGTACTTTGAAGCTTGCATGCCACAATGGCAGGTTTCTCACTTCCGGCGACAGGTATACATCAATGACCTTCGACCGAAAGATTTTGCGTGGTGTTCGACGCCAAGTCCTTTATTCACACCACGTGAATTGTACTGCAGTACCTTGAGGGTCATTATCATTATCGGTGATTCCTCTCGCGCTTGTTAACGGTTTACATCATTGAACGGTAATCAAGCGATGTCTTTCCATGTTCGACTTCAGAACATTTCTCACATGGATCGACTTGTACTTAGAGTGAAGATCGAACGAGTTTGAAGACCCCGGATCTAGTTTCATCCATCCGGGATGCGATATATATTCAGGAAAGATAAAGACATTGACATGTACATCATTGCAGCAGATAATCATCCTACTCAAAGGATGATAATTTCATCAAAATTATCAGTCTACCATCAGACGATTGTCTGTTCTATGTACAGAAAAATGAATTTATAAAGCTGAGCATGGGAATGCCCGCCTCAGCTAGATCATGAAACCAGTATGAAAAATAATGTATTGTATTGTATCTTATTACAGGTCTCCTCTCAGCATTGGATGAACTTCGGATCCCCCTGATAAAGCATTTCGCCCGATAAACAGCCTCATACTTTAAGGGGCAACTGTTATAGACATTTTTGTGCCTTACAGCATTGAGCATGAAATGTCCATAATCTAAGGGATCCAAAGTCCCTAAACATGTTGTTCCTACCCCTAGAGGAACAAGGCTAACAAACCACAGCAATTCACAGAAGTTCTCCACCAGAAACTGCTCAAAAACAAGTCAATTCAGGATCATTTCAGTGGCTACACTAGCTGTTTGCACTGAATGTCAAAGCCAACACTGGCTACCTGCATTGAATGTCAACTGCAACACTAGCTACTTGCGTTGAACGAGAATGGACAAGTGGCAGACTCATTTCTCAAGGTGTCAAGACCCAGGAAGCTTCCAAAATGACACTTGCCTCAGGGAATTCGACTGGTGATGAGTAAGAGGTTCCAAATCTCCAAGTGGAAGCAAGAACCTCCAAGTGGACTCAAGAACTGACAGAGGGAGAGGACACTAGTCATATCTCAAGCTGACTCATCCTCTCTCCAAACATCTATATATGGATCTCTCCTCCATGAGATCTAGAGGCAGGAATTTTGTTATTGCAAAGAATTGCTGTTGGTTTGAGACTGGAATCATTGGGTGCTTGATGCTTTGAAAGGGGTGAAGATAGGAATTCCATTTGCTGGGAAGGAGATGCTGGATTGGAGCCCTCTGGGTTGTATCTCTTCCTGAACCTTGTTATTCATCAATAAAGCTATCTTGGTTTCTCCTATATGCTGATGTATTTTGATGTATGAATGTATTAGTGTATTTGGTTTATTTCTAATCCTAAACTAGTTATGAATGTGAATATCTGTCTTTGTGTAGTGTTCTTCTCTTGTCGCAAGTAGCTGTTGTCTTGTCGCAAGTAGTTGTTCTCTTGTGATCTTGCAGGAAGTTGAAGCTGGATAAGAAAGAAGGCAAGTAGCTGTGAACACCCAAAGAGAAGAGAGACCGGATCGAGGGACAAACGGAAGACACCGGTAAGTCTATTGATCTCTCTTCTTTCACATTTCATAAAGGAAGAAACCAGAATAGCTGTACTAGTTTGTTGCTAAGGCACTGTCACACCTTAGGTGGATAGGATCGTCCTGCATAGGCATTTTTCCCCACAACAACAAGGAAGCAAATGATATTGAAATCCTCACTTGCCTCATCAAGAACTTGATGACAGAAGTGTCTGAGCTTAAACAACAAGAAATGAACACATTTGCAAGAAACAATCGCCCAGACAGAGACAAGGAAGTAGCTCATCAAGTAGCAACTAGTTTGCTCAAGAAAATGCACAGAGCTCTGTGTTTAATGTCGAATACTCCAGAGACCCCGAGTTCTATTCATTCCATGAGGAACATCACCGTGAGAAATTTTGTTCGGATTGGAAGTGAGTCACAAACTTGGTATAAAGTCATACATTTGATAGAGAGAGTAGGGTGCAGGAGTAGCCAAATGACAGAGATAATGAGAAAGGTATTGCACATGATGAAGCCTCAAGTTCTGGACATGTGGTGAATGCATATCAGTGCTCGCAAGCGATGTCAAAGATGAACACCAAGAAGCAACCCCAAAAGAAAAATGACTGTTACAATATTAGGAGTAAAGGGGCTCCCCCTACACTTGGGGAAATGCAAGAAAAGATGATACTGCTAATGAGGAAGGCTGACCCACTAGACGCCCCAAAGAAAAAAACTAAAAACAAGTGCGGGAAGAGAATGATCGACAAGAGTACATCCATGAGTAGCAAGCTACAAAACACTCTGCCAAACAACACGAACATTCGTTCTACCCCGAACATCTCGATGAGTCTACCACCTCTGAAATTTTATATGACATGAAGAAAAATTAGGTGAAAATTAGTTTCTTCGTCTTAGCTAAGATCCAAAGTCAGCGAAACATCATTTTGTTCACATTGGGATAGACAACAATGGACAACATAGCCTCTACCAATAAGGGAGCAAGCACACCTCCCGAATCACTTTCCACCGTACTTAATGTTATCACTCAAATGTCTTCCCTAGAAGTTATCAAAGAAGGAATAGTCCAAGGTAACCACAAACGTAATATTTTAGACTCGGGTTCTAGCCAACCTAAGTCCAGAGAGGGCTCTCTCTTTATAATTTAACTTTGTTTTGGGTGGGATTTTAGGTTAGTTATTAGCGCTCTTGATTTTTTGGTTTTAATTGGGTGGTGGAATTAAGAAAACGGATGGGCAGAACAAGTATTCAGGCCATTGGGCTATGGAATCAATCAAAGAGTGGCTTAACTAGATCAGATCAATTGCTAAAGTAAGAGTTCAAAGGGCAGGCTAGCATAGAAAAAAGCAAATCTGCAGGTTTCAAATGGGTGAGGTAGTCCTAACCAGGGCAATGGGAAATGAAGAATCCTTAACCGGGATTAAGATGAAGAAAAGAAGGATGATCAGTAGCAAAGGGCAATGAAGAATCCTTTACTATGGACCAAGGGGGGGAAACTATGGAAGTAAGGGAGCAATTAAGAATTCCCAGACCAAGATAGTTTAGTATAAAACAATGAGAAAGTAAACAGTTAAGACAGAGAGCATTTAAGATAATTTTGAGATATCATTCCTTGTTTACTTTTCAGATTTCATAAGCGACACACGTGAATATTTATAACATGAAGAGAAAAAAATATTTAAACATGAAGAGATAATACTTATTTGTTCCAACTGTGCACAAGAATCCAGTGAAATGTCCTTAGCTTTATTTCATAATCCAACAAAACCAATCCAGTCTTGAATACAATAGCTCCTTAGGTTGATATAAAATGTTTACAAAAATGTATTTTAATCCACACTAATTACTACATTTTGTGAAGTATTCATACAAAAAATGTTACAAACTATCTCGTAACAATATGAGAATTATTCTATGAAACCAAAAATATCTTCAGCATGAAGATAGAGACAGATGGAGAATTGTCTTCTTGTTGTCCCTTTTATTATGACTGTGCTAGCTGTTGTAATTTGGATTTGACTCTTTCAGTTGCTTGATTCTTATGTGCTGGAATTACTTTATGTCTTCTACCTACTGATACTCTTTACCTGCTACACTTCGACTATTTTTTACCTGTTTTAACTGGCAGCCATATAGATTTACTGCAGTAACTTTATAGTAAATATGTCAGTTTCATCCACCATTCGTTGTCACGTAATTTTATCCTTATCATATTTCTATATATCTCATCAGCTTCTGTATACTTGGCAAAATTTGGCCTATTTACAAACAAGTGCTTGACCTCATACTCTATGAAAAACAGATTTTCGAGACTATCATATAATACCTTTCTAGTGGGCAAAGCTTTTACCCCTGAAGTGCTAGCTTGGTTGGTGGCCAACTTGTTTAGTGCTTCAAGATAATAATCTTGGGTCATCAGCTTGTCGTGTATTACCATAGGACTAGGAAGTCCTTCTTCCCTCAAAATACCAAACTTTGTCATAAATCTATTAATGTCTACTTGGATGCTTTGACACCTTTTCTCCAGATTGAGCATTAGGTTCCTTTTGGTGGGAACCTTCTTTATTTCTATGATAGTTCCTATTCTATCTTCTATTTCTAGTTCAGCAAGCCAGTACCTGTTTTTTTTGTTCAAAATTCTATCAATTGGTTTGCTTCTTTAGACTTATCTCCCAACTCTTCCATTTTCTTGTGGATTGCTTCTGTAGCCACTTATACTAGTTCAGTTTGTTCAAAAATTACTTGAATATATGGCCAAACATCCTTGATGGAGTCAATGATGTTGGCCAAAGAATTTCTTTCATGTCTCTAAGTGGTTATTGCAATGTGAAGTCCTTTTCAAGGACTTTTATTCTTTCTCCCATTCTTTGATTCTTCTTAACTTCTTCCTTCTGTTGTATCTAGGAAAGTTTGTAATCAGTTTCCAAACTTGACACTTTTTCTCTAATTTTCTTAAGCTCAGTAGCTTGGATGCTCATTTCCTTCATGGCTTTTACCAATTCAGTTGTCTTTTCTGTGGATGTCCCTGCGCTTGTTGATGTGCCTGTAACTGGCATAGTTGTAGCTGGTGGAACTGTGGGTGCTACTGAAACAGCCAATGTGGAGGGTAATGTTGTAGGGGCTATAGGAATTACATTCTGAGGAGTGGTGGCCAACTCACTCTATTTAGACTGTATCAATTTATCCAGCTCTTTCTCTATTTCTTTTAGTTTTTCATTTAGCTTAAGGACTAAGTCCATAAGCTCTTCCTCCTTCTGAGTTTCCAATACTTTAGCTGTCTAAGGATGATGAAGAAGAGGAATTTTGAGCTGCTTTTTTAGTGCAACTATGTCATCATTTTCTTTTAATAAGCTTTTCTGCAGCTTTCACATCTTTGGGATCATGGCCCAGTTCTATGACTAAGTCCTCTAAGGAATTTATTCTGGTATCCTTGACCTATGAATAAGCCTTCTCTAACTGGAATTGCGCTGACATATTATTCAGCGAATTTTGGAGTTGGTGAGCTGCAATTGCCTTGCTGGTCAAGGTGGAGTAGAACATTTCCCCAGTCTACTTGTCTAGCTCTATTTGGTCAATAGGATGGATATCCTTTGCCAATACTTCAAAGTCTGTTTTCAAGTAATCTGTAATTGATCTGGGCTGCTGTGTAGTAGGTTTCATGAAAGTCATTTGCATTTTTCCTTCTTTCACATCAAAGGCTGGCATTAGCCATATCTGATTTATAGGAGCCATTTTTAGGTAATGAGCATAGCTTCGGGCCTTCAATATTTCATTCCTCGCCTTTATTTCTTTATATTTCTCTCTTATGTCTTGGCTCTAGCCAATAGGATCCTTGAAGGAGGATACTTCCATGCTCTATTGTCTTTCTAACATTTGAGTTTGTGAGGTGGAAGGTTCTTGTGTACCTCTTGAGGGAGTGGTATGCCTGCTTTCTACTCTTTCAGCACTGGTAGTTCCTGTGGTTTCTTTAGTAAACTCCTATTCTGAAAATGGATTTAACCTTTGCCTCTTGACATAAGTCTGGGAAACAAGTTTTCTAGAAGGAGTGGCCTCCTCTCTATCTCTTTTAGGTATTCTCTCCTCATTTAGAGGAGTCTGTAAAATAGGTGGATTGTTCATGATTTTTTCTTGCTGAGCAAGTTCTTTTGATATCTCTAGCTTTGCCGATTCTTCTGGCTGCTCTGATAGCTCTTGCTCCTAAGGTATTTCTTCCGCTATTTGCCCATTGTGTTCCTTTGATTGCCTTTGAGTTTGATATTCTCCTGTCACCTATACAAATAAATCTTCGTCAAGTCTTCTTTCTAAATCAATCAATACATTATTGACAACAACTTGTGTGCTATCTTGGTATACCAAAGTGTTTTCCACCCATTCTGGCTGATTTGCATACTGTTCAATTTCAGGTATTCTATGGTGGATATAAGGAGATAATTTGTTCTTTTGTCTCCTATTGCAAACGAACTCTAAAGGGTCATAATTCCAGATAAAACTTTGTTTCAGTTTTAGACTTTGGAGGATTTCCTCTGCTTCCTCCCATGCTTCCCTACTGTTACATATGAAGGGGCCAAGCTGATCTTTTATCCTAAGTTGAGCTTTCTTCTTGGCCTTCAGAAAATGCACCACATCTGAATTAATCATTTCACTGTAGTACTCCAGAGCAAACAATCTCATGGGGAGGTATCTAGGAAATTTGTAGGGAGCCAATTCACATCCATATATTCTGATTTCAGTGTGTTTTGGTATAAGTACCAATCTCCCACTCTATATTGTTTGGACTACTGTAGGACCCTCCTGATATCTGCACTGATTCTAGGGGGGAGGACTTCCTAGTAGCATAGTTTCCACTAGGTGCACAAAGAGATCTATGAATTCTGTATAAGAATATTGAGAGTCATGTAGGTGGATTAATGAAGTCCAGAAGACCACTGATCTAGGGTTGCCTCTGGTATCAAGCTTTTGGAGTGTGATTGGGAATTTGTCAGCTTGATAATACAAGAAAAGATGATATAAAACTGAAGAATATTTGAACACTCTTTCATTATCCATCCTCATGAATTGATCATGCATTTTATTAGAAACGAACTTAGCATAGTCAAACATGATGGCTGGGGGCTGCCTAGGAGAGTAGATGGACATAAAGGCTATAATAATTTCATCAAAAAATTCACTTGTAGTCTGGCCTAACACACTGGATATCATGTCTATGATGTCTCGGCCAAGATCAGAGAATATGGTAGATATGTATGGTGGAGGATCCTTTGGAATGTATTGTTCTTCCCTAATGAAGGTCTGGAATAACCGATCAAGATTGATTGAGGTGAGTGTAGGGAATCTGTTAATCAAATCTCCAACAGAAAGAGGGGTCAGGCTTTGGCTTGGTTGTAATTGCAGCATTTCATTTATGGACTCAGCAGTGATGGTAAATAATATAGAATGATCAGGGGTCATCATTGCCCTTATGCTGGGATTATAGTTCATATGGAAGTAATGGATAGTCTCTAGGAAAATATGAACTCTGGGGAATTGGTACTTGGGTAAACCTGATTCCCAAAGTCCTATGTAGTCTGCATGGTTCAGGTACTGGTCTCTGTACCTGCAGTATAGTTTCAAAGGGGATTCTTGGACAGAGGTATCTTTAATCTAAAAACCTTTACCTACCAATGGGAGATGCTCTAAATCCCTGTGTAGAGTAGAAATTGGCAGTACATTCAGTGCAATGGGAGCATCAATCCTTGGTTCTTGTGGATTCAAGGATGGGAGCGAAGGGTTTTTAGTGAAATCGGGGAAAACTGGTCTAATTCAGAGTATTTTGGAGTCACTGGGCAACTATTCTTACTTAATTACATAGTAATTTGAAGCAATTGAGTCAAGGTTTGGCAATAAAATAGGGTTTCTCAACGAATTTGGGTAAATACCTTGTTTCGGCTTTGAACGGAGTAATGGCCGACTGTGCACGGTTTGCAGGAAGCATACGTGACTGAAAGGTGGTCTGGAGTTTCAACAACTTCAGCAGGTTGGCAGTTGGACGTGGGTTGATGGTTGTACGTGCTCTGGTGCTTGCATGGAGGTCTTAGTGGCCTTTTTCATGGTAAAACTAAAAACAATGAGATTTATAGTTTTATTTACAAAGTCAACTATTTTGGCAGGTATATGGAGAAAGGGACATTTGGTGTTAACAGGGGGATGCGTCGTTTTATCATTTAGCGGGAGGCGGTAAGCGGGATCGTATCGCACTGCTTTTAGGCTTGAGCAGTTTTGGGGCAAGGCTGCCCGAAGCCATTCATCGGGTGCCACGTAGTAGTGGGGTGAACAGTGAAACCACCCATATCAGGCGGGTAAAGGTTAGCCTTCGGAGGCTGCCCGATATGAGCATTGACCGTTCAATCAAAAGGGATCAGATCGTACAGTGATCGGGGTGATGACGTGATATGAAGTTTAATGGAGGGGCCCGGCGGGGTTTTAATGTAGCGGGATTTAATTAATGAATGAGTATGGAGGTTTAATGATGTCAGGAGTGATTTCATTGGCGGGGTCGATTATTAATTAACCGTAGATTGGTTAATTAATATTTTTTATTCAGCGATGGGTCATTGGTTATTAATTAGTCGCTAATCGACTTAATTAATCCATTAATTATTCACTAATAAAGTTTATGTTTCAAACTTTGCGGCGGGATATTAATATAGGGGTTTTTAATAAAGTAAACGGGAAAGGGGTATTTTTGGGATTTAATAAATATAGTTAAAGTTAATATGAAATAAAGGTGGAAAATAACTTAGCGCTAAGTATAATGTACCTTTATAATTCATTGGCTTTCTATAAACACATTATAACTTAGGCTTAGTGTTATTTTTGTGGGGTTTTTGGAAAAATGGGTTTTACATGGGGGTGATTACTTTCCCTAGGCAAAAGGGGTTTTTACCTTAGGAAAAGGGATTTTTTAGGAGAAAATGAATCAATTGAAGGGGGTGAATGTTTATGAGGGAATTCTAGTACTTAGAGCCTATAAGTTATTGGGCCGAGGGTGTAGTCCCTCCAGAAGTTAGAGAAATGCTCTCAGCCCCTTTAACTTAAGGTTTTAGGTACTTTAAGACTTTCCTTGGAAATTAGTTAAGTGAAAAATGTAATGAATGAGGGAGGTTAATCAATTGACTTTGTGTACTTTGGTAAACACTCAATTATCATCCATACTTTAGAAATTGATGACGAAAGTAAATGATATGATTTAATCTAATCAATCATCATAATTCTGTAACCGTTCAACTACTTACCCATCTACTCATATTACCATTTTTTCTACTCTTTATTAGGGTGCACTTAAGCTGACAAACCCTTTATCAAAACTTTTCTTTTCTTTTACAATAGAAATATATCTAAGTCTATCCTTATTACATCCAAGGGCTCAAATAAAATAGTTGAGCTCCTTTTATTTTCTCTACCTATCCACTTATCTGCCAAGATTAAACAGTTTGGTCAGATTTTATTCTCTATTTCTAAGCATAAAATTGAAAACATCGAATAGCCAAGTTTAAACATTTTGACTATCCATGGATTGTTGCAAAAGTAACAAGCTGCATACAAGCTTCTTATTCTTCATCAAAGTAAATGGTAGTGGCATTTTGACTTGCACACTTTCATGGTCTTTTTCTTTCTTGGGGTTCATTTTTCATCTTTTTTGACCTTTTTCATTGTTTTTGTCCTTTGATTTTTCTTTTAGGATATACCCTCTTTACATTTTTTAATTTTTTTGAGTTTTTGAATATCAAAAACATTTGTAGAAGGCCAAGGTATGTACATATTATAGTTTTAATCTCAGTCATTCAAAATTTATGACTCCTATTGGTATAGGAACATAATAGTGGCTCCACTTCGGGATGGCATTTCCTGGTGACATGTCAAGAACTAATAGATCAATGGCCTTCTGAATTACTATGATTTTACTATGCAACTTTTTCCCTCTTTATTTGATTCTTTATTGATATTTATGACAGTGAAACTTTTGAATCTTAGGGCCTTCTCTTCGGGATTCAACCCCAAAATTACCATCCAATCAACACTAAACTTTGTGAGAAATAAAATATGTACAAGTGATTACTCAAATCAGTGACTGGGATCTATATAGTGCTTAAGCATTCGACCATTAACTGGTCCTCCTTCTACTTTTGCACCATCCAATTCTTTGAGGAAATAAGCATTATTACCCCTGAAAGCATAAATGATGTAAGGGCTTTTCCATAGGAAGTCAAACTTCCCATGTTTACCTTTTTCCTCCCTTCTCGAGTCCCATTTCAAAACTTTATCTCCTAGATAGAAATCTTTTGCCTTAGTCCTTTTGTCAAAAGCTTTCTTGATTTTCTCCTGCACAACATGGGATCTGATATACACTTCTTCATGGGTTTGATGCAAGTGAATTGTCTGGTTGATCCTCCTTTGAATATCATTTGGCTCAACCTTTGTTTCTTGGAGCAATTTCATCACTGGTGTTCCCAAGGAATATGGGAAAATAGCCTCCATTCCATAGTCTAGTTGGTAAGGATTGGTACTAATGGATTTCTTTGTGGTCGGCCTATCTGGCCACAAGGCATTTACTAGTTTCTTATTCCAGGTTTTCTTGTTATCTTCCAACAATATTTTGATGATATTCACTAATCTTTTGTTGGAAGACTCTGCTAGTCCATTTCCTTAGGGATAGTAGGTTGTGGAGTGACCCAGGCTTATATGATATTTGTTGTAGAAATCAATCATCCTCTTTGATTTAAAAGCTGCTACATTGTTTGTGATGATTTTGGTTGGACAGCTGAATTTGGACAAAATGTTGGCCTCAAGGAAACCTATTATGATAGTATCCGTAGCTTGTCTTGACGGTATGGCTTCTATCCATTTTGAAAAATAATCTGTGGCAGTCAAGATCCATCAATGTTGGGTAGAGGAGGGGGGTGAATTTCACCAATGAATTCAAGACCCCAATGTTCAAATGGTGTTTCAGTAGATATAGGTTTCAAAGGTAATGGTAATAGTTTTCTTTTTCCTTCAAAAATCTGACATTTGTGGCATGAGGTTACAAATTTCTTTACATATGAAAACAGAGTGGGCCAGTAAAACCAGCTCTTAATATCTTATCAGTTGTTTTCTTCCAGTAAAGATGTCCCCCACAGTCACCTGCATGAAACTCCTATAATATTTTGTCAGATTCTTCCTTTAACAAACAATTGAAAAGAATGCCTTCATGATTTTTCCAGAATAAAGCATTGTCAATTATGAAAAACTTCAAAGATTTCATTTTTAAGAACCTACTTTTAGTTCTGGACAACTCAGGAGGAGCTTGAAGATTTTGTAGAACGTATATAATGTCAGCATACCATGGTGAGTCTATAAAGGTTTGGCTGATCTGTGGAGTCACCATGTCCTCTTTGTTATCCAGTTCTGCAATGAAATTTATGTCTAGGGCCCGACAGTTCGATTCAGCCATGAGCTTGGCTAAATCTTGGCCTTTGATTAGTTTTGTAGGTTTAATTTCTAAGTCATATTCTAATATGGTAGCTATCCACTTCCCTCTCTTTCCATCTGGTCCATCCTGTGTTAGAATGTCTTTGACTACAGCATTGGGAACATAAGCTACTATATGCGAATACAAGATATAAACTTTGAAATCTTTAATAGCTTTGACTAGAGAAAAAGCTTGCTTCTCCATTATATTATACTTTAAAGGTGCATCTCTCAAGGCTTTACTAAAGAAGGCTATTGGTTATTCAAAACCCTGATCATTTTTCTGCAGTAGGACTGCAGCAATCATATGTTCTGAGGTGAAAGAAAAAATGATGAAATCCCTATCAAGCATTGGACTGATGAGAGCTGGTGTTTGTGTTAAGGCTCACTTTATATATTCAAAGACCTTTTAGCCTCTAGAGTCCATTTAATCATCACATCTTTCTTTACCATGTTGTTTAGTAATCTAATTAGTTCAGCTAAGTTAGATATAAATCTTCTCAAAAAGTTTATTTTACCTAAAAATGTTTTTAGTTCTCTGATGTTCCTAGGATGTGGTATCTGTAAAATGGCTTCAATTTTTGTTGGGTCGATCTAGACACCATTTTTAGAGATTATGTGGCCTAGTAATTTGCCCTCTTCCAACCGAAATAAAGATTTTTTACGATTCAGAGAAATTCCATACTTCCTACACTTGGTGAAGACCTGACTAAGATGATCCAGGTGTTGCTGATCTGATTTAAAGAATACTGTGATATCATCTAGGTATGTTACCAGGAATTCATGGATTTCCTTAGCAAAGGCTATGTCCATTTCTCTTTGAAAGGTGGCCCCTACATTTTTAACCCAAAAGGCATTTTCACATACATTAAAGTGCCCCATGGAGTAGTGAATGCAGTTTTTCCTGATCATCTAGGTGGACTAGGATCTGGTTATAACCAGAAAACCCATCTAGTAGTGAGATTCTGGTCGAACCTACTACCCTCTATAATATGTGATCCATTTTAGGAAAAGGGTAGTTATCCTTGAGTGAAATTTTATTTAAATTCCTAAGATCAAAACATACTCTAATTTCACTAGTTTTCTCTATTGTAGGTACCAAATTAGAGACCCAATCTGAGAATCTAGGTGCAATGATTTTGGCTTCGTACATTCTTTTGATCTCTTTTGTCTAATTTCACTAGTTTTCTGTGTTGTAGGTACCAAATTAGAGACCCAATCTGAGAATCTAGGTGCAATGATTTTGGCTTTGTACATTCTTTTGATCTCTTTTCAATGGAAGGCAATAGAATGGGGTTAATCCTTCTAAACTTCTCTCTAAAAGGCTTCTGATTTTCTTTTAAGGGAATGGTGTGTTGGATTATGCCGGTATCATAGGACTTAAGGTCCTCATAATTCCAAGCAAAAAGGACCTGGAATTCCTTTAGCAGTTCTATGTATTTCACTTTTTCATTGGGAGGTAAAGAACTTGAAATTTTTATCATTTTAGGATCTTCTTCAGAGTCTATGTTACATTCCTTAATGTCTGATTTTAAAGGTTCCATTTTCGGCTTTTTAGGGACATCGTTTGAATCAAATAAGGGAAAATTTTTTTCTTTAAGATTGATGACTTCAAATTCTTCATCGATTGCTTCATCAATTTCCATTTGTTTTAGGTTTCAAATATCTGATTTTGTAAACTTTGTGGGATGGAAACTATCTGTCTTTTCATCTTCTACTTTGTTAATTTCTACTTTATTAGTGTAATCAAAATCTAATGTTATGTCTATATCTATGTTGCTATTTACAAATTCATCATTTAAAGTTAGAAAATTGTTAATTTTTTGATCATTATCGAACACTTGCCAGTTCTTTAAGTTGTCACGAATAGCAGGTCTATGCCTAACCTCAGTAGTGTACTGGTGGTTAGGCTGAAATGGAAACTTGCAAGTACTAGCAAATATCACTAAACTGTGAGCTTACATATTGTGTTTTCCTGGAATAACAGAAAGCTTGGTTTCTAGAATAGTATTTAGTATTTCTACAAATGTTCCTCTATAAAATCCTAACCTAGGATCCCTAGTCATATAAACAACATTAATTTGTTTTATTACCAGCTCTAAATCTCCCATAATAGAGACTCTTATGGCTCTGAACCATTTTACCAGTTTCAGACCTAACATAAGTGCTTCATATTCGGCCATGTCTTTTGTACATTTAAAGTTCAATCTGTAGGCATGACCCTCTGAATGATCATTTTCTAAGTTGAAATCCATATTCCTGCTCCCACACCTAGTTTGTTTACTAACCTGTTGAATTCAAGATACCATAGAATTTCGTGTTCATATTTCTTATTGTCTGGGGGAATAAAATATTCTTGGACTAAAGTATCTAGGTCATCTTTATTATCTGAACTCTCATGAATTTGGACGCTTTGATTTTCTTTTGTTACTGTAATTTCTTTTGGTTCTTCCATGATGTTGTCTAAAGTATTTTCTTGGTTAGATTCAACATTGTAAGGAATGAAAGAATCAATATCAGAATGCATTGAATATATAGGAAAGTTTTGAGGCCTTTTCGGGGTACTCACTACATACTTCATCAGAGTCTCTCTATACAGTTTCTTAGGATGTCCAAAGACTGATATGGTAGCATACGACATGTCAAGTTGCAGAGATCCCTAGAGTTTAGCACCCCAAGATCGAGACAACAACTTACCATACTTAGGTGGTATGTCAACAACCAATATGTCCATAAGAATGGTCTTAGTAGGTTACTGCACTAGGGAAACACACAGGTCCTTTATAAGTCCTAGGCACTTAACTTGGCTTGAATCAAATGAAAACAACTCTTTGTAGGGTCTAGTGATATCCAAGTTTAGCTTCTCCATAACGGATTTAGGCATAAGATTGTGTGAAGCCCTAGAGTCTAGCATGACATTATGTAGGATTTTATCGTGGATGTTAAGGCTAATGTAGAAGGGTGGTATCCCTCCTTCCACTAGTTTTCCATTAACATCAGGACCGAAAATTAACTCAGGTTGATCATCAAATAGGTTAACAGAGTCTTCATTTTCAACGAAGTTTAAAGATTTGCTTATTTGAGATCTATAAGTTTCATGTTTAACCAGTTCTGTTAAAGGGACTGAGATTTTAATTTTGGCCACCTCTGCTCCCAAATTGAAAGGCAGAGGGAATTTTCCTGTTTGAACATTTGAAATCTTAGCAATAGGGTTCTGAGTAGTTTGTTCTTCTTTTTCAGTCTTCGAAGTCTTTTTAATTGGATTTTCTAATGTAATATCTGGAGATCGTTCGACTATTTCCTTGAGGGGAATTGAAGTGGAAGTTTGGTCATTAGAAGGTTGGTCATCGATTACATCTTCAATGGTGGGATTGGGAGGGTTCTGATTTGATCTAGAAAGGATTTGTAGAGTTTTTGTAACTGGAGGATTCTGATTTACAACTTTTACTTTCTTAGGTTGCTTAGGTACTGCTTTCTTATTTTGGTCTGGAACATCAGTGTTGTTTTTGCTCCTCAAATTGTACTGTTTATGCACTTGAAAAATAGCAAAGTCATACCCTTGCTTGTAATCAAAAAATTCTCTAGTTTGGGTTTATAACTGTTGAAGCATGTATAATTCCTGATCATCCTGAGTCAGAAAGACAGTTTCTTCATCATCTAATCCCATTAAGTTGATTTGGATGTCTAGCTTAGGGTCTTCTTGATGGGAAGTTTCAGCATAATTCTCTTGGAAAGGGGGTCTAATGTTCCGATCAAGCCCATTTTTACTAGTGTTTTGGTTGCCGTTCTTTCTAGTGTAGGGGGGTTCCTTTCTCTAAGTTGAAAAGCTATATCTGTGTTGAATCCAGCTGGAAACTTAATCAGGGCTAAGACAGGTGGAGGCCTAAGGTCAAGTGGTATCACATTATATACATTGTTAAACCTAGTACAATAGTCCTGGATGGTTTCGTTTGGTCCCCTCCTGAGGTTTTCATATTCAGAAATAATTTGAAGAGCGTTCTTTTTCTTCTCCCACCTATGTAAAAATTGTTGGTAAAAAAGTTCTAAACTATCTATACTATTAGGAGGCAAAGATCTAAACCATGTTCTCACTTCTGTAGCTAGAGTTTGGGAAAAAAATTTCATTTGGACATCTCCTATGTCAATTTGATGTAGTTCGAAATAATATGTCATTTTCTTTGTGTGCTGTTGTGTTGTGTAAGATCCATTGCCATCAAATAAGACAATTTTACTCTGATAATCTACTAGTAAGGCGCCTTGAGGACCAGGCATCATAAGAGGGGCATATATGAGTTCCATAGCTCTAAGTTGGGTAGGATTAAGAAAAGGAGTTTGGGTAACAGGGGGACTTGGGATAACAGGGGAATTTGGAGTAACAGGGGTAACGGGTATTTGAAGGGTAGTGATAGGCTGATGGGGAAGTGAAGGTATGAACAGAGATGAGGAATGAACTTCATAAGTGTGAGGAAATGATGGTGAGCTAAAAGAAGTTGAAGTTGTTTCAGAAAGTTTAGGGATTCTGTTAGTAGTAAGGGATGACTGAGGGGAATTCAGAAGGTATTGATCAATTGACAAGTTTGCTCGTTGGACTTCAAGTTATACTATAAATTCTGGATCTAGAACTGTATCCTCAAGTTCACTATCAGACTTGGTTCTAAATAGAGAATGGTCAAAATACTCATCAAAAGGGAGGTCTTCTATAAATAACCACTCACTAGGGCAGGAATTGGATCTAAATAAAGGTCTTGGGCTTACTGAACTTTCTTTCCTTCTGATTATTCTTGGAATAAGGTTAGGATTGTCAAATATAGGGGGAGGATTTGGATCCGGCTTGGCCCTGGTATAGTGAGTTCTCCCTGGAGCTAGATTTCGAGATTTTTCTAATTAGTTTTCTTTTTTATGAATTTTTGAAATAACTTCGAACAAACCCTTTAAGAGGCTTAAAAATAAAAATTTGAATTTCTCAAAGGTTTATTAAGACTGGGGGTTTGAGTTCCCCAGTATGGTCGCCACTATGTTATCATTCAGATGTCTTCCCTAGAAGTTATCAAAGAAGGAATAGTCTGAGGTAACCACAAACCTAATCTTTTAGTCTCGGGTTCTAGCCAACCTAAGTCTAGAGAGGGCTCTCTCTTTATAATTTAACTTTGTTTTGGGTGGGATTTTAGGCTATTTATTAGTGCTCTTGATGTTTTGGTTTTGATTGGGTGGTGGAATTAAGAAAGCAGGTGGGCAGAACAAGTATTTAGGCCATTGGGCTATGGATTTGATCAAAGAGTGTCTTAACTGGATCAGATCAATCATTAAGTAGGAGTTCTCAGGGTAGGTTAGCACAGCAAAAAGTAAACCTGCAGGTTTCAAATGGGTGAGGTAGTCCTAACCAGGGAAAAGGGCAATGAAGAATCCTTAACCGGGATTAAGATGAATAAAAGAAGGATGATCAGTAGCAAAGGGAAATGAAGAATCCTTCACTATGGACCAAGGGGGGGGGGGGGGGGGGGGGACTATGGAAGTAAGGGAGCAATTAAGAATTCCCAAACCAAGATAGTTTAGTAGAAAACAATGAGAAAGTAAACAGTTAAGACAGAGAGCATTTATGCTAATTCTGAGATATCATTCCTTGTTTACTTATCAGATTTCATAAGAGACACATGTGAATATTTATAACATGAAGAGAAAACAATATTTAAACGTGAAGAGATAATACTTATTTGTTCCAACTGTGCACAAGAATCCAGTGAAATTTCCTTAGCTTTATTTCATAATCCAACAAAACCAGTCCAATCTTGAATACAATAGCTCCTTAGCTCGATATAAAATGTCTACAAAAATGCATTTTAATCCACCCTAATTACTACATTTTGTGAAGTATTTATACAACAAATGTTACAAAATATCTCATAACAATATGAGAATTATTCTAGGAAACCAAAAATATCTTCAGCACGAAGATAGAGACAGATGGAGAACTGTCTTCTTGTTGTCCCTTTTATTATGACTGTGCTGGCTGTTGTAATTCGGATTTGACTCTTTCAATTGCTTTATGCTTATGTGCTGGAATTACTTTATGTCTTCTACCTACTGATACTCTTTACCTGCTACACTTTGACTATTTTTTACCCGTTTTAACTGGTAGCCATATAGATTTACTGCAGTAACTTTATAGTAAATCTGTCAGTTTCATCCACCATTCATTGTCACGTAATTTTATCCTGATCATATTTCTATATATCTCATCTTCTTCTGTATACTTGGCAAAAATTTTCCTATTGACAAACAAGTGCTTGACCTCATGCTCTATGAAAAACAAATTTTGGAGACTATCATATAATACCTTTCTAGTGGGCAAAGCTTTTACCCCTGAAGTGCTAGCTTGGCTGGTGGCCAACTTGTTTAGTCTTTCAACATAATCTTCTTGGGTCATCAGCTTGTCATGTATTACCATAGGACTGGGAAGTCCTTTTTCCCTCAAAATACCAAACTTTGTCATAAATCTATTAATGTCTGCTTGGATGCTTTGACACCTTTTCTCTAGATTGAGCATCAGGTTCCTTTTGGTGGGAACCTTCTTTATTTCTATGATAGTTCATGTTCTATCTTCTATTTCTAGTTCATCAAGGCAATACCTATTTTAGTTGTTCAAAAATTCTATCAATTGGTTGGCTTCTTCAGGCTTATCTCCCAACTCTTCCATTGTCTTGTGGATTGCTTATGTAGCCACTTTTACTAGTTTAGTTTGTTCAAAAATTACTTAAATATATGGCCAAACATCATTGATGGAGTCAATGATGTTTGCCCAAAGAATTTATTTTATGTCTCTAAGTGGTTGTAGCAATGTGAAGTCCTTTTCAGGAACTTTTATTCTTTCTCCCATTCCTTTATTCTTCTGAACTTCTTCCTTCTGCTGTATCTAGGAAAGTTTGTAATTAGTTTCCAAATTTGACACTTTTTCTCTAAGTTTCTTAAGCTTAGTAGCCTGGATGCTCATTTCCTTCATGGCTTTTACCAATTCAGTTGTCTTTTCTGTCGATGTCCCTGCGCTTGTTATGAGATATTTTGTCACATTTTTTAATCCACCCTAATTACTTCATTTTCTGAAGTATTTATACAAAAAATGTAACAAAATATCTCATAACAATATGAGAATTATTCTAGGAAACCAAAAATATCTTCATCACGAAGATAGAGACAGATGGAGAACTGTCTTATTTTTGTCCTTTTTATTATGACTGTGCTGGCTGTTGAAATTCGGATTTGACTCCTTCAGTTGCTTGATTATTATGTGCTGGAATTACTTTATGTCTTCTACCTACTGGTACTCTTTACCTGCTACACTTTGACTCTGTTTTACCTATTTTAATTGGCAGCCATATAGATTTACTGCAGTAACTTTATATTAAATCTATCAGTTTCATCCACAATTCATTGTTAGGTAATTTTATCCTTATCGTCTTTCTATCTATCTCGTCATCTTCTGTATACTTGGAAAAGTTTGGCCTATTGACAAACAAGTGCTTGACCTCATGCTCTATGAAAAACATATTTTCTAGACTATGATATAATACCTTTCCAGTGGGCAAAGCTCTTACCCCTGAAGTGCTAGCTTGGCTAGTGGCCAACTTGTTTAGTCTTTCAACATAATCATCTTGGGTCATCAGCTTGTCATGTATTACCATAGGACTGAGAAGTCCTTTTTCCCTCAAAATACCAAACTTTGTCATAAATCTATTAATGTCTACTTGGATGCTTTGACACCTTTTCTCTAGATTGAGTATCAGGTTCCTTTTGGTGAGAACCTTCTTTATTTCTATGATAGTTCCTGTTCTATCTTCTATTTCTAGTGCATCAAGCTGGTACCTATTTCTTCTATTAAAAAATTCCATCAATTGGTTGGCTTCTTCAAGCTCATCTCCAAGCTCTTCCATTGTCTTGTGGATTTCTTCTGTAGCCACTTTTACTAGTTCAGTTTGTTCAAAAATTACTTGAATAGATGGCCAAACATCATTGATGGAGTCAATGATGTTGGCCCAAATAATTTCGTTTATGTCTCCAAGTGGTTGTTGCAATGTCAAGTCCTTTTCAAGGACTTTTATTCTTTCTCCCATTCTTTGATTCTTCTAAACTTCTTCCTTTTGCTGTATCTGGGCAAGTTTGTAATCAGTTTCTAAACTTGATACTTTTTCTATGAGTTTATTAAGCTCAATAGCCTGGATGCTGATTTCCTCCATGGCTTTTACCAATTCAACTTTCTTTTCTGTGGATGTTCCTACGCTTGTTGATGTACCTGTAACTGGCATAACTGTAGCTGGTGGAACTATGGGTTCTAGTGAAGCAGCCAATGTGGAGGGTAGTGCTGTAGAGACTGTAGGAATTACAGTCTAAGGAGTCGTGGCCAACTCACTCTGTTTAGACTGTATCAAGTTATCCATCTCTTTCTATGTTTCTTTTAGTTGTTCATTCATCTTAAGGACTAAGTCCATAAGCTCTTCCTCCTTCTGAGTTTCCAATAATTCAGCTGTATGAGGATGATGAAGAGGAGGAATTTTGAGTTGCTTTTTCAGTGCATCTATGTCATCGTTTTTCTTTTTAATAATCTTCTCTACAACTTTCACATCTTTGGGATCATGGCCCAGTTCTATGACTAAGTCCTCTAAGGACTTTATTTTGGTATCCTTGGCCTGTGAAGAAGCCTTCTCTAACTGGAATTGTGCTAACATATTATTCAGCGAATTGTGGAGTTGGTGAGCTGCAATTACATTGCTGGTCAAGGTAGAGTAGACCATTTCCCCATTCTGCTTGTGTAGTTCTATTTGGTCAATACGATGGATATCCTTTGCCAATACTTCAAAGTCTGTTTTCAAGTAATCTGCAATTGACCTGGGCTACTGTGTAGTAGGTTTCATGAAAGTCATCTGCATTTTTCCATCTTTCACATCAAAGGCTGAAATTAGCCTTATATAATTTGTAGGAGCCATTTTTAGGTAATTTTCATAGCTTTGGGCCTTCAATCTTTCATTCTTGGCCTTTTATTTCTTTATATTTCTCTCTTATGTCTTGGCTCTGTCCAGTAAGAGCCCTGAAGGAGGATACTTCCATGCTCTATTGTCTTTCCAACATTTGATCATGTACGGTGGAAGGTTCTTGTGTACCTCTTGAGGGAGTGGTATGCCTACTTTCTACTCTTTCTACACCTATAGTTCATGTTGTTTCTTCAGTAAACTCCTGTTCTGAAAATGGATTCAACCTTTGCCTCTTAACATAAGTCTGGGCAACATGTCTGCTATAAGGAGTGACCTCCTCTCTATCTCTTTTAGGATTTCTCTCCTCATTTAGAGGAGTCTGTAAAATAGGTGGATTGTTCATGATATGTTCTGGCTTAGCAAGTTCTTCATATCTCTGGCTGTTCCAATTCTTCTGGCTGCTCTGATGGCTCTTGCTCCTTCAGTCTTTCTTCTGCTATTTGCCCACTGTGTTCTTGTGATTGCCTTTGAGATTGAGATTCTCCTGGCACCTGTACAAATTAATCTCCATCAATTCTTCTTTCCAAATCAATCAATACATTATTGACAGCAACTTCTGTGATATCTCGGTCTACCAAAGTGTTTTCCACCCATTCTAGCTGATTTTCATATTGTTCAATTTCAGGAATTCTATGGTGGATATAAGGAGAAAATTTGTTCTTTTGTCTCCTATTGCAAATGAACTGTAAAGGGTCATAATTCAAGATAAAATTTGTTTCAGTTTCAGCCTTTGGAGGATTTCCTCTACTTCCTTCCTGCTTCCCTATTATTACATATGAAGGGGCCAAGCTAATCTTTTATCCTAAGTTGAGCTTTCTTCTTGGCCTTCACAAAATGCACCTTATCTGAATGAATCATTTGCCTGTAGTACTCCAGAGCAAACAATCTCATGGGGAGGTATCTGGGCAATTTGTAGGGAGCCAATTCACATCCATATATTCTGATTTCAGTGTGGTTTTGGTATAAGCACCAATCTCCCACTCAATATTGTTTGGACAACTGTAGGACCCTCTGGTATCTGCACTGATTCTGGGGGGAGGACTTCCTAATACCATAGTTTCCACTGGGTGCACAAAGAGATCTATGAAATCAGTATAAGAATATTGAGAGTCATGTAGGTCGACTAATGAAGTCCAGAAGACCACTGATCTAGGGTTGCCTCTAGTATCAAGCTTTTGGAGTGTGATTGGGAATTTGTCAGCTTGATAATACAGGAAAAGATGATACAAAACTGAAAAGTATTTGAACACTCTTTCATTATCCATACTCGCGCATTGATCATGCATTTTATCAGCAATGAACTAAGCACAGTCAAACATGATGGTTGGGGGCTACCCAGGAGAGTAGATGGACATAAAGGCTATAATAATTTCATCAACAAATTCACTTATAGTCTGGCCTAAAAAACTGGATATCATGTCTATGATGTCTTGGCCAAGATCAGAGAATATGGTAGATATGTATGGTGCAGGATCATTTGGAATTTATTGTTCTTCCCTAATGAAGGTGTGGAATAACCGATCAAGATTGATTGAGGTGAGTGTAGGGAATTTATTAAGCAAATCTCCAACAGAAAGAGGGTTCAGGCTTTGGCTTGGTTGTAACTGCAGTATTTCATTTATGGAGTCAATAGTGATGGTAAATAATACAAAATGAATAGGGGTCATCACTGCCCTTTGGCTGGGATTATAGTTCATATGGCAGTAATGGATAATCTCTGGGAAAATATGAACTCTAGGGAATTGGTACTTGGGTAAACCTGATTCCCAAAGTCCTATGTAGTCTGCATGGTTCAGGTGCTGGTCTCTATACCTGTAGTATAATTTCAAAGGGGATTATTGGATAGAGGTATCTTTAATCTGAAAACCTTTATCTACCAAAGGGAGATGGTCTAAATCCCTATGGGGAGTAGAAATTGGTAGTACATTCAGTGCAATGGGAGCATCCATCCTTGGTTCTTGTGGATTCAAGGAAAGGAGCGAAGGGTTTTTAGTGAAATTGGGGAAAACTAGTCTAATTCAGAGTATTTTGGAGTCACTAGGAAACTATTCTTACTTAATTACTTAGTAATTTGAAGCAATTGAGTCAAGGTTCAGGAATAAAACAGGGTTTCTCAACAAATTTGGGTAAATACCTGGTTTCTCCTTTGAACATAGTAATGGGCGACTGTGCGTGGTTTGCAGGAAGCATATGTGACTAAAAGGTGGTTTGGAGTTTCAACAGCTTCCGCAAGTTGCCAGTTGGACATTGGTTGATGGTTGTATGTGCTCTGGTGCTTGCATGTAGGTCTAAGTAGTGTTTTCCACGTTAAAACTAAAAACAATGTGTTTTTTAGTTTTATTTACAAGGTCAACTATTTTGGTGGGTATACAGAGAAAGGGAAATTTGGTGTTAAGCACGGGATGCGATGTTTTGTTGTTTAGCGAGAGGCTGTAAGCAGGATCGTATCGCACTACTTTTGGGCTTGAGCAGTTTTGGGGGGAGGCCGCGTGATGCCATTCATCGGGCACCACGTAGCAGCGGGGTGAATAGTGAAACCACCCATATCGAGCGGGTAAAGGTCAACCTTTGGAGGCCGCCCGATATGAGCGTCGACCGTTGGATCAAAATGGATCAGATCGTATGGTGATCGGGGTGATGACTTGATATGAAGTTTAATGGAGGGGCCCGGTGTGGTTTTAATGTGGCAGGACTTAATTAATGAAGTATTATGTAGGTTTAATGGCGTCGAGAGTGATTTCATTGGTGGGGTCGATTATTAGTTAACCGCAGATCCGTTAATTAATCCTTTTTATTCGGTGGTGGGTCATTGGTTATTAATTAGTCGCTAATCGACTTAATTAACCCATTAATTATGCACTAATAAAGTTTATGTTTCAAACTTCGGGGCGGGATATTAATATGGCGGTTTTTATTAAAGTATACAGGAAAGGGGTATTTTTGGGATTTAATAAATATAGTTAAAGTTAATATGAAATAAAGGCGGAAAATAACTTAGTGCTAAGTATAATGTTCCTTTATAATTCATTGGCTTTGTATAAACACATTATAACTTAGGCTTAGTGTTATTTTTGTGGGTTTTTCGAAAAAAATGGGTTTTACATGGGGGTGATTACTTTCCCTAGGCAAAAGGGGGTTTTACCTTAGGAAAAGGGATATTTTAGGGGAAGATGAATGAATTGAAGGGGGTGAATGTTTATGAGGGGATTTTAGTACTTAGAACCTATAAGTTATTCGGCCAAGGGTCTGGTCCCTCCAAAAGTCAGAGAAATTCTCTGAGCCCCTTTAACTTAAGGTTTTAGGTACTTTAAGACTTTCCTTGGAAATTAGTTAAGTGAAAAATGTAATGAATGAGGGAGGTTAATCAATTGACTTTGTGTACTTTGGTAAACACTCAATTATCATCCATACTTTAGAAATTTTATGATGAAAGTAAATGATATGATTTAATCTAATCAATCATCATAATTCTACAACCATTCAACTACTTACCCATCTACTCATCCTACCATTTTCTCTACTCTTTATTAGGGTGCACTTAAGCTAGCAAGCCCTTTATCAAAACTTTTCTTTTCTTCTACACTAGAAATATATCTAAGTCTATCCTTATTACATCCAAGGGCTCAGATTAAAGTGTTGAGCTCCTTTTATTTTCTCTACCTATATAATTATCTGCCAAGATTAAATAGTTTGGTCAGATTTTACTCTCTATTTCTAAGCATAAAATTGAAAACATGGAATAGCCAAGTTTAAACATTTTGACTATCCATGGATTGTGGAAAAATTAACAAGCTGCACAAAATCTTCTTATTCTTCATCAAAGTAAATGGTAGTGGAATTTTGACTTACACACTTTCATGGTCTTTTTTCTTTCTTGGGGTTCATTTTTCATCTTTTTTGACCTTTTTCATTCTTTTTGTCCTTTGATTTTTCTTTTAGGACATACCCTCTTTACATTTTTTATTTTTTTTGAGTTTTTGAATATGGAAAACATTTGCAGAAAGAAAAGGTATGTACATATTACAGTTTTAATCTCAGACGTTCAAAATTTATGACTCCTATTGGTATAGGAGCATAACACTCAATACACTCCGGATGGAAGAAGCAAACTTAGGTTGCCTTCCATCCCTACTATCATTTCAAATTTTTAACTACAATGTTCCCAACTGCTTGGTTGATTCTACCGTGACAGCCAACGTCATGTCGCTCTCCATTGCGAAAAGGATCAATGCACAATGGAGCGTGATGTCTGCACGGATCATCCAAATTGATCAAACATCGGTACCAACCATTGGTGAATTACGAGACGTGATCATCCAACTATCTCATGACAATTGCGGCAACCAATGCATCAACATAGTTGTTGTGGACATCTCGGAAGCATACGGTCTACTACTCAGCAAAGACTGGTCCATAAATCTTGACGGATATTTTTCTACAGACTAGTCACACATGTGGCTTCCATACAAGGGAAAATGCAACTAAATCTGGGTAGTGTCTGAGAGGTATATGAAGCATAATGTTACTCCCCTTAACGATGAGAATGAACCATTGGCCTTCGAAGAACTCATGTTTAGCAACTTTCTCCTAGAAACAACATTGGGCTATTATCATGCATGACCAGCTCCAACCCCACCAGACACATAGTTGCGATTCCTTCCCTGCCCAACTGATGGTAATGAAACATGTACAGTGCACTGTACCAATAGTAGCAATAGCAGTAGCAAGAGTACTAGCATGACAAATGGTTCATGTACATATAAGTTGTGGGCCATGGACTGTGACGAATCAAAGACACCTAATAGCTCAAGGATTGGGTGTATCTCAATCGCCCAAAATAATAGAAAATGCATGATTTCAAGCTACTTGAATTTTGAGTGCATAAATAATGTCGCTAAGTATGAATCACTCACGTTGCACTTACATAGAACCATCAACCTCAATTCTATTGCACTAAAACTGATACTACACCCTGCAAAAAGTGTTGATTCTTTCAAGGACATAACAATTAATGAAGGTAAGCACGAGCAACCCCTGAAAATTATAGCTGAGGGTAAGAAAGGCAACCCCATTTCTGAGGGTGGAGTTTCCCTCAACACGCTCTATGGTTGGGATAATTTCTGTCAAGGTCCAAGAAACAACGGAACCCTGTTGACCACCACGACGAATGAATAGAGCAACTTGGGAACCAATCATGATACGAAGATAGATGGTCTCGGTACAAGCTACACACCGTAGCAGCGATAAGTATTTGACCACTTGATCAAACAGTATCGGGATGTGTCTACATGGGCAGATGATGGCTTGAGTACACAATACATGTGAGCAATTAAACAAGTGATTCCCAGTAAAGGAGGAGACAAATCGTTGCAACAAAGGTTAGGTAAATCACATATGTTGTTTGAACTCCTTATACAGAAAAAATTGACTAACATTTTGAATGGTTGGATTACATGCAAAGTTCGTCATCATACTTGTGTTTCTAATTTAAATCCCACACTTAAGAAATCTGGGGGAATCTTCTGATGCATTGATTTTATGAACTTGAACTTCTCCTAGAATAAAAAAACTACCCTGTGCCATCATTTGAGCCTATGTTACATGCATTATCTAAAATTGTGGTGTCATCTTCACTTGAAGGTCTTTTGGAATACCATTAGTTTCTGGTAGCACAACTCGGTGGACTTATACTCTTCCATGAGAAACTTGGCACACACACATGCCGTCTCCAATCACCTGACTGGAGGGTTAATATCCTTCTTGTCAACGGCCAAGATCTCAAGTGTTACTTCCAGTAGGCCAAGTCGTGCCCAGTGCCATGTACATAGTCTGCTTGCCTCTTATTGTTTTCATCTTGTTTGATTTGCTTACTATCATTGTTTTCATTTTGTTTGTTCTATTTGCTATTTGTGTTTACGTCCGTTTTATTTGCTTAATATATTACTATTTTTGTTTCCAGAAATAAATGCCCGCAACTACTACGTTCTAGCTTTTGAATAGAGTATGTGGCTGAAATTTGAAGATACTTGTGACATTGCAACACTTGGTCAGTATTGTGTCCATCTTATCTCTGCTTGGTTGTAACCTTCGGCCGATGAAGTATTGACAGGAAATGCAAACCGTCGGCAAGGGGAGTTTTGTTCCAACCATGAACCTGTGTCCACACTGGGAAGCCCCATGCCTATACGCATCCTTCTACTCTGTGTGTTCAAACTCATCCAACTATTAGAAACAAGAAAGGGAAAATATAAATGAGCAAACCTATGTCAGAGGTCTTACATGCTTCTCCGATGGAAAAACCTCTTCTACTCTCAATAAGTCGGGATCCCTCTTCTACCCCAAAAATGAATAAGTTCCTATGCATAGTTCTCCTAAAAAATAAAAAGGCATAAGAAGAGAAAAAGGTGAACCATGTATGTCCATAGGGTAAGTGGGGAAGCTGAAGTAACCCACACATTGATTCAATACTCCTCGAAAGACCAAGGCCCTGTGCTATCAATGAACTAGAACAGAGAAGCTAGAGTTCTACTATTGTGTCACCAAGTGTTGTAGCAACTACAACCACCCTCCAAAATTTTGGGTTCCACCCAATTTCAAAGCCTCCCTTGAGAGTTTCGCTTGATGACTGCATCCACTCAGGTTCACTTTGTGATCCCGTGTGAGTCTTTGAATTTGGTGTGCTTGTTCATTTCATCCAAGTTTTTACATTTTGGTATCAAAGACATTCTTGTGACCATGTTCTGGTCATGCTCAAGGTATTTGCTTCGTGTGTACATGTTGTGTTCGCTATGAAAGCATCCATTGCACACACACGAAGTCACACTCACTATTGCACAAGTGTCATCATGGTCAATCAATGATCAATCACAAGTGCTATGCTTGTCACTCACACCATCAGTCAGTCATGTTGAGCACGTGTGTCCAGATGATTTGGGTTTTCTCATTGTCAAGTCATGTTGGTGTGTGTTTGCGAGATCACATGTGCATCTTTCACTCATTCACACACTTAGTAATTTTTCTGAAGTTTCGACGACCATGGTCCCCTTTGAAAAATGTACCATCACCCCACCATCGAGTTGATCAACTGTCACCCAGAACAACATAGAAGAACCAAGCAAGTCATTTCAAGTTGCGCTCCCCGCAAGCAATCAATCATCTTCTAGCTGGTCAAACAGAGTATTTGACCCGACAGCCATCTCGGGACTCATTCCCCTCAAAAATTGCACAGAGCCTGTAGACCTTTCCTGCTCTTACTAGGAAAATTGTGGTCAGATAGGCACCTACTGCCCATCCATGTCCCTGTCATAAAATTGTGCAGGTTTTCCAGCCAGTCCTTCCGACAGTTGACCGGCTGCTCATATAGAAAATTGTGCAGTTTTCATGAGTAGGCCCTCTACTGGCCAGCAGTCCGCTCAGCTCATAAATTGCATAGAGATGACCAGTAGGTCTGCTTCCCAGCCCCAGTGTAATTTCTCTAGCCAGCAACAGACTACCAGTTGCCTCCACGAATTGTGCAAAGTCTGCTGCCAAGCACCCGGCCAACTAACTGCCAATTCCCCTTGGGAATTTCACAGTTTTTGCTGCCAGTGACCTTGCAGCCAGATGCCACCTAGCTCTAGGAATTGCATAGTTTTGGCTACTGGGATTCTCATTAGTTCCTCCAGAAAACTACACAAATCTTGTCTTCCAGTCGTCCCTGCCGCCCGGCCAGTTCCTCCAAAAAATTGCACAAATTTTGCTATCAAGCCCCCAATTCCCTCTCATTCCATAAAATTCATAGATTTTGTTTATCCTTGCCTTCCTGCAGCCAAAAATTTTCCTCCAAAAATTTGCGCAATTTTTCCTTCCAACCTAGCGAGACCTCGGAGATAGTCACTGTCAATATGAATTGGCCATCTTCATCACCTAGTGACTCTTGCATAGTTTTCATTAGCAGTGCCTATAGCCATCATCTCGCCTCACATCCTTGTTGCCTCTCTTAATCAACTACATCTAAAACAATCATGTGTCATGGTAGACTAGGAGGTTTTTGGATTTGGTGTCATCTCGTCATGATTGATTGTAGGTACACGTACACCAACAAACATGGTGCAACGACGAATGGGATGAGTGAAGAAAGCACATGAAGAAGGAGAAGATCACCAACGGACGAACAAATGATTCATGTGAAAATATGTGATTGCAAACGGATGATCATGAAAAGATGTGTTTGTGGATGGACGAACAAGAAAACATGCGAGATATACTCATAGTCAGATGAACGGACAAACATGCACCTTTCACAAATGGACGAACCTATCAAGCCTTCGAACATATAAGAAATGAACAAGGTGCAAAAGAAACATCAAGCAAACCAATGATCATCGAAGACTCCACGCACTATACCATGTGCAGGTGAAGTTGTGAAACACTATGAGGACATCCGTCACCCAACAACACTGCAACTCGACATGCACACCAACAGCAGCACAAATGTACCAACACTGACATCGCGAGTCATGTTGTCCACATATCTACTATGGGCCATAATGCCAATCAATGTAATGTAATGTGGAATTCCAAGAGACCCACTTGTTGTACAAAGAGTCATGTATAGTCAAAAATTCATGGAAGTCAAACAGTCATGTGGGTACTCGAACAAACACAAGGGTTAGTTTCACCCTTGGCTATAAATACCAACTCATTTGCACATGCAAAGGACTTTTCACCTCAGCTCCTCCCACATAGCCAAGAGAGTCTGTAATCTTTTCTTTGAGGAGTAAGCAATGGCTCCAACGCCCCTCACATGGGGTTAGTGATGCATGGCGTAATGATGTGTCTTGGAACTTTCGCTTAATTTAGAAGCTGCTAACATGTCAACACGTTTTCACACATGTATTGTAATTGTTGTAAGACTAATCTTTAACACTTGTGATGCACGTTGGTTGAACCTCTGTTCTATATTTGAACTCTTTCACTTGTTGTAATACATAATCTATTAATGGAAATGTGTTGTATATGTTGTTAACACTATCTCACCCATGTATACTACTCTCCCGAACATCAGACACACCTTTCACATGAAACTTGATGTAAAGTATCGTTGCGCTCATGTGGACTAATCTGTCAAGTGTTTTATGTGTTATCTTCCCTTGTGTGTTGTGACCGCCACATCTATGTGTACTACTTCACCAGATGCTGTGTACGTCCTGTTGTGTTGTGTGTTCCTAGCAGCATTGGAACTACTCCCAATCGTCTTGGAACTCACTCTCACCCTCTCCCTTGATAGTTAAAAAACCATTGAAACAAGTGACACTTACAATCACCAGGCACACAAACCTCACTTATCGAAGTCAAAGCAGACCACTCTCCTGTGCTGACAAGCAAGAGTTAAGGCAAATCCTTAAGATAATGGCAACCGTACCATGGTACCAGATGGGACTCCCACACCTAATAGTGTGAGGTCGAGTTAGGACTTCATACCGGGGTGATCCCATGAATGTTGGCAGATCCAACACTGTCAACACAGTGGATGGCTTAGGTCTAGGCGACCTCGGTGCCATAGGCCCAGACAGTGTAGCTTCCTTTGCCAACACAATTTCAAGGGTTTCGGCTTTAGAGGTAGTGCCTTCTGTGGGATCGGTCATTTCTCAAGGATGATCTTACGGTTGCAATCAGGCAAGTTTGCGAACTCTGACCGTGAAAGAAGTTCCTCGCAATCCTTATTAGACATACAAGAATATTTCTGGCAGCAAATTCTTTGAAATCAAATTGTTGTAATGTAGGTGAGAATGTTGGAATTATAGATGATTTCAAATTCGAATCTGACCATTCCCTCCAATTTATGATTATAAATTCATCTTTGGTGGCAGATTTCCAAACATTTGCGCCATAAATGCAACCTACCTATTCCTCCTAATGGGAGTTTCACCATCCAATTAGCTACAGTGAAACCAATGACTATTCTTGGACCCTGCTACGCAGAATCATCCTCCATTGTGCAACCCTCCTGGCTTAGCTCCTTCTGGTGCACTTCTTGCTTCCCTCGCGCAGCCCCCTTACTTCATTTTCCTGGTCTTGAGGTAGTGTATTTTATAGTCCCGTACTTCCTTGTAGCTGCCTAGAGTACTAAGACCATCTGACCATCATGTAGCCATTGCAGTGGGGTAAGATCCCCTTGATATAACTTTAGTCGACTTCCATTGACTCGTCTTGGAAATAATTCCCCATTCAACTTCACGAGTTGAACTGTGCCACCATCTGTAATTTCCTTGACTACATAGGATCCCAACCAATGCATTTGAAACTTCCTAGGGAACTTTGTGAACTTGTTGTCATATAGTAGCACTAAATCATTCACCCTTAAGGTTTTCATCTTAATAAGCCTATCATGCTAGGCCTTCTCATGTTCCTTTTGCACCTGTTGGTGAAATCCTGCTAGAAATCGATCTTCTTCTAATTCTAGCAATTGCACAAGGCGCTCCTCCATTGTCTCGTGGTCCGCCATATTATTCAATGCCACAATATACAGACTTGGCACAATATACTCCATGGGCATCATAACCTCTATCCCATAGATCGACCTGAATGGAGTCTAGCCTGTCAACATTTTGCACGTCATCCTATATGCCCATAGGAACACTGGTATGCATACATCCCAATCATTTCTTTGTCCATTGTAGAACTTTCTCAATGTGTTTTCCAAAATTTTATTGAATGCTTCAACCACACCATTTGCCTAAGAATGATAGGGCATACTCTTTTGATGATAAACTTGAAATTCTTCGAGCATCACAACAATAGTTTCATTTAGAAAGTGTGTACCCCTATCACTCATTAGTATCTTAGGACACCCAAACCTTGCCAAGACATACTCAAACAAGAACTTTGTGGCTATAGTAGTGCTACAGTCCTTCACCAGTTGTGCTTCTACCCTCTTGTTAGATACTCTGTCGCAGTAATAATGTACCATGCGCCCATCTTTTTCCCTGGTGGCTATATTGGACCCACAAATTCAATGGCCCATATGTCAAACACTTGTAATGGAATTTGAGTATTTAAAGGAAATTCATCCCTTCACAATGGCTTTCTCATCCCTTTACATGCATCACATGCCCTGCAATACGCCTTAGAATCCTTATGTATCATCGTCCACCACAATCCTGTGTGAAAAACATTTTGTGTCATGGTTATTCGTGCATAGTGTCCTCCTGCCACTCCTCCATGCGCTTCGGTGAGGATTCTTGATCATTCAAATTCTGGAACATATCAGCATAGTATTTCATTAGTGCCCATCTTATACAAGTGTCCTACAATCACAAAAAAGTCGGTTGTGCGGACCACCAACTCCTTTTTCTTCTTTGTAGAGTATCCTTCTAGGGTTGTTCCAGTAGTCAAAAACTAGATTATATCATCAAAATTATCATTTGCAATGTGTGCAACAAAGAGCTGCGCATTCAGTAATCCTTCCTCCAAATTACTAGGTTCTTCGCCTGTCTCAATTTTGGATAGATGATCTGGACCCCCGCATTTAATTTTCCATGCTTGAAAATCACCTCAAAGTCATATTCTTGAAACAATAATAACCACGTAGAGATCTTCCCCCCCCAACACAGGCTTGTTGACCAAGTACTTGAGGGGGGAGTGATCTATATACATTTTGAAATGTGTGCCTAATAGGTAATGTCAAAACTTCTGCAGCACATAGACCATTGCCAATCCTCTGTGCTCTGTAGTTGAATAGTTCTTCTTGTCCTTTGACAGTTTCCTACTCATGAAGGCTATAGGGTGATCTATCTCACCTTTTCCTGGCTGGGTCAATACCACACCCAATGTAATACAAGAAGCATCCGCATGAACATGAAATTCTTTCTTCCAGTCTCGAAATACCAAAATGGGCACAGTCACCATCTTTTCCTTTAATACATCCAAATTACGCTAACAATCTTCATCCTAATAGAGAGTTGTGTCCTTCTTGAGTAATTTCTCCATTGGTGCAGTTATTTGTGCGTAAGTCTTGGTAAAATTTCTATAGTAGTTGTTGTGGCCCAACATTGCACGCAATTGCTTTACATTCTTTAGAGCCTCTAAATTGACAATCACTGCCATCTTTGTAGGCTCTACCATTATTCCTTTCTTACATACCACATGGCCTAGAAATATCCCATAAGGCACACAAAAGATACATTTCTTCAATTTTAGAGAAATTTGTTATTTGTGACAAGTATCCAACATAAGGTGCAGACTTGCAACATGGCACTTTACCAGTCCAAACACAGTCCAGTCATCAAAATACACTTCTAAGAATTTATGGATGAATTCTTTGAACGCTACAATTACAACCCTTAAAAATATCATGAGTGCATTTTCAGTCTGAATGGCATCACTATGTACTAGAATCATCCCCACGCTACCTCCAAGGTCGTATTGTTGCGATCCTTCAACATGATCTTAATCTGATGGTACCCTGAGAACCCATCAGTGAACGGATAAGCTTCCTATCCTTCAACATTCTCCAAAACTTCATCTATAAATGGTGTTGGAAATGGGTCATGAATGCATGCATCATTGAGTTTTCTCAGGTCTACGCATATTCTGATTTCACCCTGCTTCTTCTTCTCTTGAACAACCATAGGGCTCACCCAATTATATTTTTCTATTGGATCAATAATTCCAGCTTCCAACATTTTGTCTAACTCTTTGTGCACCTTCTCCTTATACTTCGGATTTTGGTGGTAGGGTCTTCATTTCATGGGCTTCACATCAGGCTTTAAAGTGATCTTCATAACTCCCAGATTCCCCACTATCCCTTTCAGGTTCGACAACTTGGTAGGAAAAAAGTCCTGGTATTCTCGCAACAACTCCAAAACTTTATCAACTATATATTCATCCCAATAATCACTTATCTTTGCAAACTTAGGCTACATGTCAGACCACATTTTTACTTGCCTCGTCTTGAAAGGTTTTGATATATGAGGGTTCGCTGCTTTAGGACCTTCAATCTCGCGTTGTCGTTCGGTCTCCGGAATGTTGATTTTTCACAAATCTTCTTCTTCTTCTTCTTCTGCAGTCACATTATAGAATTCCAGCGCATGGCACAACTGAGTACTCCAATCTTATTGAACCCATTCTACCAGCTCTTCAGAAGTTATAAATTTAGCAGCCTTAATTTCCTCGAGCGCTTCATCAATGCACTAAAATCCATCCTCAAAGTTGAATGTTAACAAGAAACTTTCCTTCAAGATATCCCATTCAACTGTCCCATGGCGTAGCTCTATTTTAAAGTACCAATTCATTAGAATAGTATCTAAGGTGTGACAGAAGATATGCACCCATTCTTGTTGTGGCTCTTCTCCCCAAGATTGAGTCCACTGTGGCAAGTGCTCGTGCACGTCATCATTTCAACTCTATTGTTCAGTCATCCAGGTATTAGCATAACCAAACCTTAACTTCAGCGTCTGCCTGTATTCCTTCTGATCAAAGAAGTTATCCTTATGTGTACCCAACCAATGGGTAGGCATAGTGTGTAATGCTAGTTCCAGTTTGCGGAATCAATGTTCCTCAGAAACCTCCCTTTCCAACTCATCCAAAAATAAATTAACATCATTTAAGACATCATAATGGGGGGGATTCCTTACCTCCATTGATATGCACTGTAGTGATTTTGTCATCATATTAAAACATAGCATAGATACTCGATGCAATCTAATATACTAGTGTTTGAGCTCTTCATCTGAATATGAGCTACCAGAGATGTCTTGATCCCACGTGATCCGCCCATTTGTAGTGGGATTGATCCAATCTTCGTCAGGCACAATAATCTTGTATATTTGATCCAAGTCATCATCCTCCACATAGTCATGGACCGGTTCAGTGTAGCACACTCCCTCCACATGATCCAATGGTACAATAACTCGTAGCGCCTTCCTTTCAAATGTCATCCCTGGCTTCTTTAATTTAAGTACGACATCCATGTTGAATCCCCAATCAATCCTTAATAATGTATGATAAGGATTGTTTTCATCCACTATTTCAATTACTTCAAAGTTGCCCAGAGCACTTTCTCCTTCAATGTGTACTATTATTGTTGGCTTGATGGGCCCTGAACCAGGTCCAGCATTAAGTCAACCAAGCAAATATCTACACTACTAGGCCTTTCGACATCAATCTTCAGAGCACGGACTGAAGTCTCACCCGAGGTAGTATGGGGGGATGTAGGAACCAAGTTTATGCACCTTGAGATGGTCGTGATGTCGTTTTTATACCCTAACCCTTCCTTCACGCAGACCTATAAGCCCTTTAGGGCTTATCAATGTACTTCTCTTATTCGTCCTCGAAGCCTCTGTGAAAGTCTTTGATCATCCTTCGTAGACCGTAAATATCCAATTCGGACCTTTACGTGCCTCTGTAATTATCCTTACTTTAGTGTCTACCCCGATTAGCTTAAGTATTGGTTAAATTCAACATGCATTATGATTATCTTCACGTAAAACAATATTCTTACTTGCATTCATATGACAAGGTAAAATACATAGATTCACGCATCAATATAGCATTAAATCATAAACCGAGTATTCAACATAACATAATCACATTATTCATAACAAAAGTAAAATAACTCATACACAGATATCTCCAGAATAATTCTCTTTATTGATGGTTCATATCTCAGGTACAGACTCTAATTTCCCTATGCACACAGCTGCAGGGGTTCACGCACTCAACTACGGACTTCTACCCTAGGCCTCTACGCACTCAGCTGTAGAGTCTCTTCCTATGCTAAGAATATCTGCTCTTAGCTCTCACGGATGCAAAAAATTACTTAGAACTCTACTTTCTAGTTCCCTTAGACTCTCCTAATACTCCCTTCTTATACATTTCCATGGCTTGCGGACCAAGGATGGATCTCATCAAGCCGACACAAACTATCTAAACTAAGGGAGGAAACCCTTTCTGTCAGTTTAGATATTTGCACTCCGTGACCACAAAATGTGGAGACTTTACATTCTTTATACAAAACATGGGCCTTTAGACCCAAAAATTGGGCTTTTAACCCCAAAATTGACCCCAGGCAACCCGTTCCCAATAGGCCCCCAACACAAATTGGGTGACTTGTCCTTGAGTCACTCTGCAGACCTCCTAGCTCCACCTGTAATACTGCGACTTCGACGGTGCACTGTGTTGCTGTCTGCCTGCATTTTCTGCTGTGTTTCCTGCAAACTAGCTAGTTTTCCTTCAATGGTGGTCATGAGCACATATGCTTCATCTAGCCAAGGCTTCAATCGAGCCTTCAGTACTGCCTCCTTGTGTTGTGCTACATCCACCTATTCTTTAAGCGCCTTTGCTTCCTGCAGCTTCGCTAACCTTTGTGTAATGGCGATGGTGCACACCATCGCTTTAACCTCATCATATCTCTGCTGCAGCTCATGCACCTCTATTTAAAACCTATACACATTGGGATCCTCCTATAGGCTGGTGACTACTTCGAGCTACTACTTGAAGAGCACAGTGCAATCCTTCACTATGACATCTCTAGTTGGTACTGCATCTTTGACAGAGGTCATGGGCTTCTCTTTAACATCTCGTGGAGTTAAAGGCTGGGCCTACAACTTAAGCTCTGTAATTTTAAGGTTCAGTTCAAACTAAACCTTAGCTAGCTCTGTTCACGCTTTGTGCACTCTGGCAGTGAGCTTCCGAATTCTCACATCCACTGGCACATCTTGAGGAATATCCAATTCTGGAACAGTCTTGCATGCCTCAGCCACCACCTTGGTCATGTGCTCATTCTTTTCCATGATGGGCTTAAGAAGATCAATGGAAAAATTATTTTGTACATCCATCTTAGCATTGTTCACCTTCTTCTCACTGATAATGTTCAGGGCACACTGTTCCCAAGCTTGAAGTTCCATGATCACACTATCTTGCAAGGTGTGAAGGGCTTCACTTGGAAGTACGAAAAAATTCATCCCACCCCTCTTAAGGGCGATGACAGTCACCCTGTCTGCTTCTACTTCTATAGTTAGTGCTCCATCTGGTAGCGCTATGTCCTGGGGATCTAGCATGCACACCATTTTTGCTACCTCTAAAGTTCTAGGTGCCAAACTAGTTGACGTCACGCTAGTTCACCCCACATTGGTTCATACCTATGACACCTGGATCTGCAACTCACACAGACCTGTTTTAATGGCACCCAAGGCCTATTTCTTCTACTACTTGAACTACTGCAGTAGTTCTGTAGTCGTATCCCTCACCATATTGCCAATGTCATTCAAATCACCTTCGGTCAAGGTGATTGGGTCGAGGGATGTTTTTCTAGCCTTGGACTTCATTTGCAACCCTACTTTCTCCTACTCCTTGTTGCACTTAACCCAGAATGAATTAGTCTCTAGGTCTACTCCTCCCTGTTCAGATTGTTGTTATTCATCTTTTGTCTCTGCAGAATGATCTGAAAATGGGGCACTTAGGCTTCTTGTCTAACTTCCAAGAACCTCTCCCACTTCCAAAGCTTAAATTTTCCCAAGTATTAATAATTAATGAATGTGGAATTAAATCTATGCTTGAAAATGTGGGTGTAGGATTGTATTGATTTTTAACTGATTTTATGCTTTAAAATCTATTGTTTGTGATGATATGTAAATGTGCTCACACTGATGTATAAATACATGTAACATAAAATAAAGTAGCAATAAAAAATCACACAGGAACAACAATTTATTAGGAGTTCACCCACAACTCTTGGGCTACATCTCTGTGAGCTCTAGTCAACTCAACTAGTCTCTCTGGGATTATGGTATAAGTCCTTTTTACAAGCTCTTGCCTCAACTCCTGATGTTTTACATAGAAACAGTGTGTTTAGACACCATGTTATCCCCTGGCTCTTAAAGCTCTGGCTCTTGGCTCTTGGTTTTGGCTCTTGGCTCTAACTCTGGCTCTTTGGCTCTAGCTCTGGCTCTTGCTCTTCGGCTCTGGCTCTTTTCTGCTCTCTATCAGTTTACAGCCCACTTGGATTTTCACTTGACTTCCAAGTAACTCCCTCGGCTGCTCTTTTTTCTTTTTGCGCTGCCTCCTTCACCTCAACTTCCTTCTTTGGCTTCACCTTCAGCAAAAAAACCCCAAGTATCAACAACAACCCCCGTTGTTCCTGACACTCATGGCTTTTAAGCCAAATCGGCGCTACCTATTCATTTTCCCTTTCATGCTCTCTGTCTTCTAGCCTTTGTGTGCTCAAATCCCCTCTCTAAGCATTAGTAATCATTGCTAAATGCCCCTAGGGATGGATGCCACTTATTCTATAATGGGAGATTGAATCGGTGCTTGAAATCCCCAATACAGCCATTCTCGGCTTACATAGGAAAGTACACTAAACACGAAAAAAAATCTGATGAGAAAACTATTCATCAGACTTGAAATCTTCATAACTGTGCACTATATCCCTATCGGGTCCACCTGAAATCGCTATCGCAAGTCGCTTTGGCCCTGTTCCAAGGTTTCCCATCATATTTTAAAAATACATTATAACATGGAAAAATCCTGAAAGATGGCTTTATTGGATTTGAAATATTATGTGATAGCATTTATTATCCCATCAGGTCCAGCTAATCGCATTGCATATATATATATATATATATATATATATATATATATATATATATATATATGTCTAAGCCCCGCTCCATTGTGTTTGTTGATTGTGATATCACGATGCAATTGATCAAAATCGCATATTGCTCATGCCCCGGGCTGTTGTAGCACTCTATTGTGGTCGCTGATTGCGATATCGCTCCATTATAATCGCCGATTACGATGTCCCAATCACAATAATCATATATTATGCTCCAATATCCTGCGATAGCCACCACCGATTGCGATTTCCGATCAGATCTGGACCGTTGATCGGCTAGATCCGGCGGATCATGTTCATTATTGGTTTAAGCCTCTGATAGGCATTATTTCCACCATTTGTTTAGATTTTTGGGTCCCGATAGTGTTATCTACCTTTTCTAAAGGTCCTCCTTTTGCGCTAGTTTTGAATATTTTTGAGAATTTTGAAGACTTAGAGGGTTTTTAGGATCCATTTTTAGGGGATTTTTCTCCATTTTCCAAAGGATATAGGCAATTTCCTTTTATGATAACTTCTGCATCCTAAGTTAGTTTTTGCCCATTCAAGTTGCAGTAGATTCAGAATGAGATGATCTCTGTAATGGGGCTATTTCCAGGAACTTCCTTGGACTTTCATTTTCCTCAGTGAGGAACACTTAGACTTAGGAGTCTATCCAAAATCCATTTTGGATCACACCTTCCCACTAAAATAACTTTTAGTCTCCAAAAGACTGATACACTGATCTGAATAGTAAGTGAGAGTGACTCACCCTCTTCTTTCAACCTCCCTACACTTGGCTTTGCATAGTTTCTCTGAACCAATAGTTTCTGACCACTTCCCTTCTTGGATGGGCTGGTCTTCTTGGGAAGAACTGTCTTCCTCCTTGCCTTCCTACAGAACTCCTGCTGAAATGGTTATAGCCGGTAGTTTGAGCTTCTCTACCTTGATCATTGATCCATGGTGGCTCAAACAAATGTGAAGTACACCTGCTTCACAAAACTTTCATTTGTACCTGTTTGAAAAGTTGTCAACAACAACTGTTATCAACAATAGAAACACAGACAACAACTAGACGACCTAAAATCTTGCTTCAACAAAAGGAACAGATTTCACATCTTGTGAACACCTCCATGCCTTACATCTGTATACAAATTATGGACTAGGTAACAAGCCTGCAAAATATGCCTTTAGAACAAATGACCCTTCAAATCAAGAATGTAGAAAAAGGCCATTAGGACTCTCTTTCAATAGATGAAATACTTCATTATTGTTCTCCATCTTGGAGATCAAGTCAACTTTTCCCAAGTCAACGTTGCATCACATGTATGTCAAAGCAATCAACCCTACAAGTTAATTATACATACATGTTCAAAACAAGGAAAACATCAACATCGCTGTGTCCATGCACATCATGCTCATGCATCCATTTCATCCTTCAACTTTCTCTTAAGCACACTGTACTTTCGAAGATGAAATGAATTATAATGTTGCAGCAACAAAGTGAGTCTCCCACTCAATATTTTCCATTCACCATCTTGTTGGAAACCTGAAACTTGCATCTCATCAACAAGAATGCAAATAGATGTATCAAATAGACATGCAACCTTAATTGGATAAGAACTCTTTCCATTTCTCACCAATCCCTTTCAAAGGTACTACCTTTGTCTACACATCAACATCAACATGTGAATCATCCTGAGACACATAAGTCATCGAATCTTCCTTTCCATTTCTGCTATCTTCTCTTTCCACTTTCTTCAACTTTTGTGGAAGCATTGCTAGATTCAAAGTCCAACATATTTCAGCAAGATGTCCTTGCTTATGGCAGTAAGTGCACTGCATGTGCATCCTCTTAACATGTTTTTCCTTGTCCAATGGACCTTTGGCTTCTTGCTTCTTTTCCTTCAAAAGTTTCCTGTATCTAGCCATTCTCTTCCAACATCTAGAAACATTAAAAGGAACATGCAATTCTTTTCCCATACATATGTGGAAATTTATCACGCTTTGCACAATCAAAAGGAAAATGTTTAGAACCAGATTTATACCTTTCTCTTTCACCTTTATTGCCTTCATGAGGAGGTGAATCAAATGAAGAAGTGGCTCCCTTTATAACACCATCAATCTCTTCAAGGCTATTAGAGTCTCCCCAACTCTCTAGTTCAAGTGTGTGCTTATGAACACCTACATCCTGCAAATGATGTTTCAAGCTATTGCAATCCTCCTAAATACAATATTCACACTCTGCAATGCAACCCCTTCTTGGAGTTGTTTCAACGGCCTTCATGGCAGCTTTGGAACTTTCTCCATGAGCTTGTCCATATCCAAGACCCAAATACTTAGGCCTTTCCTCAATCATTATTGGCTCAACAATACCTTGTGCATGTCTACCCAAGCCTTTCCCTTCATAGCCCATCTTGGACATTAGCTTGGAACCTATGCCTCTAGTATGTTTTTCAAAAGAACCAATATAAGCATCCTTAGAGGAATTTGAAGAAAAATTGGAATGGTTTACCTATTTTTCAAGATGATACTTGACTAAGGCTTCTTGGGCTACAAAGAGGTGTGTTTCCAACTCATGCATCCTCTTCAAGTTCATATTTTCAATATGAAGTTGCCTCTCCATTTCCTGCAATTTGTCAGAAAGCAATTGCTTCTCTTCCTTCATGGAATTCAACTGCTCTCTAAGTCTGCTGCTCTTCCTTCCATCCTCATACATTTATCTCACCATATCCATCATGGTGGACAATTCTTGCTTCATGTCCTCATCAAAGAATCTTGTGAAGGAAGTAGAATTTGAGGACCCACTTGTAGAAGTTGTCATTATGCCAATGAACAAAAAAAACTTCAACAAGATAATAAAGAGCTTATTTAAGCAACCTTTTGCAACAAACCTCTTGTGCTTTGGATTGCCTTGAGGTCCTTTGGGATAGAAGAATATCTTCAGCCCTTCTCCTTCTTGTCATTCCTAGACTGAGCTATCAATCGCTTTCGCTTCACCTTTGCAAACTCAAAAAATAGTCAGTTTGCAAACAAGCATACATCAATCAAACAATCAATTCTTGACTGCCCAAACACCTTTCAGACAAGCAATCTTTGCTTTGTCATTCAAACACTCTAATATAACCTTCCTTGAAGGTGGGTTTAGTCAATCTTAAGCTCCGATACCACCTGATCTCAAAATGGGGCACTTAGGCTTCTTGTCTAACTTCCAAGAACCTCTCCGACTTCCAAAGATTAAATTTTCCCAAGTATTAATGATTAACCAATGCAGAATTAAAAATGTGCTTGAAAATAAGGGTGTAGGCCTATATTGATTTTTAACTAGTTATATGCTTTAAAATCTACTGTTTGTGCTAATATGTAAATGTGCTCAAAATGATGGATAAATACATGTAACAAAAAATAAAGCAGCAATAAACAATCATACAGAAACAACAATTTAATTAGGAGTTCACCCACAACTTTTGGGCTACATCTTTGTGAGCTCTAGTCAACTCAGCTAGGCTCTCTAAGATTATGGTATAAGTCCTTTTTACAAGCTCTTGGCTCAACTCCTGTTGTTTTACACAGAAACAGTGGGTTCAGACACCATGTTATCCACTAGCTATTGAAGCTCTGGCTCTTGGCTCTGGCTCTTGACGCTTGGTTCTGGATCTTGGCTTTGACTCTGGCTCTTCAGCTCTGGCTCTGGCTCTTGCTCTTCAACTCTGGCTCCTTTTTTCTCTCTATCAGTTTACAACCCTCTTGGCTTTTCACTTGACTTCCAAGTGACTCCCTCGGCTGCTCTTTTTGCTTCTGCGCTGCCTCCTTCACCTCAGCTTCCTGCTTTGGCTTCACTTTTAGCAACAAAACCCCAACAATCAACAACAACCCCGTTGTTCCTGACACTCATGGCTTTTAAGCCAAATCAGCGCTGCCTGTTCATTTTCCCTTTCGGGCTCTCTGTCTTCCAACCTTTGTCCACTCAAATCCCCTCTCTGAGCGTTAACAATCATTGCTAAATGCCCTCAGGGATGGATGCCACCTATTCTGTAATGGGAGAGTGCATCGGTGCTTGAAATCCCCCAATATAGCCATTCTCGGCTTACACAGGAAAATACACTAAACACGGAAAAAAATCTGCAGAGAACACTATTCACCGGACTTCAAATCTTCATAATTGTGCACTATATCCCTATCGGGTCCGCCTAAAATCGTTATCGCAAGTCGCTTCGACACTGTTCCAAGGTTTCCCTTCGTATTTTAAAAATATGTTAAAACATGGAAAAATCCTGAAAGATGGTTTTATCGGATTTGAAATATTATGTGATAGCGTTTATTATCCCATCAGGTCCGACTAATCACATCACGATATATATATATATATATATATATATATATATATATATATATATATATATATATATATATATATCTATATATATATATATATATATATATATATATCGCGCTTGGATCGGCACTTACAGCTTTGTATTGACAACCTGTCTGCTTATACCCCCTCCGTGCCTTCTGTTTGATCTAAAGCAACCAACCACCTGGCTAGCGTATTAACAAGCCCTTAGAGAACGGTCTAAACTTAGAGCTTTGCACGGATGTTCAAAAGGAAAGATAGATAGCATTTTTGTACGGGCGTTCAACAACACACTTGCTTAAATAATCCTTAGTTCATAGGCACTTCAACAAGCCATTGTACCTTACCTTTTAGCATTGCCCTTCGATAACACTTGCTTGAGGCACAGAGTGAGGTGGCACTATCTTCTCTTTCTTGTCGGGCCCGACTAAACCCCAGATACACTTTCTTAATTCAGACAGACAGCACTAGCACAACTCCAGCTTTGACAAGTAAGTGTTGCTTCCTTAATCCAACTACTTCAACATTGCCCTATATATATATATATATATATATATATATCATATATATATATATATATATATATATATATATATATATATACATATAAGCCCCGCTCCATTGTGTTTTCCGATTGCGATATCGCGATGCGATTGATCGCAATCGCATATTGCTCATGCCCCGGGCCATTGTAGCGCTCTATTGTGGTCGCCAATTGCGATATCGCTCCGTTGTAATCACCGATTGTGATGTCGCGATCACAATAATCATATATTATGCTCTGATATCCTTCGATAGCCACCACCGATTACGATTTCTGATCAGATCTGGACCATTGATCGGCCAGATCCGACGACTCCTGTTCATTATTGGTTTAAGCCTCCGATAGGCCTTATTTCCACCATTTCTTCAGATTTTTGGGTCCCGATAGTGTTATCCACCTTTTCTAAAGGTCCTCCTTTTGCGCTAGTTTTGAATATTTTTTAGGATTTTGAAGACTTAGAGGGTTTTTAGGACCCATTTTTGGGGATTTTGCTCCTTTTTCCAAAGGATAGAGGTAGCTTCATTTTATGATAACTTCTGCATCCTAAGTCCATTTTTGCCCATTCAAGTTGTAGTAGATTCAGAATGAGATGATCTCTGCAATGGGGCTAGTTCTAGGAACTTCCTTGGACTTTCATTTTCCTCAGTGAGGAACACTTAGACTTAGGAGTCTATCCAAAATCCATTTTGGATCAATAAAGGAGATTTCTAACTCGTGTCCAAGTTGCGCTCCTCCTCTTCTTCCTGCCCTTCTGTCTTCTTTTTGGGAGTGCGCTATGCTTTGGCTTTGTCCTCAGCATCTTCCTTCCTCTTTTCATCCAACTATTCCATCTTTATTCTGGCCTCTTGCTTCTTATGCTTCCCTGTAGACTTGCTAGACCCAACTATCAAGTATGAGGTAATCCACCACTCTGTTACCCAGTAGTTGAGGACCACCGTGATTGTGTCATCTGTGGCCAGGTATGGAAGGTCATACCACTTTTTATCAGGGTCATTTCGTACTCGTATGGAGACACAATGGAAATCTGCTTTGAACCTCACATACCCTACAAACTATTTGAGGACAGTCGGTGATAACCGTGGTTTGCAGTTGATGGCCATGTTGATACTCATCTCCATCAAGATCCAAAATATCTTGCTATCCTTGACCCTTTGAGGGTCCTTGGTGGCCCAGAGAAAAACGAACTTCAATACTTTTTGTAAACCCTGTGCAGCTGTGGGAAACTGACTATCCTTTGGTAACTCCCATGTGACCAATACTATGGATAGTAGCAGCCATGCATATTGAAACATTTTGCTCTGATCCCGTGCCTCTTTGCAGTTTGTGAGGAAATCCCTATAGAGGTAGCATGCCTAGTTGTATTATATGTCGTCCCGCACTGGGCTGCTAATTATACCACTAGTGCTGACACTTCCTCATAATATTCCCAGCCAGGATTTGGGTGGCTACTTTGATCGTGGGGTCAGTTATACTAGAAATGGAGTAGCCACACGGCATATTCACGAGCTTAAATTTTTCCTTCATTTTCTCATTGAGGTCGTGCTCACTTGTCTTTCCACCAAATGCCATGGCCGGATTTAATCCTCAATGTGGCAGTCTAGTGATCCTATGGATCAACATGTTAGTGATCAGTATTGGTTCTTCTAAGCACACACACCCATCATACACCAAGCATAGAAGTTGTTTGATCACTATCATGGTTATGGGTGCATGGTTGTAATGCGGCACCCATAGTATGTTTAGCATTCCTACCTTGTCCACCCTTTTATTCACTTCCTTGGCTCTCGAGAGGTCACACTAGAGTCCTTATAGAAGAAACGACGCATGAACACATTGGTCGCTAAGTGGGGAAAGCGCTTCGTATCAGCCAAATCCAAATCCTCCAACTTTAAATGGGCGACGGGCACCAGGTGCGGTCCTTCAAGTACGATCTTGTCTCGAAGCAATGGTGTATGCAGTGTGACTTTGCTCTCATTAATGTCCTTTGAGAGCTTTTCCTTGCCTTGGTGCGAGGAACGTATTCAGGCAGTTTAGAGATAGGGTCGAACCCTTCAATGTCAACGTCTCTTCCATGTCATGTCTTCCCACTAATATTGATTTCTTCTCTCTTTTCAGGTTCAAAGTCAACTACCTTTCCC